>CM065596.1:73358343-73958343 GCA_033119425.1 Bufotes viridis
AGAAATACAGTAAATTTGGTGTTCCAGCTATGACTGCACAAAATTCATAGTGTCCGTTAAAGGATTTATTATTTTCTGAGGTTAAATTCAGTTGCCAAAATAGAAATACAGTAAATCTGGTGTACCAGCTGTGACTGGACAAGTTTAATAGTGTCCGGCAAAGGATATATTATTTTCTGGGGTTAAATTCAGTTGCCAAAATAGAAATACAGTAAATCTGGTGTTCCAGCTATGACTACACAAAATTCATAGTGTCCGTTAAAGGATTTATTATTTTCTGAGGTGAAATTTAGTTGCCAAAATAGAAATACCGTGAATCTGGTGTTCCAGCTGTGACTGGACAAGTTTCATAGCGTCCGTCAAAGGATATATTGATATCTGGGGTGAAATTTTGTTGAAAAAATAGAAATAACGTAAATCTGGTGTTCCAGCTGTGACTGGACAACTTCCATAGTGTCCGTCAAAGGATATTGTTGTCAAAATAGAAATACAGTAAATCTGGTGTTCCAGCAGTGACTGGACAAGTTTCATAGTGTCCTTCAAAAGGATATACTGTTTTCTGGGGTGAAATTTTGTTGAAAAAATAGAAATAACATAAATCTGGTGTTCCAGCTGTGACTGGACAACTTTCATAGTGTCCGTCAAAGGATATATTTTTTTCTGGGGTTAAATTCAGTTGCCAAAATAGAAATACCGCAAATCTGGTGTCCCAGCAGTGACAGGACAAGTTTCATAGTGTCCGGCAAAGGATATATTATTTTCTGGGGTTAAAATCAGTTGCAAAAATAGAAATACCGTAAATCTGGTGTTCCAGCTGTGACTGGACAACGTTAATAGTTGCCAGAAAAGGATATATTTTGTGCTTGGGTGAAGTTCAATTGCCAAAATAGCAATACCATAAATCAATGATTCAGCTGTGGCTGGCCAAGTTTAATAGTGTCCGTCAAAGGATATTTTATTTTCTGCTGTGAAATTCAGTTGTAAAAATAGAAATACCGTAAATCTGGTGTTCCAGCTGTGACTGGACAAAATTCATAGTGTCCGTCAAATGATATATTATTTTCTGTGGTGAAGTTAAGTTGCAAAAATAGAAATACTGTAAATCTGGTGTTCCAGCTGTGACTGGACAGGTTTCATAGTGTCCGTCAAAGGATATATTGTTTTCTGGGGTTAAATTTAGTTGCCAAAATAGAAATACAGTAAATCTGGTGTTCCAGCTATGACTGCACAAAATTCATAGTGTCCGTTAAAGGATTTATTATTTTCTGAGGTTAAATTCAGTTGCCAAAATAGAAATACAGTAAATCTGGTGTACCAGCTGTGACTGGACAAGTTTAATAGTGTCCTGCAAAGTATATATTATTTTCTGGGGTTAAATTCAGTTGCAAAAATAAAAATACCGCAACTCTGGTGTTCCAGCTGTGACTGGACAACTTTCATAGTGTCCGTCAAAGGATATATTATTTTATGTGGTTAAATTCAGTTGCCAAAATATAAATACAGTAAATCTGGTGTATCAGCTGTGACTGGACAAGTTTAATAGTGTCCGGCAAAGGATATATTATTTTCTGGGGTTAAATTCAGTTGCAAAAATAGAAATACCGTAAATCTGGTGTTCCAGCTGTGACTGGACAACGTTAATAGTTGGCAGAAAAGGATATATTTTGTGCTTGGGTGAAGTTCAATTGCCAAAATAGCAATACCATAAATCAATGATTCAGCTGTGGCTGGCCAAGTTTAATAGTGTCCGTCAAAGGATATATTATTTTCTGGGGTGAAATTCAGTTGTAAAAATAGAAATACCGTAAATCCGGTGTTCCAGCTGTGAATGGACAAAATTAATAGTGTCCGTCAAAGGATATATTATTTTCTGTGGTGAACTTAAGTTGCAAAAATAGAAATACTGTAAATCTGGTGTTCCAGCTGTGACTGGACAAGTTTCATAGTGTCCATCAAAGGATATATTGTTTTCTGGGGTGAAATTTAGATGAAAAAATAGAAATATCATAAATCTGGTGTTCCAGCTGTGACTGGACAACGTTCATAGTGTCCGTCAAAGGATAAATTTTTTTCTGGGGTTAATTTCAGTTGCCAAAATAGAAATACAGTAAATCTGGTGTTCCAGCTGTGACTGGACAACTTTCATAGTGTCCAACAAAGGATACCTGTGAACCATGTGACTGGTTCCAGTTGGCCGATTGGATGACACATGGTATACACAGGGTCTCATTAAGTTTAATGGTGTTCATGAGTATGGACCGTAATGTCTCTTAAGGTCTGAAAGGCGTTGTTCGTTGAGTCAATTTCTGTATCTGAAGATTTTAACCTGATGAAATAAATTTGCAACTTTTATGAAGCTGGATTTTTTCTGTTTTCTCATTTGAAGTTTCACAGTCCAGTCCAGACAGCATCCGTGCTTCTTTGCTAGTCACTCCAGGTGAGAGATGCTTCTGTTGGTTTCCCGTGTGTCCGTCAAAGGATATATTATTTTCTGGGGGGAAATTCAGTTTCAAAAATAGAAATACCGTAAATGTGGTGTTCCAGCTGTGCCTGGACAGGTTTCATAGTGTCCGTCAAAGGATATATTATTTTCTGGGGTGAAATTCAGTTGCAAAAATAGAAATACCGTAAATCTGGTGTTCAAGCTGTGACTGGACAAGTTTAATAGAGTCCGGCAAAGGATCTATTTTGTTCTGGGGTTTAATTCAATTGCCAAAATCGGAATACCATAATTCAGTGGTTTCAGCTGTGGCTGGCCAAGTTTAATAGTGTCCGGCGAAGGATATATTTTGTTCTGGGGTAAATTCAATTGCCAAAATAGCAATACCATAAATCAGTGGTTTCAGCTGTGGCTAGCCAAGTTTAATAGTGTCCGGCAAAGGGTATATTTTGTTCTTGGGTGAAATTCAATTGCCAAAATAGCAATACTCTAAATCTGGTGTCCCAGCAGTTGCTGGCCAAGTTTAATAGTGTCCGGCAAAGGATCTATTATTTTCTGGGGTGAAATTCAGTTGCCAAAATAGAAATACAGTAAATCTGGTGCTCCAGCTGTGACTGGACAAGTTTAACAGTGTCCGGCAAAGGATATATTTTGTTTTTGGGTGAAATTCAGTTGCAAAAATAGAAATACCGTAAATCTGGTGATCCAGCTGTGACTGGACAAGATTCATAGTGTCCGTCAAAGGATATATTATTTTCTGGGGTGAAATTTAGTTGCAAAAATAGAAATACCGTAAATCTGGTGTTCAAGCTGTGACTGGACAAGTTTAATAGTGTCCGGCAAAGGATCTATTTTGTTCTGGGGTTTAATTCAATTGCCAAAATCGGAATACCATAATTCAGTGGTTTCAGCTGTGGCTGGCCAAGTTTAATAGTGTCTGGCGAAGGATATATTATTTCTGGGGTAAATTCAATTGCCAAAATAGCAATACCATAAATCAGTGGTTTCAGCTGTGGCTAGCCAAGTTTAATAGTGTCCGTCAAAGGGTATATTTTGTTCTTGGGTGAAATTCAATTGCCAAAATAGCAATCCTCTAAATCTGGTGTCCCAGCAGTTGCTGGCCAAGTTTAATAGTGTCCGGCAAAGGATCTATTATTTTCTGGGGTGAAATTCAGTTGCCAAAATAGAAATACAGTAAATCTGGTGTTCCAGCTGTGACTGGACAAGTTTAACAGTGTCCGGCAAAGGATATATTTTGTTTTTGGGTGAAATTTTGTTGCAAAAATACCAATACCGTAGATCTGGTGTTCCAGCTGTGACTTGACAAGTTTCATTGTGTCCGTCAAAGGATTCCTGTGAACTATGTGACTGGCTCCAGTCAGCCGATTGGAGGACACATGGTACATACAGGGTCGCATTTAGTACAATGGTGTTCATGAGTCAGGACGGTAATGTCTCTTAAGGTCTGAAATGCGTTTTTCGTTGAGTCTATTCCTGTATCTGAAGATTTTAAGCTGATGAAATAAATTTGCAACTTTTAAGAAGCTGGATTTTTCAGTTTTTTCATTTGAAGTTCCACAGTCCAGTCCAGACTGCATCCGTGCTTCTTTTTTAGTCACTACAGGTGAGAGCTGCTTCTGTTGGTTTGCCCGTGTGTCCGTCAAAGTATATATTATTTTCTGGGGTGAAATTCAGTTGGAAAAATAGAAATACTGTAAATCTGGTGTTCCAGCTGTGCATGGACAAGTTTCATAGTGTCCGTCAAAGGATATATTATTTTCTGGGGGGAAATTCAGTTTCAAAAATAGAAATACCGTAAATCTGGTGTTCCAACTGTGACTGGACAAGTTTCATAGTGTCCTTCAAAGGATATATTATTTTCTGGGGTGAAATTTAGTTGCAAAAATAGAAATACCGTAAATCTGGTGTTCCAGCTGTGACTGGACAAGTTTAATAGTGTCCGGCAAAGGATCTCTTTTGTTCTGGGGTTTAATTCAATTGCCAAAATAGCAATACCATAATTCAGTGGTTTCAGCTGTGGCTGGCCAATTTTAATAGTGTCCAGAAAAGGATATATTTTGTGCTGGGGTAAAATTCAATTGCCAAAATAGCAATACCGTAAATCTGGTGTCCCAGGAGTGGATGGCCAAGTTTAATAGTGTCCGGCAAAGGATTTATTATTTTCTGGGGTGAAATTCAGTTGCCAAAACACAAATACAGTAAATCTCGTGTTCCAGCTGTGACCGGACAAGTTTAATAGTGTCCTGCATAGGATATATTTAGTTCTGGGGTGAAATTCAGTTGCAAAAATAGCAATATCGTAAATCTGGTGTTCCAGCTGTGCCTGGACAAGTTTCATAGAGTCCGTTAAAGGATATATTATTTTCTGGGGGGAAATTCAGTTTCGAAAATAGAAATACCGTAAATCTGGTGTTCCAACTGTGACTGGACAAGATTCATAGTGTCCGTCAAAGGATATATTATTTTCTGGGTTGAAGTTTAGTTGCGAAAAAAGAAATACCGTAAATCTGGTGATACAGCTGTGACTGGACAAGATTCATAGTGTCCGTCAAAGGATATATTATTTACTTTGGTGAAATTTAGTTGCAAAAATAGAAATACCGTAAATCTGGTGTTCCAGCTGTGACTGGACAAGTTTAATAGTGTCCGGCAAAGGATCTATTTTGTTCTGGGGCTTAATTCAATTATAGGAATACCATAATTCAGTGGTTTCAGCTGTGGCTGGCCAAGTTTAATAGTGTCCGGCAAAGGATATATTTTGTTCTGGGGTAAATTCAATTGCCAAAATAGCAATACCATAAATCAGTGGTTTCAGCTGTGGCTAGCCAAGTTTAATAGTGTCCGTCAAAGGGTATATTTTGTTCTTGGGTGAAATTCAATTGCCAAAATAGCAATCCTCTAAATCTGGTGTCCCAGCAGTTGCTGGCCAAGTTTAATAGTGTCCGGCAAAGGATCTATTATTTTCTGGGGTGAAATTCAGTTTCCAAAATAGAAATACAGTAAATCTGGTGTTAGAAACACTATAAATCAAGTTTAACAGTGTCCGGCAAAGGATATATTTTGTTTTTGGGTGAAATTTTGTTGCAAAAATACCAATACCGTAGATCTGGTGTTCCAGCTGTGACTTGACAAGTTTCATTGTGTCCGTCAAAGGATACCTGTGAACCATGTGACTGGCTCCAGTCGGCCGATTGGATGACACATGGTATACACAGGGTCTCATTAAGTTCAATGGTGTTCATGAGTAAGGACCGTAATGTCTCTTAAGGTCTGAAACGCGTTTTTCGTTGAGTCTATTCCTGTATCTGAAGATTTTAACCTGATGAAATAAATTTGCAACTTTTAAGAAGCTAGATTTTTCAGTTTTTTCATTTGAAGTTCCACAGTCCAGTCCAGACAGCATCCGTGCTTCTTTGTTAGTCACTACAGGTGCAGGTGAGAGCTGCTTCTGTTGGTTTGCCCGTGTGTCCGTCAGAGGATATATTTTGTTCTCGGGTGAAATTCAATTGCCAAAATAGCAATACCATAAATCAGTGGTTTCACCTGTGGCTAGCCAAGTTTAATAGTGTCCGGCAAAGTGTATATTTTGTTCTTGGGTGAAATTCAATTGCCAAAATAGCAATCCCCTAAATCTGGTGTCCCAGCAGTTGCTGGCCAAGTTTAATAGTGTCCGGCAAAGGATTTATTATTTTCTGGGGTAAAATTCAGTTGCCAAAATAGAAATACAGTAAATCTGGTGTTCCAGCTGTGACTGGACAAGTTTATCAGTGTCCGGCAAAGGATATATTTTGTTTTTGGGTTAAATTTAGTTGCAAAAATAGCAATACCGTAAATCTGGTGTTCCAGCTGTGACTGGACAAGTTTCATAGTGTCCCTCAAAGGATATATTATTTTCTGGGGTAAAATTCAGTTGCAAAAATAGAAATATCGTAAATCTGGTGTTCCAGCTGTGCCTGGGCAAGTTTCACAGTGTCCATCACAGGATATATTATTTTCTGGGGGGAAATTCAGTTGCAAAAATAGAAATACCGTAAATTTGGTGTTCCAGCTGTGCCTCGGCAAGTTTCATAGTGTCCGTCAAAGGATATATTATTTTCTGGGTGAAATTCAGTTTCAAAAATTGAAATACCGTAGATCTGGTGTTCCAGCTGTGACTGGACAAGTTTCATAGTGTCCGTCAAAGGATATATTATTTTCTGGGGTGAAATTCAGTTGCAAAAATAGAAATACCGTAAATCTGGTGTTCCAGCTGTGACTGGAAAAGTTTCATAGTGTCCGTCAAAGAATATATAATTTTCTGGGGTGAAATTCATTTGCAAAAATAGAAATAATGAAAATCTGGTGTTCCAGCTGTGACTGGACAAGTTTAATAGTGTCCAGCATAGGATATATTTTGTTCTGCGGTGAAATTCAGTTGTAAAAATAGCAATACCGTAAATCTGGTGTTCCAGCTGTGACTGGACAAGTTTCATAGTGTCCGTCAAAGGATATATTTTATTCTGGGGTGAAATTCAATTGCCAAAATAGCAATACCATAAATCAGTGTTTTTAGCTGTGGCTTGCCAAGTTTAATAGTATCCGGCGAAGGATATATTTTTTTCTGGGGTGAATTTCAATTGCCAAAATAGCAATACCGTAAATCTGTTGACCCAGCAGTGGCTAGCCAAGTTTAATAGTGTCCGGCAAACCATATATTTTTTTCTGGGGTGAAATTAAATTGCCAAAATAGCAATACCGTAAATCTGGTGTCCCAGCAGTGGCTGGCCAAGTTTAATGTTGACCGGCAAAGGATTTATTATTTTCTGGGGTGAAATTCAGTTGCCAAAATAGCAATATCGTAAATCAGGTGTCCCAGCAGTGGCTGGCCAAGTTTAATAGTGTCTGGCAAAGGATATATTTTGTTCTGGGGTGAATTTCAATCGCCAAAATAGCAATAGCATAAATCTTTGGTTTCAGCTGTGGCTGGCCAAGTTTAATAGAGTCCAACAAAGGATATATTTTGTTCTGGGGTTAAATTCATTTGCCAAAAAAGCAATACCGTAAATTTGGTGTTCCAGCTGTGACTGGACAAGTTTCATAGTGTATGTGATTGGATATATTACTTTCTGCGGTTAACTTCAGTTGCAAAAATCGAAATACCGTAAATCTGGTGATCCAGCTGTGACTGGACAAGTTTAATTGTGTCCAGAAAAGGATATATTTTGTGATGGGGTGAAATTCAATTGCCAAAATAGCATTACCATAAATCAATGATTCAGCTGTGGCTGGCCAAGTTTAATAGTGTCCGTCAAAGGATATATTAATTTCTAGTGTGAAATTCAGTTGCAAAAATAGAAATACTGTAAATCTGGTGTTCCAGCTGTGACTGGACAAGTTTCCTAGTGTCCGTCAAAGGATATATTGTTTTCTGGGTGAAATTTTGTTGAAAAAATAGAAATAACGTAAATCTGGTGTTCCAGCTGTGACTAAACAAGTTTAATAGTGTCTGGCAAAGGATATATTTTGTTCTGGGGTGAAATTCAGTTGCAAAAATAGCAATACCGTAAATCTGGTGTTCCAGCTGTTTTATAGTGTCCGTCAAAGGATGTCTTTTGTTCTGGGGTGAAATTCAATTACCAAAATAGCAATATCGTAAATCTGGTGTTCCAGCTGTGACTGGACAAGTTTCATACTGTCCATCAAAGGATATATTATTTTCCGGGATGAAATTCAGTTGCCAAAATAGCAATACCGCAAATCATTGTTTTCAGGTGTGGCTGGCCAAGTTTAATAGTGTCCGGCAAAGGATAGATTTTGTTCTGGCATGAAATTCAATTGCCAAAATAGCAATACCGTAAATCAGTGGTTTCAGCTGTGGCTGGCCAAGTTTAATAGTGTCCGGCAAAGGGTAGATTTTAAATTGTTGGGTGAAATATTACTATTTTTGTCTTGTACAAACCCCTTCACTGCATAACTGACAGGGAACTTACAATTGGAGGTTACATTCTTGTATGAAATAAAGCCTTTTTGGGCTGTGAAGCCAAAGGTAGTCGCCAATAACAGTTTTTTTATTTTTTTAAATAAATTAGTGTAGACCTGAAAACATTGGGAAAATATAAAAAATAAAACAAAGTGTAAGTGCACGGTAGTATAACAGTGGTTGCGTGAGTCCGGTATACTTGTCTATTCTGCATAAGGTACAAACAAGTCCTGTGGGATCCATGCCTGGTTCTTTTAATAAACGACAGCTTGCCCACATTGTCTGCGGAAAGGCGGCTGCGCTTGTCTGTGATAATGCCACCAGCCATGCTAAACACACGTTCAGACAATACAGTGGCTGAAGGTTAGTCCAGCACCTTCAAGGCGTAAAGGGCAACCTCAGGACATGTGCCTAATTTGATGACCCAGAAGTTGAATGGGGCAGACCCAGTGGCGTAGCTAGAAATGATTGGGCACCACAGCAAATTTTTGAATGGGGCCCCCTCTCCCAGTAATTTTTGCGCAAACCCCTTCCTTTCATGCCGCCATGCCTGTGGCTACTTAAGATCGCTCTCTCAGACCAGGCCCAGCGGCTGTTCCATTCGCTTTCTACACTGTCTATACTGCCACTGTATATAATTTCATTGTATAATACTGTTAGTCCTCCTCCTCCTCCTGGATGGGCCCTTTCTAGGTCACAGCCCCAAAGCAGTTGCTTCCCCTGCTTCCCCTGTAGCTATTCCCCTAGGCAGACCCATCAGTCAGTATGTGTACTGTTCCACCATGTTGCGGAAATGCTGCCTCCTGCTAAGATGTTCCAGATCTGCTGGTGGTGCAGGTTGTTGTGGCGTGATGACAAAGCTTTTCCACATTTTGCCCATGCTAACCCTGCTTTCTGAGGTGTTGCTGGTGACCCAGCTGCATTGGCAAATTCTTCCTCCTCCTCCTCTGCCTTCACTTTGTGCTTCCACTGTGTCACCGGTGTCAGGTGTGAATGCCATCAGCAGCGTGTCTACTAGCTCATCTTCCTATTACACTCCAGTGAGGGAATTAAGGACGGCACGTTGTCATTGTAACGGGGATGCAGCAGGGTGGCCACCCAGTAATCAGCAAAAGTTAGAATGTGGCAGTAACTGGGCGGTCGTTGCGCTGGCACTGCAGCATGTAGTCGCTCATGTTTGCCAGGCTGCTCAGAGGCAAGGACAAGCTATCCTCTTTGAGGGAGGTATATCGTCTGTGTTCTCTGTATCCCCCAGTGTTCCTCCTACTTCTCTTCCTCATCCTCCAGAACTGTGCCCTGGCTGGACAATGGTGTTAAAGGCCAGGGCCTATGTTGGTGCAGATACCCACCCTCCAAGCCACTTGTATTTGGTTGGCCTTAAGTTAAGGATAAGGTGTGTATATAGTTTTGTTTCTTTATATGGTTAGTTTAGCTGCATTATAGTTATTTTAATATGTTTTTATGTAAATTTGTAAATAGTTTTTTAATGCTTTGAGTGAAGGGGGGGGGGTTTTGAGTGTGTAGGGTGTGAGGCTGTTTGGGTTTATTTTCCATCCGCTTTCTACACTGTCTATACTACTCTAATTTCATTGTATAATACTGTTGAGGGGGCCCTGACAAAGTCTTTTAGTCCTCCTCCTCCTCCTCCTGAATGAGCCCCTTCTAGGTCAATGACCCAAAGCAGTGTGCTTCCCACGCTTCCCTGTAGCTACGCCCCTGGGCAAACCGATCAGTCAGTACGTGTACTCTTCCACCATGTTGCTGAAATGCTGCCTCCTGTTAAGACGTTCCAGATCTTCTGGTGGTGCAGGTTATTGTGGCGTGATGACAAAGCTTTCCCACATTTCGCCAATGCTAACCCAGCCTTCTGAGGTGCTGCTGGTGAGCCAGCTGCCCGTGAGCTGGCTTGGGTGCCAACCTGCTGAGAACACGGTTCCTTCTCATCCTTCTCCTCATCCTACTTATCCTCCTCATCCTCCACAACTGTGCCCTGGCTGGACAATTATGTTCCAGGCCAGGGACTATGTTTGTGCAGGAACCCACCCTTGGAGCCACTTGGATGTCACTGGCCTTAAGATAAGGTGTGTATAGAGTTCTGTTTGTTAATATAGTAAGTTCAGCTGCATTATAGTTATTTTAATATGTTTTTAAGAAAATTTGTAAATAGTTTGTTAACATTTGTTAATGTTTTGAGTGAAAGGGGGGGTGGTGGTGGTGGTGTTGTGTGGGTTTGATCAACTGAATTGATTTTCACTGTCTGGTGTTTAGGAATTTCTGCACCCCAAATTCAGCACATGTGGCAGGCAGGGGATGTGTGTCAAACCGGCTAGGCCCAGACCTGCTAGTATATTTCGTCCATTAGCGCACAAAAGCAGGCCGGGCTGGAGGCTCAGTGGCACCAACCAATGGTCGGTCTGTTGTTCCATGCCTGTCCACAGCTCCTGCTTGGTGCGGGGTTTGTCCCACAAACACACAAGTTTTAAAACAACCTGCTGTCGTTTCCCCCTGGCTGTGCTGCTGTGGGTGGTGAATGTGTTACGCTGAGTGGATGAGGAGGAGGTAGAGGAGGAGGAAGCCAAGTCGGAGGAGGAGGTAACAGGATACAAAGAGAAATGCCCAGCAATCCTCGGGGGCAGAAGGACATTCGCATTATTCATAAGCTACTAGGATGTAAGGTACCGTAATAAGTGAGGGGGCATGTTTAATCACGTTAAATTGAATGAGGGGGCATTTTATAAATATATAGTGCAGCACTGGAGCGGCGGGGATCTGTGGATGACAGGTTCATGAGGGACATCGGTGGATTGCACTGTTAAGGGGTGGGGGGGTCTGTGGATAGCACTGTTATGGGCTGGGGGTCTGTGGATGGCACTGTTATGGGCTGGGGGTCTGTGGATGGCACTTTTATGGGATGGGGGATCTGTGGATGGCACTGTTTTGGGGTGGGGGGTCTGTGGATGACACAACAGTGCCATCCACAGAACCCCCATAACAGTGCCATCAACAGATCCCCCATAACAGTGCCATCCACAGATCCCACATAACAGTGCCATTCACAGATCCCCCATAACAGTGCCATCCACAGATCCCCCATAAAAGTGCCATCCACAGATTCCCCATAACAGTGCCATCCACAGATCCCCCATAACAGTGCCATCCACGGATCCCCCATAACAGTGCCATCCACGGATCCCCCATAACAGTGCTATCCACAGATTCCTCCCTGTAACAGTGTCCTTCACAGATCCCCCCCATAACAGTGCCATCCCCAGATCCCCCATAACAGTGTCTGCCACAGATCCCCCCATAACAGTGTCATCCCCAGATCCCCCATAACAGTGTCCATCACAGATCCCCCCGCCCATAACAGTGCCTTCCACAGGTCCCCCATAACAGTGTCTGTCACAGATCCCCCCATAACAGTACCATCCCCAGATCCCCCATAACAGTGCCATCCACAGATCCCCAGTAATAGTGTCATGCACAGACCACCATTAATTCCAAACACACCAAAAACACACCTTTTAGTTAAAAAAAAAATTTTCTTATTTTTCTCCCCAAAAACCTAGGTGCGTCTTATGGGCCGATGCGTCTTATAGGGCGAAAAATATGGTATTTCCTGGCTGCAGAGAGACTGTATAATGGTGTAGAACACTGTGCCTTGCAGTAACACGCATAGGAAGTCTGTTGTGGTAGTGAAACAATACTGTAAGTCCGTATGACACAGATGACAGGCGTCACTCTCAGAATCACTGCACACTTCACTTATTTGGGCAGTTATGTGGCCAAAAACTGACCAAATAACTCAAATGTAAACTCAGCCTTACAGGTCAATGTTAGTGTAAAGAAGAAGTGCACTCCTTTTACACCGTTGTCAGCTGATTCCACATAGATATCTACAGAACCTGTTCTATTAAATGCTTATACAAGCAAGAGAGTGGAGAGGGTGTCAGCAGTAAGTTTGTGTTGATGTCACTGATTATTTTGCCCTTCCTCTGATCCGTCAGAACAATAACCCCCAAAAAACGGATAGTGTCTGTTGAGCATTCGCCTGCACTTGGTCAGCATTTGGTCAGTAATCCATCAGTATTGCTAAAGCAAAAAATAAACAGGAGTGGATCCAAAACAGAGATAACACGTGAATGGAATATTGTGGTTTTTCTATTCTAAACTACAGCAAATACAGATGAGGCTCAATCGTAACCTCTAAAAACACCTTTTACACGGTGCAAACATTGGGGAAATTACCGTGGATGAACATTTGTATGAATGATTTTTCTGTATATTTGCCCTTTGTAAAGGTACCACTGATCATCCAACAAGCAAGCAAATGCTCAATCATTGGGTACACATCTTTCATGCAGCACCTCAAATTATCATTTGTGGGCAGCAGATCATCTTGTGCAAACAGGAATTTGCTGCCTAAAATTGATCTGTATGAGTATGAATGATTGCATGAGTGAGTTTTATCCCCTGTACAGGGTGAGTAATTTCTGCATGTAAATGCAGCTGTGCAAAGATTGAGAAAGATCACATTTGTGGAAAGATACAATTTTTTGTGTGTATTGTCTAATTGAACCCAATGATATTTTATTAACAGGTAAAGTGATACAGGCTTCATTCAGCCATAACATGTGCTAATCTTAGCATCATATGCCAGTCTGATTGCTGGTCTAATGACCTAAAGAGCTTCTAAGGATCTCAAATTTGTGGCATTCATATTGTGTAATATGAATGCTAAAATGCATCCAAAACTGAATGATGGTTGGATAATTTATTTTTATTCAGGAAGTCAAAAAAGCTTTTTAACATTGTTATGCATTACAATAAGGCTGTTTTTGTCTTATTTATGGAAGAGTGAACGAGGTTCGGTTCGAACTTTGTTATTTTTCAGATAGCAGACAAACCTGAATATTTTCTTGTAGAGTAACAACATTTTACTGCACCTCAGTGGGAAAAAAGCATTAGGGAGGAAGAGGAAGGGTTCTCACATGACCCTGAGAGCAAGGGGGCGGGCTTGTTCTGATTGGCTCACAGACTGACAGCAAAAAAAAAAAGGAGCAAAACGTAAAATATGATAAAATAACACCCATGTTAAGCCACACCAACCTTTATAACTTGTGTAAACTTGTCCGATATTTTTTGTTGGGAAAGGTAGCAACCTTAACAGGACCCCTGCTAAGGAACTCTATAGGCCCACTGACTGCAGCAAGCCCAGCCTCAGTCAATGCCCAAAATGTCAGCACGCTAGTGTCAGGACGTTCTGTGAGGAGCACAAACCTTGTGCCACCTTCTCCTTCTTACCACACTGCGGCACTAGGGTAGAAGCTAGAATGGATTTGTTAGAAGAAGGTTTGTGATGTCACTGGTCACATGCTGTTTAACCCTTTCCTGATGTGATGTTTTCCGTTTTTGTGTTTTCCTTTTTCACTCGCTGACTTCCTAGAACCATAACTCTTTTTTTTCCCATTCATATATGAGGGCTTGATTTTTGCAGGACAAGTTGTATTTTCTAATGCTACTATTTAATATTACATAGGATGTAGTGGGAAATGGGAAAAAAATTCCAAATTGGGTGGAAAAAAACAATACATTTCCGCCTCAGTTTGACAGGGTTTTTTTATGGAGTTCCCTATGCGGTAAAACTGACTTGTGCTTTTCATTCTCCAGGTCAGCATGAATCCAGTGATAGAAAGAGAGGACAAATTACGTTATTACTAGGAAACACTGGTTATGCAGCTTACAGCTAGCAGACACCTGCCGCCAGTGTGTCTGAAAGGAAGGCCCCTCTTCGACCTCTGCAGAGTCACTCCCCTCCTGCTGCCATGAGCAGCAGCCAGTTCGGTCTCCTCAACATGATGGAGCACTTTTGTCACCTGCCACACCAGGCTGAGGGCATTCATCAAGCCAACAGCTTTTTCCTCAACATCCTGGTTTAGGCCTGCCGAAACTCTGATCACTCTCTGGTGAATACCATGTTCCCTGACTCCATGGATTTCTGGGAAGGTAGACTGGAACAGTGGCCCCAACTGGCACAGCATGCTCTCTTTCTTCTTCCTTACCCAGTCTCCAGTGTCATCATGGAGAGGGTTTTCAGCGCTGTGGGGGTAGTGTGGACACCCCAACAAACCAAGTTGTCCTCCGCCAGTTACAAAAACATCACTTTTGTCAGAATGAAACAAGCCTGGATTCAGGAGGGGGATACACTCCTTCACCTTAGGATAATGAATAGATCTGGTCTTGCTGACAGTGCCCCATCTTGCCACTGTTGCTGTCTGCCGCCATCATGCCACTGTCCAACCTGCCTACCATCACATTCTGTAGCGCTGCTGTTGCCACCTTTATTATACCACCACGGCCATCAGGCCACTGCTGAAGCCTGCCAACCATCATCTTCCATAAGCATTTGAATACCTTGAGGGAAGTAGTTTCATAGATGGGGTCACTTTTATGGAGTTTCTAGGGGGGCTTCAAATGGGACATGGTGTAAATAAACCAGTCGAGCAAACGCTGCCTTCTAAAAACCTCATGGCGCTCCATTCTCTCTAGGCCGTGCCGTGTGGCTGTTTATGACCACATATGGGGTGTTTCTGCAAAAAATCTAAATTCTTAAATTTCATCTCCATTTGCCAAATAACTCTTGTGAAACAAAGTTTATAAAGTCAGTTTTGAATACCTTGAGGGGTGTAGTTTCTAGAATAGGGTCATCTTTGGGTGGTTTTTATTATGTAAGCCTCACAAAGTGACTTCAGACCTGAACTGGTCCCTAAGAAGTGGGTTTTTGAAAGTTTCTGAAAAATTTAAAGATTTGCTTCTAAACTTCTAAGCCTTGTTACGTCCCCAACAAATGAAATGGCATTCCCAAAATGATCGATACATGAAGTAGACATATGGGGAATGTAAATCAATAACTTTTTTGGGTGGTATTACTATGTAATATAGAAGTAGAGAAATTGAAACTTGGAAAATTGCTAATTTTTCAAAATTTTTGGTAAATTTGGTATTTTTTTTTATAAATAAAAATAAATTTTTCAACTCCATTTTACCACTGTCATAAAGTACAATATATGACGAAAAAACAATCTCATAATGGCCAGGATAAGTAATAGCGTTTTAAAGTTATCACCACATAAAGTGACACTGGTCAGATTTGCAAAAAATGGGTGGGTCCTTAAGGTGAAATAAGGCTGGGTCCTTAAGGGGTTAATGAGGACCTGAGTAGTCTTTCTTTGTGTAACAGCTCTTCTTGAGCCAAAGTACAGTGATGTTTGATATAACACGCAGTTAAATTGTAGTAGCAAGATGTATTTATTTAATGTTAATACTGAAACTATATCGGTCAGCAAGCTATATTGAAAATGGGCAGTATGACATTGATGATGAACAAAATAGTCTTTTTATTCCCTTCCAAAAAAAGGAACTTGCTGTGATATTATGATTATTCTCTTAGCTGGAAAAGTGCTGTTCACAGAAAGCTGAAGGACAATTCAAAAACTAGTATATGTATAACAAGACAAAATGCAAAAAAATGAAAAGTATCACATATTTGCTGACATTATTTATCTAATCATTGATGTGCCCTTATAATATGAATATAATGGTAATTCAGACATATTCTCACAAAAGATTCATAGTAAATGGACAGAAAATAAATTCAGCTGAACTTTGAAATATTTAAAACTATAATTATGCGTGCATGTTATGTCTTAGAACTATAATTTGACTTTGTGAAAGAGTCTTTTATTCAAAAGACTACATTAATAGTACTTAGAATTATATAAAGTCTCAGTCTTTTAATATTGCTGGGGCTTCTTTTGTCTTCCAAACAAAAACAAACTAGAAAAGATACAATTTCTGGGGAAATAGTGTGAAGTGTTCTTGCCTCCACCCAGGGCCGGACTGGGGATAAAAACCAGCCCTGGAAAAAGTTGCATACCAGCCCCGGAAAAAGTTGCATACCAGCCCCAAACACACACGCCGCGAGCGTGTGTATGTATGTGTGTGTATATATATATATATATATATATATATATATATAATTATATACACACACACAGGCCGGGCCTTACCCTAGCGTTGCCGTGACTTGGCCTCTGCGCAGTGGCAACTCTAGGAACAATATATGGGAGGCACATAAGATACCACAGTCAAAATGGGGGCACTAATAATTTTCCCCACTTAAATTCATACAACTGAAAAAAACGAAATAAGTATATATAAATTCAAAATACGAGAGTATTGCGGTATGCAGGGATACATTTATAATAAAATAATTTACTTACAAAAGAACCTATTCCATCTTCTGCTGTGCTGTCCTCTGCTTGCTTCCACGGATCTTCCCCTCTTTTCAATCTGTCCTCAGTGCGCAGGGCAGGCACACTGCTATGGGGATCTGTGGATGACACACTGTTATGGGGGATCTGTGGATGACACACTGTTATGGGGGATCTGTGGATGATACACTGCTATGGGGATCTGTGGATGACACACTTTTATGGGGGATCTGTGGATGACACACTTTTATGGGGGATCTGTGGATGACACACTGTTATGGGGATCTGTGGATGACACTGTTATGGGGGATCTGTGGATGACAACCTGTTATGGGGGATCTGTGGATGACACACTGTTATGGGGGATCTGTGGATGACACACTTATGGGGGATCTGTGGATGACACACTTATGGGGGATCTGTGGATGACACACTTATGGGGGATCTGTGGATGACACTGTTATGGCGGAATCTGTGGATGACATACTGTTATGGGGGTACTTTTACACCTGCGGCATGGCTATCCGACCTATCCGGGCTGTTCAGCCTCCTGATCCGCCATGCCGCAAGTACCCGTGCACTGCCGTGCTGCTGCTCTGTCCCCATTGACTATAATAGGGGCAGGGGGCGGAGCTATGGTGCAGCATGGCAGAGATCGCCGGACTAAAAAGTCGGACATGCAGTACTTTTTAGTCCGGTGATCTCTACCGTGCTGCGCCATAGCTCCGTCACCTGCCCCTATTATAGTCAATGGGGACAGAGCAGCAGCACGGCAGTGCACGGGTACTTGCGGCATGGCGGATCAGGAGGGTGAACAGCCCGGATAGGTCGGATAGCCATGCCGCAGGTGTGAAAGTACCCCATAACAGTATGTCATCCACAGATCCCCCATAACAGTGTCATCCACAGATTCCCCATAACAGTGTCATCCATAGATTCTGCCATAACAGTGTCATCCACAGATCCCCCATAACAGTGACATCCACAGTGCCCCCATAACAGTGTGCCAGTAGCCGTCCCTTTAGTGCCAGTAGCCCCTTTATGTGCCAGTAGCCCCCTTTAGTATCAGTAGCCGTCCCTTTATGTGCCAGTAGCCGCCCTTTATGTGCCAGTAGCCGCCCTTTATGTGCCAGTAGCCGTCCCCTTTAGTGCCAGTAGCCCCCTTTATGTGCCAGTAGCCCCTTTATGTGCCAGTAGCCGTCCCTTTATGTGCCAGTAGCCGTCCCTTTAGTGCCAGTAGCCGTCTTTAGTGCCAGTAGCCCCCTTTAGTGCCAGTAGCCCCCTTTATGTGCCAGTAGCCATCCCCTTTATGTGCCAGTAGCCCCTTTATGTGCCAGTAGCCCCTTTATGTGCCAGTAGCCCCCTTTAGTGCCAGTAGCCCCTTTAATGTGCCAGTAGCCTCCTTTATGTGCCAGTAGCCCCTTTATGTGCCAGTAGCCCCTTTATGTGCCAGTAGCCCCCTTTAGTGCCAGTAGCGCCCTTTATGTGCCAGTAGCCCCGTTTGGTGCCAGTAGCCCCTTTAAGTGGCAGTAGCCCCCTTTAAGTGGCAGTAGCCCCCTTTAAGTGGCAGTAGCCCGCTTTAAGTGGCAGTAGCCCCTTTATCTGCCAGTAGCCCCTTTATCTGCCAGTAGCCCCTTTATCTGCCAGTAGCCCCTTTAGTGCTGCCAGTAGCCCCTTTAGTGCTGCCAGTAGCCCCCTTTAGTGCTGCCAGTAGCCCCTTTAGTGCTGCCAGTAGCCCCCTTTAGTGCTGCCAGTAGGCTACTGGCAGCACTAGGGGCTACTGGCAGCACTAGAGCTACTGGCAGCTAAAGAGCTACTGGCAGTACTGGCACTGACTAAAGGGGCTACTGGCAGTAGCCCCTTTATCTGCCAGTAGCCCCTTTAGTGCTGCCAGTAGCCCCTTTAGTGCTGCCAGTAGCCCCTTTAGTGCTGCCAGTAGCCCCCTTTAGTGCTGCCAGGAGCCCCAAGAAAAAAAGAAAAAAAGAACACCTATACTTACCTCCAGCGATGCGATGCAGGCCTCTTCCGGCCTGTGTCTCGAGCTGTGCGGCCCGCGGCGCGATGATGTCATCGCGCCGCGGAGCCGGCCTCTGATAGGCTGCCAGCCTAGTGCTGGCAGCCTATCAGAGGAACAGGGAGAGGTCACGCCTCTCCCTCCTCTGCTGCTGCTCCGCACGGAGATGAGCGCAATGCAAGCGCTCATCTCCGTCGCCACTGGAGCCCAGTGTGCCTGCGGCCGCCGGCCGGCCGTGCGGCAGTCAGGGCTACCGGCCTACCGGGAATTTTCCCGGTATCCCGGTAGGCCAGTCCGGCCCTGCCTCCACCAGTACAACTGGAGTGGGCAGAGTAACTGGGTGGAGTGGCTTGAGTAACTGTTGTGTTGTTGGAGTGGCTGGAGTAACTGTGGAAAGGTTGGACTGGGCAGAGTAACTTTATGGAGTGGGCAGAGTAACTGTGGGGAGTGTTTGGAATGAGTAAAGATAGTAAACATTACACTAACCAATTGATTGTGGCTAGAGTGGAGTTTCAATGAATGTCAATGGACAGCGTGAGTTGCAAACAAATGGTCATATTGTAAAAACATGAAAACTATCAGGACTATGGCTTAGCCGTGGACATTTCTAGTGGCAGCAGAGATGGCTGAACGTTTTGATATAAGATTTGCGTAGGCCTTGAAAATGATATAAGATTTGCAGTGGCCTTGAAAATTAGGTGGTGGTGGCAGTTTAGAAATCATGTCCTGATTTTTTAGCTCACACTCTAGCTTTAGCTCACACTTTGTCACTCTGCTGGCTGCTCACACACCTGGGTTCCTATGGCAACTCACTCTACAGCAAGGGCAGAGAAGAGCGGTTGAAAACAAACTGCTCCAACTTGCTCACTTCACTGGCAGTTGCCATCTTCAAACGGTTGTAGTTTGAAAATGCTAAATCCTACAGCGAAGAGCACAATGAAGGCACAGTTGCAGTTTAAAAATTGCCCTTTAAAATTTTTGGAGTTTCAATGAACGTCAAATGGTCATATCGTAAAAACCATCAGGAGTGTAGTGTAAAAAGTGTGGGAGGAGTTAGGGTGGTAATTTGGCTATAATAAGAATATATATGTGAGATAACAGTAAGTCGTCTTGCCATGCAAGAACACTTAATTATGTACTTGGTTCATAAGAAAAAAATGTCATTTTAAAGAGGATGTTTCATCAGTTTGTACTTTCTAAAATCAATACCTCACATTATAGGCCAAGATTAGGAGATTTTATTGCGCAATTTTTTTTTACTGATGCACTGCTCAGTTGCGGCGTTGTAACTCCTATTCTGTTTTGGGTGCCCTGTATTCAAATCAATAGCAGGAAGGAGGAGAAGGACACATTTCTCAGGGGAGCCTCCTTCTCCTTGGCTGTGAGCTGTCCAATCGCAGTGGATAGCGTCACAGCCATTGATAAAAAAAACAGGTTATCTTCTTCCTGTCTGTGACCTGGTCGGCTGTGATTGGACAGCTCACAGCCAGGGAGATGGAGACGCCTCCTGAAAAACGCAGCTGTCTCCTACTCCCTGTACTGATGCTATTGATTAGCATACAAGGAACCCAAATAGAATGGGCGTACAGCGTCGCAACAAAGCAGCATATCAGTTAAAAAAAAAAAAAAAAGCCGGATGAAACTTCCTAATCTTGGCCTACAATGTAAGGTATTGATTTTAGAAAGTAAAAACTGATGAAAGGTCCTCTTTAACCCCTTCCAGCATTATCATGTACATGTATGTGAGGGAATGCGGCTTTTTGACTCATCCTCACATGCATGTACGTGATGTGATTGGGCGGGTGCAGCAGCTGCACCCACCTGATCCGCAGCACAGGCCTGGCTGTTACTGATAGCTGGGCTCCTTCTGCATCCGCTGGCATCGCTGTATGTGATGATGCCGGCAGATTAACCCTTTCACATGCCACAGTCAGCCCCAGACGAAGGCTTGTGCCGAAACGCGCGTCGGGGTTGGCGCCATCCCGGAGGAGAGACACAGTATGGGTATGTTATTATTCTTTTGATTGTATGCACTTGCACTTTGTCCAACCGACTTGTTTACCAAACCTCCTTCCCCTCTGTCTCTCCTCTTGGATGCCGCCCATCTATGCACCCCCCTTGTGTATTTTAATTGAATGTGCTATATGCACTTTTTTAATATGGAAATAAACATGTTTTTGCAATGATACGCGGTCTGGTATTTTCTATTTAGGTTATGCCACAGTCAGCGCTGACCGCGGCATGTGCGGAGTTTACAGTGGGAGGGGGCTCCCTCTAATTCCATCGGCCCCCTATTCTGCGCTGACAGGGGGCCGATGGTTGCCATGGCAGCTCTGATGCCTTCTACAGGCATCGGAGCCTGCCAGCTATGGAAGCATC
Source organism: Bufotes viridis (assembly GCA_033119425.1). NCBI lineage: Eukaryota > Metazoa > Chordata > Amphibia > Anura > Bufonidae > Bufotes > Bufotes viridis. Next base: position 73,379,430 of record CM065596.1, read on the forward strand.
TCCTAGGCAACTGTCAGTGTCTTACTGTGTAAGATGCTGACAGTTCAATTCAGTACAAAACACAATGTAGTGTACAATATGTGACGGGAAAACAATCTCAGAATGGCTTGGATAAGTAAAAGCATTTTAAAGTTATTACCACATAAAGTGACACGTCATATTTTCTAAAAATGGCCTGGTCCGTAGGCTGAAAAATGTCTTGGTCCTGAAGGGGTTAAGGACGCTGGCAATTTTGGCATTATAAACACACCAATAGTTTTTTACACAGGAGGTCATTTATTATCCTGAAATACACCTATTAGCCATATTTCAGGCTCAGATGATGGCGCAATGGTTAGTAGGCTCGCTATCTGCGACTTTTTCCTACTCACGCCAGGTCTAAAATTGTGGGCACGGGCGGGGTTTGGAAGGGGACAAGCCGCCAGGCCTGTCTCATTCATAATTTTCTATGCCAATTTTAGGCATAGAAAATGGTGTAAATGTAAGGCCACTGGGAAGCTGTCTTACATTTAGACTGGTGCTGGATACACCAAATTGGAGCAGGCCTCTTCATAACTTCAGCAGAACCGTTGGCAGCTATGGGTCTTTATTAACTATGTGCCCCAAAGTTTATAAGTAGAGATGAGCGAATTTTTAAAAAATTCAATTCGCCGGTTCACCGAAATTTCCTGGAAAAATTTGATTTGATCCGAATATATTCACGGCAAATTACGTTAAAAACAGCTATTTCTTGGCTGCTGAGAGCCTTTATAGTGGTGTAGAAAAAGATGCCTTGCAGAAACATGCATAGGGAGTCTGCTTTGATAGTGAAATAATACTGTGGGTCCGTATGACATGCAGATGACAGACATCGCTCTTAGAATCACTGCATACTTCACTTATTTGGGTGGTCACGGGGCCAACACTCATCAAATAACTCAAGTATCAACTCAGCCTTACAGGTAGATGTTACCATCAAGAAGAAGTGCACTCGCTTTACATCCTTGTCAGCTGATTCCACATAGATGTCTACAGAAACTGTTCTATTAAATGCTTACAAGTAGAGTCCCCCTGACAGAGTAGAGGGGGTGTCAGCAGTAAGTTTGTGTTGATGTCACCGATTATTTTGGCCTTCCTCTAAACCGTCAGAACAATAACTCACACAAAACGAATCCTGTCTGTGGAGTATATGCCTTCACTCGGTCAGCATTTGCTCAATAATCCATCAGTATTGCTTTTGGCTCCCAAATCAAAAGTCATTTCTGATGGGACCATACAGGCCCTAAAGCTGCTACACGTACAGGATCCGTTGTGCGTTTCATTTTTTCTTCCTTCTGACAGAGTGTCAAATACATGATGATGTCAACCAGGCCGAAATACACAATAGTGGACCAGTCATGAAATGGGGAGGGTGGGAACAGCATGAGAAGTCCACAGAGTGGACCTATGACATAGTGGTGAGGTGGCAAAAGCATGAGTAGGCCAGAAAGTGGCACAATGACAGAGTGATGTAATGGTCACATAAACATGATAATAGAGCGGAAATTGACCGCTTATACAGTGCACTCATCTGTCCAATGCTAGATGTCCATTGTCCAGGAAAGGATCGTGTGGGTGTCATCCATGGCGTCCTGCGTATGGCAGCGGCAGCCTGGATGCACTGGCGGTTCATTTAAGAAGCCGCGCTAATCCGCTCCGTCCACGCCCCGTCCATGCCTAACGTGACTGGGCCACATGTTCAATCATATGCATCCAGACTGCTGCTGCCATACGCAGGACGCCATGGATGACACTCGCAGGATTATTTCCTGGACAATGCACATCTAGCATTGGACAGATGAGTGCACTGTTTAAGCGGTCAATTTCCGCTCTATTATCATGTTTGTGACCATTACATCACTTTTGTTTGGAACTCTATTTGATAATTCTTGGTTATAACAGTCCTCTGATGAGTTGGTTGATACCAATGAAACGCATAGGGGCATCACGCGTAGGTGTAGAAGTGTGTACTGGACGCTGGATTACTCAGTGTTGTTGGTAGAGGTGATTTTGAACCTTAGTCACATTTATCTTGATGAAACTGGGCAGTCAGTAGAACTGGCCGAAGGGATCTTCAGGGAATATCAGTGAGGCTATTATCATAGACAGCATTAGGGACACTTAGGGTAAGAGACACAGCACTGTATCCCTTTGCCTATTTTTCCTCTCTTGTTATATATGTGACTCTCCCTTATCCAGGTCCTGATGTTTCTCTATATGCCTTATGAACTGTTTTTGGCATGCGGGAATCGATTCTAAGCATTTTATATAGCTTTGATAACTATATGGGCCCATCTTTTTACAAGTATATTAATAAACGTTAAGTTTTAAAGCTACCCATTATTTGTATTTACTGATATATGCCACTAAAGGCTTTACCACATATAACTGGAACAGATAACGCCGAATATATATATTTTTTTCCACGTATATACGCCACTAAAGGCTTTTCAACAGAGGGTTATAGGCTGTCAGTTTTAAAAAACCAACGACGCCTGAGGCGGAGTGATCTGAAGTGAACGGGACGTAGCAGAGAAAGTAGGTCCGCGCTGGAAGAGGGAGACGCGGTTCTCGTGAGGTTTCTGTGCTGCAGAAAAGTCCCCGTAGTGTGCAGTAAGCAATACCGCAGATAGATGCGGGCTTGTGCAAATTAGTTTGCATTTTTGTGCAGGGTTAGTGTATAGCATATTAACCTGTATTGGTGAGCCGCTTTTATGGACGTTGTCACGTAATTAAGGAGGATTGGATAGTACTCCAATATACGATTGACGTGGGTAGGGGGAGATGGTTCCCAGGCCAGAAAATTATAGAAAATGGACTCCCACAATCCACTGGGTTCAATTTTGAATTTTGCTTTATTAGAAGTGCGGTAATCCAGTTATAAGAAATGAAATAAACGTTTTCGGCCTATGGCCTTCTTCAGTGTACTGGTTGTGCCGCTTAGAGAAAAGATAGAGTAGGGTGGAATGCCCTATGGAAAATTGCTGAGCATTGTAGTGCTTCTGTGTGGTGCTCATATGCAGTGTTAGATGGTGGTCTCTTGAGATAAGAGGTCCAAATATGGGGCGGTGTATCCCAAAAGGAGCCGCTGTGCGCTGAAAGAGATTAGGGTCTGGCCTGGCTGATTGTGCGCTGGGCTTCTGCCACTGTCTGCTGCGCGCAAAATTGAACCCAGTGGATTGTGGGAGTCCATTTTCTATCGTTGTCACGTAATAGCGCAGTGTGTGAAACGTAAATACAAAATTTCAATACAACGTAATCCAGTCCATATCCCAAAAAGGACTTTCCCGCATATAACTGCAGCGCTGAATGGTAAATATATCTTGATTTTTATGCAGAAATACACCACTAAAGGCTTTACCACATATCACTGCAACAATGAACACTGAATATATTTTTATTTTATTACTGATGTACGTCAATAAAGGTTTTTCAAGATAAACGTGCAGCAGCGAATGGCGAATGTATATTTCTTTTTCTAGTGATATACTGTACGTCACTAAAGGCTTTTCAAGATATAAGTGCACCAGCGATTGGTGAATTTATATTTCTTTTTCTACTGCAATACGCCAGTAAAGACTTTACCAGATAAAACTGCAACAGTGAACTGAGAATATTTTTTTCTTGTAGTACTGAAATACACCCCTATATGCTTTTACCAGAAGTAACTGCAGAAGTGACCTGGTAATATATATTTCTTATAGAATGTAGTACTCACTGGATTATCTTCTAATCTGTAGGCTACAACTAAAAGATTACAACTAAAAAATTACAAAAATGTTTTTGTTAATTCAAATGAAGAGGATAGGAGGTATGTGTGTAGTCAAGGGAGGGTTGCAGTGCTGTTATGCAGCCTGACATGCAATCCCCCGTCAACCACACACACGCCCCCTGGATCTCTAAGAAACCGAAGATTTCCAGTTCTTCGGTTTCTTATAGATCCTGGGAGCGTGTGTGTGGTTGACGGGGGATTGCATGTCAGGCTGCATAACAGCTTTGCAACCCTTCCTTGACTAAACACATACCTCCTATCCTCTTCATTTGAATTAACACATTTTTTAGTTGTAATTTTTTAGTTGTAATCTTTTAGTTGTAGCCTACAGATTAGAAGATAATTAGCCCCAGTAGAAGGAACTAAATTTATCGGGCATATAAAATACATCTTTATAAAGAACTCCTTGAAAATGTTCTTGTCTGTATATTACCCCCCAGTTCCAATGGTTAATTTTCCTTAGACATATTAGATTCTTAAAGATTATGAGTACTAAGTTACAAGTAACATGATAATAAACTGTTGGTAATAGATCGGCAATATGGTAATTAATGTTTAAGCAGTTTAAGATCTAAAGAAATGGAAATCCTTTATTGGGTTCCTCTTATGAAGCTGCAAATAATATGTAGAAAACGCATTATTTTATGAAATATCGCATGGCTACCGCACCCAAATCGCAACTATGTAGCAATCATTATATTCCAAAGAAATCTGATCCAGACCGGATTTTATTGAAGACTCTAAAAAGGTATAAAATCAGAGAGTCCACACAGGAGGGGTGATGCCACTGAGGAAGAGGAAAGTGATCCCCAAAACGCGTTTGGCGTATGAATGTGCTTACACCCCACTGAATTCCATTTCTATAACCGTGCACTGTTCTATTGAAGAAAAATACAATAAGACCTATTTGGATTGATTGGTCCCGTCAGCCTCTGTTTGCCAGTTGAACTCTGAACTCGTAGCCGTCCGGTCATGTGATTAACCAGACACAGACACCACGAGGAACGCTAAGACTGCTACAGCCGGGACGCCGGCTTGGAATCGGCAGCGCAGCACATTCTATTCATCTGCCCATAGCGGAGAGGCACAGAGGTAAGCCCACAGTGGTGGGTTATAAGTCCTTGCGATACATACTGGAAAGACTGTTAACGTGGAGTGAAGTGGAACTTGACCAGGGATCTGTAACAGATATAGAGGAGCATTGGAATACAGGAATCTACTGAGCGAGAAACCGCATAACTTCCACTATTAGTGACTTTGGCTATATAGATCGCAATATTATTAACATTGCAAAATTGAAACAAGAGATTTAGGATAATTGTATCCAAGAGAAATATTGTCTATAGGCGGGTATTCTAATTATTGACTACTGTTACAGTTTTGCCACACATATATACTGATCTTCCTGGCAATCAGTCTGGATATAAGCAATTAACACTGCTAATTCAATCTTGATTATGTTGTATGCAGCTTCTCCAGACAGTTAACTTGGATATGACTTTGTACCATTGGTTATATTTTTTATATTGTGTTATTTAAAGGACCTATGAATACGTTTCTCAGGGAGTAATATCATTGTTTGTTTATTTACACTCTGATTGATTTTTGTGTAAGTACTGTACCTAATATTCTGTTGGAAACAACGAATATTCAATATCATACACCCTGGGATACATATATACATTGTTTTTTTAAAGGGATCGATCCACCTAGCATCTATTGCCTTTTATTGATTTTAGTAGTTGCTGTTTTTGATATTATGGTTCTGGACACATGACCATCAAGGTTGTCCTTTTAATAAAAGTTTTCCGTGTTTAAACCCATATATGAGTGTCAGTCTTACTGAATGATATGTATTTCTTGTTGGACTGAAATAGGCCACTATACGCTTTAACCAGAAATAGCAGCAACAGTTCAGTGAGTATATATTTTTCTTTTTTTTACTGAAATACGCCTCTATATGCATTTACCAGAATTAATGCAGAAGTGACATGGGAATATATATTTCTTGGTGGACTGAAATAGGCCCAGATATGGTTCCAACAGAAATCACTGCAACACTGCAGTGCGTATATATATTTTTCTTTTTTTACTGCAAGAGGCCCCTATCCACTTTCACCATAAGTAACTGCAGCAAGCACCCGAGAATATATATTTCTTGTTGGACGGAAAAAGGCCACTATACGCTTTAACCAGAAAACAATTAAATAGTGAAGTGCATATATCTTTTTATTTTTTGAATGAAATACGCCCCTATACGTTTTCAACAGAAATCACTGCAACACTGTAGTGCGTATTTATATTTTTCTTTTTTTACTGTAATATGCCCCTATAACCTGTCACCAGAAATAACTGCAGAAGTGACCCGAGAATATATATTTCTTGTTGGACGGAGAAAGGCCACTATACGCTTTAACCAGAAAACAATTAAAGAGTGAAGTGCATATATATTTTCATTTTTTAAACAAAATACATGCCTATACAGTTTTAAAAGAAATCACTGCAACACTGCAGTGCGTATATATATTTTTCTTTTTTTACTGTAATACGCCCCTATACACTTTCACCAGAAATAACTGCAGAAGTGACCCGAGAATATATATTTCTTGTTGGACGGAGAAAGGCCACTATACGCTTTAACCAGAAAACAATTAAAGAGTGAAGTGCATATATATTTTCATTTTTTAAACAAAATACATGCCTATACAGTTTTAAAAGAAATCACTGCAACACTGCAGTGCGTATATATATTTTTATTTTTTTACTGTAATACGCCCCTATACACTTTCACCAGAAATAACTGCAGAAGTGACCCGAGAATATATATTTCTTGATGGACGGAGAAAGGCCACTATACTCTTTACCCATAAAACAATTAAAGAGTGAAGTGCGTATATATTTTTCTTTTCTGTAATAGGCCCCTATTCTAGTGTTGATCGAGCACCAAAGCACTGGTGTGCTCCAGTAGGTGTTCTACCCGAGCACAATGGAAGTCAATGGGAGAACCCCAGACACCCCCTGCTCAGAAGAGGGGATGGTGTCAGGACTGTAGTTCGGCTTAGGAGTCCCTGCTCTGACTCCATATATAGCTATGTCCATATATGGAGTCAGTGCTTGGGGAGAAGTGTATTTAAATATAATTGGGACACCCCAGTGTATTTAGAAAAGTTTCTGCTGGGATTCAAACCCATGACCTTCTGCATTAGAGGCAAGGCACTTAACCACACAGCCATAAGAGCTGTATAGCCAGTTACAAAGAAAATATATGACTTCTACTGTAGACTCCGTTATAGCTGTGATAGCCAGTATACATCCATACACATGACAGCTGCCCTAGCACACTCAGCTCTGCTACATCCATACACATGAAGCTACCCCAACACACTCAGCCCTGCTATATCCCTATATATGACAGCTGTCAAAGCACACTCAGCTCTTCTATATCTCTATATATGACAGCTGCCCCAGCACACTCAGCTCTGCTATATCTCTATATATGACAGTTGTCCCATCACACTCAGCTGTACTACATCCATACACATGACAGCTGCCCCAGCAAACTCAGCTCTGCTATATCTCAATATATGACAGATGCCCCAGCACACTCAAGTCTGCTACATCCATACACATGAAAGCTGCCCCAGAATACTCAGCTCTGCTATATCTATATATGACAGCTGCCCGGCACACTTAGCTCTGCTATATCTCTAAAAAAAATATAAAATATATAAATCAAATTTAACCTCTATTTCTGAAAAAGCTTGCGATGGGATTTGAACGTAGGGCATCTGCATCAAAGCTCAGAACTTTAATCAATAGACTATATATCTACATCAAGTGTCACTGTAAAAAAAAAGGAGACTTCTACTATATAAGAATACTTCCTTGTAGTCAGTATTCCTCTAGAGTAGAAGTCTCATTTTTTTAAATGCATAGTTATGCAGATACAGTCTAGGCGTTAAGGTTCTGGTCTATGATGCAGATACCCATATTTCAAATCCCATCACAAACTTCTCCTGAAATAGAGGTTAAATTAGATTTATATATTTCTATTTTATTTAGAGATATAGCAACAGCTGAGTGTGCTGGGGCAGCTGTCATGTGTAAAGATGTAGCAGAGCTGAGTGTGCTGGGGCAGCTGATATATAGAGAGATATAGCAGAGCTGAGTGTGCTGGGGAAGCTGTCATATATAGAGATATAGCAGAGCTGAGTGTGCTGGGGCAGCTGTCATATATAGAGATATGGCAGAGCTGAGTGTGCTGGGGCAGCTGTCATGTGTATAGATGTAGCAGAGCTGGGTGTTCTGGGGCAGCTGTCATGTATAGAGATATAGCAGAGCTGAGTGTGATGGGGCAGCTGTCAAGTGTATGGATGTAGCAGAGCTGAGTGTGCTAGGGCAGCTGTCATATATAGAGATATAGCAGAGCTGAGTGTGCTGGAGCAGCTGTCATATATAGAGATATGGCAGAGATGAGTGTGCTGGGGCAGCTGTCATGTGTATAGATGTAGCAGAGCTGAGTGTTCTGGGGCAGCTGTCATGTGTATAGATGTAGCAGAGCTGGGTGTTCTGGGGCAGCTGTCATGTATTGAGATATAGCAGAGCTGAGTGTGCTGGGGCAGCTGTCAAGTGTATGGATGTAGAAGAGCTGAGTGTGCTAGGGCAGCTGTCATATATAGAGATATAGCAGAGCTGGTTGTGCTTGGGCAGCTGTCATATATAGAGATATAGCAGAGTTGAGTGTGCTGGGGCAGCTTCATATGTATGGATATAGCAGAGCTGAGTGTGCTAGGGCAGCTGTCATGTGTATGGATGTACACTGGCTATCACAGCAATAACAGAGTATAACAGAGTCTACAGTAGAGGTCTCATATTTTTTTAGTAACTGGCTATACAGCTCTTATGGCTGTGTGATTAAGTGCCTTTCCTCTAATGCAGAAGGTCATGGGTTTGAAATACAGGCTAAATTAGATTTAAATACACTGGGGTGCCCCCAAGCACTAACTCCATATATGGACATAGCTATATATGGAGTCAGAGCAGGGACTCCTAAGCCCAAGACTCACACTGAGGGATTCCCTCAGTGTGAGTCCAGACTCGAGCATCGGGCTCGAGCACACGGGGTGTTCGGCCGAGCATAGCGATGCTCGAGCCGAACTAGTGTTCAGCCGATCATGTGCGCTCAACACTACCCATTCACCAGAAATAACTGCACAAGTGACCGAGAATATATATTTCATGTTGGATAGAAAAGGGCCAGTATTTGCTTTAGGCCTCTTTCACACTAGCGTTTTAGCTTTCCGTCCTAGAGATCCGTCCTCGGGTCTCTAGGACGGAAAGCTACTGATCAGGATTATCCCCATGCATCCTGAATGGAGAGAAATCCGTTCAGGATGCATCAGGATGTCTTCCGTTCAGAATGTCAACGTTTTTTGGACGTTGGCAAAAGCGCAGCATGCTGCGGATTTGTCTCCGTCCAAAAATCCGGAAGACATGCCGTAACGCCGGATCCGGAATTAATGCCCATTGAAGGGCATTAGTCCGGATCCGGCCTTTAGCTAAACGTCGTTTCTGCACATCACCGGATCCGACGTTTAGCTTTTTGTCAATGGTTACTATGGCAGCCAGGACGCTAAAGTCCTGGTTGCCATAGTAAAGAGTAGGGGGAGCGGGGGGAGCGGCATACTTGCATTCCGTGCGGCTCCCGGGGCGCTCCAGAGTGACGTCAGGGCGCCCCAGTGCATAGATCACGTGATCGCATGGATCACGTGATCCATGCGCGCGGGGCGCTCTGACGTCATTCAGGAGCGCCCCGGGAGCCGCACGGAATATAAGTATGCCGCTCCCCCACTCCCCACTACTACTATGGCAACCAGGACGCTAGTAGCGTCCTGGCTGCCATAGTAACACTGAAAGCATTTTGAAGACTGATCAGTCTTCAAATGCTTTCAGTTCACTTGCGTTGTGCCGGATCCGGCGTGCATTCCGGCGACGGAAGTGCACGCCGGATCTTCACAACGCAAGTGTGAAAGAGGCCTTAACGAGAAAACAATTAAAGAGTGAAGTGTGTTTATTTTTTTCGTGTATTACTGAAATACCGCCCTAAACTCTTTCACCAGAAATTACTGCAAATGATTTTAGCATAAATAACAACAAAAGTGACCTGCATATGTATTTGGGAAAATGCAACGGACGTCTCTAGTGCCCACCACCGGGTCGTAGTGGGGAAGAGAAAAAGAGATGCGGGTGCGCACAATAGGGTAATAACTTACGGGGATATGGATACTAGTTTTCGTGATTGTAATTTTGCTCACCTTTTAAAGTTGTGCTATAGATAGGCACAATTCTACTTGTAGTGTATAACAGCCGAGGATCTTCCCAGGTATGCAGCCGCAGTGTACTCGTCCATGTAGCATGTCCAGTCCTCCGGAGGCGAAGAATCCCAAGCGAAGAAAGTAAAGTTCTGCTTTTTTGGCGCAAAACCACGGATTCCAATAGGCTGATTTGTTAAAAAGTGTCACTCCTTTATTAAAGAGTTGCACATATACATAAAGAAGTACTACGCGTTTCGGGGATATAGAGTTCCCCTTCATCAGGTACATAAAAGATGGTTACACATAGCAGAAATAAATATCTAAAAAAAAAAAGCCAAAAAAAAGCATATGGGGGTGGTAACACCCACTTGGGGGCATGGACTGCACCAGATGCAGTATTCCTGATTCAAAACAGTGCTGTGGACAAAGTCTTTATTTAATAGAGTTTTTAAAACAGTTTTCAAAAGGGGACCATGTGTGGCCGCTTGGATGTGCATAAAAGGTACATTATAAGTGTTTTAAAACTATTAAAAGTTAATACTAATGTGGAATTGGTCCTGCCGAGGAGTGCTCCGTATGCAGGGTCAGATGATCACACTTGCGGTCATGTAATTAGTAATCATGACAACCAGCGCCCCTCAAAGGTCCTCTTGCTAGTTGCTTGTATGCTGTGATCCGCCCGTATACCATTACATGGGTCGAAGTATCTGAGGTGTCACTGCCTGAGGGGGAGTGTCGACTTGTGATGTAACTATTTTGGCTGATGACATGATTCATCGTCATGATAAAGAAGTAAACACAAGTTCTATGATATTTGGGACGATTTTACTACAAGCTAAAAATGATAGTTTTTGGTTATAATGGCACAATTAAATTATAGGATTTATTCATAATTATATCATATTAGACGGTTTATATTGGCATAATTAAAAGCATGTCTTATATGAAGTGATTTTTGGAGTGCTAGAGAACATAATTGGCTGAATTGATGGTGGTGATGGTGACCACAACACTTCCTCTTCCTCTTCATGCTCATCTACACCCTGATCCAGCACTCTTCACAGGGCACGCTCCAGGAAGAAAACAAATGGGATGAGGTCACTGATGGTGCCTTCGATGCGACTGACTAGGTTTGTCACCTCCTCAAAAGGACAGATAAGCCTACAGGCATTGCGCATGAGCGTCCAGTAACATGGCGAAAAAATTCCCAGCTCCGCAGAGGCTGTCCTAGCACCCCGGTCATACAAATACTCGTTGACGGCTTTTTCTTGTTGGAGCAGGCGGTCGAACAATAGGAGTGTTGAATTCCAACGTGTCAGGCTGTCGCAAATCAAGGGCCTCACTGGCATGTTGTTTTGCCGCTGAATATCTGAAAAGTGCGCCATGGCCGTGTAGGAACGCCTAAAATGGCCACACACCTTCCTGACCTGCTTGAGGACGTCCTGTAAGCCTGGGTACTTAGACACAAAGCGTTGTACGATGAGATTCAACACATGTGCCATGCACGGCACTTGTGACAACTTGCCCAAATTCAATGCCGACAACAAATTTGTTCCATTGTCACACACCACTTTGATCTCCAGTTGGTGCGGGGTCAGCCACTGATCCACCTGTGCGTCCAAGGCAGACAGAAGTGCTGGTCCTGTGTGGCTCTCTGCTTTCAGGCAAGTCAGCGTGACACTGTCGTATCCGGGATGTGGAATAGGGGGGGATTCAGTTGATGTGCAGCCAGACGCCGCAGCAGAAGAGGACTGAGCCGAGGAGGATATTGAAGAGGATGGAGTAGGATGAGTAGAGGAGGTGGCAGTAGGCCTGCCTGCAAGTCGTGGCGGTGTCACCAACTCCGCTGCGGAGCCACGCATTCCATGCTTGTCAGCCGTCAGCAGGTTGACCCAATGCGCAGTGTACGTGATATACCTGCCCTGACAGTGCTTTGCAGACCACGTAACAGTGGTCAGATGGACCCTTGCCCCAATACTGTATGCCAGAGATGCCATGACTTCCTTTTCAATAACATAGTAGAGGTTTGGGATTGCCTTTTTTGAAAAAAATTTCGTCCACTTCCACTGTGGTGTCCCAATAGCGACAAATTTTTAAAGGCCTCAGACTCCACCAGCTGGTATGGTAAAAGCTGGCGGGCTAAGAGGTCCGTCAAGCCAGCTGTCAGACGCCGGGCAAGGGGGTGACTCTGTGACATTGGCTTCTTACGCTCAAACATTTCCTTGACAGACACCTGACTGTGGGCAGATGAGATGGAACTGCTGAAGGTGATAGGCAGAGTGGCGGGTGGTTGAGAGGGGGCAAGGAGGACAGCAGTGGTTGACGTGGCTGAAGATGCTGGACCAGGAGGAGGATGGTGGCTTTGAGTTTGTGTGCTGCTTGTACGCATGTGTTGATCCCATTGGCGTTTGTGATGTGAGATCATGTGCCTACGCAAAGCAGTTGTACCGAGGTGGGTGTTGGACTTCCCACGACTCAGTTTCTTTTGGCACAGGTTGCAAATGGCATTGCTGTTATCAGAGGCAGACACACAAAAAAAATGCCACACTGCTGAGCTTTGCAATGACAACATTCTAGTAGTGGCAACAGCATGCGTTGACTGGCATGCTGTATGGCTGACCCCGGGTGCTGATACATGCTGTCTGACTGTGCCACTAACTCCTTGCGACAGCCTTCCCCCTGCTTCTAACTCGTCTCCTCCTTCTCTCTGTCTCCCCTTCGGAACTTTCACCCTCTTCTTCTCTTTGAGCAGGCACCCACTTGGCATACGTGGACACATCGTCATCATCAACCGCTTCACTTGTATCTGACACCTCATCAAAGGAAGCAGCAGCGGGTACAACATCATCATCATCATCAACATCACACTGTACGTCCATGTGTGTAATCCTTCCTGACTGAGACATATCCCTGTAATCTACATCATCTGGCAATAATGGTTGCGCATCACTAATTGCATCCAACTGATGTGTAAATAACTACTCTGACGGATCAAGTGAAGCGGCTGTGGTGGCTGTGGTGGTAGTGGTGGTGGTGGCGGCGAGTGGGAGCGTGGTAACTTGAGAGCAGGTGACCGAAGCTGAGCTGGAGGAGGATGGTGCGTCAAGGTTCTTAGCGGAAGCTGTTGAAGATTGGGTGTCCTGTCTAAGCCAGTCAACTATGTTCTCCGAATTTTTCGGGTTCAGGGTACGTGGCCTCTGAACATTGGGCATTATTCCAGGGCCAGTGGAAATCACAGCACCACGACCACGACGGCCCCTGCGGGGTGGCCTGCCTCTGCCTGTCATTTCTTTTTTAGATAAGTGGTACTATGCGTGCTAGGTACTGTGCCACCCAGTATGAGTGTTGGGCACTAGCAGAGGGCACACTACAGTCTGTGGGCCTGACACACACACACTGGCAGACAGGCAACTGAAATTAGATTAAAGTGTACAAATAAAGTGCCATATTTTAGGCAACGTCCTGTGCCGCACGGTATGATTGATGGGCAGCACTGGCAGAGGGCACACTACAGTCTGTGGGCCTGACACACACACTCTGGCCAGCAGGCACCTGAAATTAGATTAAAGTGTACAGATACAGTGCCTTATTTTAGGCAACGTCCTGTGCCACACAGTATGATTGATGGGCAGCACTGGCAGAGGGTGCACTAAAGTCTGTGGGCCTGACACACACACACTGGCCGGCAGGCAACTGAAATTAGATTAAAGTGTGCAGATAAAGTGCCTTATTTTAAGGCAAAGTCCAGTGCCACACGGTATGATTGATGGGCAGCACTGGCAGAGGGCACACTACAGTCTGTGGGCCTGACACACACACACTGGCAGGCAGGCAACTGAAATTAGATTAAAGTGTACAGATAAAGTGCCTTATTTCAGGCAACGTCCTGTGCCGCACGGTATGATTGATGGGCAGCACTGGCAGAGGGCACACTACAGTCTGTGGGCCTGACACACACACACTGGCCGACAGGCAACTGAAATTAGATTAAAGTGTACAGATAAGAGCCTTATTTTAAGGCAAAGTCCAGTGCCACACGGTATGATTGATGGGCAGTACTGGCAGAGGGCACACTAAAGTCTGCGGGCCTGACACACACACACTGGCCGGCAGGCAACTGAAATTAGATTAAAGTGTACAGATAAAGTGCCTTATTTTAAGGCAAAGTCCAATATACCCTTTGTTACACATAAAGGAGGGCATCATACATATCCTTGAAAAATTATGATTGATGGGCTGCTGGTGACCCTCAAAAACAATTGGAGCAAGGGCCTGCTGATCTGACCATCTAAAACATTAGGGGCGAGAGCCTGCTGCTGAGCTGACCCTCTAAAAAATTAGGGCTGAGGGTCTGCTGCTGAGCTGACTATCAAAAAAATTATGGTTTAGGGCCTGCTGCTGAGCTGACCCTCTAAAAAAATATATGCGAGGGCCTGAAGGTGAGCTGACGCTGTAAAAGATTGTAGGTGAAGGCCTGTTGGTGAGCTGACCCTGCAAAACATTATATGCGAAGGCCTGCAGGTGAACTGACCCTGTAAAACATTATATGTGAGGGCCTAGAGGTGAGCTGACCCTGTAAAACATTATATGCAAGGGCATGTAGGTCAGCTGACCCTGTAAAACTTTATACGTGAGGGCCTGGAGGTGAGCTGACCCTGTAAAACATTATGTGTGAGGGCCTACAGGTGAGCTGATCCTGTAAAAGATTGTAGGTGAGGGCCAGCAGGTGAGCTGACCCTGTAAGACATTATATGTGAGGGCCTGGAGGTGAGCTGACCCTGTAAAACATTATGTGCGAGGGCCTACAGGTGATCTGACCCTGTAAAAGATTGTAGGTGTGGGCCTGTAGTTGAGCTGACCCTGTAAAACATTATATGTAAACGCCTGCAGGTGAGGTGACCCTGTAAAAGATTGTAGGTGTGGGCCTGTAAGTGAGCTAACCCTGTAAAACATTATATGTGAGCACCTGCAGGTGAGTTGACCCTATAAAACATTATATGCGAGGGTCTGTAGTTGAGCTGACCCTTTTAAACATTATATGCGAGGGCCTGTAGGTGAGCTGACCCTGTAAAAGATTGTAGATGAGGGCCTGCAGGTGAGATGACCCTGTAAAACATTATATGCGAGGGCCTGAAGGTGAGCTGACCCTGTAAAATTTTATATGCGAGGGCCTGAAGGTGAACTGACCCGGTAAAAAATGATATGCGAGGGCCTGTAAGTGAGCTGACCCTGTAAAACATTATATGCGAGGGCCTGTAGGTGAGCTGACCCTGTAAAAGATTGTACGTGAGAGCCTGCAGGTGAGCTGACCAACTAAAAAATTATATGCAAGGGCCTGTAGGTGAGCTGACCCTGTAAAACATTTTATGCGAGGGCATATATGCGAGGGTATTATATTTGACGAATAAGCATGTTGATATGATGGAAGAGGAGGAGGAAGATGAGAAAGGGAAGATTCAACCATGCACCTTTTTTCTGGTGGAAGGGTGCATAGAAATACAGGTCAGTACATTATAAACAACACATTTAAAGTGCCTTTATGTTAATCAGCTTTCCTCTGGGGGCGTTGAGAAGTCAGGGGGCAATTCAGGCCTTGTTCATTTTTATAAGAGTCAACCTGTCAGCATTTTTAGTTAGTGGATACGCTTATCTGTTATAATGCCACCAGCAGCACTAAATCCCCGCTCAGACAAAACGCTGGCGGCAGGGCAAGTCAGAACCTCCAAGGCGTAGAGCGCCAGTTTGTGCCATGTGTCCAGCTTGGACATCCAGTACTTGTAAGGCACTGAGGGATCATTGCCTGGATGAGTTGCACAAATGTGCACACACGCGGCGCACCTTCACCAGTACAGTAGCTCAGGCAAATTGGGATAGATTTTGAGAAACCACTGAATCACTAAGTTTAAGACATGAGCTAGGCATGGGATATGTGTGAGCTTGCTGAGTTCCAAAGCCACCACCAAGTTACTGCCATTGTCAGACACAACCATGCCTGGTTGTACGTTGAGTGGCGAGAGCCACAGCTCAGTCTGGTCCCTTATACCCTGCCATAGCTCTGCGGCGGTGTGCTGTTTGTCCCCTAAGCATATCAGCCTCAGTAGGGCCTGTTGCCCCTTCCCCACTGCAGTGCTACACTGCTTCCAGCTACCGACTGATGGCTGACTGGTGCTGCAAGCAGATAATTCGGAGGTGGAAGTGGAGGAGGAGGCGGAGGAGGAGAATGTGCCGGCACGGTGTCTTTTTAAATATGCTGTATGATAACACCATCAAATGTGCGTTACCCATAGCTATATATGTCAGTGTCACTCAGACATCATTTACTATTGCTGTCATTGGGTTCCAGAGCTTGTGGAGGGGATGTTGGAGGGGAAAAAATTCATAAAAAATAAACGAAAAGAGATAACCAGTTTTCCTAAAAAATCCTAGGAGGCTAGAGGGGTTATATACTAATTTTCAGGGCGACTGGACCAACTTTGTTTCAGCCCGAATTGATTCAGGTCGGAACTGAACTTTTAAAATTTGGTGAACCGGACCCGAATCGAATCTCGACTGGTTTGTTCATCTCTAATCAGCAACAGTGGCCATGATTGGAACACAGGTGGCACCGATGTACACAAACCTCTTACTGGGTTTCTTTGAAGACAAACAAATTGTCCAACAAGCAATATTCCAAACATTGTACGGTACTTTACTGCCACTTTATAGAAGACCAGTTTTTCCTCTGAAAAGACAGCATGGAAAGTACAGATAAAGTGTTTCATTACACTACGCCTTTTCTCTCATGAAATAGCGGAATAGTGTAATTTCAAGTACTTGCTCCATTTAAGTGAAGGGAGGGAGTACCTGTAATTACACTGCACTTCTGAGATAAAGTGCAGTGTAATGAACAGGAAGCAGCGTTCACATGTAGCACCACCTCCTCTTCAAACAGGTGACCGGCGACAGGTAACAGGATAGGTCATCTATATAAAATCCCTGCACAGTCCAAAAAACAGTAATTAACGAGGGCTAAAATTCACCATAAATTTCCATGAAAAAAAAAAGAATATTTGGTTAGATCTCATAATAGAGCATGTTCATTCAAATAATATTACTACGAGCATATACTAAAAAATTGTATACTAATAGCTATCTACAACATCCCCTATGGTAAATTTCCTGTAAAACATTATATGTGAGCGCCTGCAGGTGAGGTGACCCTGTAAAAGATTGTAGGTGTGGGCCTGTAAGTGAGCTGACCCTGTAAAACATTATATGCAACGGCTTGTAGATAAGCTAACCCTGTAAAACATTATATGTGAGCACCTGCAGGTGAGTTGACCCTATAAAACATTATATGCGAGGGTCTGTAGTTGAGCTGACCCTTTTAAACATTACATGCGAGGGCCTGTAGGTGAGCTGACCCTGTAAAAGATTGTAGATGAGGGCCTGCAGGTGAGCTGACCCTGTAAAACATTATATGCGAGGGCCTGAAGGTGAGCTGACCCTGTAAAATTTTATATGCGAGGGCCTGAAGGTGAACTGACCCGGTAAAAAATGATATGCGAGGGCCTGTAAGTGAGCTGACCCTGTAAAACATTATATGCGAGGGCCTGTAGGTGAGCTGACCCTGTAAAGATTGTACGTGAGAGCCTGCAGGTGAGCTGACCAACTAAAAATTATATGCAAGGGCCTGTAGGTGAGCTGACCCTGTAAAACATTTTATGCGAGGGCATATATGCGAGGGTATTATATTTGACGAATAAGCATGTTGATATGATGGAAGAGGAGGAGGAAGATGAGAAAGGGAAGATTCAACCATGCACCTTTTTTCTGGTGGAAGGGGTGCATAGAAATACAGGTCAGTACATTATAAACAACACATTTAAAGTGCCTTTATGTTAATCAGCTTTCCTCTGGGGGCGTTGAGAAGTCAGGGGGCAATTCAGGCCTTGTTCATTTTTATAAGAGTCAACCTGTCAGCATTTTTAGTTAGTGGATACGCTTATCTGTTATAATGCCACCAGCAGCACTAAATCCCCGCTCAGACAAAACGCTGGCGGCAGGGCAAGTCAGAACCTCCAAGGCGTAGAGCGCCAGTTTGTGCCATGTGTCCAGCTTGGACATCCAGTACTTGTAAGGCACTGAGGGATCATTGCCTGGATGAGTTGCACAAATGTGCACACACGCGGCGCACCTTCACCAGTACAGTAGCTCAGGCAAATTGGGATAGATTTTGAGAAACCACTGAATCACTAAGTTTAAGACATGAGCTAGGCATGGGATATGTGTGAGCTTGCTGAGTTCCAAAGCCACCACCAAGTTACTGCCATTGTCAGACACAACCATGCCTGGTTGTACGTTGAGTGGCGAGAGCCACAGCTCAGTCTGGTCCCTTATACCCTGCCATAGCTCTGCGGCGGTGTGCTGTTTGTCCCCTAAGCATATCAGCTTCAGTAGGGCCTGTTGCCCCTTCCCCACTGCAGTGCTACACTGCTTCCAGCTACCGACTGATGGCTGACTGGTGCTGCAAGCAGATAATTCGGAGGTGGAAGTGGAGGAGGAGGCGGAGGAGGAGAATGTGCCGGCACGGTGTCTTTTTAAATATGCTGTATGATAACACCATCAAATGTGCGTTACCCATAGCTATATATGTCAGTGTCACTCAGACATCATTTACTATTGCTGTCATTGGGTTCCAGAGCTTGTGGAGGGGATGTTGGAGGGGAAAAAATTCATAAAAAATAAACGAAAAGAGATAACCAGTTTTCCTAAAAAATCCTAGGAGGCTAGAGGGGTTATATACTAATTTTCAGGGCGACTGGACCAACTTTGTTTCAGCCCGAATTGATTCAGGTCGGAACTGAACTTTTAAAATTTGGTGAACCGGACCCGAATCGAATCTCGACTGGTTTGTTCATCTCTAATCAGCAACAGTGGCCATGATTGGAACACAGGTGGCACCGATGTACACAAACCTCTTACTGGGTTTCTTTGAAGACAAACAAATTGTCCAACAAGCAATATTCCAAACATTGTACGGTACTTTACTGCCACTTTATAGAAGACCAGTTTTTCCTCTGAAAAGACAGCATGGAAAGTACAGATAAAGTGTTTCATTACACTACGCCTTTTCTCTCATGAAATAGCGGAATAGTGTAATTTCAAGTACTTGCTCCATTCAAGTGAAGGGAGGGAGTACCTGTAATTACACTGCACTTCTGAGATAAAGTGCAGTGTAATGAACAGGAAGCAGCGTTCACATGTAGCACCACCTCCTCTTCAAACAGGTGACCAGCGACAGGTAACAGGATAGGTCATCTATATAAAATCCCTGCACAGTCCAAAAAACAGTAATTAACGAGGGCTAAAATTCACCATAAATTTCCATGAAAAAAAAAAGAATATTTGGTTAGATCTCATAATAGAGCATGTTCATTCAAATAATATTACTACGAGCATATACTAAAAAATTGTATACTAATAGCTATCTACAACATCCCCTATGGTAAATTTCCTGTAAAACATTATATGTGAGCGCCTGCAGGTGAGGTGACCCTGTAAAGATTGTAGGTGTGGGCCTGTAAGTGAGCTGACCCTGTAAAACATTATATGCAACGGCTTGTAGATAAGCTAACCCTGTAAAACATTATATGTGAGCACCTGCAGGTGAGTTGACCCTATAAAACATTATATGCGAGGGTCTGTAGTTGAGCTGACCCTTTTAAACATTACATGCGAGGGCCTGTAGGTGAGCTGACCCTGTAAAAGATTGTAGATGAGGGCCTGCAGGTGAGCTGACCCTGTAAAACATTATATGCGAGGGCCTGAAGGTGAGCTGACCCTGTAAAATTTTATATGCGAGGGCCTGAAGGTGAGCTGACCCGGTAAAAAATGATATGCGAGGGCCTGTAAGTGAGCTGACCCTGTAAAACATTATATGCGAGGGCCTGTAGGTGAGCTGACCCTGCAAATGATTGTACGTGAGAGCCTGCAGGTGAGCTGACCAACTAAAAAATTATATGCAAGGGCCTGTAGGTGAGCTGACCCTGTAAAACATTTTATGCGAGGGCATATATGCGAGGGTATTATATTTGACGAATAAGCATGTTGATATGATGGAAGAGGAGGAGGAAGATGAGAAAGGGAAGATTCAACCATGCACCTTTTTTCTGGTGGAAGGGGTGCATAGAAATACAGGTCAGTACATTATAAACAACACATTTAAAGTGCCTTTATGTTAATCAGCTTTCCTCTGGGGGCGTTGAGAAGTCAGGGGCAATTCAGGCCTTGTTCATTTTTATAAGAGTCAACCTGTCAGCATTTTTAGTTAGTGGATACGCTTATCTGTTATAATGCCACCAGCAGCACTAAATCCCCGCTCAGACAAAACGCTGGCGGCAGGGCAAGTCAGAACCTCCAAGGCGTAGAGCGCCAGTTTGTGCCACGTGTCCAGCTTGGACATCCAGTACTTGTAAGGCACTGAGGGATCATTGCCTCTATGAGTTGCGCAAATGTGCACACACGCGGCGCACCTTCACCAGTAGCTCAGGCAAATTGGGATAGATTTTGAGAAACCACTGAATCACTAAGTTTAAGACATGAGCTAGGCATGGGATATGTGTGAGCTTGCTGAGTTCCAAAGCCACCACCAAGTTACTGCCATTGTCAGACACAACCATGCCTGGTTGTACGTTGAGTGGCGAGAGCCACAGCTCAGTCTGGTCCCTTATACCCTGCCATAGCTCTGCGGCGGTGTGCTGTTTGTCCCCTAAGCATATCAGCTTCAGTAGGGCCTGTTGCCCCTTCCCCACTGCAGTGCTACACTGCTTCCAGCTACCGACTGATGGCTGACTGGTGCTGCAAGCAGATAATTCGGAGGTGGAAGTGGAGGAGGAGGCGGAGGAGGAGAATGTGCCGGCACGGTGTCTTTTTAAATATGCTGTATGATAACACCATCAAATGTGCGTTACCCATAGCTATATATGTCAGTGTCACTCAGACATCATTTACTATTGCTGTCATTGGGTTCCAGAGCTTGTGGAGGGGGGATGTTGGAGGGGAAAAAAATTCATAAAAAAATAAACGAAAAGAGATAACCAGTTTTCCTAAAAAATCCTAGGAGGCTAGAGGGGGTTATATACTAATTTTCAGGGCGACTGGACCAACTTTGTTTCAGCCCGAATTGATTCAGGTCGGAACTGAACTTTTAAAATTTGGTGAACCGGACCCGAATCGAATCTCGACTGGTTTGTTCATCTCTAATCAGCAACAGTGGCCATGATTGGAACACAGGTGGCACCGATGTACACAAACCTCTTACTGGGTTTCTTTGAAGACAAACAAATTGTCCAACAAGCAATATTCCAAACATTGTACGGTACTTTACTGCCACTTTATAGAAGACCAGTTTTTCCTCTGAAAAGACAGCATGGAAAGTACAGATAAAGTGTTTCATTACACTACGCCTTTTCTCTCATGAAATAGCGGAATAGTGTAATTTCAAGTACTTGCTCCATTCAAGTGAAGGGAGTACCTGTAATTACACTGCACTTCTGATACAAAGTGCAGTGTAATGAACAGGAAGCAGGGTTCACATGTAGCACCACCTCCTCTTCAAACAGGTGACCGGCGACAGGTAACAGGATAGGTCATCTATATAAAATCCCTGCACAGCCCAAAAAACAGTAATTAACAAGGGATAAAATTCACCATAAATTTCCATGAAAAAAAAAAGAATATTTGGTTAGATCTCATAATAGAGCATGTTCATTCAAATAATATTACTACGAGCATATACTAAAAAAATTGGATACTAATAGCTATCTACAACATCCCCTATGGTAAATTTCAGAGGGTTAGAAAAAAACAATAGTAGCAGTAAAACCTTCAAGAAACAGGAAAATGTATTCACCAGACACTATATATAGAATATCAACAATATATAGAAGCAATACAACAAACATGGGCTGCCAACACACTGCCATGTTTAAAGACTGGAATATATATGCAATACTAATTAGTTTTGAACTATTAAGGAAAAGAGAAATATTCTGGATTTATAAAATTACACACTCTAAAACCATATGGGTTAAAGAAGATTACGGAGACTATTCTTTAAAGCAACTAAAGGAAACGTGCAGTACGTACACTAAACATGTTCATATATTTTTATTTTTTAACTGAGTAAAGAGTTTGATTTTATTACTGCAGTTTTGAACTACTTACAGTTTTGGACTGGGGTAAATAGGATCCTCTGCAATCAAATACTCTTAATCTTGACAAATCAGTTCAGATAGTGACCCTGAGGGATCCTAGGCTGGACAGCAGTGCAATTATGTAAAGCTACAGAGGGTGTTGTGCTCCAAGCACAACCCCATAAGAGTGCAATAGCTCTAAATTCAACTTGAAATTCTGTACTGAACATCCTGTGTTACACTAGGGAGCTTCATCTCAATTTTTTTTGTTAAAAGAAAATAATACAAAATAAATGCAGACCACAAAACAATACAGGGCTCAAACCAAACACTAAACCACACTAATAAAAGAAAACAACCCAGACCTAGAATACAGACCCCAGACCAAATTCCCCAAACAAACACAAACTGCATACACCTAAAATACACACCTCAGATCACACTCCTTCAATAAATGCCTCAGACCAGAACACCTAAAATTACCACATATACAGACTATAGAGCAGAACTCTTCAATACAAGCTCCAGACCCCATAAAACAATATAGACTTCAGACTAATTATAAGAGAATTTATTCTAAGTGAACGAGATTTGTTCAGAACTTCACATAAACAAAATTTCTTTAAATATATAAAGATACAGCAAGTTTCTACAGTTCATTATTTAGATCACAATACCACAATAGCGTTCTGCTGCAAACACTTGAAATTTTGCTTGCTGTAAAATAATCTGTCTGTACGAAATCTGTGATTCTTTTCTTTAGGAAACCTGTGACTTTTCATTTATAGGCCTTATAAAACAATTGCTGGAAAATAAAAAGACCCAAATCAGGGTGCTGGGGAGGAGGTAATATGAGAGGAGGGAGTTGGCAGTGGCAGCAACAAAGAGCAGAGGCAACGTATGACCAGAACCTCGCAAAAAACTGCCAGAGCCATATCTGCTTTTATTCTGGTCAGCTTGTGAAATTTTTATGCTGCTGATATTGTGGGAGCAGACTCAAAATGTGCCCGACCTAAACCTAGCTTTGCTGCCACTAGTTCTGTATGAGTGTGTTCTCCTTTTCCTGATCTCCATTGCACACCCAAGCCATATCCACATGCAGGAAAGTGTCCTTATCATCATCATCATCATCATCATCTTCACTTACTGCTTCTTCCACTCAGACTACTCCTCCTTCTCCACTCTGTTGTTAGCCATTGATAATAGTATGTCTGAGATAACTATCAAGCCTTCAGACCTAGAACAATATTCAAAAAATAAGCCACAAGACAACTACGGGATGGTAAGCTAACTACTAGTGATGAGCAAACTTTGACAGGAAATTTGATTCATTACAAATTACTTACCACTTTACCACAAAGCTCTAAGAAATTCGGATTTGTGGCAAACCAAGCTTTTCCCGAAATTCAGAATTGAATTCCACTTCGATAACTTTGATTTGCTCAAAACTAGTAATTAACATACAACCCCATTTTAGAATATAAAAGGAAGCATAATTAATATCCTTATTCAAGCAATGGAAGATAGTGTAACAACATCCAAAGAAAGATCTTACTTGTGGCTAGATGATCCAAAAATTTTAACTTTTTATCTATTGTCTAAAGGCCACAAAAACATGATCCTGGTCGCCTAAAGGTTTCCAGTATAGGAAGCCTTTGCGAACCAATTTGCTAATTTACACTTGAACGTCTTGAAGAAAACTGATAATATACAACTGGAAAAGGATATACTATTGGCAACAACAGATGTTGAGTCATTAAATACATCCATCTATGGTTGAGTGGCTTGGCAGCCGAGATCGATGGCCGCATGAACCTTTATCTCCTGCATAAAGTGACTCTCACAGCGTGGTTTCGCCTCTTTTTAATTGCCTTATTCCAGCGAACGGTGCCTAAAGCCTCTCCAAGATGCCTAGAGGCAAAAGAGCCCATGCCAGGCAGGGCAGGCTCGAGTTCTATTTTGACAAAGACGCCGATGCCACGCAGACAAGCCTGTGGTGGAGCCTCAGTCATCACCACCACCTCCTGGTCTGGCGTCCACTTCCCATTCACCGCTGCAGCGTGACATCTCCCGGCGTGCAAATGGATCCCACCACTTACCTCAAGACCTAGTGCCTGCAATAGGGAGCTCTGAGAGCAGAGATTCAGCCAGGTCGTCTCCATCTTCAGAACCTGTGAGGGCGCAGACGCCATCCTCCCTCAACACGAGGAGCCCATAAAAACAAAGGCCTAGACTTCAGTGTGCCGTGCCAGAGGAGGTGAGCCCCGAATCCTCTACTATTTGCTCTGTTTCTGCCATATTGCAGAGGTTCCCCACCTCTGAACAGCCTGCTTCAAGCAATATTTTGAGGGATATGTTAATAGCCTTCAGCACTGCCCTCCACAAGGACTTTTCCTTACTATCAGTCCCTCTCAAATCCGAAATCTTGGGCCTAGACGCCAGAGTCCTACATGTGGAGACTAAAATAGGAGAATTCCTCACTTCTCACAATCAACTTATAGATAACCAAGAAGAAATGCCAGCGGATATTGACTGCATAAAGGCTAAGCTGAATGACCTAGAAGATCGTTCTAGGCGAAATAATATAACAATTAGGGGGATCCCAGAGACATTGGGCTCTCTGACCTTATGGACTATATGAAGACCCTTATGCAAAAGCTCCTACCCTCCTGCTCTACCCAGGACTTGATCATAGATCGGTCCCACAGGATTCCTACCAGAGACCATATCCAGGGACACTTTGGCCCGGATTTACTTTTTCCGGACCAAGAAAGCTGCCTTATCAGCAGCCTGTCAGCTTTTGGAGATGCCAGCACCATATAAGACATTGAAGTTATATACAGACTTGCCTGCAACTACACTGAGACAAAGGCGTCTTTTGGCTCCTGTCACTATAGCCCTGACAGAACACAAACTTGTTTACAAGTGGGGCTTCCCTGTAAAGCTCTTGCTCACCTCCAATGGAAAACATCATAGTATTGCCTCCGTGGAAGAAGGCCGCCGCCTGCTGGGTTCGTGGAACATATTCTTACCATCTACAGAGGAGATCCATCAATCTCCTCCACAGCATCTGATTTCTGAATGGCACACAGTCAGTGCTAAAAAGGGCACCAAAAACTGATTTTAGATTCAATTTAAAGTGTTCAGGAGTCTACTTTCAGCGCTTGGCATCAAACAGGATTTTTCCCCCTTGAAGTCTTTCCTGTACGGATTATATACCCCTTTGGGTAGCTTGCTATACTCCGCTTTTGAGTCTTTTGTTTCTTTTATTTAGTTTTTTATCTGCTCTAGTGTTCTCTTTTAATGTTTTATACTTATTTTTACTATAATGTCTTGGATGACTAAACTGTGGGAGGGGAAGGCGGCGTGGTCAGATTACTGCCTTGTGCCCTTAAGGGCTAGCTGGGGGCCTATGCATTTCAGTCATTTCCCATGATTCTTAATTTAGTTTCCTAGAACACCAAAGAGCTTAACAGCCCACAGAAATGATCTTATATGTGGACAGAAGCTTTACATCTTAACGCTGATATACTTTGCTTGCAAGAATCACACATTGTAAGTAAAGATGCCCATAGGATCCAGCATCATCTGTTTCCCAATGTCGTACAGTCCCGTTACTGTTAAAAGCAGAGGGGTTTCATTTTAGCATTCAGTAACTCTATTGCCTTTTCACCTAGTACCACCATCTTAGACACAAATGGCAGATTCAATATTATTGCATGTACTGTGAATAATATCCTATACACCATAGTTGCTCTTTACGCCCCAAATAAACATCAAATACATTTTCTTAATAAGGTGATGGCTAAAACTGCAAGAGTACAGAGGGGCCACCTTATTGTTTGCGGAGACTTTGTGTCTGATGCTGATGTGGATTCCACAGCTAGAACTAGAACTCTATACCCCACTCTCCAGTCCCTACTGAGATGTGAGGAGCTGTACAACATCTGGAGACTCCAAAATGCATCTGAGCGAGACTACTCCTTTTTCTCGCCTGTGCACAACACTTACTTATGCATTGACTTATTTCTTGTTTGCAGATTGCTTCTTCAGCTGGTCACACAATCCACCATAGAGACGAGTAAGTAGTCCGACCACGCCGCCATATCCCTTTTATTACAAGAAACTTTCAAAATTAGGGACACCCTCTGAAGCTGTAGCCCCTATATTATCTCTAACCCGGTCGATAAGGCTGAATTGGCTGATGCTATTGCTGAGTATTTTCAGTTATACAGAGACTCGGTTTCTAGTCCCTACAGTCTATGGAAGGCCCATAAGGCTTTTGTCAGGGGGATATTTATCAAACTAGGCAATCAGGCAAAAAAGCACAGGGAGCAGAAAATGCAAGCTATACTCTCCCAGCTAACCTCCCTGGAATCCCTAAACAAGACCTTTTTCTCTTCAGAAACAGCCACTGAAATCCACTCCCTGCAAACGCAACTTAGGGTATGTCTCTTTTTCACTTATGGGAAAAACCTAAGATCGGTGAAGGCTCGGTATTATTCTCAAGACAATATGGCTGGGCAAAATCTTGAATTTCCCACCTCATACACCCAACCAGCGGCAACAAGATTTATGACCCAAAAGCAATGGCTGACCAGTTGGTAGAGTAATACTGTGCATTATACAACCTTAAAGGTTCTTCTGAGACACATGGAGCACCCCCTCCAGATATTTGCAAGTATTTGGAAAATCTTAACCTCCCATCCTTATCTTCTCAGCAGAGTGACTTATTGTCCCGTTCTATCACTCACTCTTAAATTGCTAAGACTATCACTTCACCTCCCTCCCCATACATAAATGCCCGGGCCCAGATGGATCTATCTAATTTATACTTCAAGACCTTCCAAAACCAACTCTATCCCCACTTACTACCAGTATATAGCAAGGCATTCCAGGACGAGTCTTTTCTGGAGGAGATGCTCGCTGCTACTATAGTGGCCCTACCATAGCCGGCAAACCCCCTGACAGACCCCAGAATTTCAGACCTATATCACTCCTGAACACAGATCTAAGTATAAGTATATGCCAAGATTCAACCAGATTGGCAAACATCTTACCCTCCTACTGACCAGACAGGATTCGTCAAAGGACAGCAAATTACAGACAACACCTGTCGGGGGCTGAACCTGGTTGATTATATTAACTGTAAAGGAGATGAGGCTTTCTTGGTGACTCTCGATGCCTAGAAGGCATTTGACCGATTTAACTGGTTGTCCGCCTTATCGGTACTAGGAACCATGGGCCTGGGGGGGCCTTCATAACCACAATACAGGCTCTTTATTCTAAGCCCCTAGCAACAGTGTTCATAAATGGAGCCTTGTCATCATCATTCCCTCCAACAAACGGTAGGCGCCCTTTCACCCCTGATTTTCATTTTGGCTATTGAGCCCCTTGCACAGGCAATCAGACTTCACCCAGATATCACTGGCATCCATATAGAAGGTAAACAACATTGCATATCTCTCTATATGGACGACGTGCTTCTGACACTATCCTCCCCTCAGATCGCCTTACCGTCAGCTCTTTCCATACTCAAGGAATATGTCCGCTTATCATATTACAAGGTTAATGAGACCAAATCCCCCCCCCCCCCCCTGAACATCCCAGATCAAACTCTGCAGTCTTTAAAACGGGACTTCCCTTTTGATTGGAGATAAGACAGCATACAATATCTAGGAACTGTTAGTCCGTTGGCAATGTCATGATTATACAATCTTACCTATATCCCCTTAATAGATACGATCAAGCAGGACACTACTTTGTATAGCTAATATAAATTCTCATTGCTAGGTTGAATAGCGACTTTTCAAATGCTAATCCTACCTACTTATATTTCTTTTTAGGAATGTCTCTATTAAGGTCCCCAATTATTTATTTAGAAGAGCTCAGGACCTACTTAATGAATTTGTATGGTCAGGGAACAAAACACGGATAGTCACAGGCATCCTCACTAAGGACAAAATTAGGGGAGGGTTAGGCCTTCCAGACCTGCTGGATTATTTACTAGCATCCCAGACCCAGGCACTCAGAAAATGGTGGATGCTAGACGCACAGACCCCGTGGGTGCAAATTGAATCTGCACTAGCCCCCACTAAACACCTCAGAACTCTTCTTATCAACTGCATAAGTGTTTCCCAACTCAAAATACCTCTTCTACCACCTATGTTACTGGCCTCAGTCCATCACTGGCACACATTCCATCAAAAGAGCAATCAACAACCCTTTTCTTTACTAGATATGTCCCCATTACAGCTTGTGGAGCTCCACCTTCCAGATACGGACCTAGTCCAGTGGCATTCACTGGGAATCCTGCTTATAAGCCAATTATATAAAAATGGTACCATCAAAGCATTTGCGGATCTCCAACAGGAGTTTGGGGTTCCCAGAGGGGATTTTTTAAAGTGGAACCTGCTACAATCAAAATATCCATACCAGGTGATTGCCATTGCTATTCCGACACAATCTCATACTAAACTGGGCATTAGACCATTATATATGGCTCTGGGATCTAAATCAACCTTCTCCAAAACCACTCCACTCCTTGTGTGGGACAAAGAATTACAAGTGAACATCCCAAAAGGGGACTGGCTAACATCATTTAAATTCCTCACCGTTACCTTCCACAGCACTTCTTTATATGAAGCTGCCATTAAAACCTGTTTAAGATGGTGCTATACTCCTGATAAGCTCAGCAGAATCTACCCTGGCATTACACATCTCTGTTGGCGCGGTTGCGGGAATAGAAGCACCTTATCGCACGTGCTATGGGCATGTCCATTGGTGACACAATTATGGTCAGAAATCTTTGAAGTGGCATCCAGATTCTGTGGTATTACTATTGAAAAATCCCCATAATGGGCCTTCCTCTTTATGGGCATGCACATTATTCCGGCAAATAGCCGAGTGCTTGTAGCTCATTAACTTTTAGCAACAAAACTGGCAATCACTAGGTGCTGGAAAACTAACACCATCCCTACCACAGCAGAAATTATAACTAGAGTACACAATAATAGCTTGTATGAGAAGGTTATGGCATATAGGAAGCACAACATGGATAGACTTGCACCCCACTGGGGAGCCTGGTTATCGGCTATGTCCTCGAGCGTGACTAATCTTCAGAATTTGTCAATCTAATGGTATCCGAGACTTTTGTTCTATACTGTTTTAGTCTGATATTTTTGGTTTCTTTGATTTTGTTGGCGCATTTAAAAGTAATGTACTTCTCTGTTATGTAACCAGTTGGAAACATCTGTGCATTGTTCTCATACTGTGTGAAGCTAAACAGATTGTATGTTTTAGATACACTTTGTAAAATTTCAATAAAAATGATTGAAATAAAAAAATACATCCACCCACCATCATAATGGGATACAGGCAGTGAGGTATTTCCTATCTATGACCTCATGGGAAGGTGAGTTTTGCTAATTTGTTTTACGACTGTTAGTTAGACTTGGAAATGTGTTATTTTCATGACACTACCCACATTACCCCTACCCTTCATTTTCTGTAATCAGAAGAACCCATGGTGCCTCCTAAAGTTTAAAGCCCAAAAGAGGGCACTTCTATATGGTTTATACCTTTTCCCCTCATGCTCCTGGAGCATAATTTCTCCAGTATCCAAACAGTTCACTTAATCTACTTTTCCTTTTCTTTTTGTTGTATATGTTGTTTATTATTTAACTACAAGTGCTGCAGGAGGCCTTTACAGGAGGCCTTTACCTTATGTCCTAACAGAGGGAGAGGAATGGAGGAACTTTGTGGCTCCACATCGGGAGGCTGAGTACCCAAATACATAAATCACCGCTTTTATACAGCCACTCTTTGGTAGAACAAAATTTCCTTTTCCTTGAAAGAAAATGGCTGACATATGTGTGGCTTCCTATAATGTCAACGGATTTCATTCCCCATCCAAAAGTAGCCAGATTTTTTCTTAAGCCAAAATGGAGAAGTGTTTGGTCCTAATGTTACAAGAGACACATTTCAAATTTGACAAGTATCCCAATTTCTCCTACTCTATATTCCCTCAGTGGTATCACTGTGGGTCAAACTCGATGGCCTCCAGAGGCGTAAGCATCGGGTTCTAAAAAAATCTCCCCTTCTCATACATTTCCCATGTCCGGGATGTAGATGAAAGATATATTGAAGGGAACTATTGCTAACTAGGGATGAGTGAACCCGAACTGTATAGTTCGGGTTCGTACCGAATTTTGTGGTGTTCGGGACACGGACCCTGACCTTTTCAAAAATCTTCGGGTTCGGGTTCGTTGTTCGGCGATTTCTTCCCTCTTTCTGAGCTAGCGTTTTACTTCTTGCCCTAAGAAGCCATCACAGCCATGCCTACTAATGGCATGGCTGTGATTGGCCAAGTGCAGCATGTAACCCAGCCTCTATTTAAGCTGGAGTCACATAGCGCCGCACGCTCTGCTCCAATTAGTGTAGGGATAGGGCGCAGCTGCTGTGAGGGCGAGATTAGGCAGGGAACACTCAGCAAAAACACCTAATGAAGTGATCGATCTACAGCTCTAAATCAATCAACTTCTGCTTGTTAATTGCTTACTGGTTTTTAGGCTGCACAGAGCATTTTTCTGTCACTTTTTTCTGGGGTGATTGGTGGCCATTTTGTGTCTTTTGTGCCACCAAGTCCATCAATCCATCAATACTATTTTTTTTTTTTTTTTTTGCTATATCCTACCTCAGGGGCTTGGCTGTGCTTTTTGTCACCCCTAATAACTCAGGATAGAAATTTCTATATTTTATTGAGGGGTTAAATTCAATTGCCAAAATAGCAATCCCCTAAATCTAGTGTTCCAGCTGTGGCTAGCCAAGTGTAATACTGTCCGCTGTTTGGCAAAGGACAGATTTTTTTCTGTGGTGAAATTTAATTGCCAAAATAGCAATCCCCTAAATCTGGTGTCCCAGCAAAGGATATATTTTGTTCTGGGGTGCAATTCAATTGCTAAAATAGCAATCCTGTAAATATGGTGTTCCAGCTGTAACTGGACAAGTTTCATAGTGTCCGTCAAAGGATATATTATTTTCTGGGGTGACATTCAATTGCCAAAATAGCAATGCTGTGGCAGGACAAGTTTTATTGTGTCTGTCAAAGTATAGCTTTTGTTCTGGGGTGAAATTCAATTACCAAAATAGCAATACCGTAAATCTGGTGTTCCAGCTGTGAGTGGACAAGTTTCATAGTGTCCGTCAAAGGATATATTATTTTCTGGGGTGAAATTCAATTGCCAAAATTGTGAAACCATAAATCAGTGGTTTCAGCTGTGGCTGGCCAAGTTTAATAGTGTCCGGCAAAGGGTAGATTTTGTTGTGGGGTCAAATTATATTGCCAAAATAGCAATCCCCTAAAACTGGTGTCCCAGCTGTGGCTGGCCAAGTTTAATACTGTCCGGCAAAGGATAGATTTTAAATTGTTGGGTGAAATATTACCATTTTTGCCAGGTACAAACCCCTGCACTGCATAACTGACAGGGAACTTGCAATTGGCGGTTACATTCTTGCATGAAATAAAGCCTTTTTGGGCTGTGAAGCCAAAGGTATTCGCCAATAACTGTTTTTTTATTTTTTAAAATAAATTAGTGTAGACCCCAAAACATTGGGAAAATATAAAAAATGAAACAAAGTGTAAGTGCACGGTAGTATAACTGTGGTTTGGTGAGGCTGGTATACATGTCTATTCTGCATAAGTTACAAACAAGTCCTGTGGGATCCATGCCTGGTTCTTTTTAATAAACGAAAGCTTGCCCACATTGTCTGCGGACAGGCGGCTGCGCTTGTCTGTGATAATGCCACCAGCCATGCTAAACACACGTTCAGACAATACAGTGGCTGCAGGGTAGGCCAGCGCCTCCAAGGCGTAAAGTGCAACCTCAGGACATGTGCCCAATTTGATGACCCAGAAGTTGAACGGGGTAGAACCAGTGGTGTAGCTAGAAATTATTTGGCACCACAGCAAATTTTTGAATGGGGCCCCCCTCCCCCAGTAATTTTTGTGCAAACCCCTTCCTTTCATGCCGCTATGCCTGTGGCTACTAAAGATCGCTCTCTCAGACCAGGTCCAGCAGCTGCTCCATTTGCTTTCTACACTGTCTATACTGCCACTGTATATAATTTCATTGTATAATACTGTTAGTCCTCCTCCTCCTCCTGGATGGGCCCTTTCTAGGTCACGGCCCCAAAGCAGTTGCTTCCCCTGCTTCCCCTGTAGCTATTCCCCTAGGCAGACCCATCAATCAGTATGTGTACTGTTCCACCATGTTGCTGAAATGTTGACTCCTGCTAAGATGTTCCAGATCTGCTGGTGGTGCAGGTTGTTGTGGCGTGATGACAAAGCTTTTCCACATTTTGCCCATGCTAACCCTGCCTTCTGAGGTGTTGCTGGTGACACAGCTGCATTGGCAAATTCTTCCTCCTCCTCCTCTGCCTTCACCTTGTGCTTCCACTGAGTCCCCGGTGTCAGGTGTGAATGCCATCAGCAGCGTTTCTACTAGCGGGCTCATCTTCCTATTACACTCCAGTGAGGGACTTTTGTTTTCCTTGTAATGGGGATGCAGCAGGGTGGCCACCCAGTAATCAGCAAAAGTTAGAATGTGGCAGTAACTGGGCGGTCGTTGCGCAGGCACTGCAGCATGTTGTCACTCATGTCTGCCAGGCTGCCCAGAGGCAAGGACAAACTATCCTCTTTGAGGGAGATATATCGTCTGTGTCCTCCGTATCCCCCAGCGTTCCTCCTACTCCTATTCCTCATCCTCCAGAACTGTGCCCTGGCTGGACAATTATATTTCAAGCCAGGGCCTATGTTGGTGCAGATACCCACCCTCCGAGTCACTTGTATTTGGTTGGCCTTAAGTTAAGGATAAGGTGTGTATATAGTTTTGTTTCTTTATATGGTTAGTTTAGCTGCCTTATAGTTATTTTAATATGTTTTTAAGTAAATTAAAGGCAGGGGATTTGTGTCAAACCGGCTAGACCCAGACCTGCTAGTATATTTCTCCCGTTAGCTCACAACACCAGGCCGGGCTGGAGGCTCAGTGGCACCAACCAATGGTCTGTCTGTTCCATGCCTGTCCACAGCTCCTGCGCGGTGCGGGGTTTGTCCCACAAACACACAAGTTTTAAAACAACCTGCTGTCGTTTCCCCCTGGCTGTGCTGCTGTGGGTGGTGAAGGTGTTACGCTGAGTAGATGAGGAGGAGGTAGAAGAGGAGGAAGCCGAGTAGGAGGAGGAGGAGGGGAAGGTAACAGGATACAAAGAGAAATTCCCAGCAATCCTTGGGGGCGGAACGACATTCACAAAAATGCTATCCGCCTTTGGGCCAGCCGCTACATTTACCCACGGTGTTGTTGGTTATGTGGACGTTGCCACAGATAGCGTTGGGCAGTGCACACTTAATTTTGTCCGCAACTTGGTGGTGCTGGAAAGGGATGGCTTACCTGCAAAAGTAGTGGCTGCTGGGATACACGTACTGTGGGATAGCCACCGCCATAAGGTTTTGAAACTGTCCACCAGACAGAATGACAGCATTTCAAAGGACAAGGAAGTTTGAAATAAGGCATTCAGAGCCATGGGTAGGGGGGTACTTCCTCTTTATATTTCTTTTTCTCTCCAGTGTTTGGGAGATGGACAGATGATAGCTAAACACTTCCATGGGATTTGGTGGAGATGCTTGGTGACAATGAGAGATGTGGTTGCGTTGCTGCCACATCCTCTGTTTGCTGGTTGACAAGTGCCACTGTTATTTACTTAGGCTCAAGTTTAGAATGTTTATTTATTATTTTTCTGTATTTTATTTTATTTTAAGTCATTTCCCTATTCCCTATGTTTGCAGGGCATTTACCTACATTTTGCTGCCTTTTGCAGCCCTCTAGCCCTTTCCAGGGCTATTTTACAGCAATTTAAGTTCCCAAAAGTTCGGGTCCCCGTTGACTTCAATGGGGTTCAGGTTCGGGGTGAAGTTCGGGTCGAGTTCGGATCCCGAACCCGAACATTTTCGTGAAGTTCGGCCGAACTTCTCGCACCCGAACATCCAGGTGTTCGCTCAACTCTATTGCTAACCAGTTATATAACTTTATAAATGTCCATGCCCCAAATACTAAGCAAGTAACCTAGATAAGTGAGGAACTTTCCCAGTTAGAGACATATAAGTAGGGTGTAGTGGTGTTTGGGGGAGATCTTAACATAACAATGGAACCTGCCCTGGATTCTTCATCCGGGAAGTCAGCACTTTCCTTTAAATCACTGATATCTTAAATAAAGACTCCAAAAATGGTCTCTTTGTGATGCATGGAGAATTCTAAACCCCTCCAAACAAGACTATACTTTCTTCTCCTCATATGGTACATATCAAAGACTTGATTATTTATTTATATCCAAAGAACACTTGCACTTATGCTCCAAAACCTTTGTAGGCACTATGCATCTATCCGATCATTCTCCTGTTTTCCTGACCATCATTGCCCCTACTTTAGAGCCACACCCTTTCAGATGGAGATTAAACGAACAACTTATTGCCCCGGGAAAGTTTCTAACTAAACCACAAACACTTCTTGATTAGTTCTTCGCTATTAACTCTCTCCCAGAGACCACTCCGCACACACTCGTCTTGAAAACTTACATAAGAAATCCTTCCAAGATGCTCACTTAAAAGAATTAACGGATCTAAGGGCCTCGTTGGAAAATATTCTGAATACAGCTTCAGCCAAATTATATCTCCATTCACAATTGAAATACTATGATCATGGTTACAAGGCTTCCAAATGTATGGTGCATTGTATTAAACAAAGGAAATGCCAGAACTTTATTCATAGAATTGAAACACCTGAAGGAGGTAAGGTATTCTCCACCCCTGATATAGCCAAAAAGTTTCGGAATTATTACTCCTCTTTGTATAATCTACGAGAGTCTGGAAAGATACCCCAGACTCTTCCCCCCATATAGGAAAATATATCATCCTTCCCTAAAACTCTTTCTCTACCTACTCTCTCGAAACCTCAAGCTTTATCCTTACAAGCTCCATTCTCTATAGAAGAACTCTCAGCAGCAATCAAGCAACTACCTAAAGGGAAATGCCCTGGTCTGGGTGGACTTCCCGCCCTATATTATAGCACTTTCCATAAAACGCTTGGCCCACACCTTCTTTCACTGTGTAATAGCTCTCTCTTGGGTATACCGCTGTCTAGTGATATGACCAGAGCTCACATTACCCAGATTCCAAAAGAGGAAAAAGATGGTTCCCATTGTGCAAATTATCGCCCAATTTCCCTTCTGAACCTAGATTTGATACTGTTGGCTTAAAATGCTAGCCACCCGCTTATGCAAAAGCTTAACAAATTTAATCCAGAGAGACCAAATCAGCTTTGTTCATGGCAGAGAGGGTACACTCCAAAAAGCTGAAACACCCTATACCCCTTAGTACCGATGTCGAAAAGGCTTTCGATAAAGTCAATTGGGATTATATGAGAGAAGTTTTAACAACCTTTCGCCTCCCTGACCCTTACATCAGAGCCGTTTTTCTTTATACACACACCTCAGCCACCATTATTATAAACAACTCATTATCACCCTTATTCTTAATCCGAAACGGTACTAGACAGGGGTGCCTCCTATCCCCACTCCTATTTTTACTAATCATGGAAACCCTCCGTGAGGCAATCAGGGAACAAAGGGAAATCAAGGGACTTCAACTAGGACGCCGAGAACATAAAGTCGCAGCTTTTGCTGACGACCTACTAATTATGTCCACTAACCCAGTTAAAGATCAATTTAGTGCTCTATGCAATTTTAAAATTAATACAAACAAGTCCCATGTACTTAGTATAAACCTACCAGGACCAATTAAAATGACTTGATGGCCAGTTCCCCGTTTAATTGGAATACCCTATGTATTACTTACTTAGACGTTAAGATTGGACTTACTTCGGCTTAACTATATCCCACTTTTGCAATCTATAACAGATCAGCTTTCCTCTCTAAATAAATCCATGCTTTCATGGTTTGGCAGAAAGAACATTGCCGCTTCATTAATAATACCAAAATTGACATATCTACAGCAGGTTCTCCCAATCCCAGTTCCCAAGACATACTATGCTACTATTAAACAAATACTTAGCTCTTTTATTTGGGCGGTAAAGAAGGCACGCATATTACACTCTCCCCTTAGTAGGCCCAAACTATTTGGGGGAATTGGCCTCCCTGATGCGGAACTGTATGGGCAGGCCAACCTCCTTTCGAGAGTAATACATTGATTCCAAGAACCCCAGAAGAGATTGTGGGTCACAATGGAGCAGAATGACTTGGGATCACACTTTTTAAGCCTTTTAGTGGGAATAGGTATTTTTCCAAATTCAGACAAACCTTTCAACCCAATAGTTAAAGCCCCACTATTAGCATGGAATAGGCTTCAATCATCCCATTATGCCCTCTCCCCTGATACAAGTGTGAGATGTTCTATTCATTGTAAAAGATACCCTCAATTGGGGCTGATTATGTTTGCTCTACTGCTCCAAATTAGTGGTAAGCCAAGGCTTTTACGTGCACGGAGAAAATAACAGTGACAAACACATTGGGGTCACAGCAAATTCTAATTTATTACAGGAAGTACAGCAATTTATATAGACATCAGAGAGGCATTCCCCCCGAGGCTTGTGGCATTGGCTAATCTGAAAATAAGAAAAGAGATAACACTTGGCATCTGCGCAGTGTACATTTTTTTTACTAACTCTGGTATGTAAATATCTAGCTATAGCAGCCATCTTGTAATGGAGTCTGTACTAACAGCAGAAAAGCATATATAATGTAGCAAGGAGGTGTGTTCTCTTCGGTAGGATGTAACCTTCGCGCTCTGGAGAAGATAAGGTGTTGTCTGAGAGCTGCAGTATGTGGGAGCTTTCTTAGCTGAATCAATGAATGATGTCCACTCCACATCTCTATCAGTCCCCCCTTGGACCTCATTCTTTTCCTAATGAAAGACCAGGACATCAGCACTAATGCCTTAGCATCCTCTTCTCCAGCTTCAGTGACAACCTATCCCTTGTGGATAGCCTCCCACGACACTGGGTTTTGAGCATAGGGAAGTCAGATGTCTGTCCCTACAGTCAATGATCTCCAGGTGATGTCGTAAGCAGGGGGGACTAACAGAACTAAGTATTTCCTGAAGCTTATGAAACTATGAATATCCTTTGTCAATGAAAACACATTACATTAATCAAATAAAGTGGATAATCATACATCAACACAATAATATCCCCAATAGGCACAATATTTTGATTAATGTAATGTGTTTTCATTGACAAAGGATATTCATATGACGCCTGAAATGTCCAAAGATGTAATATTTTGGATCCATCCACCATGTTGCCTCTGGAGCAAGGGGGGAGGGAAAAGTTTAAGTACCCTAACTCTTCCCTCCCCCCTTGCTCCAAAGGCATAGGGTGGCTGGATCCAAAATATTACATCTTTGGACATTTCAGGCGTCATATGAATATCCTTTGTCAATGAAAACACATGGATGAACTCATACTGTGTGGCACAGGACTTTGCATAAAAAAAGGCATTACATTTTTACCCTTTAATCTAAGGTTAGTTTCCTGCCAGTGTGTGTCAGGCCAAATTCCACAGACTGTAGTGTGCCCACTGCCAGTGCCCACCACTCATACCGGGTGGCACAGTAGCTTGCCGATAAATAAGGCATTTAATTTTTACACTTTAGTCTAATTTCAGTTGTTTGCCTGCCGCCAGTGTGTGTCAGGCCGACTTTCACAGACTGTACTGTGCTGACTGCCAGTGCCCACCACTCATATCGGGTGGCACAGTAGCTTGCCGATAAATAAAGCATTTAATTTTTACACTTTAGTCTAATTTCAGTTGATTACCTGCTGCCAGTGTGTGTCAGGCCGACTTCTACAAACTGTAGTGTGCCCACTGCCAGTGCCCACCATTCATACCTGGTGGCACAGTAGCTTGCCGATAAATAAGGCATTTAATTTTTACACTTTAGTCTAATTTCAGTTGTTTGCCTGCCGCCAGTGTGTGTCAGGCCGACTTTCACAGACTGTAGTGTGCTGACTGCCAGTGCCCACCACTCATATCGGGTGGCACAGTAGCTTGCCGATAAATAAGGTATTTAATTTTTACACTTTAGTCTAATTTCAGTTGCTTGCCTGCTGCCAGTGTGTGTCAGGCCGACTTCCACTGAATGTAGTATGCCCACCACTCATACCGGGTGGCACAGTAGCTTGCCGATAAATAGGGCATTTTATTTTTACACTTTAGTCTAATTTCAGTCGCTTGCCTGCTGCCAGTGTGTGTCAGGCCAACTTCCACTGACTGTAGTGTGCCCACTGCCAGTGCCCATCAATCATACCGTGTGGCACTGGACTTTGCCTAAAATAAGGCACTTTATCTGTACACTTTAATCTAATTTCGGTTGCCTGCCTGCCAGTGTGTGTGTGTCAGGCCCACAGACTGTAGTGTGCCCTCTGCTAGTGTCCAACACTCATACCGGGTGAGGTGAGGTGTCAGATACAAGTGAAGCGGTTGATGATGACAATGTGTCTACAGATGCCACGTGGGTGCCTGCTCAAAGAGAAGAAGGGGGAAAGTTCAGAAGGGGAGACAGAGAGAAGGAGGAGACGAGTAGGAAGCAAGGGGAGGTCGTCGCAAGGAGTTAGTGGCACTGTCAGACAGCATGTATCGGCACCTGGGGTCAGCCAGACAGTACGCCAGTCAATGCATGCTGTTGCCACCACCAGAGTGTCGTCATTGCAAAGCTAAGCAGTGTGGCATTTTTTTTGTGTGTCTGCCTCTGATAACAGCAATGCCATTTGCAACCTGTGCCAAAAGAAACTGAGTCGTGGGAAGTCCAACACCCACCTCGGTACAACTGCTTTGCGAAGGCACATGATCTCACATCGCAAATGCCAATGGGATCAACACATGCGTACAAGCAGCACACAAACTCAAAGCCACCATCCTCCTCCTGGTCCAGCATCTTCAGCCATGTCACCACTGCTGTCCTCCTTGCCCCCTCTCAACCACCCGCCACTCCGCCTCTCACCTTCAGCAGTTCCATCTCATCTGCCCACAGTCAGGTGTCTGTCAAGGAAATGTTTGAGCGTAAGAAGCCAGTGTCACAGAGTCACCCCCTTGCCCGGCGTCTGACAGCTGGCTTGACGGAACTCTTAGCCCACCAGCTTTTACCATACCAGCTGGTGGAGTCTGAGGCCTTCAAAAAATTTGTTGCTATTGATACACCACAGTGTCAAAAAAGGCAATCCCAAACCTCTACTATGTTATTGAAAAGGAAGTCATGGCATCTCTGGCATACAGTGTTGGGGCAAGGGTCCATCTGACCAGTGATACCTGGTCTGCAAAGCACGGTCAGGGCAGTTATATCACGTACACTGCGCATTGGGTCAACCTGCTGACGACTGACGAGCATGGAATGCGTGGCTCCGCAGCGGAGTTGGTGACACCGCCACGACTTGCAGGCTGAACTTCTGCCACCTCCTCTACTCCTACTCCATCCTCTTCGATATCCTCCTCGGCTGAGTCCTCTTCTGCTGTGGCGTCTGGCTGCACATCAACTGAATCCCCCCAGCTCCCCAGGGGCTATTCTACATCCCAGATACGACAGTGTCACGCTGTCTAGGGGTTGACTTGCCTGAAAGCAGAGAGCCACACAGGACCAGCACTCCTGTCCGCCCTGAACGCACAGGTGGATCAGTGTCTGACCCCTCACCAACTGGAGATCGGCAAAGTGTTGTGTGACAATGGAACAAATCTGTTGTCGGCATTGAATTTGGGCAAGTTGTCACATGTGCTTTGTGTCTAAGTACCCAGGCTTACAGGACGTCCTCAAGCAGGTCAGGAAGGTGTGTGGCCCTTTCAGGCATTCCTACACGGCCATGGCGCACTTTTTCGATATTCAGCGGCGAAACAACATGCCAGTGAGGCGCTTGATTTGTGACAGCCCGACACGTTGGAATTCAACACTCCTAATGTTCGACCGCCTGCTCCAACAAGAAAAAGCCATCAAAGAGTATTTGTATGACCGGGTGCTAGGACAGCCTTTGCGGAGCTGGGAATTTTTTTGCCACGTTACTGGACGCTCATGCGCAATCTCTGTAGGCTCATGCGTCCTTTTGAGGAGGTGACAAACATAGTCAGTCGCACCGAAGGCACCATCAGCGACCTCATCCCATTTGTTTTCTTCCTGGAGCGTGCCCTGTGAAGAGTGCTGGATCAGGCTGTAGATGAGCGTGAAGAGGAAGAGTTGTGGTCACCAGCCTTGTCATCATCGCTTGCTGGACCTGCGGCAACGCTGGAAGTGGAGTATGAGGAAGAGGAGTCAGAGGAGGAATGCGGCTTTGAGGAGGAGGTAGACCAACCACAGCAGGCACCCCAGGGTGCTCGTTGTTGTCACCTATCTGGGACCCATGGTGTTGTACGTGGCTGGGGGGAAGAACAGACCGTCAATGAGGATCTGTTGAGGGACCCTCGTACCAAAAGGATGAAGGAGAACGACCTGTACTGGCTGGCCACACTACTAGACCCCCGGTATAAGCAGAAAGTGTAGTAGAAGGTGGGTACAAAAAAAGAGGGTTACTCACAGATTCCCAATTGGGGATGATCTGAGGAGAGGAACATGCAGGGCGCTAAGGAGGACCAAGGGGGGTAGGCACAGTGAGGAAGAAATCCGACCGCCAAGGGTAAACCAACTTTCAAATATACTGAAAGGTGGAAAGATATTAAACAAGGAGGGGGATCATAGGATGATCCAAAAAAGGGGAGAGGGGGGGGGGTGTTACCCTTTGTGTCGGCGCCAGATATATTATTAATATATTAGATAGATTGATTGGTTACAGAAAGTGCATGAAGTGGATGAATAGATAAATATATAAATAAAGAATAAATAATGAAACGATAATAGTGGTGGATAGTACAAAAATTATAATAGTGGTGGATAGTAAAAAAATTACTTCCCTTCAAGAATAATGGCAGATGTTTTTAGTATAAGTGTTTTCGGTGATCCATCAGCCTTAAAAGTGGAGATAAAATAGATAAAAGAAGGGACTCACTTCACCCAGGAGGAGCCGGGCAGGATAAGCTCAAGACACCTCCCGGAACATCCTCCTGCGCCTGGGTCGCCTAGAAGGTTCTCAGAGTCGACAGCAGTCAAACTTTGGACTTCTTGTGCAATAAACTCTTTATTCAAACACAGGGTAGGGGTGAAGGAGATGGCTCAACGCGTTTCGGGGTGATAATAACCCCTTCCTCAGGAGCATAGTTATGTAACAAGTCAGATCCATATTTAAAGCAAAAAAGGGCGCCAAAAGACATGAGGAGATCGTCACTTCCGGTTGCGTTCCAGCATGGAACGCACCGGAAGTGACGTCTCGTTTCACAATCAGGTTATTCACTCGATTAACATAATACATGGTATATAGCATAGCGCATGAGTCTCCGCCTTATATATAAAAATAGGCAGTGGATATAAAAGTAAAGTGCAGGAAATATTGACCAGAAGTGCAAGGAGACAGTCACATCCGGTTGCGCTCCAGCGTGGAACGCACCGGAAGTGACGTCTCGCCGCACATTCAATTACCTACCTTCGCCCGAGACCCCGGGTTTACGAAAATTTGCTTGATACATGCTCCTTTTCCCTTATTAGAACTCTAATAGAAAAAAGAAGAGATATTTGCAAAACCTTATGTCTGGATATAAAACACAACCTGTCCCTCATGACTTCTGAACCCACAACGAAGGCTGATCTTTTCACTCTTAGAGCCTTCGAATATAATAATGAAGTAAGAAAGAAATGTAAAAAACTCTTGAGGGATTTAGATGACTACGAGCACGATAACATTAGAGTGTGGGAGAGAAAACGGGTCCCCAACCGAATAACCAAAGTTCACACTTTCACCCCATTCTCTATGGAATTCGGAAGACGAATTCTTTCCCATCCTTGGGGTACACAAACCCACTCCCCTCATAAAGTACCGCGGATTTATGGAAAAACCTTCTACAACAGTCGGCATTCCATACGTACCCACACCCCGATAATCCGGGATCAACCACACACCTACACCCCGGCAATTTGGGATCCACCACCTCCCAAAAAGGACGGACTACCTCAACCCCTCCCCATTCTGCCCCTTCCCAATGTCAGGAAACGCCAGTCTCCACTCTCCTCGCTCCTTCCAATCGAGTCCAACCGAAGGACCTCCATTCCTCAAACTGAATCCGACTCCCCCAAAAACTTTTCACTTTACACAACACCACCCGCCCTACCCAATTCCCATAACACCACTCCTAATACAATAGGAATCCGATCTTTCTCTACGGACGATAACCCTGAGATCGATCCTCTAATTCTCAATTTGTCTACACATTCCCAATCCAGCATCAACTCCCCGCCTGAAATCACCTTTCTAGCATTGCCAGTTAATCTATCCACAAACGCGTCTTTTTTAGGGAAGCTCTCACCAGGACCATCTGGGATAGAAACAAACACCCCCATCCGACAAGTTTTCTCCAGCACCCAGATTCTGAGCCCATTCATCACCCCCTCAACTTCGCCAATAGCTTGCCAATACGGTACCCAGAACAAAATCACACAATTCTTCAGGCCGTTACCAATTTCAAGAAAAAGACCAATAAAAGAGCCCGAGGATGCAGAGGAGGCAGACACAGAAACACCAAAAAACAAAAAACCGAAGACGCTACTTACCACCCTACCCAACATCCAAACCCCTCCCAACCCATGAAAGACCACTTCCCCCCCAACCTTTCCCGCCATACCCTAACTACAGATGAGATTTCCCTACTTAGCAAAGGTCTTTCCTTCTGCCCAACGCAATATCCTGACCCTTTCGAATTGTTTGTTGATGTTAACCAATTTGTTCGTAAATTGACACAAAAACGACATTTCTCATTAAAGATGCTAAATACTACAGCCTACAATCATCCTATCCCACTTTACGATACAAACAATGCTACTCTTCTTACGAATACTCAGGAAGCCGAATTAGAACGGGAACCCCCTCCGCTACCATCTCACCTAAGACCAAAATCTTCCTTCTACCCACTAGAAAGTAGGGGGTCCTATTTAGAGAGTTTTCTCAATCTAATGTTAGATGACTTAAAATCCTGGGGGAAACAACAACCAAGAAACCTCCCGCCAATCTCAAGAGCCTAGAAAACAAAGCCCTTAAGAACCTAAAACACAATGACAACATTGTCATAAAAAGCGCTGATAAGGGTGGTGGGGTAGTCGTTATGGATAAGGAATATTATCTATCAGAATCCCTGAGAATCTTATCAGACACTGACTATTATAGGACAATAAAGGATGATCCCACTCCATTTTTTTTAAAAACATTACAAGAATTAATCGACTCCGGTTATCAAACTGGTATCTTAGATAAGAAATAAAAAACCTTTCTATTTAATCAATTTCCCACCGTTGCCCACTTTTACTTTCTCCCTAAGATCCATAAATCCATCACTTGTCCACCAGGCAGACCTATTATATCTGGCATAAATTCTCTTACATCCAACCTGTCAGCCTACGTAGATAAATTTCTGCAAACATATGTTCT
Organism: Bufotes viridis; assembly: GCA_033119425.1. NCBI lineage: Eukaryota > Metazoa > Chordata > Amphibia > Anura > Bufonidae > Bufotes > Bufotes viridis. The sequence goes on from CM065596.1 coordinate 73,423,324, forward strand.
TCAGCTTCCCTCATATCTCTGTGATTCAGCCCATCTAATTAACCACTTGCCGCCACGCTAACGCCGATGGGCGTCAGCGCGGCGGCTCTCTCAGGTCTCAGTCACGCCTATCGGCGTCATCTCGTGAGACCTGAGATTTCACATGAACGCGCGCGCGCGTGCGCGTGCTCATGTGATCGGAGCCGGACAACTGAAACTACAGCCTGCCAGCGCTGATCATGCGCTGGCAGGCTGTAGATGCGAAGAAACCGCATTTAAATCGCATATCAGACGCTGTTTTGTAAACAGCGCCTGATATGCCTGCTGTCTGCTCGCCTGGTGGTCCCTTTGTTTGGGACCACCAGAGGAAACAAAGGTAAAGTGCACCAATCACTACACACACACCCCCCACCCCCCATCACTGATTAACCCCTGATCACCCATGTCACCCCCTGATCACCAATGTCACCCCCTGATCACCCCTGTCACCCCCTGTCACTAATCACCCCCTACAGGCTCATTCAGACGTCCGTATGTGTTTTATGGATCCATGGATCTGCGGATCCATGGATCTACGGATCCGCAAAATACGGACACCGGCAATGTGCTTTCCGCATTTTGCAGATCCGCGACAGAACTATATAGAAAATGCTTTTCTTGTCCGCAACTGCGGACAAGAATAGGACATGTTCTATATTTTTGCGGAACGGAAGTGCAGACTCGGAAGCGCGGATCCGTAATTCCGATCCGAACGGGACAAAGTCTGTCCCCATAGAAATGAATGGGTCCGCAATTCCGCTCCGCAAACAGAATTGCGGACGTGTGAATGGGGCATAAGGGTCCCTTATCACCGCCAGTTAGTTAGCTACATGTTAGGTAGCTAGCGCCCAGCCCACCGCACCGCAGTCACTGATTTTGGCAGAGATTTTTTCATCCACATTGATCGATGCGAATGAAAAAATCTGCGCTGCTCATTTTTTATTTTTTTTTTTCAGCGCAGAGGCTGAACGGAAAAAAAACAATCTCATTACCCGTATGCTCAATATAAGGAGAATCGCAGAAACTCCTAATGCTGGCCATACGTGTAATGATTGCGGAGACCCTCAAATGCCAGGACAGTATAAATACCTCACATGTGACCCCATTTTAGAAAGAAGACACCCCAAGGTATTCCGTGAGGGGAATGGTGAGTTCATGCAAAATTTTATTTTTCGTCACAAGTTAGTGGAATATGAGACTTTGTAAAAAAAATATATATATATCAATTTCCGCTAACTTGTGCCAAAAAATTTTTTTTTCTGTGAACTCGCCATGCCCCTCACGGAATACCTTGGGGTGTCTTCTTTCCACAATGGGGTCACATGTGGGGTATTTATACTGACCTGGCATTTTAGGGGTCCTAAAGCGTGAGAATCCAAATGCGTAAAAATGGCCTGTGAAATCCTAACGGTACTCATTGGTTTTAGGGCCCCTTTGCGCACCCAGGCTGCAAAAAATTGGCACACATGTGGTATCGCCGTACTCAGGAGAAGTAGGGCAATGTGTTTTGGGGTGTATTTTTATATATACCCATACTTTGTGTGAGAAATATCTCTGTAAACGACAACTTTTTAAATTTTTTTACACAAAGTTGACAATTTACAGAGATATTTCTCTCACCCAGCATGGGTATATGTAAAAATACACCCCAAAACACATTGCCCTACTTCTCCTGAGTACGGCGATACCACATGAGTGACACTTTTTGCAGCTAAGATGCGCAAAGGGCCCAAATTCCAACGAGTACCTTTAGGTTTTACATGGCTGCTCACAATTTAGCCCCGCCCAAAATGCCAGAGCAGTAAACACACCCCACAAATGACCCCATTTCGGAAAGTAGACACCCCAAGGTATTCACTGAGGGGCATAGTGAGTCCGTCTGAGATTTTTTTTTTTTTTTTGCCAGAAGTTAGCAGAAATGGAAACTTATTATTTTTTTTTTCCTCGGAAAGTGTCATTTTCCGCTAACTTGTGAAAAAAAATGAAATGATACATGAACTCACCATGCCCCTCCGTGAATACTTTGGGGTGTCTTCTATCTAAAATGGTGTGATTTGGGGGGTATTCATACTATCCTGACATTCTAGCACCTGAAGAAACATGACAGGCGCTCAGAAAGTCAGAGCTGCTTCAAAATGTAGAAATTCACTTTTTTGCACCATAGTTTGTAAACGCTATAACGTTTACCCAAACCAATAAATATACACTTATTGGATTTTTTTTTATCAAAGACATGTAGAACAATAAATTTAGAGAAAAATTTATATAGAAATGTCGTTTTTTTAAAAAAAATTTACAACAGAAAGTGAAAAATGTCATTTTTTTGCAAAAATGTAATTAAATTTTTATTAATAGCAAAAAAAGTAAAAATGTCAGCAACAATGAAATACCACCAAATAAAATCTCTATTAGTGAGAAGAAAAGGAGGTAAAATTCATTTGGGTGGTAAGTTGCATGACGGAGCAATAAACGGTGAAAGTAGTGTAGTGCAGAATTGTAAAAAGTGGCCTGGTCATTAAGGGTGTTTAAGCTAGGGGGGCTGAAGCGGTTAAACAAGAACTAAATTGTGGGACAAAAAATGCAATCTACCTGTTGAAATGCCCCTGTGACTTAAAATATATAGGTAGGACTACACAAACCATTCGTGAAAGGATGGACGAGCATTGCTCAAACATTAGACGGGGCATCCTCACCCACAGTGTCTCCCGCCACTACTATGAAGTCCATAATAGTGACCCTTCAACCCTACGTGTGTCCCCTTTGGAACACATTCCTTTATCTTTCCAAAAATTGTGTTTGAAGGAAATGCATTGGATTTTTGTGATGAACACACTAAGTCCATTTGGCTTGAATGAATCCCTAGAACATGCAAACTACTGATTTATTACTACTGACATGCGTAATATTGTTTTTTTATTGTTCTTTATCTATATACCGATATTTATTACATATCTTTTTACGGGTATACCGATATTTATTTTAATATTATCATTTATTTTATGTATATGTCAATATGCATTCGTAGATAAACATCCCCTATAGATATATATATATATATATATATATATATATATATATATAGTAAAGAAATAATGCTGGCAGCACTACCAAAAGACGGGCGGGTGCTAAGCCTCAGGACTAGCGTGGGTCCCACATATACAAAGAGGAAAAGAGGCAGCACTTCCAGAAATAAAACTGAAGATTTATTCAAACATGTGCTTGAATAAATCTTCAGTTTTATTTTTTGAAAGTGCTGCCTCTTTTCCTCTTTATATATATATATATATATATATATATATATATATATATATGTTTTAGTCTGGGCCCTACCCACTGTTGTCTACAAACCTCTACATATCTATACATCATACATCTATTTATATCCATTTTTGTATTTCATTTCTACATGTGTCTGTGATATGTGTTTTTTTTTATATTTTATCACATATTCTTCCTATTTATATTTTTAGTATTTTATATGTGCTTACATCAGTATATATACTTTTATCCCCCCCCACCGCCCCCCCACAAGTTTTTATAAAGTTTTTATAATGTTTTTTCACCTCAATCTATATATATATATATATATATATATATATATGTTCTTATATATATGTATTTTCATATATACATATTTATATATATTCTCCTTAGAAAAATCACAACATCCGGAATATTTTGGGTGTGATTCCGGACCTATCTGGCCCTCCAGAATCTAGACAGACATATATTGGGGACATAGTACGCTCGGTGCGTTCCACTCTGGAACGCAACCGGAAGTACTATTCTTCTGCCTGCGGCGAGTCACTTCCGGTGCGTCCCATGGTGACACGCAACCGCAGTGTTTACCCAGCTCCGATTGCGTCCCTCCTGGAGTCCACAGCGGGGAGATTCTCTTTGTTTTATATGTTTAGATTTATTGTTTATTTTATTTTACTTTATTATCTATGCGATGTAATTGAATGTGCGGCGAGACGTCACTTCCGGTGCGTTCCACGCTGGAGCGCAACCGGATGTGACTGTCTCCTTGCACTTCTGGTCAATATTTCCTGCACTTTACTTTTATATCCACTGCCTACTTTTATATATAAGGCGGAGACTCATGCGCTATACTATATACCATGTATTATGTTAATCGAGTGAATAACCTGATTGTGAAACGAGACGTCACTTCCGGTGCGTTCCATGCTGGAACGCAACCGGAAGTGACGATCTCCTCATGTCTTTTGGCGCCCTTTTTTGCTTTAAATATGGATCTGACTTGTTACATAACTATGCTCCTGAGGAAGGGGTTATTATCACCCCGAAACGCGTTGAGCCATCTCCTTCACCCCTACCCTGTGTTTGAATAAAGAGTTTATTGCACAAGAAGTCCCAAGTTTGACTGCTGTCGACTCTGAGAACCTTCTAGGCGACCCAGGCGCAGGAGGATGTTCCGGGAGGTGTCTTGAGCTTATCCTGCCCGGCTCCTCCTGGGTGAAGTGAGTCCCTTCTTTTATCTATTTTATCTCCACTTTTAAGGCTGATGAATCACCGAAAACACTTATACTAAAAACATCTGCCATTATTCTTGAAGGGAAGTAATTTTTGTACTATCCACCACTATTATAATTTTTGTACTATCCACCACTATTATCGTTTCATTATTTATTCTTTACTTATATATTTATCTATTCATCCACTTCATGCACTTTCTGTAACCAATCAATCTATCTAATATATTAATAATATATCTGGCGCCGACACAAAGGGTAACACCCCCCCTCTCCCCTTTTTTGGATCATCCTATGATCCCCCTCCCTGTTTAATAAGCAGAAAGTGGCAGAAATGTTACCAAATTACCGAAAGTCAGAAAGAATGCAGCAGTTCAAAACCAAACTAAAAAATATGCTTTACACAGCTTATAAAGGGGATGTCACAGCACAACGGGAATCTAACTGGGGAAGAGGTGAATGTAATCCTCCTCCTACCATGGCGGCAAGGACTGGACGATTTACAGATGTGTTGTTAGAGGACATGCAGAGCTTTTTCAGTCCTACAGATCGCCACAACCCTTCGGGATCCAGCCTTAAAGAACGACTCAACCGACAGGTAGCAGACTGCCTCGCCTTACCAGCAGATATAGACACTCTGAGGAGTGATGAACCCCTTCACTACTGGGTGTGCAAGCTTGACCTGTGGCCTGAGCTATCCTAGTTTCCGATAGAACTTCTGGCCTGCCCTGCTTTAAGTGTCCTGTCAGAAAGGACCTTTAGTGCAGCAGGAGGCAGTGTCACTGACAAGAGAAGTCGCCTCGGTCAAAGAAGTGTTGATTACCTCACCTTCATAAAGATGAATGAGGCATGGATCCCGAAGGGACTGACAGTGGGGGATACGTTTAACTAACAAAAGGCCTGATGACATGGCTTGGCCTCAAAATGGTCCCCACGCTGCTGTATTTAATGTCTGCATACCGGATGACTTTCGTGAATTCTCCACCACCAACTAGGGTTCAAGACGCAATGTTTTAGTCACTTTTCTGCCTGGAAAACATCAATTTTTTTGGCTGCTGCTACAACAGCGGCTGCAACAATGCCATTATTTTTCAGGCACGTGTACATGCCTAATTTTTCTGTCCTATGGTGCAGCACTGTGGCTGCAAAAACAAAAAAAAACAGGCACATACAAGTGTCAATTCCCCTTGTTGTGGTGAAGGGGCTTGGGTATCACAATGAAGCAATCATCACCTCTATAAGTGTGTTGGCAATGTTGCCACACCCCAGATGATAAGGCCGTTGCTTCATTTTGGTCAGACCAAAAGCGATCGGCTGGATAATATTTCATAGAAAAAACATTAATTTACCTTCTTTTTTTTTTTTAAGTTGTATGGGTTTTTAATGCATAAAATAAAAAATCATAATAAAGTCTCTTAATAGTTTATTGGAAATTATGCAGACAATTAAAAAAATCCCCATCAATTCCAATACAAAGCAAGTACAGAGCTCAGAACTAAATTATTTCATGATGTCGTAATGGTTCGTTAATTCGACAATGGTTAATCAATTCGACACACGTCCCCGGATAGGGTAGGTAACAGAGATTAAACTGATAGGAATAGTACTAGTTAAGACACCACTCATATAGGGTGTCACAGCACATTGCTCTGTGCACGCTCAGTGCCCCAATTTGGGAGTAAGAAGACCGACCAAGCTCCTTTTTCCATCTCCCGGTTCCTAAAATCAATTCAGTTTGGTGAATCAGAGTTTTGTGATGGACCCCAGATTAGGGACGTACCAGGAATTAAACTGATGAGAAGAGAACTACAGAAAATAATACTCATATCGGGTGTGAGAGTACATTGCACAGGTAAAGTGACCGTAGATTAAAACAAAGGGGAGGGAGCCAGCGTTTTTTTAACCATCTCCCCATTCAAAAAATCAATTCAATTCACCTTTCGGGGACCCTTGGTGTTGTACGTGGCTGGGTGGAGGAAGAAACCTTCAATGACATCACAGGGACATAGCTAGCTTGGTATCCAACCTTGTGCAAATGGGGAGTTTGCGGTTGTGCAAATGGACTGTTTGTGGTTGTTTGCGGTGCATTAAAAGGGGAGTTTGGTCTGTCAATGTCTGTAAAGTGGGCGTAACCCTTACACTACCTGATCTATACAACATCATACCTGATCGTATACACACACTGGATGTTTTAAAGCATGTTATTCCAAACAATTTAGGAATGTTACTTGATTTATGCCCTTTATGGATTAAAACCCGACTCTACGTCCACTACGTAATTTTCCATGGGAGTTTTGCCATAGATTTCCCTACGGCATGCCACAGTCCAGGTGGTAGTCCCCTTAAAACAACTTTTCCATTACTATTTTGGCCAGAAAGAGTCCCTGTGGGTTTTAAAATTTGCCTGCCTATTGAAGTCTATGGCGGTTCGCCCCTTTATGAACATTTGCGGAAGTTCGCGTTCGCCGTTCGCGAACGGAAAATTTTATCTTCGCGACATCACTAGTGTGGAGATGGCAGCAACAGCAGAATGATACAACAGGGTGGCAAGGTGACATAGTGGGAAGATGGCAGCAACAGTAGTATGATAAAACAGAGTGGCAAGATGACATAATGTGGAGATGGCAGCAACAGCAGTATGATACAACAGAGTGGCAAGGTGACATAGTGTGGAGATGGATGATCTAATCTGATGCATCAGGCATCTCCCTAGCATCTGCACATGTCTCTCCCTGCCTGTGAAATAATTCCTCTCACTATACTTTCCTTGCACTAGTAAATAGCTTTTTTGTGTTTTTCTTTCACAATTATGTTTTCTTTCACTCTCCCTAGCGCCTGCATACACGTCTGTCGCTGCACTTATACAATGGGAAATTATTCTTCCCTATCCTTATAGTGAACTTATAAAACACATTTTTTTTTTACAATTTAGTTTTCTTTCACTCTTTCTAGTGCCTGTATACACATCTGTCCTTGAACAAGGTACGCTGGTGAATGGCAGAATCTAAGATGGCCCCGTATTTATACCTGCTAGTAGCCTTCTGGCTCCAGGAGGAGTGCATAGTGGGCTCAGCATGCATGTTGGTACCTGCATCCCTGGATCTAATGGAGGCTGTTACAGCACCAGAAGGGGTTAATAAGTAAGGTTTGTTCCAGCATGCATGCTGGACCCACACTCCCTGGATTTTATGTGGCTGTCGTGGCCCATAACAGGTAATATTCAGCGCTATGAGGATTTTATGTGACTGGCTTGGCCCATTGCAGGTCAGATTTAGCGTTAGTACCCACTCTAGGAGACAACCGTGAAGGGGTGAGTGGGCTTACTGCCTTTTGATCAAAATGTAAACTAATGTCTCCACTGTTTGTAGGCGTGTATGAGTACACTAGGTCCTCTTATAGCATGTATCTTGGGCAGAGTTCTAGTTGCAGAGTGCTGTTGCATTTTTTGTTTGTATGTATACCTGCCATTGGCTACGTGCACCTGCATACAGGGAGTGCTGACTGAAACCCCCTTGTGTTTCTGATTAATATGTGTGGAGGTGTGGCAGCCTCCACTTCAGCCGTGCACACCTGACTGGTTTCTCTGCCCTAGCTGCTGGTTTTTAATCAGAGTGAGTATATAGCTGAATGCGTACTCACATTACCTGCTAGTAGCCTTCTGGCTCCAGGAGGAGTGCATAGTGGGCTCAGCATGCATGTTGGTACCTGCATCCCTGGATCTAATGGAGGCTGTTACAGCACCAGAAGGGGTTAATAAGTAAGGTTTGTTCCAGCATGCATGCTGGACCCACACTCCTGGATTTTATGTGGCTGTCGTGGCCCATAACAGGTAATATTCAGCGCTATGAGGATTTTATGTGACTGGCTTGGCCCATTGCAGGTCAGATTTAGCGTTAGTACCCACTCTAGGAGACAACCGTGAAGGGGTGAGTGGGCTTACTGCCTTTTGATCAAAATGTAAACTAATGTCTCCACTGTTTGTAGGCGTGTATGAGTACACTAGGTCCTCTTATAGCATGTATCTTGGGCAGAGTTCTAGTTGCAGAGTGCTGTTGCATTTTTTGTTTGTATGTATACCTGCCATTGGCTACGTGCACCTGCATACAGGGAGTGCTGACTGAAACCCCCTTGTGTTTCTGATTAATATGTGTGGAGGTGTGGCAGCCTCCACTTCAGCCGTGCACACCTGACTGGTTTCTCTGCCCTAGCTGCTGGTTTTTAATCAGAGTAAGTATATAGCTGAATGCGTACTCACATTACCTGCTAGTAGCCTTCTGGCTCCAGGAGGAGTGCATAGTGGGCTCAGCATGCATGTTGGTACCTGCATCCCTGGATCTAATGGAGGCTGTTACAGCACCAGAAGGGGTTAATAAGTAAGGTTTGTTCCAGCATGCATGCTGGACCCACACTCCCTGGATTTTATGTGGCTGTCGTGGCCCATAACAGGTAATATTCAGCGCTATGAGGATTTTATGTGACTGGCTTGGCCCATTGCAGGTCAGATTTAGCGTTAGTACCCACTCTAGGAGACAACCGTGAAGGGGTGAGTGGGCTTACTGCCTTTTGATCAAAATGTAAACTAATGTCTCCACTGTTTGTAGGCGTGTATGAGTACACTAGGTCCTCTTATAGCATGTATCTTGGGCAGAGTTCTAGTTGCAGAGGGCTGTTGCATTTTTTTGTTCGCCGTATTTATAGGGCTATGACATCACCGGGCTGGCTGGTTGCTGATTGGCTGCATACATGGCATTATGGGTCATCCCGCCTTCCCAGAGTTCCTTGCCCCATGTCTTTACACGTGTAGCCGCCATTTTAGCTGGCAGCCGCCATGTTAGCAAAAATAGCGATTTGTTACCACGAAGCGCAAGGAAATTCGTATTCATTCAAAATCAAATTTTTCCTGAAATTCCGAACACATTTGACTTCGTCAGCTTCAATTCGCTTACCTCTAATCATTACTTTTCCCGGAAAAGTAAATTACATTAATGCCTATGAAAATGTGTAGAAATCTGAGTCTCACTACCTTCTGAGATTCACGTCCCCACCTATCCCTTTGTTGAACTTGATGGACTTACCGTATGTCTTTTTTGAACCGCTTTTGTGTGCTGAGTAAGGGAACACATATTTGGGATAGAAGCTGCTAAAGATGAGAAAGATATATCTCAGTTAAAGACATTACAAATGCATTTTAAATTATTGAATCACTGTGACAGCTCTCTATTAAAAATCAGAGGAATTGATTGGATCCTATATGACAGTAGAGGTGGCAATTTGAAAAGGATCCTAGCACAGAAAGAGTTGAAATGAATTTTTCTACTTGATACTGTGACACCTAAAGGTTTAAATAAGAATTTCAGTTATGCTGCATTTTTTTTTTTTCGTTCTTGGGTGATCATTTGTGTTTTTAACAGTTTGTCTTCTGTTTATTTACATTTAGGTGCTGGTCAATATCAGGGAAGGGAAAAGTCTTTAACCCCTTCCCAACCAGCGCCGTAGTACTATGGCATGCTGATCGAGCGGGTGCAGGAGCTGCGCCCGCCTTATCAACTACAGGTGATCCGCTGTTCACGTTAGCCGGACCCCTGCTATATGCGCCATCATGGGTGAAAACACTGATGCTGGTGCATTAACCCTCACTATGATGCAGTCAGCGCTCCCTCCCTGTCCCCATCAGGTCCCCGCATTGCTGTGACGGGGATCCGATGGCTGTGACGGCAGGGGCATCGTGGCTGCCTTCCCTTTTAGCCTGTGAGATTTAGGCTACATGCACACAACCGTTGGTGTTTTGCGGTCCACAAATCGCGGATCCCCAAAACACGGAAGCTGATTCCGTTCGGAAATTTGCGGAACAGAACGCTGCCCATTATAGAAATGCCTATTCTTGTTCGCAAAATGGACAAGAATAGGACATGCTATATTTTTTTTGCGGGGGCACGAACAGAGCAACAGATGGGACAGCACACAGAGTGCTGTCCGCATCTTTTGCGGCCCCATTGAAGTGAATGGGTCCGCGGCCGAGCCGCGAAATATGTGGCTTGGACGCGGACCCAAACAACGGCCGTGTGCATGAGGCCTTAGCCCCCTGAATCTCACAGGCAGGAATCTGTAAGTGTATTACACAGTGTAATACACTTACAGCCAATGCATTACAATACAGATGTATTGCAATGCACTGTACAGGAGATCGGACCTCCAGAAGTTGCATTGAAAAAAAGTTAAAATAAAGTTTTGCATAACAAAAAAAAAAGTTTCAAGTAAAAAAAATCTTTTTTCCCCATAAATAAGTAAAAAAAAATTCTAGAAAAGAAAAGTATACATATTGGGTATTGATGCGTTGGTATTGACCAGCTCTATAAAAATATCACACGATCCACCCTGTCAGGTGAATGCAGTAAAAAAAAAAACTGTGCCAAAACAGTCATTTTTTGGTCACCTTCCCTTACAAAAAGTGTAATACTAAGCAATCAAAAAGGCATATGTACCCCAAAATAATACCAATCAAACCGTCATCTCATGACGCAAAAAATGAGACCCTACCTAAGACAATCGATTAAAAAGTTAAAAAAAATAGCGCAGTCAGAAAATGGCAACGCAAAAACAAAGTTAATTCTGTTCAAAAATGCACTTACTGTGTAAAACTTAAAAATAAAAATAATAGACATACTGTGTATCGTCGCATCCGCAACAACCTGCTCTATAAAAATATCACATTATACGCCCCCTCAGGTGAATACTGTAAAAAAAATTAAAAATAAAAACTATGCCAAACAGCCTTTTTTTTCACCTTGCCTCAAAAAAGTGTAATACCAAGCGATCAAAAAGTCATATGTACCCTAAAATGGCACCAATGAAAATGTCACCTCATCCCACAAAAAATGAGCTCCCACTTAAGACAATCACTAAAAAAATAAAAACCAATGGTACCCATAAATCTGCTTCAAAAGCCAAATGCCACCCCCCCTCCCCCCAGCAGTAAATGCATTTAACAAAAATAAACATAATAGACATATTGGGTATCGCCGCATCTGTAACAACTTGCTCTATAAAAATATCACATGATATGCCCTCTCAGGTGAATGCTATAAAAACAGCCATTTTTTGTCACCTTGCCTCACAAAAAGTGTAACACCAAAAGATCAAAAAGTCTTATGGTAAGAATGAAAACGTCACCTCATCCCGCAAAAAATGAACCCCACATAAGACAATCACTCAAAAAATAAAAGCCAATTGCACCCGTAAATCTGCTTCAAAAGCCATATGGTGCTCCTTCCATTCTGAGTCCTGCCATGTGCTGCCACAACAGTTTACCACTACATATGGGGTATTGCTGTATTGAGGCTAAAGCAACATTTTATTGGAAAAAATTAAACTTTTCATGTTCATAGCCAAGTGTTTCCAAATTCCGTAAAACGCTCAAAGTGCTCAGTATCCACCTTAATATATTCTTTGAAGTGTGTAGTTTCCAAAATGGGGTCACTTTTTGAGGGTTTCCTCTGTAGGAGTAAGTCAGTGTCTCTCCAAATACAAAATGGTGCCCAAAAACCATTTTAGCAAAATCTGTCTCCAAAAACCATATAACGCTCCTTTACTTCTGACCACTGCCACTTGCCCCGACAGCAGTTTACTACCACATATGGGGTAATTCTGTAAACTCCATAATCAGAGGTTCGGTTTGCTGTTGACCCTTTCTGTGTTGCAAGAAAAAATTGTTTAACATGAAAAATCTGAATAGAAAATAAAAATTTTAAATTTTGCCTCCATTTTCCTTTAATTCTTGTGAAACACCTAAAGGGTTAGCATAGTTTGTAACATCAGTTTTGAATAATTTGAGAGGTATAGTTTCTAAAATGGGGTCATTTATGGGTGGTTTACATTATGTAACCTCCTCAAAATCACTTTATATCAAAATTGATGATTAAAAAATGGTTTTGGAAATTTTGTTGAAGATTTGGAAAATTGCTTCTAAACTTCTAAGCCTTCTAAGGTCCTAAAAACATAAAATAACATTTACAAAATGATGCCAACATAAAGCAGACATATGGAAAATAATTACTGATAATTATTTTATAAGGCATAACTCTGTCTTAAAAGTAGAGAAATTCTAATTTAGAAAATTTCTAAATTTTTGGTAAATTGGGGATTTTTTTTATAAATAAAGGAAAAATATATTGACTCAAATTGTGGCTTCCATTGTGGAAATGCTCATCTCTACATGTTCAACTGCATCGTTGTACTCAGGACAGTAAAACTGTTACATTCCACGAAGGGGCACTGGAGCGATATCTCCCTGGCCAACCATTTCCTTAATTAGGCTTTAGTCCCAGTTCCTGTAGTCTATCAGAGGCCAGTGTTATCAGTATCGTGCTGCCTGAGCCGGGCTGCATAGTGCTCAGGGCACAGACTAGAAGAGGTCTGTGTCTTGCAATGCATCACTGACAGCAGAATGGAGGTATCCGAGTTTATTATTTTTATTTGGCAGTATGCTGTTGGGCCACAATGGGGTGGAGTCATTGTTTCGTAAATGGAGAAAGCACTGTTCCATACTGTATGGCAGCTGCTGCAACCATCATGCCACTGTCTGCCTACCATCATGTTCTGTACTGTATGACTGCTATTGCCATTGTGCCACTATTGTTTTCTTTCTGCCTACCATCAGGGTCCATACTGCTATTCCCTGCTGCTAATCTCCTACTTCCACTTCCATTTTCTTACTTCCACTGACATTACCATTACACAGATTCTAATGTATTGTTTATGGCGCACATGATAGTCCAATGGCCAACTGAGGTGCTCACAGTGGAGTAGTTATACCCTGAATACTCAGAATATCGAGAACATCTGAAACAAACACTGGGCACTCTTCAGATACTGGGACCAATACTGAATTTATTAAAAATAAAAAAATAAGTAAAATACAGTAAATAAATTAATCAAACAAATATAGGTAATTTGGGAATGTTCCCCCAGCAGCAACCACATGAATCGCAGTACCCACTCTAATGGTAGCAGCAGCTTGACCAGATCTTTATATACCAGTGATAGATAGAGAACCTGTAGGGGTAACCATATTGTCTGTCCTGCATTAATATCCTTGCCGAAAGCTCCTTTGGGGTAGGATGCAGGTCACCCCAATATTACCAACTCCTCTAGATAATAAAAACAATTAACAAAGGTCAATGCTTATTATAGTCCTCTTGCATATGCAAAAAAGCACTCAACTCGCATGCAGTATTAGAAGGTCGCCCTGTAATCGGCAGACCATCGTGAACTGTCCGAGTCCTGAAGAATACAGCGGCGTCCCGCTGTGTAAATGTATCAGCGGCGTCCCGGTGTAACGCAGTCTGCCACGTGTATGGCCAATACAGTCTGAGATGCCTGGGACATGCACAGTAGGGTTCCTTTGTTCCTCAATACTCCTTCAATCAGGGGGTCTGACCAGACTTGTTTCGGGGTATGTGTCCTCTTCCTCAGTGGGGACACGTACCCCATGTTTTAATAGATTCTGCCTCTATTAAAACATAATTTTTGAATGCTTGTGAAAAACAAGCCAGTCTTTTTTTTCTGACAATTAACACTTGTGCATGTATAAATATATATAAATATAGACAGGCATTCTGCTTCAATTGTGGAGAAACTTGTGCAGAACAAGCCACTGTTTTTTTCCCCATAACACCATGTGTGTTTAGTTAATTTGGGTTGGGTGGCACTCCACCTGATAGGTGTGGGTCACAGGGAATGGTTCCCAAGCCAAGTATTCAAGTAGAGAAAAAGATGGTTCCTGGACACCACATGCTTCTACTCCTAGGTATATGATTTGGTTCCGCCCTGAAGTTTTTGAAAAATCTGATCCAAAACAAATCTCTAGAAGTTTGCACAGGTTTACTTCGGACCCAACCCCAAAATAAATACAGACCCAAGGATACATAAATAAATACAGATCTCATATCAGATCTTATAAATAGACATGACCGAAATGAAGTTGATGAAGTGGAATTCGATCCAAATTTCAGGAAAAACTCGATTCGTACCGAATCCGAATTTCCTCATGCTTCGTGGTAACAAATCACATTTTTCCTAAAATGGCTGTTGCACCTGTTAGGACATGGAACAAAAAACACTGGGAATGAGGGATCACCCACAATTCCATGCACGCAGCCAATCAGCAGCCAGCCAGCCCTGTGATGTCACAGCCCTATAAATAGCCTCAGCCATCTTGGATTCAGCCATTTTCAAGTTAACTTAATGCAGGGAGAGATGTCAGCAGGCGCTAGGGACAGTGGTAGAAAAGACTTTAAAACTTTTATTTTGCTGTATGGAAGTTCAGGGAAAGGATAGGGGGAACCATTCCACAGTATTGAAGCAGAACAGGGTTCAGTAGGGGAGTTTACAGCCTGGGTAATAGGACCAATCCAATTACACCTTGATGCACTGACTGGGGATCCACATTGCCGTTATAAAGCCCTGTAATTCCAGCAAACCGTTCTGTTTATTGGGATGCAAGTGCAGTTTGATACAGCCATTAACAAGGTATATTACAAATAAATATTTTTAAGTCTTACTTGCCCTTGTGCAGTGCAGTTATGTGTTCTAAAGCATTTTTTGTCTTGCATTAGTGGGGGGGGGGGCTTATTAGCCATTGGGTGGTGAAGTTAGAGAATTATAGCTCTTTTTGGCATATATTAGTGGCACAAAAATATATATAATATTTTCCGTTGAGCAGTGCAGTTATATGTTCTAAAGCCCTTTTTGGCATGCATTAGTGGCACAAAAAAATAGCATTAGCCATTGTGTGGTGTAGTGAGAAAATTACAGCACTCTTTGGCGTGTATTAGTGGCAAAAAAATATATATTTTCCGTTCAGCGGTGCAGTTATATGTTCTAAAGCCCTTTTTGGTGTGTATTAGTGGCACAAAAAAAACATTTGCCATTGTGTGGTGAAGTGTGAAAATTACAGCCCTTTTTGGCGTGTATTAGTGCCCAAAAAAAAATTTGCTGTTCAGCGGTGCAGTTATATGTCCGAAAACACTTTTTTGCCGTGTAATAGTGGCACAAAAAAATTTTTTTGCCGTTGTGTGGTAAAGTGAGAAAATACAGCCCTTTTTGGCATGTATTAGTGGCAAAAAATATATATATTTGCCGTTTAGCGGTGCAGTTATATGTTCTAAAGCCCTTTTTGGCATATATTAGTGGCACAAAAAAAGTATTTGCCGTTGTGTGGTGAAGTGAGAAAATCGCAGCCCATTTTGTTATGTATTAGTGGCCCAAAAATTTATATTTGCCATTCAGCGGTGCAGTTATATGTTCTAAAGCCCTTTTAAGCATGTATTAGTGACAAAAAAAAAATATATTATTTGCCGTTCAGCGTTGCATTTATATTTTCTAAAGACTTTTGTGACGTTTATAAGTGGAAAGAAGTAAGGGCCCTTTTTGCCGTTCAACGGTGCAGTTATGGCATATGTTCTAAAGCCCTTTTTGCCGTGTATTAGCGGCAAACAAATATATATTTGCCTTTCTGCGGTGCAGTTCCATTTTATAAAGCCTTTTGTGGTATGTATAAGGGGAAAAAAGTAAGGGCCTATTTGCCGTTGTGTGGTGCAGTTATATGTTCTAAAGTCTTTTGTGGCGTGTATAAGTGGAAAAAAGTAAGTTCCTATTTGCCATTCAGCTGTGCAGGTATATGTTCTACAGCCTTCTTTGGTGTGTATAAGTAGGGTAAAAAAAGGGCTCATTAGCCGTTGTGCGGTGAAGTGAGAAAATAATTTATTTATTTATTTGATCTAACAGTATGTCAGACAGAGAAGTGCCAGGTCCTGCACAGGGGAGTAGCAGAGGCCTAAATGTTTCTGGCACAGGCACAGGTCACAGCAGAGTAAGGGGGCGTGAGAGGAGGAGTCGTAGCAAGAGGCCTGAACTCCCGGTGTCATCTAGCGGTCGTGTCTTGACAAGCAACCCAGCGGTTCTTGATTGGTCATCCACTTCATCCCAAGTTATATCAGACACCCCCAGCCAAGAGTCAGTGGGTTTGTCAGACACAACGCTTAGTAGGCATGGCCCGGGAGCAGGCCCTGTGCCCTCAACTGTCCTAAACCTGCCTCTGTCCTTTTCTGTTCCCTCAGACAAGTATTATATGCTGTGGGCTCAGCTCCACTATACAGCATCGACGAGCTGCTAGAGGACAATCAGCAGCTACTGGCCAGCCAAGATGTGGAGACATCTGTCGCTTCCTCCAGTAGGAGACAAGTAGTGATGAGGAGAGTTGTGTGGGAGATGGTGTTGCGAGCAGTCAGGCTCCTGACCAAGAGACGGTTGAGGAGGACATCAGTGACGTACAGACAGTACTTGATGAGGATGATATAGCTGAGCACACTTGAGAGCCGGGTAAATTAGGGGCTTCATAATCATCCGGAGAAGAGGGTGGCAGCTTGCCCGTGAGGCAGCAGCAGAGCCAGCAAGTCGCAAGCATGGCCTGGAGTCATCAGGGTGGAAGCAGTGGGAGGTCGGGAGCCAAACGTGCCCGGGGTAGACCATTCACTTCGCCGGAGCCTACCTGCCCAGAAAGTAGTGGTGTAGTATTTTCTGTAGTACTATTCTCATCAGTTTAATCCCTGTTACATCCCATATCAGGGATTGCCTTTTGTGAAAAAAAATTTAGGCCTGGTACCTTCGACTGCCTTCACAATGACAGACCAAACTCTCATACACCAAACTGAATTGATTTCAGGAACCGGGAGATGGAAAAAGCAGCTTGGTCGTTCCTCTTACTCCCAAATTGGGGCACTGCGCGTGCACAGAGCAATGTGCTGTGACACCCTATATGAGTGGTGTCTTAACTAGTACTATTCCTATCAGCGGCGGGCGGGTGCGTGGTAACTTGAGAGCAGGTGACCAAAGCTGAGCTGGAGGAAGATGGTGCGTCAAGGTTCTTAGCTGAAGCTGTTGAAGATTGGGTGTCCTGTCTAAGCCAGTCAACTACGTCCTCAGAATTTTTCGGGTTCAGGGTACATGGCCTCTGAACATTAGGCATTATTCCAGGGACAGTGGAAATCACAGCACCACGACCACGACGGCCCCTGCGGGGTGGCCTGCCTCTGCCTGTCATTTTTTTTTCGATAAGTGGTACTGTGCCACCCTGTATCAGTGGTGGGCACTGGCAGTGGGCACACTACAGTCTGTGGAAGTGGGCCTGACACACACTGGCAGCAGGCAAGCAACTGAAATTAGACTAATGTGTAAAAATGAAATGCCTAATTTATCGTCAAGCTACTGTGCCACCCGGTATCAGTGGTTGGCACTGGCAGTGGGCACACTACAGTCTGTGGAGGTGGGCCTGACACACACTGGCAGGAGGCAAGCAACTGAAATTAGACTAATGTGTAAAAATGAAATGCCTTATTTATCGGCAAGCTACTGTGCCACCCGGTATCAGTGGTTGGCACTGGCAGTAGGCACACTACAGTCTGTGGAGGTGGGCCTGACACACACTGGCAGGAGGCAAGCAACTGAAATTAGACTAATGTGTAAAAATGAAATGCCTTATTTATCGGCAAGCTACTGTGCCACCCGGTATCAGTGGTTGGCACTGGCAGTGGGCACACTACAGTCAGTGGAAGTGGGCCTGACACGCACTGGCAGCAGGCAAGCAACTGAAATTAGACTAATGTGTAAAAATTAAATGCCTTTTTTATGCAAAGTCCTGTGCCAGCCGGTATGAGTGGTAGGCACTGGCAGTGGGCACACTACAGTCACTGGAAGTCAGCCTGACACACACTGGCAGGCAACTAACCTTAGATTAAAGTGTAAAAATTAAATGCCTATTTTGATGCAAAGTCCTCTGCCAGCCGGTATGAGTGGTAGGCACTGGCAGTGGGCACACTACAGTCACTGGAAGTCAGCCTGACACACACTGGCAGGCAACTAACCTTAGATTAAAGTGTAAAAATTAAATGCCTTTTTTTGATGCAAAGTCCTGTGCCACACGGGATGACAGGGTGGAGCACTGGCAGTGGGCACACTACAGTCAGTGGAAGTCGGCCTGACACACACTAGCAGCAGGCAAGCAGCTGAAATTACACTAAAGTGTAAAAATGAAATGCCTTTTTTTATGCAAAGTCCTGTGCCAGCCGGTATGAGTGGTGGGCACTGGCAGTGGGCACACTACAGTCACTGGAAGTCAGCCTGACACACACTGGCAGGCAACTAAACTTAGATTAAAGTGTAAAAATTAAATGCCTTTTTTTGATGCAAAGTCCTGTGCCACATGGGATGATAGGGGTGGGCACTGGCAGTGGTCACACTACAGTCACTGGAAGTCAGCCTGACACACACTGGCAGGCAACTAAACTTAAAGTGTAAAAATTAAATGCCTTTTTTTGATGCAAAGTCCTGTGCCACATGGGATGACAGGGGTGGGCACTGGCAGTGGGCACACTACAGTCTGTGGGCCTGCAGCTCCTCACACACAGGCAGGCCATGCAACTGCAATATGCATATAAAGGAAAAAAAAAGCAGACTAATGTTGCAGCCCTAAAAAGGGCTTTTTTGGGTGCTGTCAGGACGCTGTCCTTACAGCAGAGATCAGATGAGTCTTTAAGGACTGGAGTGGACACTGAATTCACTAGCCTAGCTATCGATTTCCCAATTAAATCAGCAGCAGCTACACTCTCCTTCCTCTCACTAAGACTGCAGCTTCAGAATGAATCTAAAATGGATGCTGTGCAGGAGGTGGGAGGGTCTGGGAGGGAGGGTATGCTGCTGATTGGCTGGAATGTGTCAGCTGACTGTGAGGTACAGGGTCAAAGTTTGCTCAATGATGATGTATAGGGGGCGGACCGAACATCGCATATGTTCGCCCGGCAGAGGCGAACGCGAACAAGCTATGTTCGCCGGGAACTGTTCGCCGGCGAATAGTTCGGGCCATCTCTATTGCTATATTGTTATATTATTTATCACATTCACACAATTGCCATCTTGTGTAAGATATATATTGTGGTACTTGTGGTCCGCTGCGGGCATCCTCCACTGTATGCATTTTTGCTGGGGATCGCCAGTAGCAATGGGCCACAAGTGCAGGATGTTCTCCCCTGTATATATATATATATATATGCACAACTGCATTTTTGGGTTGAGCACATCCTGCTTCACTTTTTAGTTGTTTTGCATATAAAAAATTTTAGTAACATAGTACATAAGGCCAAAAAATGACATCTGTCCATCCAGTTCAGCCTATCATCCTGCTAGCTGATCCAGAGTAAGGCAAAAAAAAAACCCTGTGAGGTAGTAGCCAATTTTCCCCACTTAAGGGGAATAAAAAATTCCTTCCCGACTCCATTCAGGCAATTAGAAGTACTCCCTGGATCAACGACTCATCTCTAGTAGCTATAGCCTGTAATATTATTACACTCCAGAAATACTTCCAGGCCCCTCTTGAATTTCTTTTGGTACTCACCGTCACCACCTCCTCAGGCAGAGAGTTCCATAGTCTCACTGCTCTTACCGTAAAGAATCCTCTTCTATGTTTGTGTAAAAACCTTCTTTCTTCCAGACGCAGAGGATGTCCCCTCATCACATTGACAGTCTTGGGGATAAATAGATGATTGGAGAGATCTCTGTACTGACCACTGATATATTTATACATAGTTATTAGATCTCCCCTCAGTCGTCTTTTTTCTAAAGTAAATAACCCTAATTTTGATGATCTTTCAGGGTACTGTAGTTGCCCCATTCCAGTTATTACTTTAGTTGCCCTCCTCTGAACCCTCTCCAGCTCTGCTATGTCTGCCTTGTTCATAGGAGCCCAGAACTGTACACAGTACTCAAAGTGTGGTCTGACTAGAGATTTGTAAAGTGGTAGGACTATGTTCTCATCATGAGCGTCTATGCCCCTTTTGATGCAACCCATTATCCTATTGGCCTTGGCGGCAGATGCCTGACACTGGTTTTTGCAGCTTAGTTTGCTGTTTATTAAAATCCCTAGATCCTTTTCCATGGCAGTGTTACCAAGTGTTTTACCATTTAGTTTGTACAGGTGACTTGCATTATGCCTTCCCATGTGCATAACTTTACATTTGTCAGTGTTAAACCTCATCTGCCACTTATCGGCCCAAACCTCCAATCTATCTAGATCCCTCTGTAGCAGTATATTGTCCTCCTCAAAATGGCCTGTTCCATTGCTGGGTGACACAAAGCCTTTTTGTCCATACATTGACCTCTCCTCTGTCTGGGTGCCAGGGGCCTACATTTATGATATTCGCCTGCTGTATTGCTCAGTGACATGAAGCCTGTTTTGCCGTGCATTTACCTCTCTTCTGTCTGGGTGCCAAGGGCCTAAATTAGTGAAAATGGCCTGCTCCATTGCTGGGTGACATTAACCTCTTAATGTCGCAAATGCACCTCTCCTCTGTCTGGGTGCCAGAGGCCTAAATTAGTGAAAATGGCCTGCTCCATTCCTGGGTGACATGAAGCCTGTTTTGATGTGCATTGACCTCTCCTCTGTCTGGGTGCAAGGGGCCTAAATTAGGGAAAATGGGCTGTTCCATTGGTGGGTGACATAAAGCCTGTTTTGCCATACATTGATCCCCCTCTGCCAGGGGCCAACATTTCTGAAAATCACCTGTTGAAAATGATCTGTTCTGGGACCCATATTGTTTAATATCTTTATCAGCGAAATTGCAGAAGGCCTCAATGGTAAGGTGTGTCTTTTTGCTGATGACACAAAGATTTGTAACAGGGTTGATGTTCCTGGAGGGATACACCAAATGGAAAAGGATTTAGGAAAACTAGAGGAATGGTCAAAAATCTGGCAACTAAAATTTAATGTCGATAAGTGCAAGATAATGCACCTGGGGCGTAAAAACCCAAGAGCAGAATATAAAATCAGTGATACAGTACTAACCTCAGTATCTGAGGAAAGGGATTTAGGGGTTATTATATCAGACGACCTAAAGGTGGGCAGACAATGTCATAGAGCAGCAGGTAATGCCAGCAGAATGCTTGGGTGTATAGGGAGAGGCATTAACAGTAGAAAGAGGGAGGTGCTCGTGCCGCTCTACAGAGCACTAGTGAGACCTCATTTGGAGTATTGTGTGCAGTACTGGAGACCATATCTGCAGAAGGATATTGAAACTTTGGAGAGAGTTCAGAGAAGAGCTACTAAACTAGTACATGGATTGCAGGACAAAACTTACCAGGAAAGGTTAAAGGACCTTAACATGTATAGCTTGGAAGTAAGAAGAGACAGAGGGGATATGATAGAAACTTTTAAATACATAAAGGGAATCATCACGGTAAAAGAGGAGAGAATATTTAAAAGAAGACAAACTGCTATAAGAGGACATAGTTTTAAATTAGAGGGGCAAAGATTTAAAAGTAATATCAGGAAGAATTACTTTACTGAGAGAGTAGTGGACGCATGGAATAGCCTTCCTGCAGAAGTGGTAGCTGCAAATACAGTGAAGGAGTTTAAGCATGCATGGGATAGGCATAAGGCCATCCTTCATATAAGATAGGGCCTGGGGCTATCCATAGTATTCAGCATATTGGGCAGACTAGATGGGCCAAACGGTTCTTATCTGCCGACACATTCTATGTTTCTATGTTTCTGTACTGCTGTGCATTGACCTCTCCTCTGACTGGGCGCCAGAGGCCTAAATTAGTGAAAATGGCCTGTTCCATTGCTGAGTGACATTAGCCTCTTATTGCCACGAATGCACCTCTCCTCTGTCTGGATGTCAGGGGCCTAAATTAGTGAAAATGGGCTGTTCCATTGCTAGGTGACATGAAGCCTGTTTTGCCGTGCATTGACCTCTCCTCTGTCTGGGTGCCAGAAGCCTACATTTCTGATAATCGCCTGCTGCATTGCTGGGTGACATGAAGCCTATTTTGCTATGATTTGATCTCTTCTCTGTTTGCGTGTAAGGGGCCTACATTTCTGATATTCGCCTGCTGCATTGTCGGGTGACATGAAGCCTGTTTTGCTGTGCATTGACCTCTCCTCTGTCTGGTTGCCAGGGGCCTACATTTCTGATAATCACCTGCTTCATTGCTGGGTGACATGAAGCCTGTTTTTCTGTGCATTGACCTCTCCTCTGTCTGGTTGCCAGGGGCCTACATTTCTAATAATCGCCTGCTGCATTGCTGGGTGACATGAAGCCTGTATTGCCTTGCATTGACCTCTCCTCTGTCTGTGTGCCAGGGGTCTAAATTAGGGAAAATGGCCTGCTCTAATGCTGGGTGATATGAAGCCTGTTTTGCCATGATTTGACCTCTCCTCTGTCTGGGTGCCAGGGGCCTAAATTTGTGAAAATGGCCTGTTTCATTGCTGGGTGATATGAAGCCTGTTTTGAATTGCATCGACTTCTCCTCTGTCTTGGTGCCAAGGGCCTAAATGAATGAAAATGGGCTGTTCCATTGCTGGGTGACATGAAGCCTGTTCTGCCATGTATTGACCTCTCCTCTGTGTGGGTGCCAGAAGCCTACATTCCTGATAATTGCCTGCTGCACTGCTGGGTGACATGAAGCCTGTTTTGCCATGATTTGATCTCTTCTCTGTCTGGGTGCAAGGGGCCTACATTTCTGATATTCGCCTGCTGCATTGCTGGGTGACATAAAGCCTGTATTGCCGTGCATTGACCTCTCCTGTGTCTGTGTGCCAGGGGCCTAAATTAGTGAAAATGGCCTGCTCTAATGCTGGGTGACATGAAGCCTGTTTTTCCATGATTAGACCTCTCCTCTGTCTGGGTGCCAAGGGCCTAAACTAGTTAAAATGGCCTGTTCCATTGCTGGGTGACATTAACCTCTTATTGCCATGAATGCACCTCTCCTTTGTCTGGGTGCCAGGGGCCTAAATTAATGATGATTGTCTGTTCCATTGCTGGGTGACAAGAAGCCAGTTTTGCCTTGCATTGACCTCTAGTCTGTCTGGGTGCCAGGGGCCTACATTTCTAATGATTGTCTGATGCATTTGTGGGCGACATGAAGCCTGTTTTGCTGTGCATGGACCTCTCCTCTGTCTGGGTGCCTGGGGCCTAAATTAGTGAAAATGGCCTGTTCCATTGCTGGGTGACATTAACCTCTTATTGCCATGAATGCACCTCTCCTCTGTCTGAGTGCCAGGGACCTAAATTAATGATAATTGTCTGTTCCATTGCTGGGTGACATGAAGCCTGTTTTGCTGTGCATTGACCTCTCCTCTGTCTGGGTGCCAGGGGCCTACATTTCTGATAATCGCCTTCTGAATTGCTGGGTGACATGAAGCCTTTTTTGCCATGATTTGACCTCTCCTCTGTCTGGGTGCAAGGGGCCTACATTTCTGATAATCGCCTGCTGCATTGCTGGGTGACATGAAGCCTGTTTTGCTATGCATTGACCTTTCCTTTGTCTGGGTGCCAGGTGCCTACATTTCTGATAATCGCCTGCTGAATTGCTGGGTGACATGAAGCCTCTTCTGCCGTGTATTGTCCTCTCATCTGTCTGGGAGCCTGGGGCCTAAATTTGTGAAAATGGACTGTTCCATTGCTGGGTGACAGGAAGCCTGTTTTGCTTTGCATTGACCTCTCCTCTATCTTGGTGCAAGGGTTCTAAATTAGTGAAAATTGCTTGTTCCATTGCTGGGTGACATAAAGCCTGTTTTTCCGTGCATTGACCTCTCCTCTTTCTGGATGCCATGGGCCTACATTTATGATAATCACCTGTTGCATTGGTGGGTGACATGAAGCCTGTTTTGCTGTGCATTGACCTCTCCTCTGTCTGGGTGTCAGGGGCCTAAATTAGTGAAAATGGCCTTCTCCATTGCTGGCTGACATAAAGCCTGTTTTACTATGCATTGTCCATCCTCTGTCTGGGTGC
The DNA here is from genome assembly GCA_033119425.1 of Bufotes viridis. Classification (NCBI taxonomy): domain Eukaryota; kingdom Metazoa; phylum Chordata; class Amphibia; order Anura; family Bufonidae; genus Bufotes; species Bufotes viridis. Next base: position 73,447,677 of record CM065596.1, read on the forward strand.
CAGGGGCCTAAATTTGTGAGAGTGGCCTGTTCCATTGGTGGGTGACATGAAGCCTCTTTTGCTGTGCATTGACCTCTCCTCTGACTAGGTGCCAGGGGCCTAAATTAGTGAAAATGGCCTGTTCCATTGCTGGGTGACATGAAGCCTGTTTTACTGTGCATTGACCCATCCTCTGTCTGGGTGCCAGGGGCCTACATTTATGATAATCGCCTGCTGCATTGGTGGGTGACATGAAGCCTGTTTTGCCATGCATGAACCTCTCCTCTCTCTGGGTGCCAGAGGCCTACATTTCTGATAATCGCCTCTTGCATTTGTGAGTGACATGAAGCCTGTTTTGCCGTGAATTGACCTCTCCTCTTTCTGTTTGCCAGCGGCTTAACATTTCTGAATATCACCTGTTCAATTGGTGGGTGACATTAACACAGTTTTGCCAGTGATAAGCCCCTGCTGTGCATTGCTGACAGGAAACCAAATTTTGGAAAAACGTTTGTTACTGATCAAAAGATGCGGGACTACTGACTACAAAACGCGCGCTGGCAGATGCACTGCTGGTGGCATTCCCACCTGATGCCTCCCCAACCTCCAATTCCACCTTGTCCTCCGAGTTGCCAATTAATATTGTTAAATTTTTATTTATTTTATTTTAAGTCATTTCCCTATCCACATTTGTTTGCAGGGCATTTACCTACATTTTGCTGCCTTTTGCAGCCCTCTAGACCTTTCCTAGTCTATTTTATAGACATTTTAGTGCCCAAAAGTTCGGGTCCCCATTGACTTCAATGGGGTTCGGGTTTGGGGTCAAGTTCGGATCCCGAACCCGAACATTTCAGTAAAGTTCGGCCGAACTCCTCGAGCCCGAACATCCAGGTGTCCACTCAACTCTAATTATATTCTAAACTAAGGTGTGATATCCCTTTAATGGTTTGGGACTCTTTGTGAAATAATTATCTTTTGTCAATTTCGAGAATCTTGGATTTCTGCCCACTTAGCCCTTGATCAAAATGGCGCTGTGTATATCCAGAGTGGTGTAACTATCTTTGCGCCTGAAGACAGCATTAGCCCCAGTAATTACCCATTATACAATCATGCCATTCTGACTTACCTTATGAGACAGGTGTCCTTATTAAATTTATTATGAGATAGATATGTAGTTAGGAGGAGTGGTTTTGTCTGGGTTGTTCCTGGTGTGATGTGACCTGGCTGATCAGGTGATCGGTGTCGATCACGTGACTGTGACGTCATCTTGTAGGTGGTGCGGCCTCTTTTACGCCCATATGTGGAGTTATTCCCAGGAGTATTCCATTTAGGCTACATGCACACGACCGTTGCCTGCCTCCGCGTCCGCTCCTCCTTGAAATTTTGCGTCCGTCAAAAAAAACGGATGACGGACCGTTTTTTTTGACGGACCGTTTTTTTTTACGGATCCATTGTAAAAATGCCTATCCTTGTCCGCAAACGTGAAAAAAATAGGACATGCACTATTTTTTTGACGGAATGAAAACACGGATCACGGATGCGGAACACAAACGGTTGACCATCCGCATTTTTTGACGGACCCATTGAAATGAATGGGGAAGCATCCAATCCGTGAAAAAAAACGGAACGGACGCGGAAACAAACAACGGTCGTGTGCATGGGGCCTTAGGCATATGGAGGTATATATAGGACACAGATTAGAAGGTTTGACACGCCCCCAAGAGGAAGTGAGGTAAAACGCGCGTCAGGTGGTTTCTCCCTCTAGGTCCTGGTCAGTATTTGATTTCCTTCTACATTCATTGAGATTTAAGTATTGCTTTTGTGTGTTTGGGGCTAACCATGTGGATGTTTCAAACTTGGACATCCTGTAAGGTGAATATACTCATGTAGAAGTATACTGTGGATTTACTATTATTGTCAAGTTTGGCTTGTGTAAGTCACATATTGTTTGTTTGTGGTCGGATCGGCTATCAGAAAGGTGTATCTAACCTATCTAACACTATCTACAACAAGCAGTAGAATTGTGCCATAACTGCTGTTGTAGGGCAGCCTAAAGGGGGCCACCCTAATATGAAATGACTGTAAGATGTTGTGGGTGGGTGGGTAAAATCAGCTGAATCGGCGTCAGCCTGGGCCCACAGGTGCCTATAAATAGCCTAGCAATCAGCCAGCCTAGGCCCACAGGTGCATATAAATAGCCTTGTAGTCAGCCTCCCCTCCAACAAACACAGCAATACTTGCTTAATACTTGTGGTCGGATCGGCTATCAGAAAGGTGTACCTAACCTATCTAACCCTATCTACAACAAGCAGTAGAATTGTGCCATAACTGCTGCGGTAGGGCAGCCTAAAGGGGCCAAAAAGAGCAGACATTAGGTTAGAGCAAAATATATACATACTATTACTACACCCAGCAGAAAAAGAAAGATTCCAGCACTCCAGTAAATTCAGTTTAAAAAGCCTTGGCATCCTTTATTTTCGGTGGACGTAATCAACATACAAGGATAAGTTTTTCCAGCATAATTACACCTGTGCAGCGGTCTACGCGTTTCGAGCGTTACCGCTCTTACTCATGACCTCCCTAATGATCTATTTACACTGAAAGTGTAACTGGCAAGTGTCTGACTAGCACACTAGAAAAAATAGTTGCATAATGTATGTAGACATAGAAAAAACTGCATCAAAATCTAGTCTGAACAGTGTCCAATTTGTCAAAATAAGCAGTGCGTCATAATAAGACCACTACTGTGCAACAAGAATATAAAACCAAAGTAAGAATATAGCGCATAGTACTTTGTTCTATTACATGGAATGATTAGTTAAAAAAAAAAGTGCAAAAATTCTTTCTTATAATTCATGCCTAGAGGTAACCTGGTATTCAGTTTGAAAAGCCAAAAGGCTTCCCTTAACAGAGTCTTATGTTTCATGTCCCCCCCTCTTATTGGTATAAAAACTTTTTCTATGGCAAAAGCCTTGAAGGATTGTGTGCTTCTGCCATGAAAATTAATAAAGTGTTTCGCAGCACCTGAAATGTTAGTGTATGACTCGCTTTTATATAATTCAGATGTTCTAGAAGACGGACTTTAAATTTGCGTGTGGTGCTGCCCACATATAACAAGTCACATGTTGTACAGGAGATAATATACACAACACCGCTACTATTACAATTTATGTAGGAATTAATATTATATTCAGTGTTGTGTGTGGAATCCCAAAAGGTTTTTGTGGGTAGCACATGTTTACAACATTTACATGGGTGGCTGCCACATTTATAAAAACCTTTAGTACTCAACCATGTGGTTGTTGTTTTGGGGGTGTATGAAAAGAAAGAGGGTGAAACTTTGTTAGCAATAGTTGGCGAACGCTTGCTGACAATTCTGCAGCCACTATTTAAAATGTTGCTAACCGTTTGATCTTCATGGAGTATCGGTAAATGATTAAGGATTATTTGTCTAATCAATGAAAACTGTCTACTATATGTGAGCACCAGAGTGGGTTGAGAGGAATTTTTAACGCAGCGTCTACCAAACAGAAGGTCTTTGCGATTTTTATTCGTGGCTATATAGTAACCTCTGTTGATCATCCAGAGTGGATAACCTCTATTTTGCAGACGGTGCGTTATTAACTTACATTCATGTTGAAAGTCTGTATCAATGCTGCAATTCCTTTTAGCTCTAATAAACTCCCTGTAGGTACTGATTTTATCACATGTATCGGATGGTGGCTGTTGGCTCTGAGTATAGTGTTGCCTGATGTAGGTTTACGGAATGTTTTGGTGTGTATAACTTGGTTTGGAATTCCCTGAGTGTCAAATCCAAAAATCCACAGTACTCTCGTTGGTATGACATGTAAATTTTAAGTTGTAGGCGTTATTATTAACATAGCTGAGGAATGAGGGTATGGCAGGCACATCGCCTGACCAGATAACGAGCAGGTCATCGATGTACCTGCCATACCACTCTATTCCCAGCTTAAATGGATTGTTGGTGGAAAAATATATTTTTCTTCCCAAAATGCCATGGTCAAGTTGGCCAGGAGGGGGAGAATTTAGCCCCATTGAAACTCCTTGAATCTGGAGATAAAATATTCCATCAAACATAAAATAATTGTGTGTAAGCAAAAATCTGGTGACTTTTAATATATAGTCAATTTCTTTTTCACCATGCTTACTGTATCTGTGAAGATGATACTCAAGGGAAGTGATCGCTACTTGGTGAGGAATCGACGGATACAGCGACACCACATCTAAAGTAATCCACGTGTAATTACTGTTCCATATTTTATCGGAGAAATTTCTTAGAACTTCACTGGTGTCTCTGAGATATCCGGGGATTCTCACTACCAAAGGTTGTATCACAGAATCAAGCCATTGCCCCAATCTCTCACAAAGAGAACCTATGCCTGAGACGATGGGGCGCAGTGGTGGGGGGACCAAACCTTTATGGATTTTTGGCAATGCATGTATAATGGGAGTAATAGGACTCTCCACTTTCAAATATGCAATCTGGGAGGAATTAAAAATTCCCATGTGTTCCCCCTGATCTACAAGAGCATTATGTATCAATTTGTAATCATGTATTGGATTTTTATTTAATACTTGATAAGTCATGAGTAAGAGCGGTAACGCTCGAAACGCGTAGACCGCTGCACAGGTGTAATTATGCTGGAAAAACTTATCCTTGTATGTTGATTACGTCCACCGAAAATAAAGGATGCCAAGGCTTTTTAAACTGAATTTACTGGAGTGCTGGAATCTTTCTTTTTCTGCTACTTCCAAGGATCTCCTGGATCCATCCGTGCACCCTGGGAGAAGGACATTCATGTGCAGGTGAGCTGGACAACCACACTTCCTCTGGTATTACTACACCCACTTTGAACGTAAAAGACATTTCCCGATGACTGTGCGAAATATATCGTACATATCACAGTGACTACCATCTACCTTACCTCTTTGTCATGTGCACCAGCACATCATTCTTGGAGGTGGCTAATGCTGATGCAATTGAAGAAGTGGCCGGTAATCAGAAACAATTTACTCCTATGTATACAAACAACATGCGAACATAATACGAGAAGGTCTGAATCCTGAGAGCTGCAGACTGAAACAAACAATGGTGAATCTGTTGGAAGGCCTAAATGAATTCCAAGCATTTGCCGAGGGCCCTGATCGGGCACCAACTGATACTGGTTGCAAACTACTACACCTCTACTTATTCCCCAGGCCACACCTTTTATATGTAAAGGGACAAAAAGTTAGAACATGGCGATTGCCGTCTTTCTCTATTAGTAGATTAAGTGGTATGTATAAACTCACCAGGCCTGGGGAACCATCAACACGAATACATGGCTATTTCAATTAACTAGCTAATGTTGCATGCAATGAGAACAGAGAACGTACACACCATACCTGCAGTTGTGACAGGAAATAAGCTTCAGGTGGTGATAACTATGTATGCTGCGCATGTAGTCGTGATAGGACTTGTCGTGTCTGTAGACGTGAGACATTGTGAATTGCGCCTTATTACTGTACCACCTACTGGAAGACGGACTGATACCCAGGACTTCGACCCGACACCAACACCCTCAGCCCGAGACATGGAACCTACTTGTGGTGGGGCCACGTGGCTGACCTCAAATAGTGAAATCATATATGAACCACTTAATCGGAGAAACCATGCGTGAGAGACTTTAATGGCGGAGTCATATGTATAACACTAAATTGGAGAAGCCATGCGTGGGAGACTAATGGCGGAGTCATATGTGAAGCACTTAATCGAAGAAGCCATGCGTGAAACTCTAATGGCAGTGTCCTGCGTGAGAGACTCTAATGGTGAAGTCATATGTGTAACACCTAATTGGAGAAGCCATGCGTGAGAGACTCTAATGGCGGAGTCATGTGTGTAAAACATAAACGGAGAAGCCATGCGTGAGAGACTCTAATGGCGAAGTCATATGTCAAACACTTAATCGGAGAAGCCATGCGTGAGAGACTCTAATGGCGGAGTCATATGTGTAAAACATAAACGGAGAAGCCATGCGTGAGAGACTGTAATGGCGGTACCCTGCGTGAGAGAGTTTAATGGAGAAGTCATATGTCAAACACTTAATCGGAGAAGCCATGCGTGAGGGACTCTAATGCCGGAGTCATATGTGTAACACTTAATTGGAGAAGCCATGCGTGAGAGACTCTAATGGCGGTGTCATGCATGAGAGACTCTAATGCCAGAGTCATATGTGTAACACTTAATTGGAGAAGCCATGCGTGAGATACTTTAATGGCGGAGTCATATGTGTAACACTAAATCTGAGAAGCCATGCGTGAGACTCTAATGGCGGAGTCATGTGAGTAAAACATAAACAGAGAAGCCATGCGTGGGAGACTAATGGCGGAGCCATACATGCGAAACTCTAATAGCAGATTTTTTATTTTTTTTGACAAATGAAGGATTTGTGAAAATATAGTAGGAAACGTACTCCTATTGGCCCACTGACCGCTGAGAAGCTATTTGGTTAACTGGGGCAAGAGACCAATCTGAGTGAATATGAACCAGAAGTAAAGCGGACCAGTCTAAGTAAATGCAAACCAGGACTGAAACAAAAAAAAAAACGGTGTGCTGACTGCCCTAGTAAAAATACTGGCTAGCCATGATGTCGAAATAAAAAGGAAAATGTAGCTATAAGTGGAAACAGAGTATAACACATGGTGTAAGAACAGGTGGGTGACTGCAGCTCTGGATGTGAGTAGTGTCCAACACATGGTATGGGCGCAGCTCTGAGTGTGAGCATGATATAACGCAGCTGTATGAATGCAATCTAATGTGAGCAGAGTATTAATGTGATACAACAACAGATGCATGAACGCAGCTTTAGTAGTGAATGGAGTATAAGACAAAATGTAAATGCAGACACACAGACGTAGCTTTTGCAGGTAACGCACCTAGCCATGATCATTCTACCATTAGCACCCAACCCCCTTCGCCCCAGAGCGCTACAAGTCACAGACCGTGTAACCAAGTCCGATCCCACCGTGAATGCTAGCACTCACCTGGCACCTTCTGCCATTGCCCAGGTGCGAATGAACCTCCACATAATGCTGCAGGAGTTTTTATTTATTTATTTTTCTCTATTTTTAAATGATGGTCACCACAACACCACCTCGTGTTCCTCTAAGAAAACATAAACGTTGTTGAACATAAACCCTGATGCAATGCCAATTAATCAACACAATAGTGCACCTATAAACGTAGCACAGAACCGCTGACACATGCATGCCCCAAAACATACAATTTATAGATTAAACACACTTACCAGAGCATCAGTACTCAAATACAGGCGCCTTGATCAATCTGCTAGTGCCCCCATATATGGACCACTGATACACATTCACCAACACCTTGCATATCTGGCGCTAACTGCGGACGTGCGCCCCACATGTAAAACAGGTGACAGAAAAACATGCACTTTATTTTTATTTTTTTTAAATTAATGACCCTTGATACATGACCCTTCCAGAGAGATAAACGAAATAATACCATCACTTAAACACAGCGTGCATAGCTTGGAGACACGCGTCCCGTATCAAACAGATATCAGAAAACATGCGACCATACCTACTCTAGGCGCATGCAACATCAATAACTATATGCAATAGCCCGCAACAAGCCCCTAAACAGCCAGACAAAAATACTAACAACAGTCACTTGACCATTAGCGCCCAACTTTGCTTCGTCCCAGAGTATTATGAATCGCATACGAATCGCATACCGCAGTGTGGGTTTCATGCTAAGTGCGATTCTACAGTGAATGCCAGCACTCGCCTGGCACTTTCTGCCGCTGCCCAGGCTTGAATGAGCCTGCACACGATGCAGCTGCGTGTTTTTTTTTTCTTTTTTCTTTGCCTCAATGACCATTGATACACAACACTTAAACATAGCGTGCATAGCTTGAGCCAACTGCAGACACGCACCCCAAATGTAAACCAGGTATCAGAGACATACAACCATACCTACTCTAAGCGCATGCTACCCTGATAACTGTATGCAATGGCCCCCACAGGCCTCTGAATAGCCAGACAAACAATACTAACACCATCGCTCGACCATTAGCACCCAAACTCTGCTTCATCCCAGAGCGCTACATGTCGCGGACTACGGCACGGGTCCCGTGCAAACCACTCCGATCCTACCATGAATACCAGCTTCTTCCTGAGAGATTCTGCCGTCGCCCAGCCGTAAGCAGCCTCTACACCATGCTGCTGTATCCTAGAGCTGACCTAGAGGTAGTGAAATCAGCTGAATCGGTGTCAGCCTGGGCCCACAGGTGCCTATAAATAGGCTAGCAATCAGCCAGCCTAGGCCCACAGGTGCATATAAATAGCCTTGTAGTTCCGGAAGGAAAAATTAGACGCACAACGGATCCTGTCTATGTAACAGCTGTAAGGCCTGCATGACATGGTCTCTATTTTGAATTAGAATTGGCTTATGATTTTGTAGCCCAAAGCAGGAGTGGGTACAAAACACAGAAGACATGCAAATATTCCATTCACGTGTCATCTCTCATCCACTGTTTTTTTTTTTTTTTGGCTTTAGCAATACTTATGGATTACTGACTAGTGTTGAGCGCAAATATTTGAATCACAAATTTTAACAGCTAATATTGCCACTTCAAGAATTTAACACCTACAATATATGGGACTGCGGTATGTATTGCAACCAGGTCCCTTCACAATTTAACCAAAGAAAGCACTAATGCAGTAAAAAAATATATAAATATTTATTAAATACATAATTAAACCATCGTTAAAAATACAGGTACAGTGGTGAGAAAAATACACTGGGCTAACATATGCCCAAAAAGAGGAGTACAGTTGGCTAATGTAACAGCTTAAAGAGTGCAAATCCCGTTATGCTTTGTACCAAAATTGTAGTTAGAATCACAAGGCAAAATGCCAAACCATGGTACCCCTTTTAATATCTATACAAGGTGGTATAAACTATAACCTACGCCCTCATAAACACATAAAGCATAAGGGGATACAAAATGTAACCACTCACATGAAAAGTGCAAATAGTGCCTGCTCCTCTCTCCCGACGCGCGTTTTGCTTCTTATCGCTTCATCTGGGGAATGCTGGAACACTTCAAGAATTTGCGAATATTTAGAATAAAGTGCTATATATTCGTATTTGCGAATAGTGCTGATCGCAAATATTCTAATTGTGAATTTATCGCGAATATCAGCACTTAGCATTATCCCTAGCAACCAATAGGAAAGTTGCTTGCCCCTTAGTGTTGATCGTGAATATTCTAATCGCGAATTTTTATCGCAAATATATTACATTACAGATTTTCGCAATCAAGTAAATAATGACTTGAGATCACGAATTCTCAAATTTGCAAATTTATAGCGAATATTCGGTTACAAATTTTCGAAATAACGCAAAATTGAATATTGCCTATGCCGCTCATCACTATTACTGACAAAATACTGACAGAGTGAAGACGGATGCTCAAAAGACAGTATCCGTTTTTTGGGGGTTAGTGTTCTGACGGGTCAGAGGAAGGGCAAAATAATCAGTGACGTCAACACAAACTTACTGCTGACAGCCTCTCCACTATGTTGGGGGAGGGGGGGGGGGCGCGCTCTACTTGTAAAAGCGTTTAATAGAACAGGTTCTGTAGAAATCTATGTGAAATCAGTGAATTGGTGTAAAAGGTGTAAATTCAGATCGAACTGAATTTTTGGGAAAATTCGCCAATCCGGCCAAATTGAATTTTTTGAGAAATTCTCTCATTTCTACTTATAAATTCAAGACACTTTAAAGAAATATATATATATATATATATATATAGACCCCTAGGTGCCCCCTGCTATGACACCAGGTCATAAAATCAGATGCAATAATTATAGGAACCCGCGCTGGCACGTAAAGGGTGCCTATAATTTAGCAACTACTGCAATTTCTACTAATGTAAAATCAATAAGAGAGTAGGATCTTCACTATTAGTATAAACAGTCAACACATGCGGTCCTCTCTATTAATGTAATTAATGCACGAGTACGGTCCTCTCTGCTGGTATAATTAATAGGTAAATGTAATTCTTGCTATCGATATGATCAATAAGCAGATGTAGTCTTTACTCTCACTTCTATAACGTCAACTAGTTTCTACCTGGATAGATGAGCGGTTATTCTTAGATGAGGTCCTCTTTTCTCCAAGCAGCGCTGGGGTGTTTGTATAACGCGCTTCTCGCTCTACTCACAATATGTGCGCTGCTCTGACCGGCAGAATGCACGCGCGTGGAGGAGCTGGCAGAGTTGAATGCGGGAGTCTGTTCGTTTGACATCACACCTTTGCTCCGGGTGCCTCCAAAGGATAATCTTTCTCCAATGTGTTTCGGAAACAACGGGGTTCCTTCGTCAGGGATAGATCTTTCTTCCAGTCCTGTGGAATAAATAGGCAACCTGTTCCCATGGTAACCTCTGCAATTTGCTTGGATCCATCACCATTTCCTCATATCGATTAATGGCCGCAATATAAAAAGTTCTCTACCCTTGGCTCAATTATTAAGTATTACCCAAACACAAATAACTAAATTTCATGATTTAACCCCTTTGGTGGTAAACTGTGTAGTCTAAAAATCCATTTACTCTCACACCGTGACATCTGGTTGATGTAATTCCCACCCCTTGTGTCCATTTTAACCCTTTCAATCCCCCCAAACAGTGAACCTGAAAAATAGCCCTCATGATGTTCCACATAGTGTTTTGACAGTGGGTGTCCGTCAAATTTCTTGCATATATTATTAATGTGTTCACGGATTCTAATCTTCATTTGGCGTTTGGTCCTACCCACATATATTTTCTGGCAGGGGCACTTAATAAAATAAACCACCCCTCTAGTATTGCACGTAATATAGTTATTAATTCTATACGTGGTTGGGTCATCTCCTATCTCAAAGATGGGGGCATTTCGAGGTCACTTGACCGCTCTACAATTTTTGCACATTTTACAGGGAAAGAATCCGATCTTAGTTCCATTCTTCTTAATGTTTATGTAATTAAATTCCCTATTCTGAATGGTTTTTATAGATGGAGCTATTAAATTAGCTAGATTTTGGGCTTTCCTGAATATGAAGGTTGGACCATTTGGGATTTTCTCCCCTATCATGTTATCCTGTTTGAGGATGTCCCAGTGCTTTCTGACAATTCTTTTAAGTGTTCTTTCTTCCCCAGTATATCTAGTAATGATTGGAACTCGGATCAATGTGTCTTTATTTTCTCTCTCCTTTCCAATTTCGTTTCTTATTGGAAGTTCTTTCTTTTCTTTATTTTCCAATAGATTGTTGCGGTCCATTTCCTTCACCTGTTCCACTGTGCCTTCTAAGTCCCTCGGTTTATATACTTTTTCAATGAATTTCTTGTTTAACTCTATTGATTCTTCCTCAAAGTCTCTCAGATTACTGCAATTCCTACGAGACGTGATAAACTGACTACGGGGAATATTTAATAACCAGGTGGTTAAATGGCAACTTTCAAGGGGTATGAAACTATTAGTGTCTATGGGCTTGTGGTAAGTTTTTGTATGTATTTGTCCCTTCTCTATAAAGATGGTTAAGTCTAAGAAGTTAATTTGTTGCTGGCTCCAGTTTGCTGTGAAATGTAGATAAAATTCATTTGTATTTAAATTATCTAATTTATCTAAAAATTGGTGCAACTGGGGTTCCCTTCCCCCATTCCAAATAAAAATAAAGTCGTCTATGAACCTTTTCCAGAGGACCAGACTACTAACAAACTGCTAGTCTCGTTTGTTAGCAGTAACCCTTATAGTTTTTAACAGGGTAAATTGGAATTTAATAGAGAAATATTAGTTAAAATCAATAAAAGCTATGTTTTAACCAGGGGGAACATATGTCAAGAGCTGTATACAATATTTGCATATGTATACTTTTAGACACAATTGTTACAAATTGACCAGATAGCATCAAAATAAAAGCTGAACATCATTGATAAAATGTATTTACCTTTAACATTAAATGGGTTAAATGTTGCTGATCCTGTGAATGCAAAAGATCGCTTATAACCATGATGCTGATTTCCAATAACACTTTGCCATTCTGTTTAAGTACCAAGGGAAATCAGGTTGGAAGGTGAGGTCATGCAGTTTTATTTTGCTCACTGATTTATGCATTGCATACATTGCATATATATACAAAAAATGTGTAAAATATATATATATATATATATATATATAGGGGAAACTTCTTGAAATTAATTTCAAGCAGCACAGTATGGAGCAGACAAGGTAGTAGATGTCTGTTCCGCATTGTTGGGATAAGTAGTAGTGGTGGTGGCGGATGTATAGGGGTATAGCAATGGCAGTAGAAAGAATTGCAGCGGTGCAGACAGCAGCCGCAGCAACAGTTGCCTTATGGCACTAAACATAATGGTAGGCAGGCAGAACACAGCAGTGGCATTATGGGACCGATGATCAATAGCCACTGTCAACAATGGCAGATCTATTTATTGACCTTAGCCATAGGTGTGGGAAAATTCTCATGGATTCATGCCTCGTTCATTTTGACAAAAATGATGTTTTCTACTTTAGCAGAGGAGTAGCTTGTCTGTTTTTATGCCACATGCTGTGCTGAAAACTGTCTCTTGGATGACACTGGAGGCTGGACCAGACAGTACAGAAAGAGCAAACTGGTAGTAGAGATGGTTGGCCTGATGAAGGGACTGGTGATGTTTTGAAAGCTCGCTATGTAACATCATTATTTCAATTTTTGTTAGCAAATGAAAAGGTATCAAAACTTTAATACTCTTATTTTGTTTCTCTTAATGAAAGCACTAAACTAGCCTTCTGATCAGACACAACCAGGCCCCACTCAGCCCCCATTGGCACACCCAAGCCCCCATCAGACCTCAGATCAAAAAAAAAAAAACTTGCCTTGCTTTCTCCAGGCGGCGCCGCATATCCAAAACTCACTGCTCCATCACTTATTCCAGGTACCGCTGTGTACTGTGATCTGACACGCATAGCATCAGGACCCGGCAGAGGACATAGGGAGGTGAGTACAGCCAGCTCAGCGCTTGTAATGACCTCTTCCATCTGGCATTGAGACTATAAGACAAGCTGCCACTTTTCCCCCATTTTTCTTTAAAAAATTCAGTAGTAATGTAATCACAGAAAAACAAACTTTTCTTTTTATATGAATAAATAAACAACTGGCGTTAACTATTTGGTCAACCAGGATACAAATATAACAACTGTTATGGACAACTGTAGATGAAAAATCAATGTGAGATTTAATGGTCACAATTCAGACATTAGTTAACAATAAGCGTGATTAAGGGAAAAACAAAAGATAACAAAAAATGGATACAACTGACCAATCTGCCAAAAGAAAGACCCCCAGGAAGATTCTGCTAGATACCCCTCAGCCAAGGAAAAATTGTAGGTTCCTCTAGTATGCAGGGCACTAGGGGATCCCCCACGCAAAATTCCAACATGTTTCACTAATACTAATGGTTCTTCAGTGGATGATATAAGGACATACATGTATATAAACCATAAATAACTGACGATGGCCCTGAGAAATTGCAACAATTACTGGGATCAACCCAGCAAACAGGAATGTCTATATAGTAGAAGTATATGATGATCAAATATATCCTAAATAAATGATTCTGATGTTGACACACTAGACCAATAATGAAATCATTTCCTCCAGTTGTCTAGGCCACAAGTTTGACTGCTCATAATTCCATTAAGAGCCTAGATAGAAACAAATAAGCATCAAAAGAGTGCTCCCAAACAGACCAAAAAAATTACCATTTGTATTAAACCATAAATACACTCACGTGATATAGACATTAATTAGACATCCCAGGTGTGGATTGAGAAAATAGGTCACAACGTGTTGAATAAAATTCCAATATGACTTATCTGATAAATAATAATGTTCAGGATGGGTAGGACGAGTAGACACCCGGGTATTATTTAAGGATCTGATGTACATAAGACCTGAAAATATTATGACTTGAAAAATAAAAGATAAGTGCGGAGAAGTAAAAAGACGGCAAAAGGTAGTTTACCCCAAGTATACTTGCTTATAAAGTATTGGGAAGGACATAAGGATGCCCTGACTAAATAGATAGGACCTAGAAATTAGTGTATTAGCTTGTAACCAACCAGGTTCATTACGAATTTCCCAAAATTTTGTCTGAACCCAAAGCATTTAAGGTTGGCTTCGGACAAATCCACTAAAATGGCAGGCAATGCCATTTTACTGCACATGTTGGTAAGAAAAAGCATGAGGGAGGAAAACAAGGATGCTCACATGACCCTGAGAGGAAGTGGGGAGAGAGCTTGCCCTTATCAGGGCTGCAACAGGCAAGGAGGTGCCCTTGCAGAACAAATGGAATTTTATTCTGTGTTGGGCTGTGAATGAGGGTGGATAGGTATAGCAGTGTTTGACAGAAAGCAATATTAGCGACAGTGTACAGTCACAATCAAACTTCTGTTCTAGTGTCAGGGACAGTGAAGGGAAAGGCTAGAAAGAAGAAGAATTATTGTGTAGAATGGGTTAAGGCAAGGAACACTTTCAGCCAGTGGTTGAGAAGTGAGGAAGCTGGGTGTGTCTCCTAGTACAGCAGCGGAACCTCAAAAGCGGGTATCTGCAAGAACATTCCCCCCCCCCTCCCCATTTGAATAGAAATGCAACTGCTAGTTTTGTTTGTTAGCAGTAACCCTTATAGTTTTTAACAGGGTACATTGGAATTTAATAGAGAAATATTAGTTAAAATCAATAAAAGCTATGTTTTAACCAGGGGCGAACATATGTCAAGAGCTGTATACAATATTTGCATATGTATACTTTTAGACAAAATTGTTACAAATCGAATTGACCAGTTAGCATCAAAATAAAAGCTGACCATCATTGATAAAATGTATTTACCTTTAACATTAAGTGGGTTAAATGTTGCTGATCCTGTGAATGCAAGAGATCGCTTATAACCATGATGCTGATTTCCAATAACACTTTGCCATCCTATTTAAGTACCAAGGGAAATCAGGTTGGAAGGTGAGGTCATGCAGTTTTATTTTACTCACTGATTTATGGAGTGCATACATTGCATATATACAAAAATGTATATATATATATATATATATATATATATATATATATATATACTGTATATAATATATATATATATATATATATATATATATATATATATATATATATGGCAAACTTCTTGAAATTCATTTCAAGCATCACAGTACGGAGCAGACAAGGCAGTGGATGTCTGTTCGACATTGTTGGGATGGCAGAGTAGTAGTGGTGGCGGATGTGTAGAGGTATAGCAATGGCAGTAGAAAGAATTGCAGCGGTGGAGGCAGCAGCCGCAGCAACAGTATTCTTGCGGTAAACACTTAAAAAAACTTGTCTGGAAATGCTCTGACGGATTTCGGTCTAGTATTTATTTATATTTTTTTTTGGGGGGGGGGGGGTTGAGAAATAATACGTGTGGGAAAAGTGTTTCTTAAAGATAGAAACATAGAAACATAGAAACATAGAATGTGTCGGCAGATAAGAACCATTTGGCCCATCTAGTCTGCCCAATATGCTGAATACTATGAATAGCCCCGGCCCTATCTTATATGAAGGATGGCCTTATGCCTATCCCATGCATGCTTAAACTCCTTCACTGTATTTGCAGTTACCACTTCTGCAGGAAGGCTATTCCTTGCGTCCACTGCTCTCTCAGTAAAGTAATACTTCCTGATATTACTTTTAAACCTTTGTCCCTCTTATTTAAAACTATGTCCTCTTGTATCAGTTTCTCTTCTTTTAAATATTCTCTCCTCTTTTACCGTGTTGATTCCCTTTATTTATTTAAAAGTTTCTATCATATCCCCTCTGTCTCTTCTTACTTCCAAGCTATAATAGAGAAGCTAGTGTTTTACATTTCTGAGTGAAAACATGAATTAGTAGTCTGCAATCCTTGTCAGGGCATTTCCAGGCAGTTCAAGTCTTTTTTTTTTTTTTTTTGCAAAATATTGCAATACTAGTTTATATTGTGTGTCTTAGCATTTCAAATCTCTGAGCGAAAACATGAAATACTAGATCAAAATCCATGTTATAGAACAGCAGAAGATGAGCAGATTGATTTATAGTTTTGTGGGACAAGATTCAGGCAAACTTTTAAGTTCTGCAATAAAATTTCTGCTCTCTGAGCTCAGTAGCCAAGTAGGCCATCTTATCAGTGGTTAACACCGTAGGGCTATATTACAGAAACTGATTATCTGACATCATTTCATTCTGACCAATCATTGGTCAGATGGTCATTTACACACACAGATCTTTTGTTTTACACACCAACTATTGGTCTGATGGAGTAATACACCCCTATGTATTGACATATATACAGGAAATGCTGTTGTAGCATCCCCAAGTCAGAGCAATGTGAGGGACTAACCTGGGGAATGCCAGTGATGGAGAGGCCGGCACGCTGTTCCTCTGGGGCACTCTCTGGGTTCTGAAGGGACACAGCCAGGTGCAAGGTGAGGTGCCCTTGGTGTTGTAGTTTAACGTGCCTATGGCTAAGTCCCTGATGTTTCGTGACGCCAGTGCCAGTAAACGGTGGCACACCGTATTTATAGTAGGAATAATAGAGGTGCAGACTTGTAACTTGAAAACAGAATTCCAACTTTACTGAGAACAGTGGAAATTACAGCAGGCAACCTCTTAACACAGTTCTTGTTGCAGAAAATAGACGTTTGTACAGTCGCAGTTACAGCAGGCTTACATCCAGCAAGGTATAACAGAGGGTAAAATAACAGGACTTAGAATTGCAGGTGAACCTTACTTTCTTCCTGACTTGTCCTGACTGGAATTGATGCTTCAAGGCCCCAATGCCCTATTTCTGGCTTATATCCTTGAATCTCCAGTTGACAGTGTACCTCCTCTTGACATTTAGTACCTCTTGCTCTAGGGATTGCCTCTGCTTGATTTCTGCTGACTTGCTCAGGCCTGAGACATGTGGCCTACACAGACTCCAGGGTCTGCACTAACACTAGCCTGCCTTGGCCTACCTATATATATCCCTGCTCACCAGTTCCCCTAGTGGTCTAATACCTACATGACGACCTTCACATTGCTGCAGGCAATTATATGAAACACTTAAAGGAACATAACAGATTGGTAGTAAACGGGTATTAAAGTGCCCGTATACTGCATACCCACGACTTTAAACTGAGTACGACCTCGTACTCCCACAGGAGCCCACCCAGCTGGATTCTTCTCCTGAAAGACAAAAGGAAACATGCAGGCATACATAGACACATATAAATGACATCTGCATAAGTAATCATATCAGGTCCAGCTGGAAAAGATGGAGCGCGGTGACAAGGGCGACGTCCTCTGCTTGCAGGCTATTAATGCAGAGCTGTGATGCTGACCTGGTACAGCAAATCAATGGTTAACACCAGGATAGTCCATAAGAGAATGCCAGAGTCCATAATAAGAACATAATAAAACATCACATAGTCCATATGAAAATGTATAAGTCCATAATAAGAACATATCACAGAGGCTCGCACACAGGAGTCCATCTCTGGGCACAAAGACTTAAAAGGATGATGCTCACACAGAGGTTTCCTGTCGGGAAACACTTCCAGTACAGTCATAGTTTTCAAAGCGTACTGGTAAGCGCCCCTTGTAGACCGGGTAGACCTCCTTAGGGCCAAGGTCTCCTCTTGCCCGGATACAGGGGGACAAGAAGGATCCACATCAGTGGGACCCCTTTCAGTAGCACCCTGAGCTGGGCCTGCTACGGTTGCAGGTTCAGCAGGTGCCGGGGCAGGCACCCCAAAGTTTAACCAGGGTGTAAGGAACCAGTGGAGCGGCTCAGGATCATTCAGCAAATCCGCTATGGCCTGCATAGGTTCAGCAGGCCGAGCAATGGAATCTGACTCAGAAGACTCGGATCCGGAATCTCTAACAACAGCCTCCTTGTCACTGCAGAGTTTTAGGCGGTTTCTGTGAACAATTTGGGGACCCTTACCCTCTCTGGTGACCTCATAGGTATGAGTTTCAGCATTAGGGATGGCAGACACAAGATAGGGAGTTCTCTCCCATTTACTGTCCAGCTTACTGGTACGGTGATTGTTCTTCAACCACACGGTGTCCCCCACAACCAAGGGCTCTGCATGGGCCGCCAAATCATAGTCTTTTTGTTGTCGCTCCCGGGCACCTTCCATGCGCTCCTGGACAATTTCTTTGGCATTAAGCAAGCGCCTTTGATGTTCCGTTACCCAGTCAGTTTTAGGCAGGGGATTAATGTCATCCAGCACTTGTACATCCAGGGAATGATCTGCAGGCAATTTACCCTGACGCCCAAACAACAGGTAGAAAGGAGTGTATCCAGTGGAACAATGGATAGTATTATTGTACGTATACATGAGCTGTGGTAGCAGGTTAGGCCAGTCTCCTCTGGTCTCAGGAGGCACGGCTCTCAACATTTCAATCAAGGTCTGATTCATCTTTTCACAGAGTCCATTACCTTGTGGATGATAGGCCGTGGTCCGGACCTTTTGGCAATTGTGTAGTTGGCACAGCTCCTGGAACAGATGAGACTCAAACGCAGACCCCTGGTCGGTGAGGATCTTCTCTGGGCAGCCGTAAGGCAGGAGGAAGTGTTTCCAGAACAATTCCGCGGTCGTCTTGGCTGTCAGGTCCTTCACAGGCACTGCTACGGCAAACTTAGTGAAATGATCAATAATAGTCATAGCATAGGCATACCCTGAGTGACTGGGCTCTAACTTTACGTGATCAATAGCAACCAGTTCAAGAGGGGCGGTACTTATAATAGGGTGCAGCGGTGCTCTCTGATCATGGTGTTCACCTCTCTTTAGGGCACAGGCTGTACATTCCCGACACCACTTCTCGATGTCCTCTCTGATTCCAACCCAGTAGAACCGCCTACGGATAGTGGCCTCAGTCTTTTGCACCCCAAAATGTCCAGACCTGTCATGATACATTTCTAAAACCATACCTGCATCACGACGCGGGATGAGGATCTGGTGCACTCTGTCGTTTGACACTGGATCCAGGCTTCGTCGCAGCAACAGGCCTTTCCGAAGGAACAGTTGTTGACGTTGCCTCCACAATTTGACGAGTTCTGGGTCTGCGGTCTTTCGCCTAATTCTTTCAGGGGTTCTGCCACTGATGAAGAAGTCCAGCAGTTCACCGAGAACTCTACTCTCTGATTGCAACTTAATCCACTTTTCTTCTCTGGATGCAGGCTTATCAAAGGATGGAGGGTCAGAGGTTCCACTGTTGGCAGCTTGAGCTTGGTCCTGTTGAGCAAACCTGTTATAAAATGCTGGCATCTCCACATCTTCCCAGGCATCCCGTTTGTCATCTGGTGCTATTTCAGTGGGGAGCCTTGACAGGGCATCAGCATTATCGTTTGAACGGCCAGCCCGGTATTTCACAGTGAAGTCGTAATTAGCAAGGCGGGAGGCCCATCTCTGTTCTAAGGCCCCCAGTTTAGCGGTATTCAGGTGGGCCAGAGGATTATTATCAGTGAAGGCAATAAATGGAGTGGCAGCCAAATAGTCTTTGAATTTTTCTGTTACCGCCCACACTAAGGCCAGAAACTCTAATTTGAAAGAGCTGTAATTCTGATCATTCTTTTCAGCTCCCTTTAAGGACCGGCTGGCGTAAGCTATCACCCTCTCTTTCCCTTCTTGCACTTGAGCCAGCACTGCTCCCAGGCCTTTCTTACTGGCATCTGTGTAAAGGTGAAATGGCTTACTGTAATCTGGGTACCCCAGCACAGGAGGTTCAGTCAACTTCTTCTTTAATAACTGAAATGCAACCTCCCTCTCTTCATTCCATTCAATGGGGACAGGAGTCTTTGGGCTCTTTTTGGTTGCCCCCTCAGAAGTTCCTGGATTGGATCCGCTATTTGAGCGAAGTGGGGATAAAGCGCCGGTAGTAGCCAGCGAAGCTAAGGAAACTCCTCACTTCCTTCACTGTAGTGGGGACCGGCCAATTTCGGACAGCAGCCAACTTATCAGGATCAGGCTGGACCCCCTCTGCGCTTACAACATGTCCCAAGTATTTTACAGCAGGTTTCAGCAGGTGACATTTGGACGGTTTAATTTTGAGGCCGTATTTAATAAGGATTTCAAACACCTCAGCTAAATGCTTTAAATGGTCCTCATACGTTTTAGAATAGATGATAACGTCATCCAGGTACAACAGCACCGTCTCAAAGTTCTTATGGCCTAAGCACCGCTCCATTAATCTTTGAAAGGTCCCGGGGGCATTACACAGTCCAAATGGCATGCAATTAAATTCAAACAGGCCCATAGGGGTGGTAAAAGCAGTCTTTTCCCTATCTTCAGGGGCCATGGGCACTTGCCAATATCCGCTGGTTAAATCTAAGGTGGAGAAATAGGCGGAGGAACCTAGAGCAGTTAGAGACTCCTCAATACGTGGCAATGGATAGGCATCTTTGTGAGTGATCTGATTTATCTTTCTATAGTCTACACAAAACCGGATGCCACCATCTTTCTTTTTTACTAAAACCAGGGGGGCAGCCCAGGGACTACGACTGTCCCGGATTACGTTTGAGTCTTTCATTTCTTGGATCATCTCTTTAACAGTTTGGTATGAAGTTGGTGGTATGGGTCTATACCTCTCTTTGATGGGAGGATGAGAGCCAGTGGGTATGGTGTGTTGGATGACACTGACCTCTCCATAGTCCGTTGCATGCTTACTGAAGGCTTGATGGTGTTGCTTTACTAGGTTCAGGAGTCCCTCTAGTTGATATTGCGGGGTAGCTTCGTCCCCGACATGGAGTTCCTTCCACCAGGGCACTGGAGAGTCGTCCGCAGGAAGAGGTCCTCGAGTGGCAGGCAGGCGGATGACATCCTGGAAGGATACCTGGGAAAGCTGGGCAACAGGACAGTGCTTAGTAAGCACAGCAGGATGATCGCTGAGGTTAATCAGACGGACAGGTACTTTACCTTGGGAGACGGTCGCCAGGCACTTGGCAGCTCTCACATATGGGTAGTTCTCCATCTGGACAGGCTCCACCAGGGCCGGATAATCTTGGCCCTGGACTCCCAGGACAGCACGGCACCACAGGAGGGTTTGAGAGTTTGGAGGTAGAGTCACTGGTCTATTATCACGGATCCTGGCGGTGCAGATCTCTCCTTTTTCATTTGCAAACCTCTGCTGAGCACATAGTACGCTGATAGTCTTTTGAAGGACCTTCTTGGAGGCAGAGGAAGCTGCAGGCAGGGACTGATGGAGAGCTTCAAGTACCTCAGGGTAGCAATTTTTGAAAACATTAGTCCCAACAATCACAGGGTGACCCCTTTATCCCCGGTTTGTACCACGATCACTCCTTGCTGTGGTAAAGTGGCTTCTCCCACCTGGAGCGTGGGTTCCCAGTATCCATGGACTTTTATGGGCTTACCATTGCTTGCAATTATCTCCAACCAGGACTCAGGTGGCTGGGTAAGCAGGCTGGAACTCCAGAACTGATTAAAGGTGGACTGCTGAATAGTGGTGACTTGAGATCCAGTGTCCAACAACGCTTCAAAAGGCACTCCATTGATCCGGACGTTTATTTTGGGACGGGACCCCACATAACGGGGCATCCAGTTTGGATCCCTTGGACCTGTTGTTCTACCTCCCGAGGGCGGTCCTCAGCCTCGAGGGTGACCCGTTAACTGCCAGCAAGTAGATTCAGTATGACCCAACTTTTGCAGTAATTACAGGAAGGCCGCTTGCGGTTCCTAAACCGGTCACTTGTACGTCTTCCAGGATCTCTGGGATAAACTTCTTGATACGCAGGGGGCCAGGCTTTTGAGGCAAAAGGAGTTCATCTTCCAGCATTAAGGGTTTCTCCCACTCTTCCAGTTTCCTGCAGACTTTTTCCAGGCTCTTAGTGAGGTAATTGACCTGTTCCATCAGAGCAGCTACTGTATCAGGAACTGGAGTCTGGGCGGCTTGGCTGGCCCCTGGCAGGCTGGTATCCGTCAGCTTAGGATTACGGACAGGAGGCTCGGGATGGGCCACTGGTTCCGTTGGCAGATGTTGTCCCAGAATACTGATGGCCAGTTCCTTAAAGTCCAGGAAAATACTGTTAGGGTGCTGAGCCGACAACATTTTCAATTGTGTTTTTAAAGATTCGCTATTCACACCCGCAATAAATTGTTCTCTCAGAATTTGATCCTGGGTGTCAACCTCTCTGGGGTCTATATGAATGACGGCCCTCCAGGCCTCTTGGAGAGATAAAGCAAAATCACGGAGTGACTCACCAGGCTTTTGTTTCTTACTGAAGAAGCGCATCTTTATTTCGGACACCGTCCTGACTTCAAAGGTAGTGCTGAGGCGGTCAAAGATCTGCTCTATGGTACTCCTCTCAGAACTGGGCCAGGACATGACTTCTCGACGGGCCGCTCCTTCCAACTGGGCTAACAGAATCTCCATTTGCTGCTCCGGGTTAATAGGATAGAGCCGGAACAGAGCCAGGATTTTGTCTTGGAAGTATTTTAAATTATGAGCCTCCCCGGCGTAGCGGGGAAACCATGGGGCCCCAAAATAGTATGGCATCGTCAGCGGCATCATGTTGGCAGGCGCAATACCGTTGGTGGCCACTGGCTCCCTGGGGGCAGGCTGCTCGGCTACTTCTGAGTCCGACATGATGCAGATTAATTGGTTGAGCGGTCCCTTTAAGAGGTAGCGATAGGTCCGATATCGCGCTGGCGGGGTTACTGGCCGGTGAGCGCGATCGATGGACAGAGTCCGGTATCCCCTTTTTGGGCCTTACTAACCAGGCGACCCCTCTCCGGTGTAGAATTATTTCTCCCAGGAGTTTGTACTTACTCCGGTGCAGGCGGTCCAAATCTCGCGAGAACCGGAAGGACGTCTTCGGGAATCCCTTGCGCAGCGTCCCTTCCCGCGAGAACGTCGGGCTGGAGGGCGGAGCTTCGGACTTGCTCCGACGGGGAACAGCGTCTGCGTTCTTCCAAGTCCAAGGTAGGTGGAGTCCAGCTTGGGAAATTTGCATAAGGTGGTGACGCTGCAGAGTTTGGCGCTAAGTTTTCCCGCCAGCGATGAGTAGTGATGGCGCAGTAGATACGTCCACAGTTCAGGCGGCCATCTTGGGCGCCATGATGCATCAATTCAATGACAGCAAGCAGCGGTAGTAAAACAGCATAAAAGTCCACAAAAATGCACTTTGAAGTGGCGATTTTCTTCCTCTTGATAGCGCAACACTGCCCAGCGCTTTTTAGAGGTTTTTGGGACACTTTTCTGTACGTTTTAGGTCCACAAAGTTTACTTCAAATAAACAGGCGTTTTGTCACTTGGCAAACTGGTTAAGGCACAAAGTTCACGTTTTTGCTCACAGTCCGTAAAACGTGCGTATCCTGTTCGTGACGCCAAAATGTAGCATCCCCAAGTCAGAGCAATGTGAGGGACTAACCTGGGGAATGCCAGTGATGGAGAGGCCGGCACGCTGTTCCTCTGGGGCACTCTCTGGGTTCTGAAGGGACACAGCCAGGTGCAAGGTGAGGTGCCCTTGGTGTTGTAGTTTAACGTGCCTATGGCTAAGTCCCTGATGTTTCGTGACGCCAGTGCCAGTAAACGGTGGCACACCGTATTTATAGTAGGAATAATAGAGGTGCAGACTTGTAACTTGAAAACAGAATTCCAACTTTACTGAGAACAGTGGAAATTACAGCAGGCAACCTCTTAACACAGTTCTTGTTGCAGAAAATAGACGTTTGTACAGTCGCAGTTACAGCAGGCTTACATCCAGCAAGGTATAACAGAGGGTAAAATAACAGGACTTAGAATTGCAGGTGAACCTTACTTTCTTCCTGACTTGTCCTGACTGGAATTGATGCTTCAAGGCCCCAATGCCCTATTTCTGGCTTATATCCTTGAATCTCCAGTTGACAGTGTACCTCCTCTTGACATTTAGTACCTCTTGCTCTAGGGATTGCCTCTGCTTGATTTCTGCTGACTGGCTCAGGCCTGAGACATGTGGCCTTCACAGACTCCAGGGTCTGCACTAACACTAGCCTGCCTTGGCCTACCTATATATATCCCTGCTCACCAGTTCCCCTAGTGGTCTAATACCTACATGACGACCTTCACATTGCTGCAGGCAATTATATGAAACACTTAAAGGAACATAACAGATTGGTAGTAAACGGGTATTAAAGTGCCCGTATACTGCACTGTCAAACACTGATATGACGACCCCAGTGTACAACTGAAATCAGAGCAGAGATTTAAATGCATAAATTACAGGTATTAATAAATGTTTTCCTGCTATATATCTATGTCAGTCTTGAGCACCTCAACCTCCATCTGGGGGGAGTTCCTGGACAACAGTGTGCCCCGAAGGAACTGGTGCTGTCCTTCCATTCACTGCACACCAACCCAGGGAGCTCTACAGCACTGTAAGTAAACTACTACTACACCCATCGGCCCACCGTAATTAATATTGCCCCTGCGGCCCGGTCGCTGCACAATTATCATCATCAGCTGCTGCCTTTACGCCAGTCTTCTCTGCAATACCGCATTTCACCTCTGTGTCTACTATTGGACTCTGTTCACACTAACTGCAGTACTTACTGCAACTTGTGCTATTGGAGTGTTACCTGTTGTCTGACTCTGTGAGTCAGCTGTCAACCATATTAGCTAATCCTGTAGGCAGTGGTTCAGTTTCTCTTGAGGTGTTCTGTCCTGTCACCTGTGAGAGTGATGAATAACACCCTAGGGGGTAAGTGGCTGCCATCCCTTGGTTTACACAGAGAATCCACACTCTCTGGTTTGACCAGTGGGTCCCACCCACTGGTCGTAACAAAAAGTGTGCTGTCTTCTGTTTTCTGTTTGCTTAACAACTTTTTGACCAATGACTAGTTTCTGGCCCTCTGATGTCTGCTCTGACTTTTTACCATTTACTGTTTTGCTTGTAATTTGCCAGACCTCAGCCTGTCCTTGACTACAATTTTTTATGACCCCTCTGTACTCTGCAACAGTGTCTCTGACTCCAGTGTATCAGCTGTCAATCACACAAACTATTCTAAGAGGCATTGGCCTGATGGCTCCCCTGCAGTGAAGTTTAGATACCTATACAGGGTTTACGGGGTGAATACCAGGGGATTGCAAAGACAACATGCTTAGGATTAGCCCAACGCCAGATATGTTGGTTGACACAGTAGTCCACTAGGGATGAGCGAATCGACTTTGGATGACACATCCGAAGTCGATTCGTATAAAATTTCGTTTTAATACTGTACAGAGCAGAAGCTCTGTACTGTATAAGAATGTATTGGCTCCGATGTCTTGCAAATTAACTTCGAAAGTCGATTTGTACTGAGGCTATCGTATATATACGCATGTCAGCTGCCCTGCTTTTCTCTATTGTATACAACACACACAATTCTTCTTTGGAATCCTAGCCTTTCCCTTCATTGTCCCTGGCAGTAAGCCTGATAGATTGATTTCTGACTGTCCCTGGTTGCTTTTTCACTGTCTCTGACTCACTAAGTTTGTTTTCCTGGCAGACACTGTAACACTTAATCATCCTCTCTCACAGCCCAGGAAAGAATAGCATTCTTCTTGTTCTGCTAGGGCACCTCCCTGCCTTCTGCAGCACTGTTTGGCTCATCCAGGTTGTCTATCAGGGTCATATGAGAAGCCTTCTTGTTCCCTCGTGCTGTTTTCCACATGCCATTTTAGAGGATTCATTTGAAGCGAACCCACGAAATGATTCAGGTTTATTAGCAGTTCGGAAAATAACAAAGTTCGGACTGAACTCTGTTCGGTTTGGACTGGTTCGCTTATCCTTAATTAGGTATATTCATTTGTGCATATTGTATTAATTTAAAATTTATTCTACACTTTATATGTAAGTAGTTCTATTGTGAATGTTGGTATATTTAAATTTCTTTCTACAATGAAACAATAAAATAAACAAAGAGGCAAAGAAAATTAAACCCATAAAATGCACTATTGAAAACCAAAAGAAATCAGAAAAGCAGAAAGTTAATTTTCCATATAATATATCTTATCTCCAAACCTGATTCTGCTGTAGCTTTTTTATATTACAAAATGATTTAAAAGGCTGGACCTGCATCACATAGATTATTTAATGAGTAAAGCAGTTGTTTATGTTCACCCTGGGGTACTTTGTAGGCAGTTTGTAATCTACAGTACTACTGCTGTACACCGCAATAAAGATATTGATTGCACAGCTAAAGGTAGATTTATTGTAGAAAGTGAAAAAGCATGAATTCATGAAATGTTTAAGCGAGTTCCGAAGCACTTGAAAAATGTGTTTTACCTCACTTGCCTGTTTATAACTTTAGAGTTTGGCTCTGCTTCCTGAACTATTTACCACCTCAGCCCCCCTAGCTTAAACACCCTTAATGACCAGGCCACTTTTTACAATTCTGCACTACACTACTTTCACCGTTTATTGCTCAGTCATGCAACTTACCACCCAAATTAATTTTACCTCCTTTTCTTCTCACTAATAGAGCTTTAATTTGGTGCTATTTCATTGTTGCTGACATTTTTACTTTTTTTGCTATTAATAAAAATTTAACGACATTTTTGCAAAAAAATGTCATTTTTCACTTTCTGTTGTAAAATTAAAAAAAAAAAACTACATTTCTATATAAATTTTTCTCTAAATTTATTGTTCGACATGTCTTTAATAAAAAAAAATCCAATAAGTGTATATTTATTGGTTTGGGTAAAAGTTATAGCGTTTACAAAAAAGGGTGCAAAAAAGTGAATTTCCGCATTTTGAAGCAGCTCTGACTTTCTGAGCACCTGTCATGTTTCTTCAGGTGCTAGAATGCCAGGATAGTATAAATACCCCCCAAATGACAACATTTTAGAAAGAAGACACCCCAAAGTATTCGTGGAGGGACATGGTGAGTTCATGTATAATTTCATTTTTTCTCACAAGTTAGCGGAAAATGACACTTTCTGAGAAAAAAAATAAATAATAAAGTTTCCATTTCTGCTAACTTCTGGCAAAAAAAAATAAAAATCTCAGACGGACTCACTATGCCCCTCAGTGAATACCTTGGGGTGTCTACTTTCCGAAATGGGGTCATTTGTGGGGTGTCATTACTGTTCTGGCATTTTGGGCGGGGCTAAATTGTGAGCAGCCATGTAAAACCTAAAGGTACTCGTTGTAATTTGGGCCCCTTTGCGCACCCAGGCTGCAAAAAAGTGTTACTCATGTGGTATCGCCGTACTCAGGAGAAGTAGTGCAATGTGTTTTGTGGTGTATTTTTACATATACCCACGTTGGGTGAGAGAAATATCTCTGTAAAGTGTCAACTTTGTATAACAAATTTTAAAAAGTTGTCGTTTACAGAGATATTTCTCACACAAGGTATGGGTATATATAAAAAAAAAAAAAAAAACACATTGCCCTACTTCTCCTGAGTACAGCGATACCGCATGAGTGACACTTTTTTGCAGCCTGGGTGCGCAAAGGGGCCCTAATTCCAATGAGTACCTTTAGGATTTCACAGGGCATTTTTACGGATTTGGATTCCAGACTTCTTCTCACGCTTTAGGACAGTATAAATGCCAGGACAGTATAAATACCCTATATGTGACCCCATTTTAGAAAGAAGACACCCCAAGGTATTCCGTGAGGGGTATGGTGAGTTCATGTAAAATTTTATTTTTTGTCACAAGTTAGTGGAATATGAGACTTTGTAAAAAACAAAAAAAAAAAATATCAATTTCCGCTAACTTGTGGCAAAAAAAAAAAAATTCTGTGAACTCGACATGCCCCTCACGGAATACCTTGGGGTGTTTTATTTCCAAAATGGGGTCACTTGTGGGGTATTTATACTGCCCTAGCATTTTAGGGGCCCTAAAGCGTGAGAATCCAAATGCTTAAAAATGCCCTTTGAAATCCTAAAGGTACTCATTGGTTTTAGGGCCTCTTTGCACGTCATGGCTGCAAAAAAGTGTCACTCATGTGGTATCGCTGTACTCAGGAGAAGTAGGGCAATGTGTTTTGTGGTGTATTTTTACATATTCACATACTTTGTGTGAGAAATATTGCTGTAAACGACAACTTTTTAAATTCTTTTATACAAAGTTGTCAATTTACAGAGATATTTCTCTCACCCAGCATGGGTATATGTAAAAATACACCCCAAAACACATTGCCCTACTTCTCCTGAGTACGGCGATACCACATGTGTGACACTTTTTTGCAGCCAAGATGCGCAAAGGGGCCCAAATACCAATGAGTACCTTTTAGGAGGGCATTTTTACGCATTTTTCTTCTCACGCCTTAGGCCCCTAAAATGCCAGGGCAGTATAAATACCCCACATGTGACCCCATTTTGGAAAGAAGACACCCCAAGGTATTCCGTGAGGGGCATGGTAGTTCACAGAAGATTTTTTTTTTGGCACAAGTTAGCGGAAATTGATTTTTTATTGTTTTTTCTCAAAGTCTCCCTTTCCGCTAACTTTTGACAAAAACTTCAATTTTTCATGGACTGAATATGCCCCTCAGCGAATACCTTGGGGTGTCTTCTTTCCAAAATGGGGTCATTTGTGGGGTGTTTGTACTGTTCTGGCATTTTGGGTGGGGCTAAATTGTGAGCAGCCATGTAAAACCTAAAGGTTCTCGTTGGAATTTGGGCCCCTTTGCGCACCCATGCTGCAAAAAAGTGTCACTCATGTGGTATTGCCGTACTCAGGAGAAGTAGGGCAATGTGTTTTGGGGTGGATTTTTACATATACCCATGTTGGGTGAGAGAAATAACAAACTGTTAACAAAACAGCGTCTGATCTACCTCTTTGATGCGATTTATCTCGCATCTATAGCCTGCCAGCGATTGGTCATCGGCAGGCTGTAGTAAAACTCCTGAGACGCGCGGCACTGTGAACGCGTTCACAGGAAGTATCGCGCCTCGCGAGATGATGCGCCGATGCGTTAACCCAGAACTACAGGACTGCCCGCTGGATGCATCCGTTCGTTAGGCGGTCCTGTAGTGGTTAAGGTGATGTGTGGATTTATAACAATTAGATACCACTATGTAGATTTGTTTTGGGCAAACCGAGATGTCTTACACATCAAAGCTAAAAATAAATATTTCTGAGCTCTCAGAAGCTTGCATATCTTCAAAAAGTGGACATATCCATTGTAAGTTACTGGATAGCAACATGGCCATATCAAAACAAAATATATTTTCTTTGCATTTCTGAAGTGTTCACAGTAACACAACAACCAGCAACCAATGATACAACGTGCATTATATACACTAATGTAACTGTGACTGCTGAGTAGAGTTGAGCGAACTTGTGTTTTAAGTCCAAAGTTCGGGTTTGGGTTATCCAAGCATCCCGTTATGGATTCCGCTACCACGGACCATAACGGCATTTGGAATCCATAAGGGGATTCTTCAATGAACCCGAACCTTGGACAACACGGAGGACCTGGGGTGACGTCACCGTCATGTGATCAGTACATGGGGCGTGGCTCAGTACTGGATTAGATAAGAGGTGGTAGCCCACGACCTCTTATCCAATCCAGTACCGAGCCACGCCCCCTGCACTGATCACATGACTGTGTCCACTACTCCACTCGCTATGTGCCTATGTGGTGTGTACGTGTGAACAGAAGCTTAGTTCAGTGTATCTCACCTCAGGTTCAACACTGCGAAGTTACACCATTTCCCTCCTTGTTCTGTGTGTTGCTGTCAAGCTGCTGTCTAACTTCATCAGCTCCTCTATAAATACTTGCTGGTCTCTACCACTCTTTGCCTGATCACTACAGATCCTGCTAGGCTCTGCAAGTCTGCTTTACCTTGCTATCTGAGCTATAATCAATTTAGCAGGCAGTATAATGGCAGTTACCTTCCTGGACTTTGACCTCAGTCTGTTCCTGACTACGAGTTAGCCTGATCCTGATTCCCTTGGAACTCCGCTCTGATTTCCTTTATCCTCGTGGGTCAGCAGCCTACCACTCCTATGTAGTTGGCACAGGGGACCCACATCCACAGATCATATCATGTTGGGAGATTACTAGTGTTTGGCGAGCATGCTCAGCCGAACACCTTTTTCACTCGAGCTTCACGATGCTCGACACATCACTGAACACCGCTGAACACCGAGTGTGCTCGAGCTCGATGCTCAAGTCTCCTCTACCCACATTTGTTGGCTGCCGCGCAGCCAATAAACGTGCAGCGAAGTACTGCCACTCACTGTAATGCCACAGCCACGTTGGTTACTGGCATTACAGTGATTGGCTGGCCACAACGCGTCATCGTTATATATGACACGTGGTTCGGCTCAGACTTAGTCTGGGCGAGCTGCAGTAGAAGGGACAGTGTAGGGAGAGGAATTATGTTATTTTTTTTTAGGGAGTTTTGAGTGTTGAAAGGTGTTAGAGACCCAACAGTCCTTTTAAGGACTATTGTTTTATCTGGCTGCAAAATTTATTAGCACAACGTGCGCTAAATTGCCTGCAATTGTTTGGCTGCTGGTGACAGCAGCGACATTACTTGCGCTACATCTCCTACTGTATATAACGTTAGCCACTGGTGACAGCAGCGACATTACCTGCGCTACATCTCCTATATAATGTTTGTGCATCTCAAAAACCTGTGACATTCACTGTAATTTATTTGCGCATACACTTACAAAACCTGCGCTACTGTACGTGTCAGATGCTTGCAAGCATATATACTAATGTTGAGCGAGCATGCTCGGCTGAACACCAGTTCGGCTCGAGCATTGCTATGCTCGGAAGATCGCGATATTCGGTCGAATACCACGTGTGCTTGAGCTTGATGCTCGAATCTCCTACCTGCACATTTGTTGGCTGCTACGCAGCTAAATTGTGTGCAATTGTTAGAGACCCAAAAGTCCTTTTAAGAACTATTGTTGTGTCTGACAGCAATATATATTTTTAGCGCAACCCGAGCTAAATAGCGTGCAGTTGTTTGGCTGCTGCAGACAGCAACACTATTTGCGCTACATCTTCTGTATAACGTTTCCGCATCCCAAATATCTGTGACATTGACTGTAATTAATTTGCGCATACACTTAAAAAAACTGTGATACTGTGCGTGTGACATACTTGCAAGCATATGTACCATTTAATATGATGAAGGTGTTCAGTAAGGGACGGGGAAGTGGCCATGCTGCTGATGGTGCACGCAGAGGCCTTGGCCCTGGGCGCGGTCAAACTGTGCCTGCCGGCAGAGCACAAGAAACACACTTATCCACGATACCTAGCTTCATGTCCCAGTTTGCAGGGCGGTGCAGGAC
Organism: Bufotes viridis; assembly: GCA_033119425.1. Lineage (NCBI taxonomy): Eukaryota > Metazoa > Chordata > Amphibia > Anura > Bufonidae > Bufotes > Bufotes viridis. The sequence continues at coordinate 73,479,017 of CM065596.1, forward strand.
ACCACTCTCGAAGTAAGACCAGTGCAAGCAGGTGGTCAGTTGCAGCAGATAATGCTTTCAGTCGTTTAAGCACCACCCTGTCTTCCATAAAGTCCAGTCTCAGTAGCCAAGAGCCTGGTTAACATAATCCTCACCCTGATCCTCCTTCCTCCCTCCATGGAGAGTCTTTGCAAACAAGTGATCCAACACTTGGATATTCAAAGGAGCTCTTTTCATCACCATTCCTTAATTTGGGCCTCTGGTTAAGCCTACTTGATGAGGGACATGAGGAGATCTTGTGCCGATTACCAAACTCTTGAGCATCCACAGTCAGAAGAAGATGGCGATGGGGAACAGCAATTAGTGTTTCACAAGGTGGATGATAATGATGAGACACAGTTGTCAATAACTGAGGATGTTGTTAGGTGAACAAGTCAGGAGGATGACCGGATGACCAGAGTGAGGAGGTGGAAGAGGAGGCGGTGGACGATGAAATCACTGATCCACTCTGGGAAGGTGGCAAGCTGAGTGAGAACAGCACTACAGAGGGGGAGGGATCCACAGCACCGCAACAGGCTGGAAGAGGCAGTGGGATAGCAAAAGGGAGAAGGCGTGGCACACCAAACAGGCCCGCAACTGTTCCCTGGAGCACGCCCTTACGGAAATCTCCCTTGCCAAGGGGTAGGTGTTCTGCAGTTTGCCGCTTTTTTGATGAAAGTGCAGCCGATTGCAGAGAATTGTCAGTTGCAACCTGTGCCGTATCAAAATGTACGTAAATAGGCCAAAAAAGAGAAGGCGCTCTTAGGTGGTAACGGATACAGTGTGTCTTAGCTATTCTTAAGCTTCCTAGGCTGAGTTGATTGTACTCACCTGGATGAGATGCCCTTGTGCCAGGGCCCTCTCTTACGGGTAAGGGTTATGGTGGTCTTATCCTAGTGGGTTGATGCTGCCAAGGCTGTCCGATTCAACCTTTAGGCGGGGGCCATGCCGCCTGACTGGTGACTAATAGGACTTTGCAGAAAGTTACTCGTCTAGACAGGAGTCTTGCGACGAGGAGGACCGCGGGCGCAAAAACAACCCAGATGATGTGTAGAAGAACTTTATTTGGAATGACGACGCGTTTCGGGGTCATGCCCCTTTATCAAGTCTACAAAGAGATGGTTAGCAAATAAAAATGTACAGAAAATTCTGTATTTTTTATACATTAAAAGATGTTTTAAAATATGATAAATAATAAATAGTAATTAAAATTAACATAGACAGTTATATAACTATCTGATAAAGCCTTGAGTGGGCTGAGGTGACTGACTAAAAAAGGGTGGACAATACTCTTAGAAGAATGATACAATATATGATAAAATATATATATACACACACATCAGAGTGCTAATGGGTAATAGAAACTGATGTTTACCTGTGTGTTCTTCATCGGGCGCTCAGTAAAAGGAAGATCGATGGAGGGTCCCTTTTAGTAGATGGTATATAAAGTGCTAAGATAAAAATTGAGGATGCCTGAGTGGTATATCTTTAGAGTGAGAAAGATAATGTATAGCCAATGTATAATTGTATCCGTATGTGTGTTTGACCAATTAACACTTATAGTATGCATAGGTGCTTTTAAGGTCCAGATGACAACGTCAATAGAAATGTGTTATTTATTTCTTATATAGAGAGGGTCGCACTGACCTATTTGGTTCCATTCAGTATACATTATTATAAAAAGGTCAGGGAGGTGGGCATAATAAAGTATAGTGTAATGACTGTGCGTCCCATCGCATTGACCTGTTTCCTTCCATTCAGTATACATTGTTATAGAAAAGTTGGGAAGGTGGGCATAGTAAGGTGTAATGTAATCGCTGTGCGTCCCATACCTGTAGGGCTGGAGCTGGTGGGCTTTCCCGAAGACAGCGGCGTTCCCGGCTCACTGCACGTGTGATGTGCTGAGTGAATGAAGCGCACGCGCTGCAAACTCTGTATTTAGTGGTATCGGGCGGGAGGAGGAGAGGCGGAGCTATGACGTATCTGGAGGGGTGTGTCTGGGTGTGTCGGCACCTCTGCTAGAGAGCGCGATGCCGAGCCACATTGTGAACTCTGGAACAGGGAGTTGTACTGGAGACTAGGGGGATGACTAAGTGTAGATAGTGGTTGCCGGCAGGGAGTTGCAGTGGATTAGGGTGGGGAATTATATCGGAGACTGAGGGGGAGATGGCTGAGTGTGGGCAGTGGAGGTGATGGGTAGTGTGAATCTATGTATATAATTAGGGGATGGAAGTGAGGAGATAGATAGATATGGATAATGGATATTGATGAGAGTCGCGGAAGATGCTGAGTGAGAAGATTACAATATATACTTAAAGTATTCCAACAGAAATGTGTGGAATTAATACTTTGTGCCGTATTATATGGGAATCAATATTGTACGAATGAATAATCGGGTGAATACATATATAAATAAGTAAATGGCAGACGCCGGATTGCGTCTTGAAAATAAGTGTTGCATTTGGAAACGATTAAATAGTATTGCAACAAAAATGTGTGGATAAATCCTGACTTGTTACTAAATTATATTACAGGTGGTCATATGATTCAATGAATAAAATGAAAGATGCAAGAGTGCATCTGTATTACTGGATGTTGTGTGGAACTGTGTTATGATGTTGGACTAGCATGAATAAAAAAAAAAAAAAAAAAAAAAAAATTTTTACTGTGAAAGTATTGCTTCTGGATAAAACTCTGGGGTGCATGAGGCTAAAAGCACTGGTTTTCTAGACTCTCGTTTAGGCCATACGGTTCGAGTGTATGGAGTTTGTAAATCCAGTACATTTCACGTCTTTGCAAGGTTCTATATCTGTCAGGATGGTCTTCTTTGATGTGTTCGATCGGAGTTATCTGTAGTTTAGATGGATCCTTATCATGAGTTGTTGCGTGATGCCTGGATACACTGTGTTTAACGTAACCATTATTTATGTTGGACCTATGTTTGTTAATTCTTTCTCGCAAGGCCTGGCTCGTTCGGCCGACATATTGTAAGCCGCATCCGCATTCTAGCAGATAAATGACGTACGTTGTTGAACAGTTGATATAGCTCTTGATTGAAAATTCTTCGCCAGTGGTATTACTCCTAAAGGTTCTGGTTCTATTGGAGATGTTATTGCAGCATTTACACATTGTGTGTCCACATTTGAAGCTCCCTAGTTTTTCGGGAACCACCCGTTCTCATTGTTTGTATTCCTCTTCCGCTTCTTCAGTTTACTGGGGGCTAGAATGTTCTTTAGTGTTTTTGCCCTTCTGAACGTTAGTTGCGGTTTCTTGGGGATGTTTGGTTTCAGATAGGGATCATTGGTTAAAATGTGCCAATATTTTGTGAGGATCTTTCTCAAAATTCCGTGGTGTGGATTAAACGTAGTGATCAATGACGTTTCATATTTCTTTTGATTTTCCAATCCACTGGGTGTGGTTTTTGTTCTTAGGCATTCTTCTTGACTGAGGTTTTTGGCTCTGTCACATGCGTCATTGATGATTTTGCTGGGGTATTTTTTGTTGCGAAATCTTTTATGTAAAATCTGGCTTTGTTGAATGTAATCGTCCTGATTGGAACAGTTGCGTCTTATCCGTTTAAACTGACTATAGGGAATGTTGTTCTTCCATTTTCGGTGGTGGACGCTTCTAAAATCGAGGTAGTTGTTTCCATCCACTTTTTTAAAAAAGGTTTTAGTTTGAATGGTTTTGTTGGTGAAGAATAATAGGAGGTCTAGATATTCAATGGAAATCGTGGAACTGTTAGATGTGAAAGTGAGATTCCAAGAGTTGTTGTTGAGGTGCGTTGTAAATTCGTCCGCCTCTTCCTTAATACCTTTCCAAATGAATATCAAATCATCAATGTACCGTTTATACATGATGATTGAATCGTTCCAGTTGTGCTTGTTATAAATGAACTCCTCCTCAAAGCGTCCCATATATAAGTTAGCAAAACTCGGCGCGAAGCGCGTCCCCATCGCGGTGCCATTTCGTTGTCTGTACAGGCCGGTTTCGAAAGAGAATGTGTTGTGAGTCAGAATGAAACGAATGGCTTCTGTGATGAATATTCGGTGTTCAGGAGAGAGATCGTCATCTGTTTCTAAGTAAGATCTGGACGTGGCTATCCCTTTTCGTGTGGGATATTAGAATACAGTGAGGACACATCCAATGTTAGCCACAGGTACGAAGGGTCCCATTCTATGTTGCTAAGAAGGGAAATAAGCTGAGCAGAGTCTCTCAGATATGATTGAAGATTAGTGACGTGTTTCTGCAGAAATACGTCTACATAATGGGATAAATTGCTAGTGAGAGAATTTATCCCAGAGATTATCGGTCTACCGGGGATTTTTGTGTCCTTGTGGACTTTCGGTAGATGGTAAAAATTGCCATTACAGGATGGTCAATGGTGATGTACTCTCTCTTTCTTAGACAGTATACCATCTTTTTCTGCTTGTTTTAGTAGTAATGTCAATTCCCGATATCCTTGGCAAGTGGGTTTGATGTCAGAGGTTCGTAATAGGAGCCATCTTCCAAAATTTTGAGAGCTTCTCTAATGTAATCTTCTTTATTTTGGATTACGATCCCTCCTCCTTTGTCCGCGCTCCTTATGATTATATTCTCGTTTTCACTGAGCGTTTTGAGAGCTACTCTTTCCCTTCTGGTGAGATTTGGTTGTGATCTAATATTCCGGTTGATGGTTCTAATTTCCTGAGTGACGAGGGAAAAGAAGGTGTTTATATGGTTGCCTCTATGATGTATGGGATTGAAAGTGGATTTGCGCTTGAGTTCCGTGTGTGTGGTGGAATTGGTCATGGGGTTTTCGGAGTTATCGGTCTTTTTCTCTATGCCTCCGTCATTCTTTTTCAATTCAAAATGTCGCTGGAGAGTGAGTTTGCGGATAAATGTATTTACATCCACAAAAAGATCGAACTCATTAAATTTTTCTGCAGGACAGAAGGATAATCCTCTTTGTAGCAATGCTAACTGTGATGAGGTGAGGGTACATCCTGATAAGTTGAATATTTTTACTGATGTATAACTTTGTTCCTCTTTGGACTGTGACTGTTTTGGAGTATTTCTTTTGTTATCTGGTCCTCTTTCAGATTTCTTTGTCCGTTTGTTGTTCCCGCCTCTTCGTCCTCTCCTGTATTTTTTCTTTTTCTTCCTCTCTGTTGCTGGGTTGTCTTGAGTTTGAAAAAGTCGGTTATCACTGATGTGATCCCTGAAGGTTGTCTGAGAACATAGGTTGGTTGTGGGGTCAGGGTCCCCGGTAATGGTAAAAAAGATACCGAAAACTTAGTGTGATCCGAAGAATTGGGTGTTTCTTCTATGTCACTCCTGTTATGAACTGTTATTAGGGAATCTTCAAAAGTTGTGGAGTTGTGTCCCATTGTTGATTCTAGATCGAGAATCGACGGGAACATGGTGGGAGGTAAATTGAGGGGACATTCTTCCGGTAAAGCCAACGGTGAGGTGGCTAAACTGGATTCCCTTGGTGGGATGGATGGTGGAGTGAAAAAAAGTGGGGTTCCAGCGTGAGGGTCTGGGCGTACAGTGAAGGAATGAAGACTAGTAGAAAGATGAGTCACTGGTGGAGAGTGTGGAGGAAGACTGGGTGTTTCTTGATCCTGAGAGGTGAATTGGTCTTCTGAGATGGTCTGTTTCTCAATGGAGGTAGCTTGTTTCCGTAGCATACTATTTGGACCCGCTTTGTTAGTTGAAGCAATAGAAACAGCTTTGGTGGAAGGAATGTGAGTTGTGTGAGTGGTGTTGGATGCTGGGTCGGATGGACCTTTGGAAATGACCTTATTCCTTATGTGATTGTTGGAATATGTGTTCCGGAAGACGTTTTTGGAAACGGGTGCCCTGTCGAGTGTTTGTGGTGATTGTAATTACGCCGGGATGGATGACTAACATAGGGTTTCTGGATTGTATGTTGTATGGAAGTGTGATGATGAGCCGGTGTGGTGGGATAGGAACTGGAAGTGGTGGGATTGGAGGCAACCATGGTTTGTTGGATTGTACCTTTGGTTTTGTTTTTGTTTAGCCAGAAATGGATGTTGTTGTTTTTGAAATCTGATCTATCTCTATTTAGTTTGGATGATTTTCTCTCTATTAACTCTAGTTCGTGTTGTTTTAATCTATTGGTGGTCTGTCTATCAAGTTTAAAATATTCTGTGTGAGATTGGTGGATCAAGAGTGAGTTATTGGTATCTTGTATTTTAATTCTAAGAGTATTGCACAATGATTCTCTTTTGGTGGCTAAGCGCGTGAGCATGCCCCGGGCACATTCTCATTGTGCAATACTCTTAGAATTAAAATACAAGATACCAATAACTCACTCTTGATCCACCAATCTCACACAGAATATTTTAAACTTGATAGACAGACCACCAATAGATTAAAACAACACGAACTAGAGTTAATAGAGAGAAAATCATCCAAACTAAATAGAGATAGATCAGATTTCAAAAACAACAACATCCATTTCTGGCTAAACAAAAACAAAACCAAAGGTACAATCCAACAAACCATGGTTGCCTCCAATCCCACCACTTCCAGTTCCTATCCCACCACACCGGCTCATCATCACACTTCCATACAACATACAATCCAGAAACCCTATGTTAGTCATCCATCCCGGCGTAATTACAATCACCACAAACACTCGACAGGGCACCCGTTTCCAAAAACGTCTTCCGGAACACATATTCCAACAATCACATAAGGAATAAGGTCATTTCCAAAGGTCCATCCGACCCAGCATCCAACACCACTCACACAACTCACATTCCTTCCACCAAAGCTGTTTCTATTGCTTCAACTAACAAAGCGGGTCCAAATAGTATGCTACGGAAACAAGCTACCTCCATTGAGAAACAGACCATCTCAGAAGACCAATTCACCTCTCAGGATCAAGAAACACCCAGTCTTCCTCCACACTCTCCACCAGTGACTCATCTTTCTACTAGTCTTCATTCCTTCACTGTACGCCCAGACCCTCACGCTGGAACCCCACTTTTTTTCACTCCACCATCCATCCCACCAAGGGAATCCAGTTTAGCCACCTCACCGTTGGCTTTACCGGAAGAATGTCCCCTCAATTTACCTCCCACCACGTTCCCGTCGATTCTCGATCTAGAATCAACAATGGGACACAACTCCACAACTTTTGAAGATTCCCTAATAACAGTTCATAACAGGAGTGACATAGAAGAAACACCCAATTCTTCGGATCACACTAAGTTTTCGGTATCTTTTTACCATTACCGGGGACCCTGACCCCACAACCAACCTATGTTCTCAGACAACCTTCAGGGATCACATCAGTGATAACCGACTTTTTCAAACTCAAGACAACCCAGCAACAGAGAGGAAGAAAAAGAAAAATACAGGAGAGGACGAAGAGGCGGGAACAACAAACGGACAAAGAAATCTGAAAGAGGACCAGATAACAAAAGAAATACTCCAAAACAGTCACAGTCCAAAGAGGAACAAAGTTATACATCAGTAAAAATATTCAACTTATCAGGATGTACCCTCACCTCATCACAGTTAGCATTGCTACAAAGAGGATTATCCTTCTGTCCTGCAGAAAAATTTAATGAGTTCGATCTTTTGTGGATGTAAATACATTTATCCGCAAACTCACTCTCCAGCGACATTTTGAATTGAAAAAGAATGACGGAGGCATAGAGAAAAAGACCGATAACTCCGAAAACCCCATGACCAATTCCACCACACACACGGAACTCAAGCGCAAATCCACTTTCAATCCCATACATCATAGAGGCAACCATATAAACACCTTCTTTTCCCTCGTCACTCAGGAAATTAGAACCATCAACCGGAATATTAGATCACAACCAAATCTCACCAGAAGGGAAAGAGTAGCTCTCAAAACGCTCAGTGAAAACGAGAATATAATCATAAGGAGCGCGGACAAAGGAGGAGGGATCGTAATCCAAAATAAAGAAGATTACATTAGAGAAGCTCTCAAAATTTTGGAAGATGGCTCCTATTACGAACCTCTGACATCAAACCCACTTGCCAAGGATATCGGGAATTGACATTACTACTAAAACAAGCAGAAAAAGATGGTATACTGTCTAAGAAAGAGAGAGAGTACATCACCATTGACCATCCTGTAATGGCAATTTTTACCATCTACCGAAAGTCCACAAGGACACAAAAATCCCCGGTAGACCGATAATCTCTGGGATAAATTCTCTCACTAGCAATTTATCCCATTATGTAGACGTATTTCTGCAGAAACACGTCACTAATCTTCAATCATATCTGAGAGACTCTGCTCAGCTTATTTCCCTTCTTAGCAACATAGAATGGGACCCTTCGTACCTGTGGCTAACATTGGATGTGTCCTCACTGTATTCTAATATCCCACACGAAAAGGGATAGCCACGTCCAGATCTTACTTAGAAACAGATGACGATCTCTCTCCTGAACACCGAATATTCATCACAGAAGCCATTCGTTTCATTCTGACTCACAACACATTCTCTTTCGAAACCGGCCTGTACAGACAACGAAATGGCACCGCGATGGGGACGCGCTCGCGCCGAGTTTTGCTAACTTATATATGGGACGCTTTGAGGAGGAGTTCATTTATAACAAGCACAACTGGAACGATTCAATCATCATGTATAAACGGTACATTGATGATTTGATATTCATTTGGAAAGGTACTAAGGAAGAGGCGGACGAATTTACAACGCACCTCAACAACAACTCTTGGAATCTCACTTTCACATCTAACAGTTCCACGATTTCCATTGAATATCTAGACCTCCTATTATTCTTCACCAACAAAACCATTCAAACTAAAACCTTTTTTAAAAAGTGGATGGAAACAACTACCTCGATTTTAGAAGCGCCCACCACCGAAAATGGAAGAACAACATTCCCTATAGTCAGTTTAAACGGATAAGACGCAACTGTTCCAATCAGGACGATTACATTCAACAAAGCCAGATTTTACATAAAAGATTTCGCAACAAAAAATACCCCAGCAAAATCATCAATGACGCATGTGACAGAGCCAAAAACCTCAGTCAAGAAGAATGCCTAAGAACAAAAACCACACCCAGTGGATTGGAAAATCAAAAGAAATATGAAACGTCATTGATCACCACGTTTAATCCACACCACGGAATTTTGAGAAAGATCCTCACAAAATATTGGCACATTTTAACCAATGATCCCTATCTGAAACCAAACATCCCCAAGAAACCGCAACTAACGTTCAGAAGGGCAAAAACACTAAAGAACATTCTAGCCCCAGTAAACTGAAGAAGCGGAAGAGGAATACAAACAATGAGAACGGGTGGTTCCCGAAAAACTAGGGAGCTTCAAATGTGGACACACAATGTGTAAATGCTGCAATAACATCTCCAATAGAACCAGAACCTTTAGGAGTAATACCACTGGCGAAGAATTTTCAATCAAGAGCTATATCAACTGTTCAACAACGTACGTCATTTATCTGCTAGAATGCGGATGCGGCTTACAATATGTCGGCCGAACGATCCAGGCCTTGCGAGAAAGAATTAACAAACATAGGTCCAACATAAATAATGGTTACGTTAAACACAGTGTATCCAGGCATCACGCAACAACTCATGATAAGGATCCATCTAAACTACAGATAACTCCGATCGAACACATCAAAGAAGACCATCCTGACAGATATAGAACCTTGCAAAGACGTGAAATGTACTGGATTTACAAACTCCATACACTCGAACCGTATGGCCTAAACGAGAGTCTAGTAAACCAGTGCTTTTAGCCTCATCCACCCCAGAGTTTTATCCAGAAGCAATACTTTCACAGTAAAATTTTTTTTTTTTTTTTTTTTTTTTTTTTTCTTCATGCTAGTCCAACATCATAACACAGTTCCACACAACATCCAGTAATACAGATGCACTCTTGCATCTTTCATTTTATTCATTGAATCATATGACCACCTGTAATATAATTTAGTAACAAGTCAGGATTTATCCACACATTTTTGTTCCAATACTATTTAATCGTTTCCAAATGCAACACTTATTTTCAAGACGCAATCCGGCGTCTGCCATTTACTTATTTATATATGTATTCACCCGATTATTCATTCGTACAATATTGATTCCCATATAATACGGCACAAAGTATTAATTCCACACATTTCTGTTGGAATACTTTAAGTATATATTGTAATCTTCTCACTCAGCATCTTCCGCGACTCTCATCAATATCCATTATCCATATCTATCTATCTCCTCACTTCCATCCCCTAATTATATACATAGATTCACACTACCCATCACCTCCACTGCCCACACTCAGCCATCTCCCCCCCTCAGTCTCCGATATAATTCCCCACCCTAATCCACTGCAACTCCCCTGCCGGCAACCACTATCTACACTTAGTCATCCCCCTAGTCTCCAGTACAACTCCCTGTTCCAGAGTTCACAATGTGGCTCGGCATCGCGTCTCTAGCAGAGGTGCCGACACACCCAGACACACCCCTCCAGATACGTCATAGCTCCGCCTCTCCTCCTCCCGCCCGATACCACTAAATACAGAGTTTGCAGCGCGCTTCATTCACTCAGCACATCACACGTGCAGTGAGCCGGGAACGCCGCTGTCTTCGGGAAAGCCCACCAGCTCCAGCCCTACAGGTATGGGACGCACAGCGATTACATTACACCTTACTATGCCCACCTTCCCAACTTTTCTATAACAATGTATACTGAATGGAAGGAAACAGGTCAATGCGATGGGACGCACAGTCATTACACTATACTTTATTATGCCCACCTCCCTGACCTTTTTATAATAATGTATACTGAATGGAACCAAATAGGTCAGTGCGACCCTCTCTATATAAGAAATAAATAACACATTTCTATTGACGTTGTCATCTGGACCTTAAAAGCACCTATGCATACTATAAGTGTTAATTGGTCAAACACACATACGGATACAATTATACATTGGCTATACATTATCTTTCTCACTCTAAAGATATACCACTCAGGCATCCTCAATTTTTATCTTAGCACTTTATATACCATCTACTAAAAGGGACCCTCCATCGATCTTCCTTTTACTGAGCGCCCGATGAAGAACACACAGGTAAACATCAGTTTCTATTACCCATTAGCACTCTGATGTGTGTGTATATATATATTTTATCATATATTGTATCATTCTTCTAAGAGTATTGTCCACCCTTTTTTTAGTCAGTCACCTCAGCCCACTCAAGGCTTTATCAGATAGTTATATAACTGTCTATGTTAATTTTAATTACTATTTATTATTTATCATATTTTAAAACATCTTTTAATGTATAAAAAATACAGAATTTTCTGTACATTTTTATTTGCTAACCATCTCTTTGTAGACTTGATAAAGGGGCATGACCCCGAAACGCGTCGTCATTCCAAATAAAGTTCTTCTACACATCATCTGGGTTGTTTTTGCGCCCGCGGTCCTCCTCGTCGCAAGACTCCTGTCTAGACGAGTAACTTTCTGCAAAGTCCGTATCAAAATGAGCAGGGGTGTGAACACTAGCAACCTCATCACCACCAGCATGATCCACCACATCGCATAAAAGCACCTAATAGGTGGGACAAACGCCTGGGCCCACAATCAGTGCCTGGGTCACACCACTGCCTCCTCTTCCCCTGTGTTACGTGCTGGCCAATCCCCTGTCCAAGACGCAGGACCGGATACCTCCCGCCCTGCACTTGGACCTTTGCAAGCACCATCAGCTAGCACATCCACTTCTGTGTCCCAGCACAGCATACAGATATCCATACCCCAGGCCATAGAACAAAAGCACAAATACCCAGCCATGCACCCACAGGCCATAGCACTAAATGTACACCTTTTCAAATTGCTGCCCCTGGAACTGTTGCCATTTGGGTTTTGGACACTGAGGTTTTCCACAGCTTTCCACACTATTTTGCCCAGTGTGCCATCCCCACCTTACACCAGCATGTGTCCTGTAACATCACCCGTGCCCTGATCAACGCAGTTTTTGGGAAGGTGCACTTAAGGACTGACACATGGACAAGTACTTGTGGCCATGGATTCTACATTTCCCTGACGGCTGGCAGCGAGTCGTACCCTGAGATGGCACAGGTGCTAACCATGTCAAGGATTGCGGGCCCTACTTCCATCAGGATTTCACCCACCACCTACATTAGGGGCTGCAACCCCCCCCCCCTGCTCCTCCTCCACCACTTCCACCTCTGAACTCTCATCTTGCAGCACCAGTCAGCCGTCAGTCAGTAGCTGGAAACAGTGTAGCACAGCAGTGGAGAAGCGGCAACAGGCCGTGCTGAGATATATTGGCTTAGGTAACACATCACACCGCCGCAGAGCTGTGGCAGGGTATAAGGGACCAGATTGAGCTGTGGCTCTCGCCACTCAACCTACAACCAGGCATGGTTGTGTCTGATAATGGCAGTAACTTGGTGGCGGCTTTGGAGCTTGGCAAGCACACACACATACCATGCCTAGCCCACATGTTAAACTTAGTGGTTCAGTGGTTTCTTAAAACCTACCCCAATTTGCCTGAGCTACTGGTGAATGTGCAACCCGTGTGTGCCCATTTCTAAAAGTCATCTACAGCTGTTGCGGTCTGGCAACGCTGCAGCAGCGCTTGCAATTGCCAGCTCACTGACTGTTGTGCGACGTGAGTATGTGCTGGAACTCTACGTTCCACATGTTGGCCAGACTTTGTGAGCAGCAGGGGGCAGTAGTGGAATACCAGCTCCAACATGTGGGCATGGATGTCTGACCTCTGAAGTTTTATGCAACTTTGAAGAATCAACACAGATGTTGAGCAGCGATGCCGCTATTATCAGCGTAACCATCCCACTTCTGTGTTTACTGAAATTCTCGCTGCTCACAATGAAGGTGGATGCTTTGCATGCGGAAGAGGTGGAAATGGGGGAAGACAGTACACAGAGAAATAGCCAGACCACCCAAACTTCGTCTTCTCAGCGCGAATTGGATGAGGAGGAGCAGGAGACAATTGCCTCTGCTACAGAGGGTAGTCCCCATAGCTGGTTTATTCCATCCGTTCAGCGTGGATGGGCCGAAGAGGATGAGGAGATTGAGAGGCATCCTCCTGATGAGGACAGTGAAGTCTTGTCTGTTAGGACTCTGGCACACATGGCTGACTTTATGTTATGCTGCCTTTTCCATGACCATCGCGTTATACTCATTTTGGCCAACACTGATTACTGGTTGTTCACCCTTCTAGACTCCTGCTACAAAGGGAACTGCTCATCTCTCATTCCTGTGGTTGAGAGGACTAGCAAAATTGTGCAATACCAGAAGGTCCTTGTGAAAAAATTGCTCCAAAAATTTCCAGCTGACAACGCTGTTGGCAGAGTACGTAGTTCCTTCGGCAACTGAGGATGGGAGATGAGGGGAACACACAGCAGTTCCAACAGAGGCAAGGCACCACTTTCTAAGGCCTGGGACAGTTTCATGACACCCTGCCAGCACCCTCACCCCGATGCGCGGCCTAGTGTCACAAGGAGGGGAAAGTTTTGGAAGATGGTGAAGGAGTACATAGCAGACTGTGTCTGCGTCCTCAATAATCCCTCTTTGCTTTACAACTATTGGGTGTCCAAGCTGGACACCTGGCACGAACTGGCGCTCTACACCTTGGAGGTGCTGGCCTGCCTTGTCACCAGCGTTTTGTCAGAGCGGGTATTTAGTGCTGCTGGGGGCATAATAACTGATAAGCGTATCCGCCTATCAACTGAAAATGCTGACAGTTTGACTCTTATCAAAATTAACAATGCCTGGATTGCCCCTGACTTCTCTACTACACCAGAGTAAAGCGACTGAACATAAAGGCACTTTAAATGTGGCTTTTATGGTGTATTGAATACACTGTATTCCCATGCACCCCTTCCACCACAAAAAGGGTATATGGTTCAATCTTCTTTTTCTCGTCATCCTTCTCCTCCATCATATCAACATGCTTATTAGGCTGCCCTCGTTCCTAATGTTTTAGAGGGTCAGCTCAGCAGCAGACCCTCACCCCTAATGTTTTATAGGGTCACCAGCATGCCCTTGACCATAATGTTTTAGATGGTCAGATCAGGAGCAGGCCCTCACCCCTAATGTTTTAGAGGGTCACAAGCAGGCCCTTGCTCCTAATGTTTTTGAGGGTCACCAGCAGGCCATCAATCATAATTTTTCAAGGGTCTGTACGATGCCCTCCTTTATATGTAATAAAGAGTGTATTGGAGTGCTGGTTCCATGTAATTTTTGGCAGCCCTTTCACTTAGTGCATAGGCTTTATGAGTGTAGGGGTCCCACTACCTGAACAATTGTACCACAATGTGAATGAGTCCCTCCATGTGATATACAGGTTGTTAATCCTATATAAAATAAAACAAAATAAAAATAAAAACGTGTCAGCAATGTCTCTAAAAAGCTGTCTGCCAACCATCCAACATCCTTCTTCAGATACTATTAAATATCGACCTCATCAAGGGGGATATCCGTATCACTATCCACCTTGGGGGTGGTATATAATAGTATCTGAAGAAGGATTTGTGGTTGTTCTCACTATTTGCCGGCTTTTTACTGTACTCACGGTCCCTTGATCTTGAATGGTTTGCAGACAGCTTTTTAGAGACATTGCTAACACGTTTTCATTTTTACTTTGTTTTATTTTATCTAGGATTAATACATTTAAATTCAATTTTCCAAGTATCGGAGAGTGCCCAGTGTTAGAATAATTCATTTGTTATTTACGTAGATTGGGTAAATCTATTTCACTGTAGCACCTTGGCGTGGTAACCTATTGCTCTTGTTGCGACACTTATCATTATCATTATACATTTAATGTATACTGCATCAGAAACACATTACTTTATTAGGACCTTCCAGGACCCTGTCAGATGGTCTTGACAAACCCCCTTTATTCCCGACCTCCACCATACATATACAGTGGAAATTGGTTCTTTAAAAATGGAGACAGCTCCAGAGCGCAGCAGGCACCACCACCACTGTGTTTCTGCTGTTTTAAACAGCAGACACCAGGGCCATTTTTTAATTGTAACCACGGCATCCCAGAGTGGTTTCCCAGGGAGTGCAGAACTCCTGGGACCCAAACAGCATCCCATGCTGGGATCAGTGGATCTGCTGGTTTGCTGTGGTAGCCTTGGTCTCTCTGAAGGATCTGAGGCTACCACAGTTGTGTAGCCCTGACTGTGGCATGGCAGATTTCTAGGCAGTAGTCCAGTTCTGTCCAGACGTGTGCCAGCATCTCCTTGGATATGGGCTCTCATTTTTCAGTGCTGTGTCTTAAATTGTTTATATCCTGTGGCTAATGGGGGGGGGGGAGCAGATGCACTGAGTTCTTGATGTAGCCCCACAGAAAGAAGTCGCAGGGTGTTAGATCTAGTGATATTCACACCATCTTTTTTAAACCTGTATTTTCTGTGTGGGTCCTACTGTATACTGCTGAAAAAGGCTAGCTTGATGGATGGCTACATTGTTATACTGAACCACAGCCAATCGTCATAATAAAACTTCAAGAGATATTACCTAAAGTATATGCTATAACAGGCATCCTCAAACTGCAGCCCTCCAGATGTTGTAAAACTACAAGTCCCACTATGCCCTGCTGTAGCCTGATAGATGTAGGTTGTCTGGGCCTGCTGGGATTTGTAGTTTTACAACATCTGGAGGGCCGCAGTTTGAGGATGCCTGTGCTATAAATATCTGATGGGGACCAGTTTCACTCCCAGGACTCCCAAATATCATTAGAATATGGCTCATGTGCTCCCCCAGTTAGCACTCCAGAGAGGAGGAGACCATGCATGCATGTGGCTGTTTCTATAGTGGGTTCTTGATGTTGTGGTAACTGCCTAGCACAGGGATCAGCAACCTTCGGCACTCCAGCTGTTGTAAAAACTACAAGTTGTAGTTTCATAACAGCTGGAGTGCCGGAGGTTGTCTACCCCTGGCCTAGCATTTCACACCTACAATAAAAAGCAATGGAGAGAGTCATCTGAATAGACTGCCACCACAAACTCATATGCTGTTTCCTAAAACACTTAAAAGGTTGAAGGGACCCCATTCTCCTGATATAGGAAAAAGAGATAGCTACACAGTGTACCATAAGTACTTGCCGATCCATGGTCCTAAGCTGTGTGCTATTTTTTGTCTCTCTAACAAGGAAACTTCATTTATCCCGCCACACACAGGCTAGCATTTCTATCTCCAGGTGATTGGGGGCCTCCCAGAATGGTATCGGTGGTTGAGAGCCACACAGAATGTCATTGGGGGCTAAAGGTGGCCCCCAGGCTTCAGGTTGTGCCCCCTATATAAAAACACAAATATGGTAAAAACGGGGCACAAACATCTTGCTCATATAGATCTCAATTATCTGCTCAAAAATGACATTATTAACAACCATAAACCAAGTATGGACCTGGAGCACAACAGATAGACCTCAGAAAGTCCAAATACACCACTGTTAGTTTACTGTTTGAACGTTTCTACATTTGCAATAATATTCAGCAGTGCAGTCTGTGTCAGGGCACCTGCGTTTTATCTAACCAGTCTGTCAAATGTGAACTGCCAGCAAGGCAGCCCATGAACATAGAAGGTTAGTGTTACATGAGTTTGTATAAGTGTGTATACATTATAAATGTGTATCTGTTTATAAATGTATGCGTGAATATACCAATGTATATAGATGTTTATATATGTCTATGGCAGTGTTTCCCAACCAGTGTGCCTCCAGCTGTTGCAAAACTACAACTCCCAGCATGCCCGGAAAGGAGTTGTAGTTTTGCAACAGCTGGAGGCACACTGGTTGGGAAACACTGGTCTATGGTACTAGGAAAGAGAATATGCATTATTTACCTGTGACTGCACTGGCCTCTACAGGCTTATTCACATTTATGCCTCCTTTTACTATATATATATATATATATATATATATATATATATATATATATATATATAAATATATATATATTTATATATTACCAGTATGTATAGGTTATTATATATATTAAAGGGGTTCTCCAGGATTTTGATATTGATGAACTATCTTCATTTCCTCTATTTGGCTTTGCACGCCACTCTGGAATGCACTCTTTCAAGTAGTAGGTATTTCCTGTTTAGTTATTTGCCTCTTTGGATTCTAGGATTTTATATGTCACTTCTGACGGCTTTTGGCGCCTTGCAACGCTTCTATTTAATAATATTATTTCATGTGTTTGTAATGGTAGCTTTTATTCATTCATTTCTCCTATTGTGTGTTGTTTATTATATGTATTCCTGTGCATGACTTCCTGATTGCTTCCTCCTTACATGCCGGGAGGAGTGAACAGATTAGTTTCCTTAATTACATACACTTGGGACCATCCTTTTTTATTGGTCTTGACCTCATTTATATATTGTGTTCTTCTGTGATACAATTGAGACTCCCAGAAAGTTACATACATTGAAGTGAGAGTCCCCTCTCTTTTTGGCATGTGGTTTTTATTTTATTGGGCTACATTAGCCAGGTATATATATATATATATATATATATATATATATATATATATGCAATACCCTCCTCACTCGCCTTCCCCTTTTTATATAGTAAGTCAGTTACTTGTATTTGTATAACGCGCTATATACCATTTTAATATGGTAATGATTGGGAGGGGTTGTTTTTATCTTTCTCTGTTTATGGATTATGCCACATTTTATTATTATGCATTATAATATTGTTAATAAAGATTATCTGCTTTTATACATGGTGTACCATATGGTAATTTTTGTAGGAGTTACATATATTATGTATGGTATTGTACACATATATGGCTCAGAAAAAAATAAAGGGGTTGTCAGGGAATTAAAAAAATTAGCATAAAAGTAGGAAACATGGTAAAAAAAACAATACTCACCTGTTAAATCCCTACCACTACAATGCTTCAGGGGCCTCTGCTAATCTTTGTTTACTTGTCCACAATAATGATGTCATGTTCATTCACGTAACCACTACAGACAATCACTAGCCTCAGCAACCAGCAGCACTTGACCTGATTGATTGCAGCAGTCATGTTAATGTACAGAACATCTTTGCTAAAAATAAAAAAAAGACAGGGTCCACCAGAGCATTGTCACTAGACTGATGGGAAACTTACCGAGTGAGTAATGGTTAATTTATGTTATCACATTGTCTACAGTTCAGCTGCACAGGGGGCCAGCATGGGAGGGGGCCCAGCACTAGCCTCTCTTCCAGCCAGGGGAGTATATAGAAGTCACTGGGACCCATAGCAAGAATCTGATTGGGCCCCCTAACCCTGCCCACTACCCACCTCTGGCCCATCCCACCTCCTGTCCTGGCTCCTCCCCTGCCACACCCCCATTTTTCAATAAAGAAATGAATACATACGTTCCTACGGATAACACAGTGATGGCACTCTGATTACCGAAAATGTAGTAGTGTTATCTGCAGTCTGATGTAAAACCACAGATAACACTAGTGTAGATCATGTGGTAGTGTTATCTGCAGTCTGATGTAAAACCACAGATAACACTAGTGTAGATCATGTGGTAGTGTTATCTGCAGTCTGATGTAAAACCACAGATAACACTAGTGTAGATCATGTGGTAGTGTTATCTGCAGTCTGATGTAAAACCACAGATAACACTAGTGTAGATCATGTGGTAGTGTTATCTGCAGTCCTATGTAAAACCACAGATAACACTAGTGTAGATCATGTGGTAGTGTTATCTGCAGTCTGATGTAAAACCACAGATAACACTAGTGAAGATCATGTGGTAGTGTTATCTGCAGTCTGATGTAAAACCACAGATAACACTAGAGTAGATCATGTGGTAGTGTTATCTGCAGTCCTATGTAAAACCACAGATAACACTAGTGTAGATCATGTGGTAGTGTTATCTGCAGTCCTATGTAAAACCACAGATAACACTAGTGTAGATCATGTGGTAGTGTTATCTGCAGTCCTATATAAAACCACAGATAACACTAGTGTAGATCATGTGGTAGTGTTGCCTACATCATTAGTGTGCCTCTCCCACGGACCCCATGCTGGCGGCGCTGCCTCCTCTTCCTTCTTCTTCTTGCCCCACACAGAATGTCCTAATGAAGCTGCGTGAAGACATAGGAACACTGTTGGCATGGTGATGGTGACACAGGGAGAGATGCACACACACACAATAGATAGGATCACCAACATATTTCCTATATATATATATATATATATATATATACATATACACACACACAACAACCATATATATATATATATATATATATATATATATATATAGGCACATATAAACACACACACATAGATAAATATGGACACATATACACACATGTATATATAGATATATATATATATATATATATATATATATATATATATATACACATATATACATACACACATGCATTAATAGATATACTGTACACTAACACATAACAAACATAGATTGGTCACTTACCTTTCTATTTGGAGGTTGCAGGAGAGGAGCAGTCAGGAGGCACGTAGGAGGAGGGGGAGCACCGCTGATGACATGCATAGGTTTCTTCTTCCTGACCTCTGCATGCTTCTGAGCGCACGGACCTGGCAGCATCAATCAACGTCCAAAGGCACGTGTGTAGAGCCGGCTCCTCATTGGCTCAGCATGCCTGCTGACGAGTAATGTTGCTGCCCTGCGGTCCTCCTGAGGCTGCATTCCCGAGTCCAGACACAATTAAATAAACAGGGGAGGTGAGGGCCTGGGCCACCTCAATGCTGGCCCATATTATCTATAGTCTAGTGACAGTCTCTGTCTGTGCAGAGTAGGGGCCGGGGCCTTCCATGCGCTCCAGGCCCCCCTGTGCTGCGGGCCCCATAGCAATGGCGTGGTCTGCCTATGTTGGCGGTACGCCACTGCTTCTAGCCAACATCAAACACAGCAGGATCATTCAGTGCTCCAGCAGGACGGTCATGTGCTGTACTAAAAGGAGAGAGAACTCCAGTACAGCTTAAGGACCTTTGATGTAATCAATAGGAGGAGCCAGAGCAGATAAACTATACAGACAGTACTTGTGCAGGGAGAAAAGTAAGTGTGTATATATGTGTAACTGGACTGTATGTGTGTAGCAGAGGTGTATCTGTGTATAGTAGAGCTGTATCTGTGTATAGTAGAGCTGTGTGTATAGCAGGGCTGTATCTGTGTGTAGCAGAGCTGGATCTGTGTGTACCAGAGCTTTATCTGTGTATGGCAGTACTGTGTGTATAGAACAAGAAGCATGGCTGGACACAACAGGGCCCACCTGATCAGTAGCAGGAGTCCGGCTGTTCCTGACAACCATGCCCCTGCTGTTTGTGCCTGCATCAGTGAAAACTCCGATGCCAGTACTTTAACCCTAGCTGTGCCACTGTCAGAGCTTACTGCCGCATGTGAGATGTGTTTAGTGGGAGCTCCCTCCTTGCTCCCATCGGGTCCCTGCTAGAGATGTCCCGAACTATTCACCGGCGAACAGTTCCCAGCGAACATCGCTTGTTCGCGTTCGCTGCGGCGGACGAACATATGCGATGTTCGTTCTGTCCCTATACATAATCATTGAGCAAACTTTGACCCTGTACCTCACAGTCAGCAGACACATTCCAGCCAATCAGCATACCCTCCCTCCCAGACCTCCTATCAAAAAGCAAGGACAGCATCCATCTTAGATTCATTCTGAAGCTGCAGTCAGCACGTCCCTGTATGCAGGTGCATGCAGCTATGGCAAAATATACGTACAAACACAGAAATGCAACAGCACTTTGCAACCAGCACTCTGCCTGCCTCTATACTAGAAGCTATAAGAGGTCGTTAGTGTACATTTTTATAAAAAAAAATAATAAGTCACTCGCCACGTCAAGGCCGCCTCTATGAGTGGTCCTAACGCTAAATCCTACCTGATATGGGTCACAACAGCCACATAGAGTCCAGGGAGTGCGGGCCCAGCATGCATGCTGGGATCAACCATGCTTATTAACCCTTTCTCGTGCCATAACAGCCTCCATTAGATCCAGGGATGCAGGTACCAACATGCATGCTGAGCCCACTATATACTCATCCTGGAGCCAGATGGTTACTAGCAGGTACTATGAATGAAAGTTGGCTGGTTTTAATCAGAGTAAGTATATAAACTGAATTTGCATTCATAGTACCTGCTAGTAACCATCTGGCTCCAGGATGAGTATATAGTGGGCTCAGCATGCATGTTGGTACCTGCATCCCTGGATCTAATGGAGGCTGTTATGCCATAATAAGCATGGTGGACTCTATGTGGCTGTTGTGGCACAGTACTTGCAGATAAAAAAGTAATTTAAAGGGAGTATTTCACTGCCAAACCCCATTTTTCAGCACTCACATCTTCCTGTGCTAAATTGCCCCCCCCCCCCCCCATTAAAAAGCCTCTTACCCCATTGCTGTACCGCTTAACTATCTTCATAAAATCACTTTTATTGCAGCTGTCAATCACAGCTGAAGGTGCCCAGGGGCGGCGTCATAACGGCTGGTGCCCAGGCCGCGCGCTCATCTTCTTATCTGTCCACGCCCCCTTTCACCCAGACGGTCTGCCCAGTGTCTTCTGCTTGTCCTCCTCCTCAAGTGGCCAAATCCCGCGCCAAGGATCCGGCAGTCCGCGCCTGCGCACTGGTTTCCTGATTACTAGCACAAGCATCGGGGTATCCTGTGCGCAGGCGATACTCCTGCAAGCGCTGCATCAGAGGGCTGTTCAGAGCAGACTGCCGGATCCTCGGCGCAGGCACGTGATTTAGCCACTTGAGGAGTAGGACAAGCAGAAGACACTGGACGGGCCGTCTGGGTGAAAGGGGGAGTGGACAGTTAGGAAGATTAGCGCAAGGCCTGGGCACCCGCCGTTATGACGCCGCCCCTGGGCACCTTCAGCTGTGATAGCTGCAATAAAAGTGATTTTATGAAGATAGGTAAGCGGTACAGCAATGGGGTAAGAGGCTTTTAAATGGGGGGGGGGGCAATTTAGCACAGGAAGATGTGAGTGCTGAAAAATGGGGTTTGGGGGTGAAAGCCTCCCTTTAATTTTTACCCTTTAATATAATTGCATTTGCCTGCCAGTGAGTGTCAGGCCCACATACTGTACTGTGCCCACTGCCAGTGCCCACCACTCATATAGGGTGGCACAGTACCTTGCAGATAAAAAAGTCATTTAATTTTCACCCTTTAACATAATTGCATTTGCCTGCCAGTGAGTGTCAGGCCCACAGACTGTACTGTGCCCACTGCCAGTGCGCACCACTCATATAGGGTGGCACAGAACCTTGCAGATAAAAAAGTCATTACATTTTTACCCTTTAATATAATTGCAGTTGCCTGCCAGTGTGTGTCAGGCCCACTGACTGTACTGTGCCCACTGCCCACCACTCATATAGGGTGGCACAGTACCTTGCACGCATAGTACCACTAATTAAATGACAGGCAGAGGCAGGCCACCCCGCAGGGGCCATCGTGGTCGTGGTGCTGTGATTTCCTTTGGCCCTAGAATAATGCACAGTGTTCAGAGGCCATGTACCCTGAACTCGAAAAATTCTGAGGACATAGTTGACTGGCTTACAAAGGACACCTAATCTTCTACGCTTCCGCTCAGAACCTTGACGCACCATCCTCCTCCAGCTCAGCTTCGGGCACCTCTCAAGTTACCACTCACCCGCCCGCCACCACCACCAACACTAGCACCACAGCCGCTTCACTTGATCAGTCAGAGGAGTTATTTAAACATCAGTTGGAAGAAATGAGTGATGCACAACCATTATTGCCAGATGATGTAGATTACAGGGATATGTCTCAGTCAGGCAGGATTACACACATGGACTTACTGTGTGATGATGATGATGTTGTACCCGCTGCTGCTTCCTTTGCTGAGTTGTTAGATATAAGTGAAGCGGTTGATGATGACGATGTGTCCGTGGATGTCACGTGGGTGCCTGCTCGAAGAGAAGAAGAACAGGGGGAAAGTTCAGATGGGGAGACAGAGAGGAGGAGGAGACGAGTTAGAAGGAGGGGAAGGTCATCGCAAGGAGCTAGTGGCACAGTCAGACAGCATGTATCGGCACCAGGGGTGAGCCAGACAGTACGCCAATCAACACATGTTGTTGCCACCACCAGAATGCCGTCAATGCAAAGCTCAGCAGTGTGGCATTTTTTTGTGTGTCTGCCTCTAATAACAGCGATGCCATTTGCAACCTGTGCCAAAATAAACTGAGTTGTGGGAAGTCCAAAACCCACCTAGGTGCAACAGCTTTGCCAAGGCACATGATCTCACATCACAAATGCCTATGGGATCAACACAGCAGCGCACAAACTCAAAGCCACCATCCTCCTCCTGGTCCAGCATCTTCAGTCACATCAACCACTGCTGTCCTCCTTGCCCCTCAACCACCCGCCACTCACCTTCAGCAGTTCCTGCTCATCTGCACACAGTCATGTGTCTGTCAAGAAAATGTTTGAGCGTAAGAAGAAAATGTCACAGAGTCACCCCCTTGCCCGGCGTCTGACAGCTGGCTTGACGGAACTCTTAGCCCACCAGCTTTTACCATACAAGCTGGTGGAGTCTGAGGCCTTAAAAAAATTTGTAGCTATTGGGACACCCCAGTGGAAGGTACCCGGCCGAATTTTTTTTTTCACAAAAGGCTATCCCCAACCTGTACTCTTGTGGAAAAGGAAGTAATGACATGTCTGGCACCCAGTGTTGGGGCAAGGGTCCATCTGACCATTGATACCTGGTCTGCAAAGCACGGTCAGGGCAGGTATATCACGTACACTGCGCATTTGGTAAACCTGCTGACGGCTGCCAAGCATGGAATGCGTGGCTCTGCAGCAGAGTTGGTGACACCGCCACGACTTGCAGGCAGGCCTGCTGCCACCTCCTCTACTCCTCCTCCAATGCAGAGAGAGGAGTCTGAAGCAGAGGAGTTGGAGGAGGTGGCTTTGAGGAGGTGTAAGACCAACCACAGCAGGCATCCCAGGGTGCTCGTTGTTGTCACCTATCTGGGACCCGTGGTGTTGTACGTGGCTGGGGGGGAAGAACAGACCTCTAATGACATCAGTGAGGACGAGGAACGGGGCATGAGTAGCTCGGCATCCAACCTCGTGCAAATGGGGTCTTTCATGCTGTCATGCCTGTTGAGGGACCCTCGTATAAAAAGGCTGAAGGAGAACGACCTGTACTGGGTGGCCACACTACTAGACCCCCGGAATAAGCAGAAAGTGGCTGAAATGTTACCAAATTCCCTGAAGTCGGAAAGGATGCAGCACTTCCAAAACAAGTTAAAAAGTATGCTTTACATAGCATATAAGGGTGATGTCACAGCACAACGGGAATCTAATAGGGGAAGATGTGAAAGTTATCCACCTCCTACCACGACCACGGCGGTGAGGACAGGACGTTTTACAGATGTGTTGTTGATGGAGGACATGCGGAGCTTTTTAAGTCCCATGCATCGCCACAGCCCTTCGGGGTCCACCCTCAGAGAAAGACTCGACCGACAGGTAGCAGACTACCTTGCCTTAACTGCAGATATCGACACTCTGAGGAGCGATGAACCCCTTGACTACTGGGTGTGCAGGCTTGACCTGTGGCCTGAGCTATCCAAATTTGCAATAGAATTTATGGCATGCCGCGCTTCAAATGTCCTGTCAGAAAGGACCTTTAGCGCAGCAGGAGGTATTGTCACTGACAAGAGAAGTCGCCTAGGTCAAAAAAGTGTACATTACCTCACCTTTATTAGGATGAATGAGGCGTGGATACCGAAGGGACTGACGGGGAGGATGCCTTTGACTAAAAAAAGGCCTGATTAGATACCTTGGGCTAAAAATGGTCCCCACTCTGATGTATTTAATCGTTGCTTCATTGTATTTGGTCGTTGCTTCATTGTGAACAGACCAAAAGCGATCGGCTGGATAATTTTTCTTAGAAAAAACATTAATTTTCTTTTTGATCATCTAAGGTGATCATTAAAGCCTACTAGGCCAACAATGGACCCACATTGCAGAATCATTGTTTTATGGGTCACTTAACTGTCACTGAACTAGCATGACCATAGGCTTTGAAAAACCGCCATCGCCTGCAATCTCCCAAACGTGCACACGTCATCACTACACCAAGATTGATGCATAGAGGAATAAAATTTATGTCATGAGTGTGTCAACTATTGACAACTCTTTGCGGTTGTCTAAAATCTATTCGATACACGTCCCCTGATAGGGGACGTAACAGGGATTAAACTGATAAGAATAGTACTACTTAACACCCCATTCATATAGGGTGTCACAGTACATTGCACGGAGCACGCGCAGTGCCCCAAATTGGAAGGAAGAGGACCGACCAACCATCTTTTTCCATCTCCCGGTTCCTAAAATATATTCCATACACGTCCCCTGATAGGGACGTAACAGGGATTAAATTGATAGGAATAGTACTACTTAACACACCACTCATATAGGGTGTCACAGTACATTGAATGGCGCACACGCAGTGACCCAAATTGGAAGTAAGTGGACCGACGAACCATCTTTTTCCATCTCCCGCTTCCTAAGATCTATTCGATACATGTCCCCTGATAGGGGACGTAACAGGGATTAAACTGATAGGAATAGTACTACTTAACACACCACTCAAATAGGGTGTCACAGTACATTGCACGGCGCACGCGCAGTACCCAAATTGGAAGGAAGAGGACTGACCAACCATCTTTTTCCATCTCCCGGTTCCTAAAATATATTCGATACACGTCCCCTGATAGAGACGTAACAGGGATTAAACTGATAGAAATAGTACTACTTAACACACCACTCATATAGGGTGTCAGAGTACATTGCACGGTGCACGTGCAGTGCCCCAAATTGGAAGGAAGAGGACCGACCAACCATCTTTTTTCATCTCCCTGTTCCTAAAATCTATTCCATACACCAGCCCCTGATAGGGGACAAAACAGAGATTAAACTGGTAAGAACAGATTTTTTGAATTGAAAAAAAAAGAGGACAGCCTCTGCAGAGCTGGGTATTTTTTGGCTGCGTTACTGAACGCTTATGCACAATGGCTTTAGGCTCATGCGTCCTTTTGCGGAGGTGACAAACCTGGTCAGTCAAACCCAAGGCAACATCATCGACCTCATCCCATATGCGTTTTTTCTGGAGCGTGCCCTGCGAAGAGTGCTGGATCAGGTTGTAGATGAGCATGAAGAGGAAGAGTTGTGGTCACCATCACCACCAGAAGCAGCCTTGTCGTCGTCGATTGCTGGACCTGCACCAACGCAGAGAGAGGAGTCTGAAGAAGAGGAGTCGGAGGAGGAAGGTGGCTTTAAGGAGGTGGAAGACCAACCACAGCAGGCGTCCCAGGTGGCTTGTTGTCACCTTTCGGGGACCCTTGGTGTTGTACATGGCTGGGTGGAGGAAGAGACCTTCAATGACGTCAGTGAGGACAAGGAACGGGACATGGATAGCTTGGTATCCAACCTTGTGCAAATGGGGAGTTTGCGGTTGTGCAAATGGATTGTTTGCAGTTGTTTGCGGTGCGTTAAACGGGGAGTTTGGTCTGTCAGAGTTTGGTCTGTCGCTGTGAAGCGGGCATAGCCCTTACACTACCTGATCAATACAACATCATACCTGATCGTATACACACACTGGATGTTTTAAAGCACGTTATTTCAAACAATTTAGGCCTCTTTCACACTTGCGTTGTTAGGATCCGGCGTGCACTTCCGTCGCCGGAAATGCCCGCCGGATCCGTAACAACGCAAGTGACCTGAAAGCATTTGAAGATTGATCAGTCTTCAAAATGCTTTCAGTGTAACTATGGCAGCCAGGACGCTATTAAAGTCCTGGTTGCCATAGTAGTAGTGGGGAGCGGGGGAGCAGTATACTTACAGTCCGTGCGGCTCACGGGGCGCTCCAGAATGACGTCAGAGCGCCCCATGCGCATGGATCACGTGATCCATGCGATCATGTGATCCATGCGCATGGGGCGCCCTGACGTCACTCTGGAGCGCCCCAGGAGCCGCACGGACTGTAAGTATACTGCTCCCCCGCTCCCCACTACACTTTACCATGGCAGCCGGGACTTTAGCGTCCTGGCTGCCATGGTAACCATTTAGAAAAAGCTAAACGTCGGATCCGGTGATGCGCCGAAACGACATTTAGCTTAAGGCCTGATCCGGATTAATGCCTTTCAATGGGCATTAATTCCGGATCCGGCTTTGCGGCAAGTGTTCAGGATTTTGGCCGGAGCAAAAAGCGCAGGATGCTGCGGTATTTTCTCCGGCCAAAAAACGTTCCGGTCCTGAACTGAAGACATCCTGATGCATCCTGAACGGATTTCTCTCCATTTAGAATGCATGGGGATAAAACTGATCAGGATTTTTCCGTCATAGAGCCCCGACGACGGAACTCTATGCCGGAAAACAAAAACGCAAGTGTGAAAGAGCCCTTAGGAATGTTAGCTGATTTATGCCCTTTATGGATTAAAACCCGACTCTGCGTCAACAACGTAATTTTCCATGGGAATTTTGCCATGAATCCCCCTCTGGCATGCGACAGTCTAGGTGTTAGTCCCCTTGAAACAACTTTTCCATCACTATTGTTGCCAGAAAGAGTCCCTGTGGGTTTTAAAATTCGCCTGCCAATTGAAGTCTTTGGCGGGTTCGTCCGGTTCGCGAACATTTGCGGAAGCTCGCCTTCGCCGTTCACGAACGGAAAATTTTACATCTCTAGTCCCTGCACTTTGGTGACGGGGACCCGATGGCTGGGAAAGCAGCCTGATGCCTTCCATAGGCATCATGCTGCCTTCCATGTAAGCCTATGGGACCTAGCCCCCTGAGTCTCTGAGTCTCACAGGCAAGCAGGCTTTAAGTGTATTACACTGTGTAATACACTTACAGCCAATGCATTACAATACAGATGTATTGTAATGCCTTGTACAGTGGATAAGACACCCAAAAGTTGAAGTACCATAGTGGGACAAAAATTAAAGTAAAAAAAAAAGTGTTTTACATAATAAAGAAACAAAAGTGTCAAGAAAATAGTGCCTATTTCCCATAATTAAATTATATATATATTTTTATAAAATAGGGAAAAAAAAGAAATCTGAATTGACTGGCTTTATAAAACTATCACATGATCCACCCGGTCAGCTGAAGGCTGTGAAAAAAACTGTGCAAAATAGCCATTTCTTTTGGTCACACAAAGTGTAATATCAAGCGATCAAAAATTTGTATGTACTCCAAAATGGTACCAATCAAACTGCCATCTCATCCCGTAAAAAATGAGACCCTACATAAGAAAATCGCTATAAAAATGAAAAAATGATGGCTCTCAGAAAATGGCAACAGAAAATCAAGATATTTTTATTTTCAAAAATGTTTTTACTGTGTAAAACTTAACAAGAATAAAAAATTTTTTTTAACACTTTAGGAATCGCTGGGTCCGTAACAACCTGCTCTATAAAAATGTCATATGATATGCCCTCTCAGGTGAATGCTGTAAAAAAATTAAGAATAAAAACTGTGCCAAAACAGCCATTTATTGTCACCATGCTTCACAAAAAGTGTAAAACTAAGTATTCAAAAAATTGTATGTACTCCAAAATGGAATCAAACAAACCATCATCTCATCCCAAAAACATGAGACCCTACATAAGACAATCGCCAGTGAAAAACTTAACAAAAATAAAAATAATAGACACATTAGGTATTGCCATGTCTGTAACAACCTGTTGTATAAAAATATAACGATATGCACCCTCAGCCAAAACAGCCATTTTTTGTCACCTTGCCTCACAAAAAGTGTAATACTAAGTGATCCAAAAGTCATATGTACCCAAAAATAATACGAATCAAACCATCATCTCATCCCGCAAAAATGAGACCCTACCTAAGACAATCACCAGAAAAATAAAAAAATATGGCTCTCAGAACATGGCAACACAAAAACAAGATTTTATTCAGTTCAAAAATGCTTTTACTGTGAAAAACTTAAAGGGGTTATCCAAGTTCTATAAAGTTAATCTAAACTTCTTTGTATATCTGTCTAAAACATTTTTGTAAATGACTTTCTTTAGAAATAATGCGCCATTTGGATATTACAGAATGTGGTCATTGGACCACTGACGTCACCCTCCCTGCTCCGTTTGTTTACATGCTGCTCCCTGCTTGAGCGAGTGGCCCTGCCTGTAAACGGGACGTCACTGGATTTTGTGCCCGCCCCTCGCTTACCGAGCTGTGCAGACAGATTCATCAGCGTCCAGGCTTTGGTGCCCTCCCCTTCTCTGTCTCTCCTCAATCAGCACGGCTCTAGTAAGGATCGCGCATGCGCGATCCTTACCAGACCCATGCTGAATGAAGACCGAGAGGCAGAAGGGGCGGGCACAAAATCCAGTGACGTCCCGTTTACAGGCAGGGCCACTCGCTCAAGCAGGGAGCAGCATGTAAACAAACGGAGCAGGGAGGGTGACGTCAGTGGTCCAATGACCACATTCTGTAATATCTAAATGGCGCATTATTTCTAAAGCAAGTCATTTACAAAAATGTTTTCGACAGATATACAAAGAAGTTTAGATTCACTTTGTAGAACTTGGATAACCCCTTTAACAACCTGCATTCGTAACAACCTGGTCTATAAATATATCACATGATATACTCTGTCAGGTGAACACTGTAAAAATAAAATAAATAAAAACTATGCCAGAACAGTCATTTTTTGTCACCTCGCCTTACAAAATGCATAATATCAAGTGATCAAAAAGTCATATATACCCCAAAATGGTACTAATGAAAACGTAACCTCATCCCGGTGAGACAATCACTCAAAAAATAAAAACCAATGGCACAAGTAAACAAATCAATCAAAATCTGTGCTGCAAAAGCCATATGGCGCTCCTTCCTTTGTGAGTCCTGCCATGGGCCCCCACAGCAGTTTACCTCCACATATGGTGCTTAGTACCCCCCTTAATATATTCTTTGAGGGGTGTTGTTTCTAAAATGGGGTCACTTTTTGAGGGTTTCCACTGTAGGGGTACATCAGGGTCTCTTCAAATACAAAATGGTGCCTAAAAACCATTCTAGCAAAATATGCCTCCAAAAACCATATGGCGCCCCTTTCCTTCTGACCACTGTCATGTCCCCTTACAGCAGTTTATTACCACATATGGGGTACTTCTGTAAACTGCAGAATCAGAATTAATGTATATGAAGGTTTATTTTGCTGTTAACCCTTGCTGTGTTGCAAGAAAAAATTAACATGAAATTAACCGCTACAGGACCGCCGCACGCAGGATTGCGTCCTGGCGGCGGCCCTGTAGCTCTGATCGGACGCATCTAGGCGTCATCTCGCGAGACGCGAGATGACGCGAGGACGCGCCCGCACATGCGCAACGCGCGCCATCGGCGAGCTCGCATGTAGTTATACTACAGCCTGCCAGCGCCGATCGTGCGCTGGCAGGCTGTATATGGCAGAAAAAATCGCAGATCAGACGTTGTTCTGTGAACAGCGTCTGATCTGCTTGCTACCCGCTTCTCTGGTGGTCCCTTTGCTTGGGACCACCAGAGAAAAATATCAAAGTGCACCAATCACCACACAACCCCCCACCGGCCCCCACCCACCCACCACCCCCTGTCACTGATTAACCCCTGATCTCCCATGTCACCCCTTGATCACCCCCTGTCACCCCCCCTGTCACTGATCACCCCCTGTAAGGCTCATTCAGATGTCCGCATGTCCGCGGATCCGCAAAACACGGACACCAGCAATGTGCTTTCCGCATTTTGCGGATCCGCACATTGCCAGAACTATATAGAAAATGCCTTTTCTTGTCCGCAATTGCGGACAAGAATAGGACATGTTCTATACTTTTGCGGATCTCCAATTACGGATCCGCAATTACGGATCCGAGCGGGACAAAGTCTGTCCCCATAGAATTGAATGTATCCACAATTCTGTTCCGCAAAATTTTGCGGAACAGAATTGCGGACGCTTGAATGAGGCCTTAGGGTCCCTTAGCGATCGCAGCTTTATAGCTTTTCCCTCTTTTTTTGCACATTTTTGAAGATTTTTCATCCACATTGATCAATGTGAATGGAAAAATCTGTGACGTTCATTTTTTTCTTTCAGCGCAGAGGCTGAATGGAAAAAAAAATTCTCATTACCCGTATGGTCAATATAAGGAGAATCGCAAAAACTCCTAATGCTGGCCATACGTGTAATGATTGCAGAGACCCTAAAATGCCAGGGCAGTACAAAAACCTCACAAGTGACCCCATTTTAGAAGAAGACACCCCAAGGTATTCCGTGAGGGTATGGTGAGTTCATGTAAAATTTTATTTTTGTCACAAGTTAGTGGAATGTGAGACTGTAAAAAAAAAAAAAAAAAAAATACCATTTCCGCTAACTTGTGCCAAATTTTTTTCTGTAAACTCGCCATGCCCCTCACGGAATACCTAGGGGTGTCTTCTTTCCACAATGGGGTCACATGTGGGGTATTTATACTGCCCTGGCATTTTAGGGGTCCTAAAGCGTGAGAATCCAAATGCGTAAAAATGGCCTGTGAAATCCTAAAGGTACTCATTGGTTTTAGGGCCCTTTGCGCATCTTGGCTGCAAAAAGTGTCACACATGTGGTATCGCCGTACTCAGGAGAAGTAGGGCAATGTGTTTTGGGGTGTATTTTTATATATACCCATACTTTGTGTGAGAAATATCGCTGTAAACGACAACTTTTTAATTTTTTTATTCAAAGTTGTCAATTTACAGAGATATTTCTCTCACCCAGCATGGGTATATGTAAAAATACACCCTAAAACACATCGCCCTACTTCTCCTGAGTACGGCGATACCACATGAGTGACACTTTTGCAGCCAAGATGCGCAAAGGGCCCAAATTCAATTAGTACCTTTTAGGATGGCATTTTTACGCATTTTTCTTCTCACGCTTTAGGGCCCCTAAAATGCCAGGGCAGTATAAATACCCCACATGTGACCCATTTTGGAAAGAAGACACCCCAAGGTATTCGCTGAGGGGCATAATGAGTCCATGAAAAATTAAACTTTTTGTCAAAAGTTAGCGGAAAGGGAGACTTTGTGAGAAAAACAATAAAAATCAATTTCCACTAACTTGTGCCAAAAAAATCTTCTATGAACTCGCCATGCCCCTCACGGATTACCTTGGGGTGTCTTCTTTCCAAAATAGGGTCACATGTGGGGTATTTATACTGCTCTGGCATTTTAGGGGCTCTAAAGCGTGAGAAGAAAAATGCGTAAAAATGCCCTCCTAAAAGGTACTCATTGGAATTTGGGCCCTTTGCGCATCTTGGCTGCAAAAAGTGTCACACATGTGGTATCGCCGTACTCAGGAGAAGTAGGGCGATGTGTTTTAGGGTGTATTTTTACATATACCCATGCTGGGTGAGAGAAATATCTCTGTAAATTGACAACTTTGAATAAAAAAATGTAAAAAGTTGTTGTTTTCAGCGATATTTCTCACACACAGTATGGGTATATATAAAAATACACCCCAAAACACATTGCCCTACTTCTACTGAGTACGGCGATACCACATGTGTGACAATTTTGCAGCCAAGATGCAAAGGGCCCTAAAACCAATGAGTACCTTTAGGATTTCACAGGCCATTTTTACGCATTTGGATTCTCACGCTTTAGAGGCCCCTAAAATGCCAGGGCAGTATAAATACCCCACAAGTGACCCCATTTTGGAAAGAAGACACCCCAAGGTATTCTGTGAGGGGCATGGCGAGTTCACAGAAAAAAATTTGGCACAAGTTAGCGGAAATTGATACTTTTTTTTTTTTTTTTACAAAGTCTCATATTCCACTAACTTGTGACAAAAATAAAATTTTACATGAGGGTGTCTTCTTTCCAAAATGGGGTCACATGTGGGGTATTTATACTGTCCTGGCATTTTAGGGGCCCCTAAAGCGTGAGAAGAAGTCTGGAATCCAAATGTGTAAAAATGCCCTGTGAAATCCTAAAGGTACTCATTGGTTTTAGGGCCCCTTTGCAGCCAGGCTGCAAAAAGTGGCACACATGTGGTATCGCCGTACTCAGGAGAAGTAGGACAATGTGTTTTGGGGTGTATTTTTATATATACCCATACTTTGTGTGAGAAATATCTCTGTAAACGACAACTTTAAAAAATTTTATACAAAGTTGACAATTTACAGAGATATTTCTCTCACCTAACATGGATATATGTAAAAATACACCCTAAAACACATTGCCCTACTTCTCCTGAGTACGGCGATACCACATAAGTGACACTTTTTGCAGCCTGGATGCGCAAAGGGTCCAAATTCCAACGAGTACCTTTAGGTTTTACATGGCGGCTCACAATTTAGCCCGCCCAAAATGCCAGAACAGTAAACACACCCCACAAATGACCCCATTTCGGAAAGTAGACACCCCAAGGTATTCACTGAGGGGCATAGTGAGTCCGTCTGAGATTTTTTTTTTTGCCAGAAGTTAGCAGAAATTGAAACTTTTTTTTTTTTTTTTCTCAGAAAGTGTCATTTTCCGCTAACTTGTGAAAAAAATGAAATGATACATGAACTCACCAAGCCCCTCCGTGAATACTTTGGGGTGTCTTCTTTCTAAAATGGTGTCATTTGGGGGTATTCATACTTTTCTGACATTCTAGCACCTGAAGAAACATGACAGGCGCTCAGAAAGTCAGAGCTGCTTCAAAATGCCGAAATTCACTTTTTGCACCATAGTTTGTAAACGCTATAACTTTTACCCAAACCAATAAATATACACTTATTGGACTTTTTTTTTATCAAAGACATGTAGAACAATAAATTTAGAGAAAAATTTATATAGAAATGTAGTTTTTTTTAAAAAAATTTACAACAGAAAGTGAAAAATGTCATTTTTTTGCAAAAATTTCGGTAATTTTTGATTAATAGCAAAAAAAGTAAAAATGTCAGCAGCAATGAAATACCACCAAATGAAAGCTCTATTAGTGAGAAGAAAAGGAGGTAAAATTCATTTGGGTGGTAAGTTGCATGACGGAGCAATAAACGGGTAAAGTAGTGTAGTGCGGAATTGGAAAAAGTGGCCTGGTCATTAAGGGTGTTTATGCTAGGGGGGCTGAAGTGGTTAAACAAAGTTTGTAACATCAGTTTTGAGGGGTGTAGTTTCTAAAATGGGGTAATTTGCGGTTGGTTTCCATTACGTAAGCCCTTTAAAATCACTTTACAACTGAATTGGTCCTTAAAAAATATGGTTTTGGAAATGTTCTTGAAACAGTCTTCTAACGTCCTAACAAAATGAAATGACATTTACAAAATTATGCCTATATAAAGTAGACATATAGAAAATGTAAAGTAATACCTCACAAAATAGTTATCTCTATCTGCCATAAAAGCAAATAAATTAATATGTAGAAAATAGTGAACTTTTCCAAATTATCTCTAATTTTTGGATTTTTTAATAAAGGTAAAACATATTGACTCTACTTTATCACTAACATGAAGTAAAATGTGTCACGAGAAAGCAATCTCAGTATGGCTTGGATAAGAAAAAGCTTTCCCAAGTTATTACCACAAAAAGTGACACACGTCAGGAGTTAATGAGGGTACCACATGAATCATTCCTGGTAATTACAATGGTCAGCAGAGAACACAGTAAGGGTTACAGGAGCTGACCAAAAATTTTCCCCCCACCACGCTACACCCTATAGTTACGGACCTTGACCTCTCCACTTAAAACACCATTAAAACACTTTACCTTCAAAGAGGTCCTAAAAAGTATTTTTTCGGATTTTCTGTTGTCTAAACCTGGGGTGCGCCTTATAGTCCATTGCGTCTTATAAAGCAAAAAATATGGTAGATTTACTTGTGTGGCCGCTGCCACAATTAGGGGTGTAGCTATAGTGCTCGCAGCCGTCACAGTTGCTTCCGTCCCCTAAGCCAGTAGCGCACTGCTAACTACTGTATATTTCACTTTAAAATATGCACTGCATCTTATAAAGTGAATAGTAGTGAGCTCACTAATCTGCAGGAGGCAGGGAGTGAAGCACTGTGAACACTATATTCACCCCTCCTTATTGGTCTCCTACGGGCCGCGCTGCACTGTCCCGACTGATAACAGCATCAGGACATACTGTGCGCACTATGACCTGACATTGTACGCAGTCAGGTGACAGTGCAGCGCTGGCCACAGGAGTTATAGGGGGTATTTGTGTACTGATGCACATTATAAGGGAGCATTTTCCTACTGGCACTCTTTGTAAGGAGAATTATTACTACTGAGGGACTACATGATTACTAATATGGGCACTATGGGGTGTGACACAGTGAGAGGTTTGGTGGTAAAAAACAGGTATTTTCCTCTCAGCCTGTGCTGCTGGGTTGATTGCAGCCAGGTGAGGGCAAATACTGGACCGGATTTTTGGTGCCGGTCCGGGTTTTTGGGTTAATACCTAGCGGCTTTTAAAAGACAGCTGGGTTTATGCAAAGGTCTCTCTCTCTGTGTTTGGGATCTGAGCCCTGTGCTGGGCTGAAAAACTGAGACCTGTGTGTCAGGAGAGCAGGCCATATAAAGACTGTCAGTGGACTTTTTGTGTTGCTGAGCGTTCAGCCAGGTGTGAACTGACACCTAGGATTTCAGGTGATTAACCTGGAAGCTGCCGGCGTTACTGTGGAGCTCTCAGGGCTGGAAGCAAGAGC
Source organism: Bufotes viridis (assembly GCA_033119425.1). Lineage (NCBI taxonomy): Eukaryota > Metazoa > Chordata > Amphibia > Anura > Bufonidae > Bufotes > Bufotes viridis. Next base: position 73,514,780 of record CM065596.1, read on the forward strand.
TTGCAAAGAGGCGTGCAGTCTGCCTGGAAGCCTGAGGTTGGACTTTCCTGCGGCTGGGCTGACAGCCGTGTGCAAACACGTACCTAAACCACACAGGTGATTTAATCCCATCTTGGACTTTTGTTTTTCCTCAAGTTTTTGCTATGTGTGTGAAGTAACACTAAGTGACTGTTTTGAGTTTTGTTTGTGCAAGTGTGAAATAAAACACTGTTTGCTGCACTACCTGGACTCCCTTTGCCTCTATACTGCACCCGCACCACTGTCTACCAGAGCGAGTCCCCACAGGGGGTATTACTTTTGGGGAACAATAGGAACCTTATTACTATTGGGGGCACTGTTAACACTGAGTGCACTCTGACAGATATTTATTTCTATTCTTGGGACTTTGAGGAGCACTATTACTGTGGGGGGTACCCGGGCACGCTTGCTTAGGGCGTTTATTTTTGGGGGAAATTGTGGATACACTATAAGTGTCAAATACTATTTCCTGGGTGCATTTTTTTTAGTTTCTTATTGTTCTATTTATTTATCATCTTTTTGTTAAACTCTGCAGAGACAAGAGATGGCTGAAAGAAGTCCTCATGGCGGTTTGATCTGAATGGAGAAGACGAGGAAAGAGAATGTCTACATCAGAGAAGTTTTCACTGGATGTAAGAGATATGTGCGCTGTATTCTGTGTGATTTGTAGCTCTTTATTAAGGGGTCATGCACACAGCCGTTGCATTGGGGACCGCAACTTGCGGTCCCCAAAGCACGGGCAATGTCTGTGCAGCGGCCAGGATGGATCCAGACCCATTCAACTATAGAACTATTTTTTTGCGGTGCGGAGGCACGGCCAGAAATGCCAGGGAAGCACTACGTAGTGCTTCCGTGGGCTTTCGATCCGTACTTCCATTCCCCATCTCCGTGATGCAGAGTGCACGGAGGCCGGTGCCCGTGTATTGCGTACCCGCCATATGCGGGCCGCAATATGGGCACACAACGGCCGTGTGCATGAGCCCTAACTCTGTAAAAGCTCTATAATAATCCTAAATGTAGCAAGCTAGTAAATTTAGGTGATTGATACTAGTCACCAACACTTAAGAGCATAGATACGGTCACAGAGCAGATGAGCATTGCAGAAATGTTGAGAGAAACCAGCTAGTCTATACATCCTGGAAGGCCTGTATAATAGTCTGACCTGTGACCAAGGCCTATAAGAAAACTTGTGTAAGAGATTGTGTGCAATATTGTGTCACGAGGAAGGGTAAATCATGACTGACTGAAGCTGTGCAAATTGTGTGATAAAGAAATGTGTTATATTTGCCTGTTGTCGCTTAAGTTAAGCTATTTTGACATCTGTGTTTTGAAATTCGACAAACTGTTCCAGCGGATCCCTATTTAGTATAATGGGAACCAACTGAGATCGAGATGCTTTCAGGTAAAAAGTCATGCCAAAAGGTCATGCATTGGAAGGTCATAAACTACTTTATCTGCATAGAGCAAGGTTCAGAAGAGAACTGCCATATGGTTTTTGGAAGGCAGATTTAGCTGGAATGGTTTTTGGGTGCCATGTTACATTTAAAAAGAGCCTGGGGTACCCCTACAGTGGAAAACCCTATTTTGGAAACTACAGTACACCCGCTAAGGAATGTTTCATGGGGTAGTAAGCACTTTGACCCAACAGATGTTTCATAGAATTTTGAAAATGGCTGTGAAAATGAATTATGCATTTTTCAACTAAAATTTCGCCTTAGGCCCAAGTTTCATTTTCAGAAGAGTAAACAGGAGAATGACTCTACAAATCTTCTTCTGAATCTGGCAACACCACCAAATGTGGTAGTAAACCAAGGTATGAGCACACCGCATGGTTCAGAAGGGAAGGAGCGCCAGATATTTTTTTTTTTTTTTTTTTAGGGCAGATTTTGCTGAAATGGTTTTCAGGCACAATGTCGCATTTGAACAGACCCTGGGGTACCCCTACAGTGGAAATCCCCCAAAAGTGACCCCATTTTGGAAACTACACCCCTCAAGGATTTTTTCAAGAAGTTTAGTGAACATTTTTACCTCACAGGTGTTTTCCAGAATGTGTAGTGAATGGTGACAAACTTAAAATGCAATTTTCCACAGAAATATGATCTCTGTGCCCAACTTGTGCCGCTGTGAAATGTCGGCTCTCTAATTATTATACTGGGTTTCTTGTTTGTAGAAACATTCTACATGTGGCTCTAAACTGTTGTCTATTTATTAGTCATGCAGCAGTTACATATAAATATGTTGTAAAGTTTCGGCATACAAAAGCCTTTTTCAAACAAAGCCGCTCTGGAGGTAAAGAACCAGGATGCTGCGCTATATGGGTAATATGCGTGCAACAGCACGCTTAGGTAAATTAAGCGCTTCATTTACCTAGGCGTGCTGTTGCACGCATATTGCCCATATAGTGCAGCATCCTGGTTCTTTACCTCCAGAGCGGCTTAGTTTGAAAAAGGCTTTTGTATGCCGATACGTCACAACATATTTATATGTATACTGCCACATGACTAATAAATACCACGTATTCACACCAAAAGCATTGGAGTTCTGCTCAATTTAAGTTTACGGGGTGGGATCCCGACTGTTGTCTGTATATACGACAGGGCTCCAAAGTAAAAGAGCACCATGCAAATTGGAGGCGTGACTTACACAGAAGTGTCTGACAATTACAGAAGTTCTGATGCGACAAAACAAAACAAGAAGTGCCCTCATTTTGGAAACTGCATACCTCTGAATTTTTTAAGGAGTGTAGTGAGTACTCAGACCACATAGGAGTTTAGAATTTATAGTGCATTCAGACCCTTTCACTTTTTTTACATTATGTTATGTTTCGGCCTTGTGCCCAAATTTAAAAAAAATCAACTTATCAGTCTGCCCTCAGTCTCCCATAATAAAAAAATGAAGTCAGAATTGCAAATGTATTACAAGGGAAAAACTCAAATTTTGCATGGACTTTTTGGGGTTTTTCTGAGATTTTAATACGGATAACCTTTCCTCTGGATAAGTAATCAATAACTGATTGTTCGGAGTTCGACACCCAAGACCCCCGCCAATCAGCTGTTTGAGAAGGCTCCGGTGATCACAGTAGCACCGCGGCCTTCTCGCTGCTTTCTCTATGCCTAGTGACATCACGTTCATTGGTCATGTGGCCTAGGCGCAGCTTAGCCCCATTCAAGTTAATGGGGCTCAGTGAGATACCAAGAACAGCCACTGTACAATGTATGGCGTTGTGCTTGGTAAGCTGCAAGAAGGCAGCAGTACACAGAACAACTTCTCAAACAGCTGATCGGGGGTCTAGGGGTTTTAAAATCTGGGAACACCCTTTTAAGTATTCTGATTCTTACTATGACATTTGAAATCTACCTCTGGGGGACACCCCCCCCCCATTGATCTTAATCATCTTAGAAATGTTTCTACACCTTGATTAGAGTCCACCTGTGGTAAATTCAGTTGATTGGATATGATTTGGAAAGATAAACCCCTGTCTATATGTGGTCTTTCAGCTGTTGAAAATGCATATCACAGTAAAAACCAAGCCATGAGAAGGAAAGAACTGTAGAGCTCAGAGACAGGATTGTGTAGAGGTACAAATCTTCCCAAGAACACAATAGCCTCCATCATTCTTAAATGGAAGATGTTTAGAATAACTAGAACTCTTCCTAGAGCTCGCAGCATCACCAAAATAATCAGGGAAAAGTGCCCTTGGTAAGAGAAGTGACCAAGAGCCCAATGGTAACTCTGGCTGAGCTCCAAAGATCATGTGTTCATGTGGAAGAAACTTCCATAAGGTTAACCATCACTGTAGCATTCCACCAATCTGGGCTTTATGTCCAGAAAAAAGCATCCCTCAGTAAGATACACATGAACCTTTACATAAAAGCACCTAAAGGAATCTCGGACTGTGATAAACAAGATTCTCTCGTCTAAAAAAAACAATATTGAACTTTTTGTCCCCAATTCTAAGTGCTATGTATGGGAAAAAACAGGCACTATCCAAAACCATCCCTGCAGTGTAGTATGGTGGTGGCAGCATCATTCTGTAGGGTTCTGTGGTGCTTTTCAGCAGCTGGGACAGGGAGACTGGTCAAGGTTGAAAGAAAACTGAATGGAGCAAAGTATAGAGATACTCTAAGTCTATCAATCAAGACAACTAAGGAATGTCAGAGAGTAGAGATGAGCGAGCCAGTTCATAAAATTTCATCTGGCATCTAAAACTGAACCTTTGACATGTTTGTTTCGTACGAATTCAGTAAAACAGCGCCATTTTACTGCTCAAGTCAATAGGAAAAAGCACTAGCGAGGAAGAAGGATGCTCACATGACCCTTAGAGGAAGTGGGGAGAGGGCTTACTGTGATTGGCACCCAGACTGACAGACATCCTGGATGAGCCAATCGATGCTCAAGCAGGCAAGGAGATGCCGTTGCAGAATGAGCAGTCATTCTGTGTTGGGCTGTGTATGAGGGTGGATGGATCTTGTAGCATCTGACAGAAAACAATCTAGGGGACAGTGTACAGTCACAATCAAGCTTCTATTCTACTGTAAGAGACAGTGAAGGGAAAAGCTAGAAACAAGAATAATTGTGTACAACTAGAAAAGCTTCAATTTCTGGAGAAACTGTGTGAAGTGTTCTTAACCTCCACCAGTAGTTTACAACTGTAGTGGGCGGAGTAACTGGGTGGAGTGGCTGGAGTAACTGTTGTGTGGTTGGAGTGAGTAAAGATAGTGAACATTACACTAACCAATTGATTGATCAAATTTAAAAAGTGCACATGGCAAGCTTGATAAAGTGACAAATGCAAATTAAATGTCATCCTTCTGTCGCATGATCTCTGTCAGCATGATCATCTGAAAGTAGTCTTTCCAGACTTCATTGGTATTTTCCATTTGAAATAGGGCAGAGAAGAGCCGTTAAAAACAAACTGCTCCAAATTGCTCACTTCACTGGTGGTTGCCGCTCACTTCACTGACAGTTGCCGCTCACTTCACTGGCGATTGCCAGCTTCAAACAGTCGTAGTTTTAAAAACTATAAATCCTACAGTAAAGAGCTTTATATTGTGAGAATCACAAGACTGAGACCTACATTTTGATGCATAGTATGTCTCTGAAATATTAAAAATGAAGGCACAGTCACAGTTTAGAAATTGCCCTTCAAATGTTAGGTGGCTAGAGTGGAGTTTCAATGAACTTCAATGGACGGCTTGAGTTGCAAACAAATGGTCATATTGTGAAAACTATCAGGACTATGGCTTAGCCGTGGAGATTTTTTGTGGCAGCAGGGATAGCTGAATGTTTTGATATAAGATTTGTGTAGGTGGGCTTGAAAATGAGGGAGTGGTGGCAGTTTAGAAATCATGTCCTGATTTTTCAGCTCACGCTCTAGCTTTTGTCAGCTCCCCCTCTAGCTTTGAACATTCCGCCATTCATTCCTATGGGACCAATTTTGCCACAAAAACGCAGATATTTTGTGAACCTTTCGGCAAAACGTTCCACAAAGTAATAGCACACCAATCGGGAACAATCCGCACATTTCGGTATATTACTGTCTATGTAATGTAAAAACTGTGGGAGGAGTTAGGGTGGTAAATTTGGATATAATAAGAAAATATATGTGAGATAACAGTAAGTGGTATCGCCATGCAAGAACACTTAATAAGAAAAGGCAGGGAAAGCTGTCAGCCAGGGACCGAAGTGAGAAGTTCATGCTGGATGTGACTTTAAGTATGTTCCTGCTGCAATTACTGCCTCATAACACAGTATATACCTGTAGGAAATGTACGGAGCTGCTGTCAGGCCTGGTCTGAGCGAGTTATCTTGACTAGACACAGGAGTGGGGGTTGCACAGGAGGAAAGGGTTGCAAAAAAGTTTTGGGGATGGGGGACCCTGTTAAAAAATTTGCTGTGGGGCCCAGTCATTTCTAGTTATGCCACTGCACACAATAATATCTGTGAGTGATAATGTGACATACTAGCCATAAATCCGTGTTGGTGCATCTCCACATAGTTCAAATTGAATTTTTGGGGGGATTGAAGTTTGGGGAAAAAAGTATATACTGTACATGTCTTATGATATGCATGGTAGTGGTTGATAATATCTGTGACTGATAACGTGACATGGCCCTGGCACTGTGGGTTAGGCCCAAAATATGCCAGAGTTAAGCCACGCTCAGCTGCCTCTAGCTATGTGTGAGCATCACCCATCTGGCAGTTTTTCTCCACATTGCCGGAAGACAAAAGCGTTTCCCTGTTCAAAATCTGCAAGAACAAAATAAGACATGGGCAGGCAAACACAAACAGGTTTATTGAGCTACATGAAGCGGCTGTACCCCATCCCGTAATTCTTGCCTGCAATCTCCTGCAGGTTATTTGACAGTAAACACTGAATATTAGGCATAGCATAGCCCTTCTGACACCTGCTTTTCCACGTCATCTAATATCAATGAAAATGTCATTAGGAACATCCAGCTCCTCCTCTCTGCATCTAGCTGGCTTTTCTAGGGCATAGAGACTTTGATGGATGATTTGGAAGAAGTAAAGCCAGAAAAGGATGAGGATGGTCATCATTAAGATCTGGCCCTCCTAAAGGGTGCAGACTGGACGGCATTGGATGGCACGCTGGCAGTGGAATAATAAAGACTTCCATTATAAATGCAGGAATAAATAAGTAAAACTGACAGAGCATAAGTCTGCACTCTCCCTCTTCAATATTCTTCTATTAGTCATTTTCAGCAACACTGTCGCTAGCGCACGAGCACTTGTCATGTCTATCCCTATGCTCAGTTCGCAATGGCAGAGACCACGCAGGATGAGTGTGACATCACATTGGATTGCTATCTGCAAATTTGCTGGCTGCACAGTACATTCACGTGCTTCTTACTTTCACTTTTTAACATATGCGGCCTCCATTTTAGGAAAAACTGATTCGTTACCTACCACGAAATGCGAGGAGATTCGGATTCGTTTCAAATCTTTTCAATTTGTTGCAAAAGTTTTCCTAAACTTCGGACCGAATTCCACTTTGAATGCTTTACTTCACTTAGCACTAACTACTGTACCACCATTACGATCATTACTACTAGAGTTGAGCAAACACCTGGATGTTCTGGTTCGAGAAGTTCGGCCAAACTTCCCGAAAATGTTCGGGTTCGGGATCCGAACCCGACACTAACTTTATCCCGAAACCCATTGAAGTCAATGGGGGCCCGAACTTTTGGGCACTAAAAAGGCTGTAAAATAGTCCAGGAAAGGGCTAGAGGGCTGCAAAAGACAGCAAAATGTAGGTAAATGCCATGCAAACAAATGTGGATAGGGAAATTAATTGAAAAAAATAAAATAAATAAAAATTAACCAATATCAATTGGAGAGAGGTCAATAGCAGAGAATCAGGCTTCAAGTCACCCACCAATGGAGAAGGTCACTTTCTGTTATTTAGGCCTCAGCACCCAGATTGAGGAGAGGTTCATTCAACTTTGGGTTGCACCGCAAGATCATGGTGAAGTTAAAAAAATGTGGATTAAATAAAGAAGTGCCCCGGAGTACAAGAATACATGGTTGAGGGGGAGGCAGTTATAAATGTCTATTCTGCACAAGGGAGGGACAGGTCCTGTGGGATCCATGCCTGGTTCATTTTTATGAACGTCAGCTTGTCCACGTTGGCTGTAGACAGGCGGCTGCGTTTGTCAGTAATGACGCCCCCTTCCGTGCTGAATACACGTTCAGACAAAACGCTGGCTGCCGGGCAGGCCAGCACCTCCAAGGCATAAAATGCTAACTCTGGCCACGTGGACAATTTGGAGACCCACAAGTTGAATGGGGCCGAACCATCAGTCAGTGCGTGGAGGGGTGTGCAGACGTACTGTTCAACCATGTTAGTGAAAAGCTGCCTCCTGCTAACACGTTCCGTATCAGGTGGTGGTGCAGTTAGCTGTGGCGTGGAGACAAAACTTTTCCACATTTCTGCCATGCTAACCCTGCCCTCAGAGGAGCTGGCCGTGACACTGCTGCGTTGGCGACCTCTCGCTCCTCCTCTGCCTTCGCCTTGGGCTTCCATCTGTTCCCCTGTGACATTTGGGAATGCTCTCAGGAGCGCGTCTACCAGCATGCGCTGGTACTCGCGCATCTTCCTATCACACTCCAGTGCAGGAAGTAAGGTGGGCACATTGTCTTTGTACCGGGGATCCAGCAGGGTGGCAACCCAGTAGTCTGCACACGTTAAAATGTGGGCAACTCTGCTGTCGTTGTGCATTCACTGCAGCATGTAGTCGCTCAGGTGTGCCAGGCTCCCCAGAGGTAAGGACAAGCTGTCCTCTGTGGGAGGCGTATCGTCATCTTCCTCTGTATCTCCCAGCCACGCACCAGTGATGGGCCTGAGCTGTGTCGGGTGCCACCACGCTGTGAACCTGCTTCATCCTCATCCTCCTCCTCATCCTCCTTGTCCTCCAGTAGTGGGCCCTGGCTGGCCACATTTGTACCTGGCCTCTGCTGTTGCAAAAAACCTCCCTCTGAGCCACTTCTAACAGACTGGCCTGAAAGTGCTAAAGATGACCCCTCATCCTCCTCCTCCTCCTCCTCCTAGGCCACCTCCTCTTCCATCATCGCCCTAAATATTTTCTCAAGGAGACATAGAAGTGGTATTGTAACGATGATAACGGTTTCATCGCCACTGGCCATGTTGGTGGAGTACTCGAAACAGGACAGCAGGGCACACAGCTCTCGCATGGAGGCCCAATAATTGGTGGTGAAGAGGTGCTGTTCCACAGTGTGACTGAAGCATGCGTGCTGCAGCTGAAACTCCACTATGGCCTGCTGCTGCTCGCACAGTCTCTCCAGCATGTGTAAGGTGGAGTTCCACCTGGTGAGCACGTCTCGTATGAGGCGATGAGCGGGAAGGCCGAAGTTACGCTGTAGCGCAGACAGGCAAGCAGCGGCAGGATGTGAACGCCGGAAGAGCCCACAGACGGCCCGCACTTTATACAGCAGCTCTGACATGTCGGGGTAGTTGTGAATGAACTTCTGCACCAACAAATTCAGCACATGTGCCAGGCAGGGGATGTGCATCAAACCGGCTAGTCAAAGAGCTGCGACGAGATTTCGCCCATTATCGCACACCGCAGGGCTTGAGGCCCACCGGCAGAAACCACTTGTCGGTCTGTTTTTCAATACCCCGCCACAACTCCTGCGCGGTGTGGGGCCTGTCCCCCAAACATATGAGTTTCAGAACGGCCTGCTGACATTTACCCCGGGCTATGCTGAAGTTGGTGGTGAAGGTGTGTGGCTGACTGGATGAGCTGGTGGAAGCAGAGGAGGAAGAAGCCGAGTAGGAGGAGGAGGCTACAGGAGGCAAAGAATGATGCCCTGGGATCCTTGGCGGCGGAAGGACGTTCGCCAAGGAAATATCCGCCTGGGGCCCAGCCGCCACTACATTTACCCAGTGTGCAGTTAGGGAGATATAGTGTCCCTGGCCGTGCTTACTGGTCCACGTATCTGTGGTTAGGTGGACCTTGCCACAGATGGCGTTGCGCAGTGCACACTTGATTTTATCGGATACTTGGTTATGCAGGGAAGGCACGGCTGTCTTGGAGAAGTAGTGGCGGCTGGGAACAACATACTGTGGGACAGCCATGGCCATCAGCTGTTTGAAGCTGTCTGTGTCCACCAGCCTGAATGACAGCATTTCAAAGTCCAGGAGTTTAGAAATGCTGGCATTCAGGCCCAAGGCTCGAAGGTGGCTAGGTGGGAATTTACGCTTTCTCTCCAAGGTTTGTGAAAAGGAGAGCTGAACGCTGCCGTGTGACATGGTGGAGATGCTTGGCAACATTCCTCCCGAGAAAGAGGCCGAGGGAGAAGCAGAAGAGGGAGCAGGGGGAACCTGAGTAAGTTCCTTGCTTTTAAGGTGTTTAATCCACTGCAGTTCATGCTTTGCATGTAGATGCCTGGTCATGCAGGTTGTGCTAAGGTTCAGAACGTTAATGCCTCGCTTCAGGCTCTGATGGCACAGCGTGCAAACCACTCAGGTCTTGTCGTCAGCACATTGTTTAAAGAAGTGCCATGCCATGGAACTCACAGAAGGTGCCTTTGGGGTGCTTGGTCCCTGGTGGCGGTGGCCAGTAGCAGGCAAACTCTCTTGGCGGTGGCTGGTCTGCTTTTGCCCTCTGCTCCCTCTTTTGTTACGCTGTTGGCTCGGTCTCACCACTGCCTCTTCCTCTGAACTCTGAAAGTCAGTCAGTGGCATGACCTTCATTCCATGTGGGGTCTAGGACCTCATCGTCCCCTGCATCGTCTTCCTCCTTGACCTCCTGTTCGGTCTGCACACTGCAGAAAGATGCAGCAGTTGGCACCTGTGTTTCTTCATCATCAGAGACGTGTGGACTCCGATGAGGTGGTATTCCCATGTCCTCATCAGGAAACATCAGTGGTTGTGCATCAGTGCATTCTATGTCTTCCACCACTGGGGAAGGGCTAGGTGGATTCTCTTGGGAAACCCTGCCAGCAGAGTCTTCAAACAGCATAAGAGACTGCTGCATAACTTGAGACTGAGACAGTTTCCCTGATATGCATGGGGGTGATGTGACAGACTGATGGGCTTGGTTTTCAGGCGCCACCTGTGCACTTTCTGCAGAAGACTGGGTGGGAGATAATGTTGTGAACATGCTGGATCCCCTGTCGGCCACCCAATTGACTAGCGCCTGTACCTGCTCAGGCCTTACCATCCTTAGAACGGCATTGGGCCCCACCAAATATCGCTGTAAATTCTGGCGGGTACTGGAACCTGAGATAGTTGGTTCACTAGGACGTGTGGCTGTGGCAGAATGGCCACGTCCTCTCCCAGCACAAGAGGGTACACTAACACCACCACGACCGCATCCCTTACTAGATGTTTTCCTCATTGTTTCCGTCCACGAAGCACCACAATAAGAAAAAAATTTAGCCCAATGTATTGATTTCAAATTCAGGCTTTTTTTTTACAGGCACCTAACACTATCTGCCAATTTATTTATGTACGTATTACACTAATCCAGGCACAGCAGTAACCACTGATTTAGGGAATATCTATTGTAGGTCTAGTATTTAGGCACTGGATGAAAGATATCCTTTTATGGACAGATTTACACTTGGAGATGCACAGTAGTGTGTGAAAAAATATATAGGATTATGCCTTCAGCAATTGTATTTTAACACTTTGTGTTATATACCCTTTAACTGACAGAAATACAATGGGAGATGCACGGTAGCGTGTGGAGTTATTGAGGATGACCCTCTCAGCACTTGTATATACACCTTGAGTGTAATATTCCATTTTACGGACAGATTAACACTTGGTCTGCAACAGCTGGAACACCAGATTCAAGGTATTGATATTTTGGCTATTGAATTTCACCCCAGAACAAAATATACCCTGTTATGGACAGATTTAAACTAGGCCTGCAACTGCTGGAACACCAGATTCAGGGTATTGCTATTTTGGCAATTGAATTTCACCCCAGAACAAAATATATGTTTTGGCGGACACTATTATACTTTGTCAGTCACTGCTGGGACACCAGATTTATGGTATTGCTATTTTGGCAATTGAATTTCACCCCACAACAAAATGTATCCTTTGCAGGACACTATGAAACTTGGCCAGCCACAGCTGAAACCACTGATTTATGGTATTGCTATTTTGGCAATTGAATTTCACCCCAGAACAAAATATATGTTTTGCCGGACACTATTATACTTTGCCAGCCACTGCTGAGACACCAGACAATAAGCACAGCCAAGCTTCTGATGTAGGATATAGCAAAAAATACCTAGTATTGATGGACTTGGTGGCAGCTTTTCTGGTGCACCACAAGTCACAAAATGGCCGCCGATCACCCCAGAAAAAAGTGACAGAAAAATGCTCTGTGCATCCTAAAAACCAGTGAGCAATTAACTAGCAGAAGTTGAATGATTCACACCTGTAGATCAATCACTTCATTAGGTGTTTTTGCTGACTTTTCCCTGCCTAATCTCGCCCTCACAGAAGCTGCGTCCTCTCCCTACACTAATTAGAGCAGTGTGACGCACGGCACTACGTGACTCCAGCTTAAATAGAGGCTGGGTCACATGCTGCACTTGGCCAATCACAGCCATGCCATTAGTAGGCATGGCTGTGATGGCTTCTTAGGGCAAGAAGTAAAACGCTAGCTGATTGGCTGCTGTGCAGCCCTTCAGAAAGCGGGAAGAAATCGCCGAACAACGGACCCGAACTTTTTTGAAAATGTTCGGTTCCAGGTCCGTGTCCCGAACAACCCAAAATTCGGTACGAACCCGAACTATCCAGTTCGGGTTCTCTCATCCCTACTCTTAACACAACCGGTTGATTCAGCAGTTTCATTTTATTTGTAGACAACTCGTTTCGGGGTGCTGTGGATCCCTTTATCAATTCTGTAGTTAAGCAGCGTGGGAGCCGCGGCTGGCTTCAGCAGGTGGAAGACGCTGACTTAGTAAGTAAAAACTAAACCTGCTGAATCAACCTGTTGTAGTAAGTGCACCCCCCACGATCTATTGCTCAACTCAATAGCTCCAGCGTCTTCTTTTCCTTCTAAAGTATGTTACTATGTTAGTTAAAGGGTCTCATTTTGAAATTAGCAAAATGGTCGATATTAGTTTTGCCAAAAAAGTTTCTTTCAATTCGGGCCGAACCTAAGTGCCTCCAATTCCCCTGGAAATTGGTATAGAACACACTCTAGTCTCTTAGGACTCAGGAGTTATAGGAAAACTTGCTATTTCTTTACATTCATTTTTTTATGAATTTAAATTGTTTCCCTCCCCGCTCCCCAAGCTTTCAAACGCATTGACAGTATTAATTAATAATGTCTAGAGATGAGCGGATCAAAGTTGACGAAGTGGAATTCAATCCGAATTTCAGGAAAAATTCAATTTGCACCGATTCCGAATTTCCTCACGCTTCATGGTAACGAATCAAATTTTTCCTAAAATGGCTGCTGTACGTGTGAGGACATGGAGCAAGGAACTCCGGAAGGCAAGATCACCTATAATGCCATGAATGCAGACAGTCGCCAGCCAGCCAGCACTGTGATGTCAAAGCACTATAAATAGTCTCAGCTACCTTGGATTCTGCTATTTTCCAGTGTACTTAGAGCAGGGAGAAACTTCAGCAGGCACTAGGAACGGTGCTAGAAAAAACCTCATTGTGCTAAAAAAAAAAGATTTACATGTTCAGGGAAAGATTATTCAAGGTGTAGGGAAAGGATAGGGAGGAATCATTCCACAGCATTTATGTTGAACAGGATTCAGTAGTGGAGGTTACAGCCTTGGTAATAGGAACAATCCTATTACACCTTGCTGCACTGACTGGGGACCCAAATTGCCATTATACAGCTCTGTAATTCCAGTAAACCTATCTTAGCAGGGTGCAAGTGCTGTTTGATACAGGCATTAACAGGGTTTGTTACAAGGAAATATTTCCATGTTTTATTTGCCCTAGTGCGGTGCACTTATATGTTCTAAAGCAGTTTTTATAGAAAACCATTCTTGTTATTGGGATGCAAGTGCTGTTAGATACAGCCATTAACAGGGTTTATTACAGGGAAATGTGTCTGTCTTATTTGCCCTTGTGCGATGCAGTTACAAGCCAAAAAATGCTTTAGAATATATATTAGTGGGAAAAAAGGGCTTATTTCCTTTTTATTTGATCTAACAGTATGTCAGACAGAGAAGTGCCAGGGGCATAAATGTTTCTGGCGCAGGCAGAGGTCGCAGCCGAGTAAGGGGCCATGGCAGCAGGGGTCACTTTTAGAGGCCTAAGCTCCCAGTATCAGCTAGTGGTCGTGTCTTGACCAGCAACCCAGTGGTTCTTGAATGGTTGACTCGATCTTCGACTTCGTCGCAAGTGACATCAAACACCCCAGCCAAGAGTTGGTGGGTTCGTCAGACACAACGCTTAGTTGGCATGGCCCGGGGGCAGGCCCTATGCCCTCTCCTGTCCTCAACCTGCTCTGTCCTTTTCTATTCCCTCAGCCAGAGAAGTATTGTATGCTGTGGGCTCAGCTCCACTATACAGTGAGGTCGAGCTACTAGAAAACAGTCAGCAGCTACTGGCAAGCCAAGATGTGGAGGAGACATCTGCCGCTTCCTCCACTAGGCAGGCAAGTAGTGATGAGGAGAGTGGCGTGGGAGGTGGTGTTGCGAGCGGTCAGGAGCTCCTGACCCAGAGACAGTTGAGGAGGACATCAGTGACATGCAGACAGTACCCAATTATGTAGCTGATCGCACTTGGAAGCCGGTTGCAGGTGGGGCTTCATCATCATTGGAAAGAGGGTGGCAGCTTGTCTGTGAGGCAGTGGTGGAGCTAGCAAGTCACTAGTCGGGTTCGGGTCCGTTGTTCGGTGATTACTTCCCGCTTTCTGAAGGGCTGCACAGCAGCCAATCAGCTAGCGTTTTACTTCTTGCCCTAAGAGCCCATCACAGCTATGCCTACTAATGGCATGGCTGTGATTGGCCAAGTGCAGCATGTGACCCAGCCTCTATTTAAGCTGGAGTCACGTAGCGCCGCACGTCACACTGCTCTGATTAGTGTAGGGAGAGGACGCAGCTTCTGTGAGGGTGAGATTAGGCAGAGAAAAGTCAGCAACAGCACCTAATGAACTGATCAATCTACAGCTGTGAATGATTGAACTTCTGCTAGTTACTTGCTCACTTGTTTTTAGGCTGCACAGAGCGTTTTTCTGTCACTTATTTTCTGGGGTGATCGGCGGCCATTTTGTGACTTGTGGTGCACTAGAACAAGCTGCCACCAAGTCCATCAATTCATCAATACTAGTTTTATTTTGCTATATCCTACATCAGGGGCTTGGCTGTGCTAATTGTCACCCCTAGAAACTCAGGATAGCAATTTCTATATTTTATTAAGGGGTTAAATACAATTGCCAAAATACCAATCCCCTAAATCTGGTGTTCCAGCTTTGGCTAGCCAAGTATAATACTGAATGCTGTCTGGCAAAGGATAGATTATTTTCTGTGGTAAAATTCAATTGCCAAAATAGCAATACCATAAATCAGTGGTTTCAGCTGTGGCTGGCCAAGTTTCATAGTGTCTGCAAAAACATATATTTTGTTCTGGGGTGAAATTCAATAGCCAAAATAGCAATACCCTGAATCTGGTGTTAGAGCTGTGGCAGGCCAAGTGTAAATCTGTCCATAAAAGGATACCTTTCATCCAGGGCCTAAATACTAGCCCTAAAAGAGATATTCCCCTAAATCAGTAGTTACTCCTGTGCCTGGATTAGTGTAATACGTACATAAATAAATTGGCAGATAGTGTTAGGTGCCTGTAAAAAAAAAAGCCTGAATTTGAAATCAATACATTGGGCTAAATTTTTTTCTTATTGTGGTGCTTCGTGGACGGAAACAATGAGGAAAACATCTAGTAAGGGACGCGGTCGTGGTGGTGTTAGTGTACCCTCTTGTGCTGGGAGAGGACGTGGCCATTCTGCCACAGCCACACGTCCTAGTGAACCAACTATCTCAGGTTCCAGTACCCGCCAGAATTTACAGCGATATTTGGTGGGGCCCAATGCCGTTCTAAGGATGGTAAGGCCTGAGCAGGTACAGGCGCTAGTCAATTGGGTGGCCGACAGTGGATCCAGCACGTTCACAACATTATCTCCCACCCAGTCTTCTGCAGAAAGCGCACAGGTGGCACCTGAAAACCAAGCCCATCAGTCTGTCACATCACCCCCATGCATATCAGGGAAACTGTCTGAGCCTGAAGTTATGCAGCAGTCTCTTATGCTGTTTGAAGACTCTGCTGGCAGGGTTTTCCAAGGGAATCCACCTAGCTCTTCCCCAGTGGTGGAAGACATAGAATCCACTGATGTTTACTGATGATGAGGACATGGGAATACCACCTCATCGGAGTCCGCACATCTCTGATGATGACGAAACACAGGTGCCAACTGCTGCGTCTTTCTGCAGTGTGCAGACCAAACAGGAGGTCAGGGAGGAAGACTGTGTGGAAGACGAAGCAGGGGACGATGAGGTCCTAGACCCCACATGGAATGAAGGTCGTGCCACTGACTGACTTTCATAGTTCAGAGGAAGAGGCAGTGATGAGACCGAGCCAACAGCGTAGCAAAAGAGGGAGCAGGGGGCAGAAGCAGACCAGCCGCCTCCAAGAGAGTTCACCTGCTACTGGCCACCACCACCAGGGACCGAGCACCCCAAAGGCAGCTTCAAGGGGTTCCCTGGCATGTCACTTCTTTAAACAATGTGCTGATGACAAGACCCGAGTGGTTAGCACGCTGTGCCATCAGATCCTGAAGCGAGGCATTAAAGTTCTGAACCTTAGCACAACCTGCATGACCAGGCATCTACATGCAAAGCATGAACTGCAGTGGAGTAAACATCTTAAAAACAAGAAACTCACTCCGGCTACCCCGACTCCCTCTTCTGCTGCTGCCTCGGCCTCTTCCTCCGCCTCGGGAGGAAAGTTGGCACTTGCCGCCCACCAAACAGAGGATGTGCCACGGACAACACCACCTGCGTCACAAAGCATCTCCACCATGTCACACGGCAGCGTTCAGCTCTCCATCTCACAAACCTTGGAGTGAAAGCGTAAATTCCCACCTAGCCACCCTCGAGCCTTGGGCCTGAATGCCAGCATTTCTAAACTACTGGCCTTTGAAATGCTGTCATTCAGGCTGGTGGAGACAGACAGCTTCAAACAGCTGATGTCCATTGCTGTCCCACAGAATGTTGTTCCCAGCCGCCACTACTTCTCCAAGACAGCCGTGCCTTCCCTGCACAACCAAGTATTCGATAAAATCAAGTGTGTACTGCGCAACGCCATCTGTGGCAAAGTCCACCTAACCACAGATACGTGGACCAGTAAGCACGGCCAGGGACGCTATATCTCCCTAACTGCACACTGAGTAAATGTAGTGGCGGCTGGGCCCCAGGCGGAGATTTTCTTGGCGCACGTCCTTCTGCCGCCAAGGATCCCAGGGCATCATTCTTTGCCTCCTGTAGCCTCCTCCTCCTCCTCTGCTTCCACCAGCTCATCCAGTCAGCCACACACCTTCACCACCAACTTCAGCACAGCCCGGGGTAAACGTCAGCAGGCCATTCTGAAACTCATATGTTTGGGGGACAGGCCCCACACCGCGCAGGAGTTGTGGCGGGGTATTGAACAACAGACCGACAAGTGGTTTCTGCCGGTGGGCCTCAAGCCCGGCCTGGTGGTGTGCGATAATGGGCGAAATCTCGTCGCAGCTCTGGGACTAGCCGTCTTGATGCACATCCCTTGCCTGGCGCATGTGCTGAATTTGGTGGTGCAGAAGTTCATTCACAACTACCCCGACATGTCAGATCTGCTGCATAAAGTGCGGGCCATCTGTGCGCGCTTCCGGCGTTTACATCCTGCCGCTGCTCGCCTGTCTGCACTACAGCGTAACTTCGGCCTTCCCGCTCACCGCCTCATATGCGACGTGCCCACCAGGTGGAACTCCACCTTGCACATGCTGGAGAGACTGTGCGAGCAGCAGCAGGCCATAGTGGAGTTTCAGCTGCAGCACTCACTCGTCAGTCGCACTGCGGAACAGCACCACTTCACCACCAATGATTGGACCTCCATGCGAGACCTGTGTGCCCTGTTGCGCTGTTTCGAGTACTCCACCAACATGGCCAGTGGCAATAACACCGTTATCAGCGTTACAATACCACTTCTATGTCTCCTTGAGAAAACGCTTAGGGCGATGATGGAAGAGGAGGTGGCCCAGGAGGAGGAGGATGAGGGGTCATTTTTAGCACTTTCAGGCCAGTCTGTTAGAAGTGGCTCAGAGGGAGGTTTTTTGCAACAGCAGAGGCCAGGTACAAATGTGGCCAGCCAGGGCCCACTACTGTAGGACGAGGAGGATGAGAAGGAGGTGGAGGAGGATGAGGATGAAGCAGGTTCACAGCGGGGTGGCACCCGACACAGCTCAGGCCCATCACTGGTGCGTTGCTGGGGGGATACGGAGGACGATGACGATACGCCTCCCACAGAGGACAGCTTGTCCTTACCTCTGGGGAGCCTGGCACACATGAGCGAATACATGCAGCAGTGCCTGCACAACGACAGCAGAGTTGCCCACATTTTAACGTGTGCGGACTACTGGGTTGCCACCCTGCTGGATCCCCGGTACAAAGACAATGTGCCCACCTTACTTCCTGCACTGTAGCGTGATAGGAAGATGCGCGATTACAAGCGCACGCTGGTAGACTCGCTCCTGAGAGCATTCCCAAATGTCACAGGGGAACAGGTGGAAGCCCAAGGCGAAGGCAGAGGAGGAGCAAGAGGTCGCTAACGCAGCTGTGTCACGGCCAGCTCCTCTGAGGGCAGGGTTAGCATGGCAGAAATGTGGAAAAGTTTTGTCTCCACGCCACAGCTAACTGCACCACCACCTGATACGGAACGTGTTAGCAGGAGGCAGCATTTCACTAACATGGTTGAACACTACTTTGTCCACGTGGCCAGAGTTAGCATTTTATGCCTTGGAGGTGCTGGCCTGCCCGGCGGCCAGCGTTTTGTCTGAACGTGTATTCAGCACTGCAGGGGGCGTCATTACTGACGAACGCAGCCGCCTGTCCACAGCCAACGTGGACAAGCTTACGTTCATAAAAATGAACCAGGCTTGGATCCCACAGGACCTGTGCCTCCCTTGTGCAGAATAGACATTTATAACTGCCTCCCCCTCAACCATGTATTCTTGTACTCCGGGGCACTACTTTATTGAATCCTCATTTTTTTAACTTTACCATGATCTTGCGGTGCAACCCAAAGTTGAATGAACCTCTGTCTGGGTAATGGGGCCTAAATAACTGAAAGTGGCCTTCTCCAGTGGTGGGTGATATGATGCATGATTCCTTGCTGTGGGACCTCTCTCCTCTGTCTGGGTGCTGGGGCCTAAATAACTGAAAGTGGCCTTCTCCAGTGGTGGGTGATATGACGCATTATTCCTTGCAGTGGGACCTCTCTCCAATTGATATTGGTTAATTTTTATTTAATTTTAATTAATTTCCCTATCCACATTTGTTTGTAGGGGATTTACCTACATTTTGCTGCCTTTTGCAGCCCTCTAGCCCTTTCCTGGACTATTTTACAGCCTTTTTAGTGCCTAAAAGTTCGGGTCCCCATTGACTTCAATGGGGTTCGGGTTCGGGATAAAGTTCGGATCCCGAACCCGAACATTTTCGGGAAGTTCGGCCACACTTCCCGAACTTCCAGGTGTTCGCTCATCTCTAGTCGAGAGCCAAAAGTAGTGGTGCACGGGCTCACAGAGGCAGTGGCGGTAGCAGCTGGTGCGTAGTGTGGCAGTTTTTTGTTATGCTGCCGGAGGAGGTGAACATGGCCATATGTAGAATCTGTCAGCAGAAGGTGACGCGTGGCCAGGATGACAATGTTGGCACCATTGCCCTGCATCAAGATATGTAGCCTCACAATAGAGTGGCCTGGGAGAACCGTGGCTCCGATGTGGTGGTCGAGCCTGCTGCAGCAACTGCTGCATCACCCAGAGGCATGTTGCCGATTTCAGCATCCACCACCTCAGCCAAAGGTCCTTCCCATCATCTGCTGGTCCTGATGCTCCTGATCCTCCTCCTTCTCGTCAGTCACTCCATCAGCAATTGATCATCCAAGCAATTGTAAAGAGACAACAGAATGTGTGCACTCACCCAGTGGTGCAGAAGCTGAACGTGCTACTGGCCAAGTTGCTGGTGCTACAGTCCTTCCCTTTCCAAGTGGTGGACTCTGCACCTTTGAGAAAACTGATGGCTTGTGCCGAGATGGAGAGTCCTAAACCATCATTTCTTTGCCAAAAAGGCAGTACCAGCCCTGCACACACATGTGGAATAGAGGGTGGGCCAGTCCTTGAGCCTGTCCGTGTCTGCCAAAGTGCACGGCAGCGCCGTCGTGTGGAGCCGTATCTACGGTCAGGGACAATACATGTCCTTTATGGCCCACTGGGTGAATGTGGTTCCTGCACAGCCACACCAGCAACTTGGCCAGGTGATGCCGATTCCGCCTGCACTTTGTCACTCCGTTTGTCCTGCGACAATGTCCAGCTCTGCCTCATAATCCTCCATCGTCTCCTCAGCCTCCACTGCAAGGACAATTCACAGTACCCCTCCAGCATACCACATGTGCAGGGCACGTCGGTGTCACGTTGTTCTGCACCTCATTTTCCTGGGCGAACGGAGTCCCACAGGGGAGGAACTGCTCCATGTCCTTCATCAAGAAATCAAATCCTGGCTTTCTCAGTGACAACTGAAAATCAGAACCATGGTGACTGACAATGGGAGGAACATGGTGTCGGCACTGCATCAAGGAGGGCTGAGCCATGCGCCCTGTATGGCACATGTGTTCAATCTGGTAGTCAAGTGGTTTCTGAAGTCTTCAAGCCATCTGCAAGACCTCCTAAAAATGGGCAGGAAACTTTGCATGCACTTCAGCCACTCGTACACCGCAAAGCACACCCTCTTTGAGCTGCAGCGCAGAACAGCATCCCCCAACATA
The DNA here is from genome assembly GCA_033119425.1 of Bufotes viridis. NCBI lineage: Eukaryota > Metazoa > Chordata > Amphibia > Anura > Bufonidae > Bufotes > Bufotes viridis. The sequence goes on from CM065596.1 coordinate 73,535,331, forward strand.
GGCTGATATGTGACATTTCCACCCATTGGAATTACACCCTCCATATGTTGGACCGACTATACGAACAGAGAAAGGCCATAAACGATTTCTTGATGATCCAAGCGGACAGGAGTACTTCTCTGTGTAAATTCGATGTCAGCCAGTGGCAGCTCATGCGTGACACCTGCCGTTTGCCCAGGATGCCACGTTATTTGTCAGTCGCCAGGACTATGGGATGAACAATGTCATTCCACTGCTTCAAGTCCTGAAAAAGATACTGGTAAATCTGGCTGGTCAGATGACTGGAGACATGGCACCTACATTTCATGGCCACATGAGCCCTGTGGGTTGCTGAACTGGAGAAGGAGGAGGACATTGGAGTACAAGCAATGTGTAGCGAAATGGGTGTTTTTTCTACACAGGTGACAGGAGAGGAGGAGCAGCTAGAGGAGCTACAGGGCAATAAGGAAAATGAGGCAGAGGACCCAGACACACCGTGGCAGTATGCAGTGGAGATGGAGGCAGGGCTTCCCTCCGAGTCACTATCACAAATTGACCGATGCATGCTTCCTTGCGTAGTGACAGCCGATTTGTCACCATTCGGTAGAGAGATGACTTCTGGCTCTCAACCTTGTTGGACCCTCGCTACAAATTCAAAATGGGGGCCTTTTTTACACCCGCTGAGAGTGAAATCAAACTGAACTACTATAGACATCTTATGTAGTCAGTTGGCCGCTGCCTATCTGCGACATCGTCCATCTTCTCGCAGGTCTGACTGGTGGGGCCCTCTGCTCTTACGTTCCACTGCCATGGCTGCTGGGGAGGGGTGGGGTGGCAGGAGCGTTACCAGCTCAATCAGCAGTAGCCTAGAGTCGATCTGATGAGCAGCTTTCTTCACCCACATCTTGAAGAAACTACTCAGCAGCAGCAAATCAGAACCTGAACCAGCAGGTGGTGGCACATACTTTAAGTGCACTCTGCCAGCCACCACTGAAGATCCGCTGGACTACAGGGCAGCCAAACTGGATTTGTGGCCGCATTTGGCTGAGTTTGCCCTGGAAAAGCTGTCCTGCCTGGCTCGTAGTGTGGCATCAGAGCGGGTGTTTAGTGTGGTGGGGGATATAGTTACCCCAAGAGGAACTCGCCTGTCCTCCCCAAAATGTGGAGAGACTGACCTCTGTCAAGATGAATCAGACGTGGATCAGCTAGGATTTCCACCCACCAATGAGGTGAGGCTTGAGAAAGCTCAGGTAGCACGAAACAGCTGTTGCCTGATTGAACTGTGCGGTGCCCTCATCTACCTTGTTTTAATCATCAATAAAGCTGCAAACAGAATTTTTGGTCAGTGCCGCTATTCATTTTTCTTCACTTGTTTATTTTGCACAGCTAGTCAGCAGAGCACCAACGTATATTGCATGGCAGTAGTGCAGGAGTGAGTCCCATTGGACATTGGCCACACCAGGCCGTGCCGATCATGTTTTCTTCTATGGATGTTTCCACCCACCAATGCCTGATGCATCAAACTAGATCATCCATGGTGTCACACCAACACTTTGACAAAAGAGACCCGTTTCTTCTGGCTACCTGCCTCAGCTACTATTCTGAAGCTGCCACACATCTGATGCCAAGTGCTCCTTCTTTTACCCACCATCTTCAGCTGGTACTTGTATTGCCACCCACCTCCCATCTCTGTCACCGGGTTACTCTGTGGTCTCCTCATGCTGCTGCCACCTCCACACTGTCACCGGGTCACTTTGTGGTCTCCTTATGCTGCTGCCACCTCCACACTGTCACCTTGCCACTCTGGTCTTCTGATGCTGCTGCCACCTCCACACTGTCACCTTGCCACTCTGTGTTCTCCTCATGCTGCTGCCACCTCCACATTAGGTCACCGTGTCACTCTGTTGTCTCCTCATGCTGCTGCCACCTTAACACTATGTCACCTTGCCACTCTGTGGCCTCCTGATGCTGCTGCCACCTCTACACTGTCATTGTGCCACTCTGTGGCCTCCTCCTGATGCTTCCATATGTAATGTCCCGGAGTGCGATTACCACTTCTTTTTGGCACCTTGCTACCTTCTCCTATGTGCTAATGTATATTCTCTAATGTACTTCATGTCATCTCCTAATAATGTCATATTCCTTCATGTAACCATTAACATGTGATGTGCCTGGTCTACCAGCAGGTGGCAGCAAATCTGAGCAGAGAGTTTCTCTGGAGAGGAACCTTCTAGTTCCTTCCCAGCCCTCTTTAGAGAGTAAGGAGTTTAGTTAGTCAGTAAGTCAGTCTAGCCTACCCCATCCTGGGGAAAGGTTGTGTGTTGGCTAGCAGAGCACCCTTCCTCTGAAGTCCTTTATGATTGCTTGTCCCCTCCTGGGCTTGCATTGCCTCCCAGAGCTTGGTGCCAGGACAAGGATAGGATTAAGGACTAAAGTAAGAGACAGACGACAGACAGCTAAGTTCCAGCATAAGAGGAAGAGTTTCTTATTTACCCAGCCAAGCATAGCTGAGCTGAGAGAGAGCTACCACATAGCGCTGAGATTGTTGCAGAGAAGTGTTTGCTTGCCAGATAAGCCAATACCTGCTGATGACCAAGATAAAGTTTGGAAACGGTTTGGATTGCCTTCATGCAAATTAAAGCTGTGTTCAATGTTACTACCAAGTCTGGACTTCATTTATTCTACCTATCCATCATCCAAGTTCAACCACCCTTTTTGCACTGCTTCGGACCACATCACGTCCGGGATCAAACCGTATCTAGGTAGGAACACCGTGACAGGTGTATATAACTCTAATCTGCAGAGACACTGTAGGACACTCTACACCACTCTGGCAATCCTACCCCTGGGTACCACCAATACCATCTACAAAGAGGACTCCATGTCCTCGCTGCTTAACAGCAGATGGCGTCACGATTACTTGCTCTATAAGAGGGGCATATTTCGAAGAAACCTCCTCAGGGGCAAGGGATACCCCTGGCACAGCCTAGTGGGCCGATTGCACATACTCTGTCATTGCGCCACTCTTTGGCCTCCTGATGCTGCTGTTGCTGCCACCTCCACAGTGTCATTGCGCCACTCTTTTGCCTCCTCATGCTGCTTCCACCTCACCACTAGGTCATAAGGCCACTCTGTGGACTTATGCTGTTCCCACCCTCCCCACTTCATGACTGGGCCACTATTTTGCCTTTCAGCTTGGCTGACATCATCATTTACTTGACCCTTCTTCTGATCTGTCAGAAGTAAGGAAAAATGAGACGCACAACAGATCCTGTCTCTGTAGCAGCTATAAGGCCTGTATGGTCCCATCAAAATTGGTTTATGATTTAGTAGCCAAAAGCAGGAGTGGGTACAAAACACAGAAGACATGCAAATATTCCATTCACGTGTCATCTCTATTTTGGATCCACTACTGTTTTTTTTGGCATTAGCAATACTGATAGAATACTAACCAAATGCTGACCGAATGAAGGCTGATGCTCAACAGACAGGATCCGCTTGGGGGTGATTGTTCTGATGTGTGACGTCAACACAAACTTACTGCTTACACCCTCTCCACTCTATCAGGGGGTTCTACTTGTATAAGCGTTTAATAAAACTGGTTCTGTAGACATCTATGTGGAATCATCTGACGAGGGTGTAAAAGGAGTGCGCTTCTTCTTGGTGCTAACATCGACCTGTAAGGCTGAGTTCATACTTTATTTGGTCAGTTTTGGCCCCGTGACTGCTCAAATAAGTGAAGTGTTTAGTGATTCTAAGAGCAACACCTGTCATTTGCATGTCATACTAACTCGCAGTATTATTTCACTACCATAGCAGACTCCCTATGCATGTTATTGCAAGGCACAGTGTCCTACACCACTATAAAGGCTCTCTGAAGCCAGGAAAAAGCCGTTTTTTTCTGCGATTCGCCGCAAAGAAATTTGGATCGAACTTAAAAAAATCGGCGAACCGGCCGAATCTATTTTTTTTTAAACATTTGTTCATCTCTAGTGTTAACAAATAGCGTGTTAAAAAACACACCTGATGGTGGAATGTGTTATGCTTTTTCATATTTCAAAGCTGACAAAAATTGCCCCTTATCGGGGGCAGATGGTGTTTAAACACACACACAGTGTTATGGGATTACAAAAAAGTGGCTTGGACAAAGTTTTCAACAATTATGCCTTGACAGGGTCAGAATGCTTGCCCCTATGACATGCACAACTGTAGATTGTCAGAAGAATAAGTGGCTCATTGTGAATGAGCCATTTAAGTGGGAGCAGCAGCAGTACAGTGTGGATGTGGAAAAGGTACAGATATAGTGGCACCTGGCTGCAATATTAGCGGCAGCAGTGGCAGCATAACATGGAACATACAAGGCAGTAGGTCAGCTGTCTATGGCTAGTAGTAGGAATATTAGTAGTAGTAGTAGTAGTAAACCCCTTTAGTAATCTAATACAGCTCTTTCCTGCCCTTTTCAAGAACATGCATATGGCAGCTATGTCTTTATCATGGTATATCCTGGTATACAGGCTGATCATCAATAGTCTTCATTAAAGATGAGCAAATCGAAGCTGGAATTCGATCCAAATTTCATGAAAAATTTGATTCACACCAAAACCTTATTTCCTCGTGCTTTGTGGTAACGAATTGCATTTTTTGCTAAAATGGCTGCTACACATGTGAGGGCATGAGGCAAGGAACTCTGGGAAGGTGGGATCACCCATACTGACATGCATGCAGACAATCAGTAGTGATGAGCGTCAGGGGCAATATTCGAATTCGCGATATTTCGTGAATATATGGTAGAATATTCATCATATATTCGTGAATATTTGTATTCGGGATATTCATTTTATTGCGAAAAATCTCTAATGCGAATTTTTATGCGAAAAAAGGTGTTGGTCAAAAACGAGTATATAGCACTACAGAATATACTGCTATATATTTGTTTTCACGATCTAACAGATCCGATGGTATATTCTAACCACCAGGCGTTCCTATGGTGACAGGGACGCTTGTGGGGAGGAGTATGCCAAAGGGGTTTAACTGTACTGTTTGGAGAAAAGACGAATATTCTAAAAAATGTCAAAACGAATATATTCGTTTTTTTGGATATTCGTCTTTTTTCAACATCTAAAGTCATGATTCCTCCTTGCTTCTTGCTTGTGGGCCAATGACTCATTGACCCACAAAAAATGACGAATATTCGATATAACGAATATATAGCAGTATATTCGTAATATTCGCGAATTATCGAAGCTGTGATATTCACGATTAATATTCGCTATTCGAATATTCGCGGTCAACACTAACAATCAGCAGCCAGCCAGCCCTGTGGTTTCACAGCCCTATAAATACGGCGGCCATCTTAGAATCTGCCATTCACCAGCATGCTTAATGCAGGGAGAGACGTGAGCAGGCGCTAGGGACAGTGATAGGAAAGACTTGATTGGGGTGAAAAAAAATACATTTCAAGTTCAGGGAAAGATTACTCAAGGTGTAGGGAAAGGATAAGGGAGGAATTATTCCACCAGCATTTGTGTTGAACAGGGTTCAGTTGGTGAGGTGACCACCTGGGTATTAGAACAATCCAATTACACAGACATAGCAGAGCTGGAGAGGGTTCAGAGGAGGGCAACTAAAGTAATAACTGGAATGAGGGATCTACAGTACCCTGAAAGGTTATCAAAATTAGGGTCATTCACTTTAGAAAAAAGACGACTGAGGGGAGATCTAATAACTATGTATAAATATATCAGGGTTCAGTACAGAGATCTGTCCCATCATCTATTTATCCCCAGGACTGTGACTGTGACAAGGGGACATCCTCTGCGTCTGGAGGAAAGAAGGTTTGTACACAAACATAGAAAAGGATTCTTCACTGTAAGAGCAGTGAGACTATGGAACTCTCTGCCTGAGGAGGTGGTGATGGTGAGTACAATAAAGGAATTCAAGAGGGGACTGGATTTATTTCTGGAGTGTAATAATATTACAAGCTACAGCTACTAGAGAGGGGTTGTTGATCCAGGGAGTTATTCTGATTGCCTGATTGGAGTCGGGAAGGAATTTTTTTCCACTTAAGTGGGGAAAATTGGCTTCTGCCTCACAGGGGTTGTTTGCCTTCCTCTGGATCAAACTGTCCCTTTTTGTCTTGTATTAGTGACAAAAGTAAAATATATTTGCCGCTTAGCGGTGCAGTTATCTGTTTTTTAACCACTTTTTGCCTGTATTAGTGAAAAAAGAAAAATATATTTGCCGCTCAGTGGTGCAGTAAGATATTTTACAGCCCAGTTTGCCGTGTATTGCTAGCGAAGTACAAGTTTTAAGGCCAACATGTTGGCCTGTATTTGTGGGAGGGGCCTATTGCCCTTATAAACCATCATCATACCACGGGGGTCAGCGCTTCGTTTCCAGTGTTTGAGTCAGCAAGACTCCGTGTCTGAGATTAGTTTCAGTGCATAGTAGAGTAGTTCACGCTTGGGGGGGGGCGGGCTGTTTCAGAGGAAAGAGGAAGAATTCAGGGGACAGGTTAAGAGCCTGGGTAATCTCAGGGGGCCCGGAGGCTGCGCTGGCTTTGCTGGAGCAATTTAAGGGGCGTAATTGTCTTGTGTTTATAATGTACCAGAGCCGCTTAAGTTGATTTTGTACTGTGGTGGGAGCAGAAAGGTGAGGTGCTTCACGGGGGGGTAGAGCCTGGGACTGCGCTGGCTTTTCTGGAGCAATATTGGCTGCATTGTTTGTTATTCAGTGCTGCATGAACGGATTATTTTGTCCTGATTCAAAGCTGGTCTCTGTTAAAAAAAAAAGAAAAAAAAGTTTGTTTATAAGTTTTGTCCTTTCTTAAATGTCTGGCACGGGACGCAGTGCTTCTAGCCAGGTAGGGGTCACTGTGCTTTCAAAATGTATCATGTCATACGTACATTAGGCTCATGCACAATCTCATATGTTTCAGTTTGTTCCTTATGGTAAGGAAATATATGTTTTAATATGGCCAGGTTTTCTCGGTTGGTCTGTTTGGATTTCTCAAAGTCTCTTTGCGGGCGACATTTGGTAAGCCTTCTGATTATCATCCACATTCACTGGTCGCGAGTCTTTTCAGAGCTTCTACATGTCTGGTTCATATTACGTTTCGGTCCGGGTGCATTTAGTTTGTTCACAGAGGTGTGGTGATGGTATCAGTCAGTCACTGTTCCCAGATACCATTAAACACGTGTTTTATTCTACAGCTGTTATGTCTCATGGGTCTGACATTGTGGATGCTTCTGTGGAAGAAAATGGATCTAGGATGTCGGAATCTGGCAGTGTTCCTTTACTACGGAACTGGACTGTACTCATGTCAGAGTTAACTAGGAGGGGTATTCCTTTCCCGGCTACTGCACGAAAGGCAGAACTTTTTCGTCTTTTAGTGACTGCTCCCGCTCAGTTAAATCAGGAGGAGGTGTCTATGGCCACGGTCCAGACTTTGTTATCCCAGTTGCATGCTATGTTGAATAATGTCACAGATTCCATAACAAGTATGCAAGCAAGGCTGGAGTCAGTGAAGTCTAGGGTGACGGCCACGTCCAGCTCATCTCTGGAAGTATCGACCGCGGTTGTTCCCGTAGCAAGTACGTCTGGTGGTATTGCTAGTTCGCCTAATATCATTTCGGCACATTTTATCCCTCCCAGTATCAAGAAAGATATCTTGGAGGGTAAGGATGTAAATCTGGCGTCCCTGTTAATCGCCACTTGCGACTTGTCTGAGAACAGAGTCGTTGCTTGTGGTGATGTGTCTGTTATTCTCAAGGGTCGTGAATATAGATTGAATAGGAAATTGTCCATCCCTGAATTTGTACTGGCTTTCAACCTATTCAGAGATGTCATTTGCTCTACCCGACCTGAGAGGAGAGAGGAAATGGATCTCTATATGTTTAGAGTTACCGAGTTAGGATACAGATATGGAGGAGGTGCGTTTTTTGACTATCATTGCTCTTTCTCCACCAAAGCGGCAGCAGCGCTGAGTTAATTTTAGTTTTCAGTCAATTGGGCAACGTTAGATACCGAATTATTCTGCAGGTATTTTGAAGGGCTTAAAGCTCCTGCCTGCTCGTCATGCCAATCTATTTTTCATTCGTCAGAGTGGTGTCATAATGTAGCTACCAGTGCTGCTCTTAATACGACTACTCCGTTAGCTGGTCCATCGGACAGCAGTAGAAGTGTAATTTCAGTGGATAAGCTTGGTCGTCCAGTCAAGTATCTAGGGAAATCACTAATTTGCAATAATTACAATTTCGCAAATCGTGTTATTAATGTGGATTCCTTGCAGTTGCTTTTACTAAAGCATCCAGATCCATGTTTTATTGATTTCCTTGTGTCTGGTCTTAGTTCAGGTTTTCACACTGGCCTCGTGGCCCTACCAGAGCTTACTTTTGAATGTAAAAATTTACAGTCCGCGAGTAAAACCCCGTCTTTAATAGACAGACTTTTACAAATTGAGTTAGACAAAGGCTTTGCTATAGGCCCCTTTTCAGTTTCTCCATTTGATCGATGGAGAGTTAGCCCGATAGTGGTGGTAACAGGAAAATTCAGAAATAAAGAAAGGATGATATATGATTTATCCGCTCCACACGGTTTACACATCCCTAGCCTTAATTCCCTTATTCCTTCCGAAGAGGTTAGTATGAAGTATGCGTCCATCGATCAAGCAATCACACTCATTTTACAGTTAGGTCCAGGTACAGCATTGTCTAAAACTTATATTTCGGACGCTTCTAAGTTACTTCCGATCAAACCCGAACTTTGGCAATGGCATGGAATTAAATGGAGAGATAGTTATTACTTCGCCACCAAACTCACCTTAGGTTCCCGGAGTAGTTGCTGGTTGTTTGATCAACTGGCGAAAGCGTTGCATTGGATATTAGAGCATACATGTCTTTGCCAGCATGTCATCCATTATTTGGATGATTTCCTCTTCAACGAACCACCAGGGGGTCACTCAAGTAATTTGCATAAACTGTTAGATTGCTTTGCTCAGTTGGGTGTTCCAGTAGCCCCTAACAAGCTCGAAGGACCATCCTCGGTCCTTATTTTTTTGGGTATTACATTAGATACACAAATTTTGCTATGCACGTAATTCTGCAAAGTGAATCCTTTATTGCACGGTTGTTAGCCCTCTTATCGACAGCCCCTTGTCAGGACAGTCCGGTTTATTTGGATAGGGAAGCTGAGGCGGACCTCGTGATGTGGCAACATTTTTTGGATCAGTGGAATGGTATCTCTATGTTCATTCCGGTGACTTCAAGAAGTTCATTGGTGGTTTTTGTATCAGCTACTAGTGATGGTTTTGCAGCTATTTTCGATATGCATTGGTTGACGGAGGCATGGCCAGTTGAATAGCAGCACCTTCAGATTTCATTCAGCCTCTGGCTTTTCGTGTTTTATACACCGTAATGGCTGCAGCTTATGTTTGGGGTAGTTCCTGGTCTGGTCGAATGGTAATGTTCAGTTCTGACAATCTGGCTACTGCAGATATTATTATTAGTGGCAAGTCTAAATAGGCATACGTGGTGTCATTGATGCGTCGCCTAGTACAGCTTTCTCTACAGTTTAATTTCTATTTCAGCTGCTTCTATATATGTACTTCGACTAATACTGCAGCCGACGCCTTGTCCAGGGCTAATTTCTATCTTTTTTCACAGGTCATGACCGGAGAAGATGATGGGCAAACACCGAGCCTCCGCATTCGGAATTAATGCTAGTTTGAATAGGCACCTGGCCATTGCCCCCCAGTTAGTGGCTAAGTCCCTTTCAGCCAATACCACTAGAGCTTATAACACTGGGTGGCAATTGTTTCTTAAGTTTCAGCATGTACATCCCCAGGGCAATATGTCTTTCATTAATCATATACTCGCGTTTATTGGGTATTGTCATACTGAGGTACATCTGAGTCATAGTACCGTCAGATCTTACTTAGCAGGTGTTCAGCATTTTACTTCTATGTCGCTTCCCGACAGGGGTTCATTGTTCTCTGTGCATGTAATTAAAGCTGCGTTACGAGGGTTAAGAAATAGCAGTGTTAGTGTTAACTGTCGTAGACTACCAATTTCAGGGGAAGTCTTCAGACAGATGTCTGACTTGCATGATTGCATTCTCCCTTTGGAGAACTTCATATTCTGGTTATTAAAGCGTCCATTTACCTAGCATTCTATGGTTTCCTAAGACCAGGGGAGTTCACATGCACAACACTCAGCAGTTATTTCCTCACCGTCAAGCAGTTGGTTCCTGATTCCGAAGGGTACACTCTGGTTTTACCTGTCACCAAAACTTCTCAGGTCGGTCCACCTACGCATGTCAGACACCGCTGGTGTCCAGTTCAGGTGTTGCATCAGTTAACCACTTCTCTGCCAGACCGTAGTCCAGATAGTCCATTGTTGCCGTTTTCCTCAGTACCACTGTCCACGTCTCAGTTTGTGTCTCATGTGCGTCTACTGGCCACCAGCGTAGTTATTGAGCCAGCCTCCATATCCGGGCATTCCTTTAGGATAGGTGTAGCTTCAGCGTCTAGAAAAAACAAAGTACCCGCTCACATAATACGTAAGTTAGGCGCTCATCTTGTTTCAATAGATATATCCCTAATCCTGAACGAGTAATTTCATGTGCCTTTCAAAGTTTGGTTTTGTAATTTGTTGAATAAAGTTTTCTGGATAGCATGCTGGTTCTTTGCCCTCTTTCAGGTGTACTCTCGACGAGACGGTTATGGCATATTTCAGACCGTTCGAGTACTTCAGGGTTTGTTGTAGGTGTCGGCAGCTAACTCAGTGTACCATGGCCCTGACCACAAATATATTCGCCTTTCATCGTTGCACTTGATGTATACCTGCTTTTGCGGAATGGACTGAAGAACTTAGTGGTAAAAATTCTTTGTGACACTGGCTTTTTTTTGGAAAATGTATAGGTGAATGTAGACTTTCTTCTGTATGAACCGCACTCTATTATACTTTCATTGGTGATTTTTTTTATTTTTATTTCCACTATGTTTTCTTTGGGCAAATTGATGGGTGTTTGTAGACCTTCTTTTGCGGTGTGGACCGAATTACGTTGTCGTGCGTCCAGCAGTGAACATAATGAAGACGCTGATGACAACACACCAGCAGACTTCGCCTTTACCATCTATGCACAATTAAATCAAGCAGCTTTAGTAAGTTGAAAACATTCATGTATTTTTATCTACTCCATCTGCATTCGATCTCCACAGCAGACAAGACATGACAGGAGAGCCTCTGCTTTGGAGTCCAAGTCCAGTTTCTTAAGATCAGGAGTTCCATCAGAATTGTGTGTAACATTCTTGCTCCCTCTGCAAAGCCATAACAAAAGAACTCTGTAGGCATACACATCAGAGGAAGCTGAAGCCACATCGGTGGGACATGTTTCTCGCTCGGAAGGAAGCAGGGAAGGTTCAGCCCAAACTTCTGTCTGGGAGACAGGGCCATAGCAAAGAGGTTCTGGGGTCTCACATAGTCCACAGGCAGGGAGGTCTGTGGTCTGGTATTCCTCCCATCTCTCACGTGGAGTAGGCAACTCTGGGATGAGCGGCTCCGGCTCTGGCTGAGGTCGTTCTCGGAAGCGGAGCACACTGTCTGATGACTCTTGCAGACAGCGCACTTTTCTTATTGCAGCTGGGTCATCCAGCCATACCTCCAGTGCTGACAACGGGACCAGAGGTTTCTTGAGGCAGATTAACGCTACAGCAAATGGAACCTGAAGGGACTCCATGGGGTATATTCTACGGTGTCCCCCTTATATAGGCTATGGCGGGCCTGAGGAAGGTAATGGCGCCTGTTAACATACAGCTCCTGCCCACTTTTGTCATCTTGGATGAAGCCAGACCCCTCTCAACCGAGAACCAGACCTAGCTCCCGGTCCTCCTCTCAAAAATTGGGTCCCTGGGCTGGGGTCGATCCCATACCCTGACTGCCCAGTCCTTAATAGCTTTCCAATATTGCCAAATATTTCCCCCATTGGCCATAATCTCTCTCGGGACCATAGGATTTAGTCCATCTTGTTTCCTCTCTGGCTAGCACATGTAATACCCCAGAGTGGCATTACAAAAACATATTTGTATCGATGCATCCGTAATGACCTGGACCTTATATGAAATATCCCATCAGGTGAACTCTGTAAAAAAAAATATATATATTTTAGAATAAGTAAATAAAAAAAGGTGCCAGATCAGCCATTTTTTTTAGTTACCTTGCCTCACAAAAAGTGTAATATTGAGAGATCCAAAAAAATCGTATGTACCCCAAAACAGTATCAATTAAACTGTCACATTATGACACAAAAACAGCCCTCACACAAGACCATCATCAGAAAAATAGAAAGATATATAATAAAAAAAAAAATGCTTTGAGTGAAAGTGGTAAAACGTTAAAGCTATAAAATTGGTATCTCTGTAATTGTACTGGCCAGCAGAATAAAGATAACGTGTAATTTTTCCCGCACAGTGTACGCCTCAATAATAAAACCCAAACATTAATTGCAACAATTAATTCAGGGCTTTTCTTTATCCTGTTTACCAAAAAGCAAAATAAAAAGCAATTAAAACGTTTTGTGTACCCCAAAATAGAACCAATGTTGATGCAACTCATCCTGCAGAAAGTAAGCCCCAAACACAGCTATGTTGAGAGAAAAATAAACATATAGGGGGTTTACTAACAGAAATTCGCCTATTTGTGGTGTATTTCTTACACATATTGGGGATGCAAAAGTTATTTGCGCCGCAATCTGTGACTTTTCCCCGCTCACGCCAGGTGAAAGGGGAAAGGCCAGGAGGCTTACCTCATTTACCATTTTCTACGCCTGCTTTAGGCATAGAAAATGGGCTAAATTTAAGCCAGCAAGGAAGCTGGCATAGATTTAGATCGGCGGTGGAAGCACCAAAGTTATGTAGATACTGTCGCCTCTTCATAACTTTGGCAGATGCACCGCCATTATTAAGACCAGAATCTAAAATGCCGGTCTTAATAAATGACATTTATGGCACTTCAGCACCCAGTAGAACCCACCTAATAATTTAAAGGATGTGGTGTCTCAGATGGCATGAGCTGGGCACAAAATACTGGGCCCTGGAATGCCATATCTGTGGAAAACTTGCAATTTTAATTTTAAGCAGTCTCCTGCTCATTAATTACTGCAAAACACCTGTGAGGTCAAAATGCTCACTCCAGACCTTAATAAATACCTTAAGGGGTGTAGTTTCTAATAAAGGGTCACTTCTCAGGGGTTCCATTTACTATTTAAACCCAGAGCCTCTACAGTTGTCAGCATAAGATGCATAAATCACTGCAATGGGCCTCAAATGTCCATGCTGCTCTTTTACTCCTAAGCCTTATGGTATGTCTAGGCAGAAGATTAGGGTTATATGTAGGGTGTTTATAAAACTAGGAAACATGGCATAATAAGAGGGCTTGCTTTCCATACTGACATATGTTAGACAACATATTGGGCACTGAGTTAGCATATCTGTACAAAAATTAAAATTTTCATTTTGCACCATCTATTGTGAATTGATTTTAGCAAAATACCTGTGGGTCAAAATGGTCACTACAGCCATTGGTAAATTCTGTGAGGGTGGTGGTCTCTAAAATGGGCTAACGTCTTAGGGGTTTCTTTGTTTTATTTAACCTCAGAGCCTCAGCAGTTGTTAGTCAGTGCTGTATGAATCTTCAAACAATACCTCATATGCATATATTGCTCTCCCTCTTCTGAACCCTGCTGTGTGTCTATTCAGTATTTTACGACCACATATGGGTTATTGCTGTTAGGGGTGAGCAAATTGACTTCGGATGCTTCACATAAAACTTAATTGTAATACTGTATGGAGTGGGCCAGCGAAACCCGGGTCGGGCAAATACCGCTGAGACGGTTTTATGATTGTATACACTGCGATTTTGTAAGTGTGATTAAAGACGCATATTTGATTTTACAAAAGGTGGTGCACTATTTTGCTTTCTATTGCAGTATATCCGGAAAGTCAATTTACTTCTGATCCGGTTGGCTGCTTATACTGAACCACAGACATTGGAGCCTGTTTGGTTTGAACCTATTTCCGCTTTGTGCAGCGCGGTTCCTAGAATTTATATATGGATTGTTAAAGGTGTTCTTCCCACAACACGAATTGGAACCTGCAGCAGCGTGTAATCTTATCCCAGACGTGATCGGTATTTCTTTTTTACTCATATAAAAATTAAAAGAATATTCCAGTTAGATTAAGTTATTTGTCTTGACTGTAATGATCTGAGGTTGTTGGAGACTGGGGGGTCTGATTTGAGGCTGATGGAGGCTGGGCGGGTCTTATTTGAGGCTTATGGAGGCTAGGGGGATCTGATGTGAGTCTGATGTAAGTTAGGGGGTCTGATCTGAGATGTATGGTGTCTGATATGAGGTCTGATAAAGAATGAGGGTCTGATTTGGGGGTATGAGGATTGGAATTAGAAAAATTATTTGCATCACCTAAGGGTTTGGCTATATGGTGACGTGTCACGTGACTCAGATCAGACCCCCCAGTCTTCATCAACCTCAGATCAGACCCTCATCATCCTTAGATCAGACCCCCAACCTCCATCAGCCACGGAAGAGACCCCCATCAAACCCCCAAGCGTCCATTAGACTGTCATCAGCCCCAGATCAAAACCCCATCAGACTTTAGATCAGACCCCCATCTGCCTCAGATCAGACCTCCATCAGCCTCAGATCGTATCCCCATTAGTGATGAGCTGCAGGGGCTATATTCTAATTTGCGATATTTCACGACTATATGGGTGAATATTCGCCATATATTCGTGAATTTGTGGTTATTTTCTTGAATGCGAAAAATCGGCAATGTAATATTCACGTAATGGGCGCTCAATACAGGCGTGGGTCACTTTCGGTACATTTTTCAAGTTTCTAGAAGTTTACTGAGACTGGAGATAATGGTTGGCACGGCAGAACATTACAACAGCTTTGTATGCAGGTAGAGTGCTCCAATATATATTCGCGATTGCAAAAATAGGCAATTAATGGTGCGCAAATTTTTGCGCAATACGTGCAACTGGGTGACATCACAGCACTATGTATGTATCACACTACCTAACACCCTGCACTCAACCCCATCTGCTACACTATAAATGAATTTAACCTAAACTGACTATCTCCCTCTAACTATCTGAATTATATATCTAAGTTAACTGTCTAATGTATATACAGCAGAGCACAACAATCACACTGCTGTCTCTCTCAGAACTCCATTACACTACAAAAAATGGCTGCTGGGGAGGTTCCTGATATAGTAAGGGGTAGGTAACTTTCCTATTGGTTGCTAGGGATGTTGCTAAGCTCAGACAAAGACATTGCAGCAATGCAAAACGAAGAAAAACGGCTTCAGAATGAGATGAAAATCCTCTTAAAACTTCTCCTTTATTGCAATATATAACAGCAGACACATCCACATTGTATGCAGTGATCGTTAACGCATTTCAGACATTTCGTCCTTAGTCGTAACAATGTATCATGTTGGAGAGCTGTATATAAGTGTGTACTAACCCTTCCTCTCAAGAACGGGGGAAGGGAAGAGACTACTTCATTGGTCACTCCATCATGATAACACCTGTTACTTAAATGCACATTGGATTTCAGGTGCTCATCACACTTAGCTCAGGTTTCCTGCCAGATTAACTCTTATATTTAGTTTAATCTCTGAGATATGCCCTGCAGTCTCCACAATCAACCTGCAGCACTTTGGCTGGAAAAATCGCATAGTGTGAACAGCAACATACAATACTATAATAAAAGGGGGGAGCGGTGGTTGTTTTGGACAAGGACTTGTACAATAAACAAATGTTGGACATGTTATCTGATGCATCCACGTACAGAAAACTTGCAAAAGATCCTCTGAAAGAGTTCAATTGCAAATATCTGACGTAATTACATAAGGGCCGGGATATGGTTGTCTTTAATGACGCTGAATACAGGTATCTGTGTGTGGATACACCAGTGACACCAATAATGCATGCACTGCCCAAAATGCATAAACAGGTCCACCCTACCCCCTTGCGGCCTATTGTATCAGGAATAGGGTCCCTGACAGAGCGCCTGGGCAATTGGCTGGATAATATCTTGCAGCCAATGGTCAGGCGTGTACCAGGGTTCCTAACCCTAAGTTCACACCTGAGCGTTTTACAGCGCGTTCAAACGCGCTGTAAAACGCTCAACACATGAAAACCAATGCTTTCCTATGGCCCTGGTTCTCACTTGAGCGTTTTACAGCGCGTCTGAACGCGCTGTAAAACGCCCGACGCATAAACAAGTACTTGAGCTTTTTTTGGGGCGTTTTTCGTGCGTTTTGTGATTGACACCACAGTAGTCAATCACAAGAACGCGCGTACGAACGCGCGTTTCCTATTTGCAAAAACGTGCTGAAATACGCGCGACAAAAACGCGCGTAAAACGCGCGTTTCCAGAACGCTCAGGTCTGAACCCAGAGTAAGGGATGCAGCAGATGTCCTGAGGGCAATGTATAATCTAACATGGCAGACTGATTACAAATGGGTTACGGCAGATGTCGTGGCGTTGTATTCATACATCCCCCACAGAGTCACATTACTGGCAATGGAGTTTCATCGCCATAAATACACTGGACATAATGATGACTTTGATTATGTATGTGAAACTATGTATGTATGTGAAATTACTGAATTTTTGTTGGTGCACAACTACTTTATGTTTGACGAAGTGTACTATCTTCAGACATGTGGAGTGTCAATGGGGGCAAAATTTTCGCCCTCACTGGCAAATTTAACTATGGCCTACTGGGAAGAAAAATATATTCACAATCCAAATAATCCGTTTGGCTCTGGATTGGTCTGGTATGGCAGATTCATCGATGACCTGCTCCTTATATGGGTGGGCGATGTGTCTGCCATACCGGACCTCCAGGGCTACTTGAACGATAATGAATATAATTTGCGCTTCACGTGTACTGTAGAAAACAAAAGCATTAATTTTCTGCATTTGACACTGACTGGTCATCCAGATGAGAGAGTGCACACGCAAACCTTCAGGAAGGACGTAGCTGGTAATTTCATACTTAATGCATGGAGTCATCACCCATTACATGTCATTAAAGCGATCCCTGTGGGAGGATATATTCGAGCACTGAGGAACTGTAGCTCCATACCATCTTTTGAGAAAGAATGCTCTATGATTGATAATAGATAAAAAAATAGAAATTACCCAGATTGGATGCTCCAGAGAGGCAGAAACATAGCATTCCCTTACGTCCTACCAGCAGCACAGATGGGGTTAACCACCCCCCGTGGACTGGCAGGACCGGCGGAATGTTTAATGAGCCCAAGACTAATAACTCAATTTAACAATTAAGTATCTCCTTAAAAGGAGGAAGTCAACCCCCAGCCCACTGTGTTTTTTTCTGTCCTCCTGGACAGGTGGACTAGGCGGTTTGTTCCCCCCTTTCTTATGGAAAGTGCGGGGAGCCTTCTTTTCGTTTGGGTAACGGCGTTGCCTTTTTTCCTAGGTACCTTGTCAGTTTGGCCGGCAGCTTTTTCGCTGCCGGCCCCGCGCAGTTGCGCCTGGCTGGTGGCGGCGTCCTTGGTCCAGGATTCCCGGTCCCTGTGCGCCGCCATCCTCCGGAGGTGACGCGGGGACTCTCCTTTTTGCGTCACCTCCGGGTAATACGGCCGTGATTTTTTCACGGGCACGATTTTTTTCATAGATGCGATTTTTTTTTTATGCATCTTCCTGTGGAGGATTTACTGGGGGAAGGGTGGATTGGCTATCCCTCCCCTTCCCCTATTTTGGGAGGCTGTGTGCTCCAGTTCAGTCTCTGGCTACATATGCTTTTTCAGCTAGCTTCCAGAGTCCTAAAATTGGTGTTGTTCCACTTGTGGTGTTTTTTTCCTCAGCTGCCTCCGGTCTGTTTTTCTTCCTTTCTTGCATAGATAGGTGGTTTACAAATGTTTCATTTGTCCCTTTTTTTCCCGCAGTGATGTCTCCTCCACGGGATTCGGAAGGCAGGAAAGTGGATTCCAAGAGGAAGCATCTATCCTGCTACCATTGCAGCAGTCAACGGTTATTGTAAGGTGATCATACCTGCACTCGTAAGATCGCAGAAGCTAAGCAGCTTTAGGCTGGGCTAAGACCAGGATGGGAGACCTCTGTCCCGGTAGAGAGACATTCTTGGTCTCCTTAGTTTCTTCCTCCTTGGATAAGGAGGAGGAGCTGATATTGTGTTTTCTCCCCTGGAAAGACACAGAAGTTGCTCAAGTCCATCAGGTCGGGGGACCATGATGTTGACTCGGGGGGGAGCCTCCGTTCCCGCTACTCGGGCACATCGTGTCTTCAAAGCGGATGAGACCCTCCTCTCTGTCATGATATAGAGTGGAAAAAACCTGGAAAAGGTCCGGTTTTAACAAAGAAGTTTAAATCCATGTTCCCGATGGCTTAACCCTTGGTGGATTCGTGGGGATCCATTCCCAAGGTGGACATGGCTATTGCCAAGTTGTCCAAGCGCACTCTGGTTCCTGCAGACGATGGGTCTAGCTGCAGGACCCCCTTGCAGAGTGCACACTAAGACGGGGTGTTATGGCAGCTGCGGGTTTTGAAGTCTCTACGTTCCTCTGATCTCGCCTGGATCAATTCAAGTTGATTTGAACCAGATGCTTTCAAGACCATCAACCTGGCTACGGACTTCTTGTGCGATACCGCACAGCCCCAGTTGAAGAGCTTCCCGCTAGCAAAGCAAGTCCTGGATATGAGGCCAAACACAGATCCTTGCTCTTGAAGCTAAGCAGCAGGTCTGTGGCTCATGGGAGACCAAGTGCCTTTGGCACCCTGTAACAATACTATCAAATAATGTCAGGGGCCTATATATAACATGGCCCTGAGATCGGCGGCCCATATTCCGTTTGGAGGAGCCAAGGATGGAAAATCCACCTCCTGACTACGGGCCTCTTTGAGGCTCTTGCTTAATTCCCGTTACTCCTGCCGTCCTGCCAATAAGCTTCATGTACCCATCGGGAGTCATCTCTCCCACTTCTGAGAAGAATGGATCCAAGAGATCTCGGATCCTGGGTCCTGAATATCATTTTCAACGGTTATTTAGTCAACAACACCTCTATTCCACTGGACAGGTTTGTCAAGATCAACCTTCTACAAGCTGCCAAGGAGGCGATCCTAGAGGCGTACATTCAGGACTACATTTGCAAAAGGGCTCTGGAGGAGGTTCCGGCAGGAGAACGGGGCCTAGGGATCTATTCACCAGTTTTCTGGTTCCCAAGACTTCATGAGATCTCCGGATGATTATCGATCTGAGATATTTCAATCGATTTATAAGGAAGGTGAAGTTTCGTGTAGAAACCATCAGGTCAGTAGTTCACGTCGTCAATCCTGGAGACGTGATGGCAACCCTGGACCTCAAGAATGCATATCTGCACATCCCGATCCATCCTGGTTCCAGGAAGTATATCAGGATCACAGTCCAGGTGTCCGGTGTCGTCAAGCATCTTCTGTTGCCCTTCTCTTTGGCATTTCTTCTGCCCCTCACACTTTTACCAAGGTGGTGGTTCTGTGGTGGCGGCTTTGAGGCTTCAAGGACTGACCATCATTCCTTATCTGGACGACTGGCTTTGAAAGCCTCTGCTCTAGCGGTCCTAACCCAACTTCTTCAGGTAACAATCTCCTTTCTGTTCCACCTAGGTTGGATCATCAGCTGGTAGAAGTCGAACGTGAGCCCGTCGTCTTCAGTAAGATATCTAGGCTTCATAACCGACTCCGCTGGGATGTCGCTCCAGTTGACTCCAGAAAGAAGATTCCGGGTTCAGAACACGGCAAGTTCCCTTCCCCGGCGAGTTCCAATCCGGACTCTCATGAAGATGTTGGGGCTCATGTCAGCATCTGCGGAAGCAGTCCCTTGGGCTCTATGGCACCTCCGCCCTCTACAGTCGGAGGTCCTCTCCTAATGGAATGGCAGCCCTGCTGGGCTAAACTCCCTGTGCTCCCTGACTTGGCAAACTCGGTATTCCCTCAGATGGTGGTGCCATCTTTTAGACAGGAAGTCTATGACCCAGCCAGTCTGGGTCATATTGACTACAGATGCGTCCTAAGTAGGCTGGGACGCTCACCTAGACGACACTCCAGTTCACGGGACCTGGTTTCCTCAGGAGTGGCTTCTTTCATCCAATCTCCGCGAGATTCAGGCTATCCGGCTAGCCCTCCTTCACTTAGCCCCTCAGATCCGGGGCAAAGCGGTGACAGTCCAGTCAGACAATGTGACTGCGGTACTTTACATCAACCAGCAGGGAGGCACAAGATCACTTCCCCTCTTGTCAGAGATCGGGGTGATTCTGGATTAGACAGAGTTGTACCTTCCCACTTATCTGCGATCCACATCCAAGGCTCCCTCAATATGATAGCGGCTGAACCGCGGTCTTCCGTCGGTAGAGTGGTCTTTACATCCGGAGAATCAAGCAGATAGTCCTCAAGTGGGTATGCCAGAGGTGGGTCTCATGGCAACAAGGTTGAATGCCAAGGTGGAGAGGTTCTGCTCCCTCTACAGGGAGGACAACCCCCTGGCGTTAGATGCTCTGTCAATATCCTGGAGGTTCAGGCTGGCTTAAATCTTCCCTCCCTTTTCCATGATACCGAGGGTATTTATGAAAATCCGTCAGGATCAGGCCTCGGTGATAGCCATCATACTGTTTTGGCCGAAGAGATCCTGGTTTACCTAGCTCACCCAGTTGAGTCGAGGACAATATTGGAGGCTCCCCCCACAGCAGACCCTGGTGTCGTGGGACACTCACCTCTGCTCAGATCTGCACAGATTCAACCTGACAGCCTGGAGGTTGATCAGTCCCTTCCCGGAATAGAAGGGCTTTCAGAGTCGGTCCTGAGAACGCTGTCTCATTCTAGAGCCTACTCATTCTAGAGCCTACTCTTGTATTATGAGGATATTCTCATCCTGTTGTACCTCAACTGAGGAGGCGTCTGCAGATCCGCCCCTCTCCGCTATCCTTCAGTTCCTGCAAAACGGCCTTGATAGAGGCCTTGCCCTTTTACTCTGAAGATTCAAGTTTCAGCCATCTCAGCTTGCCTTAACAGGCTTTTTTCTCAGGACCCGCTGATCAAATGGTTCCTTAAAGGAGCTGAAAGATTAAAGCCTACAGTACTGAGACCCCTTTTTTTCAATGGGTTTTTCAGTAGTTCTCAGGGGTTAGCATCTCCCCCTTTGAACCGTTAGAGGAGGTGGACATCAAGTTCGTCACTTGGAAGTTTGTGTTTCTCCTTGCAGTGACTTTGGCCAACAGGGTCTCTGAGCTTCAAGCTCTCTCAGCACATGAGCCCTATTCTTACATGACCGGGACCTTCTTAGATTCCTCCCGTATTGTAGGCCTAAAGTTCCTTCCTTCCAGAACATCAACCAGGTGATATTCCTCCTGGTTCTGTCGACATCTACCACCTCCTCCTAGGAACCTGCTAGACATCCTCTGGACGTCTCGAGATGTCTCCGGATCTATGTGGATAGATCAAGGAGTTCAGGAAAGATGAGAATCTGCTAATCCTGTTGCCGGTAAGTTTAAAGGCTATAAGGCATCCAAACCTTCCATCAGTTGGTGGATTGAGGAGGCTATTAAGGAATCCTTTGTTTTCACAATCTCTGGACCCTCCGGGATTTGTGAAGGCCCACTCTACTAGAGTTGTGGCTACTTCTTTTGCCGAGAGGAGTCTTCTGCCTCTCAACATGATTTGCAAAGCTGCCTCCTGGAGCTCTGAATCGACATTCATCTCCCATTATAGACTAGATGCCAGTCTAGCTGAGTTTCGGCCTTTGGGCAGACTTTTCTTAGTTCTGCCAGGCAGGAAGGCCCTCTCTAGGGGTTTTTTCTTGCTATCTCCCCATCTGTGCTGCTGGTAGGACGTAAGGGAATCGTTAATTTCTAACGATAATTTGTTTTCCCTTAGTCCTAACAGCAGCACACAAATTTCCCACCCTAGTAAGTCTAGTTTTTTTCTTGCTATAAACACAGTGGGCTGGGGGTTGACTTCCTGCTTTTAAGGAGATACTTAATTGTTAAATTGAGTTATTAGTCTTGGGCTCATTAAACATTCCGCCAGTCCTGCCAGTCCATGGGGGGTGGTTAACCCCATCTGTGCTGCTGTTAGGACTAAGGGAAAACAAATTATCGTTAGAAATTAACGATTACAGAGATCGAGATTTGACATGCTTTTTGGACGTACTGACAGTCATAAACAGGGCGGAGGTCGGGGGGATGGTAAAATTTACCAAGGCGACAGGGAGCGGGACAATGTGCCCACTCTGGTATTAACATTCAGTAAGCAATTTGGAAAAATACGCAACATTGTTAATTACTGTTTGCCAATTTTGTATGACGATCAGATATTATATGATGCACTAAAATCGGGATGCCATATAGTTCCAAGGAGGGCTCCTACCCTGTCCAGCACCTTGTCACCTTCCTTATTTTCATCCAGAAAAAATATAAAAAATATGGGAAGCAGCTGGTTAAGCTATAGGGGATTCACTAAATGTGGCAGCAGTCCCTGCAAAACATGCAATTATGTTATTCCAACCAAAAATTTCCAGAATTCTGATCATTCTTCCACATTCTCCATCAAAAGCTATATTAGCTGCAACACTACTGGCGTGGTGTACGTTATTCGTTGTGTGGAATGTGACTTAATGTATGTGGGAAGCACTATACGTAAACTTAAAAATAGGATACTAGAACATTTAAATTACATTAGCAATCCCACTGCTTTAAATATTTGCAATGTGGCCAGACATTTTATTCAGGTTCATGCGCGTAAGACGAAGGCTTTTTGCGCCTTTGCAGTTAAAAAAGTTTCTGCGCCATTGTGAGGTGGAGTTTGACGAAAAAAACTACTCCTTCGTGAGGTGTATTGGATTTTAAGGCTTAATACCAGAGCTCCTTCAGGCTTGAATTTGAAAAAAGAACTTATGTATGTATATCAATGATCTAAAATAAATGCAAGAAAATTTGTTCCAAAGTGGTCATATATATATCCATTTGTGATCTCAGTCATGTGGTGTAGATGAGGTCATTGAATGGTTTGTTACTATGTTTTTATTATAGTATTGTATGTTGCTGTTCACACTATGCAATTTTTCTAGCCAAGGTGCTGCAGTTTTCAGAGATTAAACTGAAAGCAAGAGTTAATCAGGCAGGAAACCTGAGCTAAGTGTGATGAGTACCTGAAATCCAATGTGCATTTAAGTAACAGGTGTTATCATGATGGAGTGACCAATGAAGTAGTCTCTTCCCTATTATATCAACATTCCCTCCAGTGAGCAGAGGCTATAAGTATATTTATTTGAATTGATATATTGTGCCTGCTCTTGGCTCCTGGATTAGATCTAAAACTTAACTTTTAATAACTTCTTAACTTAACTCTATTTTTAAAACTGAATGCTCGCTTGCCTGACTGGCTATCACTATCACTATATCTTGCGGAGTGCCACTCCACTACTATTAAGGGGGAGAGGGTCGCGCGCACTATCTCCCCTTTACTGGTTTAAGTGAATCCAGGTATAGCGATCATATGTTTAAAATCACTGCACACTATCCCCCGACATGTTTTGCCTGAACAGGCGTCCTCAGGGGTATCGGATAGCGTCTGTGTGCTGCAGGGCGGTGAGGCTATTTAAAGCCTTTGCTCTCCACCTACTACGTCATTTCTATATTCACCTATCGGATCCTTTAGTAGATAGAGGTTCAATGTTACCTTGTTTCTGATTGGGCATAGATGTTTGAGACGTACGATCCGACTTGCTGCCGCGCATGTCATCTCACTTAGTCTTTCACAACTCAATCCGTGTTGCTGCGCATGTCCCGATACTTAGTGTTCGGGACATGCTTAGAGTGCATTGCGCATGTCTAAGTACTTAGTTTTTAGACCTCATTTGCTGCTACGCTACCTCCCATACTCTGCCTCTGTTGGAGCTTCCTATCTAGAGTGCGTATAACAATAGCTTTCCATAGTTATTCTGTATCTAACCCATTACTATCATATATATATATACTATCATATTATATAACATTCTCGTTTTCTAAGTAATTATTACCACTGTCATATTTGTATATTTGTATTGATTATGTATTTCTAATTTCTATTTTTATTATTGAATCATTATCACCATTATTATTAGGATTTTTGAAATCACGTCTGTACTCATTTTTGCCTAGATCTTACCTATAGCATTTTACCACAGCACTTATTAAATTTTACTATCATGATTTATCTTATTTACAGTGATTATTTTATTAGTGTTTTGGAGTCTTGTACTATATATATATATATATATATATATATAGAAGAAGAAAGTTACTCATTTTTTGAGCAAAAGCAGGGATCAACTAGAGGTAAAAAGATTGAGTATGAACTTCATAGAGAGTAAAAATTGATAATATATGTAATAGCCCCCCACCTTCTGTATACATTAAGTAGTAATCCATTCAAAGGTAATAAGATGTGTGACAATGCAATCTAATGATGGATGTATATAGTAAGATAGTATAGGAAATTATGTGAGAACAGTATCCAAAAATCTCCAAATAAATTTCATAATTATGTACCATTAAGATCATATAGTCATCTTGTTTAAAAATATTTGTATAAAATATTTATAAAAATAAAAAATAAAAAATAGAACTATCTGTATAAAGAATTCTAGAATGATGATATTCACTATAATACAACAATAATATAAGTCACTAATCCAAAACACTAATAAATTAATCACTGTAAATAAGATAAATCATGATAGTAAAATTTAATAAGTGCTGTGGTAAAATGCTATAGGTAAGATCTAGGCAAAAATGAGTACAGACATGATTTCAAAAATCCTAATGATAATGATTCAATAATAAAAATAAAAATTAGAAATACATAATCAATACAAATATACAAATATGACAGTGGTAATAATTACTTAGAATACGAGAATGTTATATAACTAACTGGCAAAAGCAACATGTATCTAATAACCTAGAAGACATTATGAGAAGAAACAAATATGATAGTAATGGGTTAGATACAGAATAACTATGGAAAGCTATTGTTATACGCACTCTAGATAGGAAGCTCCAACAGAGGCAAAGTATGGGAGGTAGCGTAGCAGCAAATGAGGTCTAAAAACTAAGTACTTAGACATGCGCAATGCACTCTAAGCATGTCCCGAACACTAAGTATCGGGACATGCGCAGCAACACGGATTGAGTTGTGAAAGACTAAGTGAGATGACATGCGCGGCAGCAAGTCGGATCGTACGTCTCATACATCTATGCCCAATCAGAAACAAGGTAACATTGAACCTCTATCTACTAAAGGATCCGATAGGTGAATATAGAAATGACGTAGTAGTAGGTGGAGAGCAAAGGCTTTAAATAGCCTCACCGCCCTGCAGCACACAGACGCTATCCGATACCCCTGAGGACGCCTGTTCAGGCAAAACATGTCGGGGGATAGTGTGCAGTGATTTTAAACATATGATCGCTATACCTGGATTCACTTAAACCAGTAAAGGGGAGATAGTGCGCGCGACCCTCTCCCCCTTAATAGTAGTGGAGTGGCACTCCGCAAGATATAGTGATAGTGATAGCCAGTCAGGCAAGCGAGCATTCAGTTTTAAACATAGAGTTAAGTTAAGAAGTTATTAAAAGTTAAGTTTTTAGATCTAATCCAGGAGCCAAGAGTAGTCTCTTCCCTTCCCCCGTTCTTGAGAGGAAGGGTTAGTACACACTTAAATACAGCTCTCCAACATGATACATTGTTACGACTAAGGACGAAATGTCTGAAACGCGTTAACTATCACTGCATACAATGTGGATGTGTCTGCTGTTATATATTGCAATAAAGGAGAAGTTTAAAGAGGATTTTCATCTCATTCTGAAGCTGTTTTTCTTCGTTTTGCATTGCTGTACCTGGGACTCACCCAAGGCATCAGAACACTGGAGAAACAAAGACCAGGGAGGTGAGCTGGAAAAGTATGCGTAAAAGACATTGCAGCCTTCTCATTGGCCCCACAAGCAAGAGGGAGGCTACTGATGAAGGCTACTGATGAAAAAAAAAAGTAGAATATTTGAAATTACGACTATATATCACTATATTCTAAATGTTTGTGAATTTTCGAAGTGCCGATATTCGCGATAAATATTTGTGATTCAAATATTCTCGCCCAACACTAATCCCCATCAGACCTCAGATCAGTGTGGTAAGGTGCAAGGTGTCATATGCGATGGCAGGTATGTGTCACCGAGGTTGCTGGCCTCGGTGAGGTGAGAGCCGGGCTTTTGTCTGCAGCAGCTAGTGCTGTTTTGACTCTTTTAAATAGCATGGCTGCAAAGCCGATCCGGGCCGGCTCTTACTGGGAGCAGCTAAAGAGTAGGGTGGGTGGCTGCTCCCCACGGTCCAGTCCGAGTTTTGGGCTGGGTATAAAACACAGCCATCAGCTGTGTCTGAGTGTGATTATCCTGGAGCCTGCTAACAGGGCTGAGGAGTTCTCTGTGCTGGAGGACGGAGCTCAGCAAGGTGGTGTTTCCCTGCAACCTGAAGGAGGAATCGCCTGCGGCTGAACCGACTGCTAGGTGTGAACCCGCACTTAAACCACCCAAGGTGACTGGACCCTGTGTTGGCCTGTTTTTGGTTTTGCCACATGATTTCTGTTGTGTGTGAACTGTCACCAAGAGACTGTTTTCATTTCTGGTGTGCAAGTGTGAATAAAACACTGTTTGATGCACAATCTGGACTCCTTGTTTTGCCTCTAAACTGCACCCGCACCGCTGTCTACCAGAGCGACTCCCCACATCAGACATTAAAAAAAATTAATAAACTTACCTCTCTTGCTCCGGAGTGTGCTGCTACTCTACAGATCCAGAACTCACTGCTCCCTGCTCTTCTTCTGGCCCATGCTGCACTGTGAAACTATGAACGTGACTGTCGCTAAAATATATTGTTATATTTTAGCAACAGTCCCATTCATTGTTAAATGGTGACCCATGTTGTCGCCTATTTCTGAGAGTATTAAATCGTTACCCATGCTGCACTGTGACCTGTCGTCGCACAGATCAAGTCATAGTATGCACCTACTGTACGTGCAGTGCATCCTGACGCTGTAACAGTGCAGTTCAGCATCCGGAAAAAGACCAGGTGGGTGAGTAGAGCCATTGCAGCACTGCCCTCACCTCCCCTCGCGTCTTGAATGCTGAAGTGGTCATTATCATTTGGACTATAAGGCACACTGCAATTTCCCCCTCACTTTTGGGAGGAAAAAAGTGTGTCTTATAGTCTGAAAGATATGGTATATAAATTTGCATGTTGTACAGCAGGAAATGATTCAGCAAAATCTCTGCTCTTTTTGCATTCACTAGTCTAAGTGGGCAGTCATATCAGTGACTGACAGCTAGCTATGTATACAGACAGGGACTCTTGTCAGTTCCTATTAGGACCACCCAGTCGGCTACTAAGTTCAGATAATACAGAGGTAAATGTATGAATTACAAATGTTGCTGAATCTTTAAACCTGAAAAATAAATATCAACCTGCTCGATTTCTTCTGCTCCATAACATACAGCTTGCAGATTGCACTGCATCTCATGGTGACAGGTTGTCTTTAAGACTCTCATGATACGCTTTATGGTTTAGATCTGACACCATTTGTGTGGCCCTTTTGTAGGTGAGCTCTCCAGGACTACTGTCAGGACAAATTTGCTTTACCATGGAAGGATCCCAATTTACACCTGAATATTAGGTTAAAGGAGGCAATTTTTATTATTCTTAAATAAGAATGAGATACACTCAGGATGGAGGCTTCACAGAAAATGTCTGTCTCTCTCTATTCTGCCGCATGTTATATAGACTTTAGGAAAGCATAGTAAGACTGGTTTAAACCAGTCTTAAAAGAATATAAAAGAGAGAAGGTTATGGTACAAAAACACTGCTGATTTTGGGTAGGACCAGATCAGAGGAGGAGTACCAAAAGAGACGTACAGTTGTGTTCAAAATTATTCAACCCCCACTGAAATTGAGTGTTTTGGCCAGTTCAGTCACATTCTTAGGCTTGCGCGCTGCAACTGCTTTCTTTAAGTCGCACCAGAGGTTCTCAATCGGATTTAAGTCTGGTGACTGCGATGGCCACTGCAAAATGTTCCAGCCTTTAATCTGCAACCATGCTGTAGTGGACTTGGAGGTATGCTTGGGATCATTGTCCTGTTGAAAGGTCCAACGTCTCCCAAGCCTCAGATTTGTGACGGACTGCATCACATTTTCATCCAATATCTCCTGGTAATGAAGAGAATTCATGGTACCTTGCACACGCTGAAGCTTCCCTGTACCTGTAGAAGCAAAACAGCCCCAAAGCATGATTGACCCCCCACCATGCTTCAAAGTAGGCAAGGTGTTCTTTTCTTCATAGGCCTCCTCCAAACATAGCTTTGATCCATGGGCCCAAACCGTTCTAATTTTGTTTCATCAGTCCACAGAACACTATCCCAAAACTTTTGTGGTTTGTCCACATGACTTTTGGCATACTGCAGTTGACTCTTCTTATTCTTTGGAGACAGCAAGGGGGTGCGCCTGGGAGTTTTGCCATGGAGGCCTTCATTACGCAGTGTGCGCCTTATTGTCTGAGCTGAAACTTCAGTACCCGCATCTGACAAATCTTTTTTCAGTTCCTCAGCAGTCACACGGGGGCTTTTCTTCACTTTGCGCTTTAGGTAGCGCACAGCAGTCGAAGTCAGCATCTTCTTTCTGCCACGACCAGGTAGCCTTTTAACAGTGCCCTTTGCCTTGAATTTGCAAATGATGCTTCCTATGGTGTCTCTTTATATGTTTAACATCTTTGCAATCTTCTTATAGCCATTGCCCTTCCTGTGAAGAGAAATCACCTCTTCTCTTGTCTTCCTGGACCATTCTCTTGACTTCACCATGTTTGTAAACACACCAGTAAATGTCTAGAAGGAGCTGAGTATCACAGTCATTTTAAATCTGCCTAATTGGGGCTTATTATGCTTGATTGCTGCTCCTTGATATCCACAGGTATTTTCAATACCTGATCGGAAACACTTGAATGAACCTCTGTTAAGAGTGGTAGTCTTTAAGGGGTAGAATAATTGTGTCAATGAAGAAATCGCAAAACAAACATTTAATACTGTATTACAAAAACAATTGATGTCATTTTAGTTGCATTTGGTTTTTTAAAAAGTCCTTGTAAGATTTCATTCTGAACATAATTACAAATGTACACTAAATTCCCTAAAACCCCTTACAGCATTGGGGGTTGAATAATTTTGAACACAACTGTATAAAAGGCGCCAAGAGGGTGGACTTGAAAAAAGACGAGTGGATAGTCTTTGAGGTTAAAATTGTGGCATACTGTTGTAAGAGGTGTAATTCATGACTAGCTATTTATGGGAGGGTTAAAGAGGGAGCGTCTGTTTCTTAGGTAAGTTGTACGAGAAGGAACATACTATTTAACTGTTATTGTTGAATTGTTATATATAAATGAAAATTGTCATTCATAATGTCTCTTGATCACTGTAAGCCGGTAGGGGTGTAGTGAGGAGAGTTGGCCACTAGAGGGACCCCTAGTATAGGTATAAAAGGCTTAGTGAGGGGAGGAGCAGGGGAGTTCAGGCCCCTGAGCCTGGTGAAGACAGGGAAACCGGGGCCTACGGCCTGGGAAAGGGTGTGCAGTTTGAGGAAACAGCTGGAAGGGTCCTCCCTGGAGGTGAATATGTACAGCCAGAGATAGGAGGACGCCAGTTCCTAGGGCCAAGTGGAATAATACCCTTAGGCCGGGCTGAGAAACTAAGGAACAGAACAGGGAAGGAAAGAATCACTGGATCAGAGAGAGCAGAGCCGGAGTGAGGAGAAACACAGGAAGGGCGCAGGGATCAAGAGATATATTATCCATGTCCTGCATTGATGGCCCGTTGGTGTAATGCTTACTGGAAAGGTCTGCTGTGACAAAAAGGTGATTGTACCCTGTTGAAGTGTGTGGCCGGCAGAGGGATCTGCCTGATGTTGTGGAACGTTTGCAACCCTTAAGTAAAGACATTGACAATTTACCTGAACCGTCAAAGTAAAGAATATCTTATTCCTGGGCTTGGTTCTTTATCAGGATTGCTAATCTCCGAGGCGGTGTCGTCATTTTTTAAGGCTTTTAATACCAATTTTCCTCCCATTACATATGTTCCCATATCTATCTCTCCAGGGTCCTTTTATGGTTTTTATGGGTTTACATTCATCTTTGTTACACCCTGGGGGAACTGAACCTTTTAGTATGGTCATTTTATATAACAAATTGCGACCGTACCTTATTTTATTTTGGGCTATATATGGTGCATATCCCCCAGCTTACTCCTGTGTTCTATCCTACAAATCCCATTTCTTACGATTTGATCCAAATCCTGTTGTTGCTTCAGTGACACAGACATATATTTATCATCCCCCTGTAGCTGTTCCTGTCTACTGTCCATGACAAATGGCAACCCTACAAAAGTCTATTTCTATGACAAGCAGGTTTCTAGTTATATCTACCCAAATTGTGATTATTTGTGTGTTCTCTATGATCCCCAGATACAGTGCAATGATTATTGTGACTTGCCTCATCCTGCCCTATCTTCCTTCCAGGCTCTGGATGTTTTCTTCACAGAAATTTGAGACCAGTCACTTCTAACAAGTGACCACCCTTTGTAATCAGACTTTTGTAGCCTAGGAGGATATTGGCAGTTCCCAAACTATCTTGCAGTGTGATAAGTGTATCTAAGAGATGCGCTCAGCTATTTTTATGGCAGTAGGTGTGGTGAGTAAAAGCTGATATGGTCCCTCCCAATGAGGATGATGCCAGTTTTTCCTCCTTATCACTCTGATCAGCACCCAACCTCCTGGCTTCACGGTCTCGCTCTCTTGTGTAGAGTCATCTGGAATACAATTAGAAGCAGAAACTTCCTTGTTGGTTAACATCTTTGCAGGGACGTACATATAAATAATTGGGCCCCATAGCAAGAATCTAAATTGGGCCCCCATGCCCATACCCATCTCTGGTCCCTCCTCTGCCCCACCTATGAACTATGCATTCTTTTGCATATTATATAGTGTACCGTACCTCCCATGTACTGTCTGCTGCTGCATACTATATAGTGTGCCACACCTGAATATAATACGAAAAAATCCAGCTCACCAAAGTCCAAGCGATTCTTTATTGTAGTTCATAAAAAATTCCCAATACAGTAGGACAGACATATAGCACCGTTACGCGTTTCGGACCTCTTACAGATATGGGTTTCTTTTTAATTCTTGGACCCCGAGGGATCATATTTTTCTCCACATATTTTTGAAGTGACGTCGAATCCCACCATGTGCGTAATTCTTTAATGAGTAATCCCTCTAGTGTAGCCATAAGACTTTGTATGTTCAAGCTGTCCTGTGTAACAACATCCGTGGCCTCAAAAATAGCATTCATCCTTAACCGCCGCTCCTCATTTTCTTCAACGGAGCGTAAGGACATATGGGCCATGATTTCAGATGTTTTGCCATTCATAATAAAAACGGCAGGAACATAACAATCAAATATTCCAAGTAGGGGTGCACGCCA
This sequence comes from Bufotes viridis, assembly GCA_033119425.1. Classification (NCBI taxonomy): domain Eukaryota; kingdom Metazoa; phylum Chordata; class Amphibia; order Anura; family Bufonidae; genus Bufotes; species Bufotes viridis. The sequence continues at coordinate 73,566,961 of CM065596.1, forward strand.
ACCAGACACAAGCATGAATAGAAAAGTTATTTGCAACAAGGCAAAGGCAGCTCACCCCTGCTGATCGCTGGACGGGAGCACGGAAAAGTCCTCTGGTAAGCACATCAATATAATATGAAAAATCCAGCTCACCAAAGTCCAAGCGATTCTTTATTGTAGTTCATAAAAAATTCCCAATACAGTAGGACAGACATATAGCACCGTTACGCGTTTCGGACCTCTTACAGATATGGGTTTCTTTTTAATTCTTGGACCCCGAGGGATCATATTTTTCTCCACATATTTTTGAAGTGACGTCGAATCCCACCATGTGCGTAATTCTTTAATGAGTAATCCCTCTAGTGTAGCCATAAGACTTTGTATGTTCAAGCTGTCCTGTGTAACAACATCCGTGGCCTCAAAAATAGCATTCATCCTTAACCGCCGCTCCTCATTTTCTTCAACGGAGCGTAAGGACATATGGGCCATGATTTCAGATGTTTTGCCATTCATAATAAAAACGGCAGGAACATAACAATCAAATATTCCAAGTAGGGGGTGCACGCCAACCAGACACAAGCATGAATAGAAAAGTTATTTGCAACAAGGCAAAGGCAGCTCACCCCTGCTGATCGCTGGACGGGAGCACGGAAAAGTCCTCTGGTAAGCACATCAATATAATATGAAAAAATCCAGCTCACCAAAGTCCAAGCGATTCTTTATTGTAGTTCATAAAAAAATTCCCAATACAGTAGGACAGACATATAGCACCGTTACGCGTTTCGGACCTCTTACAGATATGGGCCCTTCATCATGACTGGTGTAACATACAAAAAGAGACATCTTAAAAAGTCCAACTCACACCTAAATCCCTAATTACCGGGTCACGTGATGCAACACCTGTGCCGACTAAATCGGGCAAAAGGAACAGGGTGGTCTAAAGTACACAAAGGTATAAATAAAATAAATACCATATAAAATCAAAAGAAAATGACATACTCTCTCAATATTGTAATATCAGATCATATTTCCTATTCAAACCTTGCGGGATGCGTGTTTTCAGTTTAAACATCCAATAGGATTCCCGATTCAATAATTTTCTTTTTATATCACCTCCTCTGGTTGGCACAAACACCCTTTCAATACCTTGTACTCTGAGTTTACTGGTGTCGCCGCCGTGCACAACCGCAAAGTGTGCACTGGCGGCTGAAACATTACGGGTGCGATAATGCGGCACATCAGATATGTGCTTCCTTATGCGAACCTTCAGAGGGTTAGATGTGCAACCCACATATTGTAGGCTGCAAAGATCACACATGATAACATAAATCACATCCCTTGTATTGCAATTAATGTAACTGTTTATCATGTGTTCATTGCCATCTGCGCAGGAGACAACTACTTTAGCAACATGTAGGTAATCGCAACAAAGACATATATGATGGCCCCACTTATAGCAACCCTTAGTGGCTAGCCAAGTTGGTATGGTTTTTACCCTCTCCTTAAACAAACTGGGACTAACCATGTTACCTATAGTTGGAGCCCTTCTGGCTGCACATCTGATCCCATCATCGATGATATCGGACCATTCACTTTCATATTTCAAGACTGGCAAGTGTTTCTGAATGATTTTACAAATTTCTCCATATTCAACACTATATTGCGTGACAAAGGTAACCGGCACTTTGTGCTTGTTGTTCTTTTTTCTCCTATGCCCAATTTTTTGATCATCTTGAATGATCAGAGAATCCCGATCTATCCTTGCCACCTGGTCTTTGTGTGTCTGCATATGATGTTTTACATAGGATCTGGCTGTCAATCTTTTCATAAGTTCATTGCTCTCCTGATCAAATACCGCAGGGTCTGAACAGTTGCGTCTAATGCGCAACAGCTCTCCCCTGGGGATATTTCTTACTACATGTTTTGGATGACAAGATGTAGCATGTAATGTAGTATTGCCAGCCAGATCCTTCCTATGTATTGTAGTCTCCACACATGTTTTAGGGATATTACCCTGCAATTTCAAATCCAGAAACGCAATCCAATCCTTATTATAGCACAAAGAAAAGGCTATGGAAGTGACGCATGAGTTAAGGTTACCACCAAACAGCGGTAGGGCCGCCACATCGCCCGACCAAATCATCAGCAGGTCGTCGATGTAGCGACCATACCACTGCAGGTGACCCCCAAACGGGAGGGTGTCGATGAGGAGAAAGGTCCTCTCCCACCATGCCATAAAAATATTTGCTATGGAGGGGGAGAACCTGGCCCCCATCGACACCCCCGACAACTGCAAATAATAATCATCATCGAACATGAAAAAATTATGACGCAGCAGAAAATCAAAAGCCAACTCCAGGAATTCTCTAAGAGACTCAGTGTAATTGCTGTAGGTTCGCAAAAACCACCGCAATGACATCAGAGCCAAATCATGCGGTATATTTGTATACAAGGACACCACGTCAGCCGTGATCCAGACGTAACCCTCCTGCCACTGGAAGGAACGCATGGATCCCAAAACTGACATGGTGTCCTTAATATACCCCGGAATGAGGGGAATCAAGGGCTGAAGAAGTGAATCAACCCATTCAGATAGGCGTTCAGAAAAACTGCCAATTCCTGCCACAATAGGTCGAAGTGGCGGTGGGAAAACATCCCTATGTACTTTGGGTAACGCATGGAATATGGCAATAACCGGGCTATCCACATAAATATAATCTTTATCCTTCTGCAGTAGACAGCCTGAGTTAACCCCCAGTATTAAAAGATCCTGTAGTTTTTTCTGAAACAAGGGGAGAGGGTTGCCGCCCAGGACTTTATATACTGAATTATCACTCAGCATGCCTAATATCTGGGTTTTATATACACCTTTATCCAGGACGACAACCGCTCCCCCCTTGTCAGCTTGCTTGACAATAATATCCTCTCTAGATTTTAAAGTTTTTAACGCACATTGTTCCCCCTTAGTGAGATTTGAGGATATGAAACCTCTATCTGTACCTGTTTCTCTCTCATGGAGTTTACATAAATCCATTTCTACCAGCTCCTGGAATCTGTCAAGAGCCGGTGAACGGGATTGTAAGGGATAAAAATCCCTATTAGAAGGCTTAAATGTGCAGGAACAACCAACCTTCTCCCCGGTAACACATTCCGCTCGTAGATCCTGAAGCTCCGCCATACTGCGGAGCTCAGGAAAAGAGCTAAGAACTGAAGTCAACAGAGGGTCGGGCGTGTCCTCCTGCACATTGGTAATCAATGCAGCTGAACTGGTTTCCTCCTCACCCAAATCACTAGAGAAGTGTTTTTTTAGGGTTAATGTTCTGGCCAACCTATTCACATCCAAGATGGTTTTATATAGATTAAAATGATGTGTTGGGCAGAACATTAAACCTTTTCTCAAAACATCGATCTCCCCCTGAGTAAGGATGGAGGCCGACATATTAATCACTTGAATGTCCTCTATTTTTTCCTGTGACGGGTCGGATAGCGCTGCGGTTCTCCTCTTATGCTTTCTACCCGCTCTTCGTTTTTTGTACTTTTGGCATCATTGTACTTAACAGGAGCAGGTTTGGATTTCGTATCACGTCTTGAAGCTAGCATATTGTCCCCTGACGTTGATTCCTCTGAGTCCATGTCTGTGGAACTAAAGGATACCCGACGTGCAGTTTTTTTCTTTCTATTGCGAAATTTCCTTAAGATTGAGCGTGGTGTATAAGCTTTTTCTTCCGCCCAATGGTAAACTTTACTGTCTTTATAATCCAATAGATCACGATTATATTTACGTTGTTTGAACTGTATCAGTTCCTCCTCCAGCTTTGCCAGCTTCTCATTCAAATTTTTGTCCATATCCATGAAAGTGGGATTATTGATAAATCTTTTTAGGGAGTCCTGTGAAGTTTTTATTTCATCCCGCAGATCTTTGAGTAATATTTGCTCTTGTTTAATTATGAGTTCCATTAACTTAAAATAACAATCCGAGAGTATCGATTGCCATTCTTTGATGAAGGATTCTGAATATTCCGTGGTGGGTTTCTTTTTAATTCTTGGACCCCGAGGGATCATATTTTTCTCCACATATTTTTGAAGTGACGTCGAATCCCACCATGTGCGTAATTCTTTAATGAGTAATCCCTCTAGTGTAGCCATAAGACTTTGTATGTTCAAGCTGTCCTGTGTAACAACATCCGTGGCCTCAAAAATAGCATTCATCCTTAACCGCCGCTCCTCATTTTCTTCAACGGAGCGTAAGGACATATGGGCCATGATTTCAGATGTTTTGCCATTCATAATAAAAACGGCAGGAACATAACAATCAAATATTCCAAGTAGGGGGTGCACGCCAACCAGACACAAGCATGAATAGAAAAGTTATTTGCAACAAGGCAAAGGCAGCTCACCCCTGCTGATCGCTGGACGGGAGCACGGAAAAGTCCTCTGGTAAGCACATCAATATAATATGAAAAAATCCAGCTCACCAAAGTCCAAGCGATTCTTTATTGTAGTTCATAAAAAAATTCCCAATACAGTAGGACAGACATATAGCACCGTTACGCGTTTCGGACCTCTTACAGATATGGGCCCTTCATCATGACTGGTGTAACATACAAAAAGAGACATCTTAAAAAGTCCAACTCACACCTGAATCCCTAATTTCCGGGTCACGTGATGCAACACCTGTGCCGACTAAATCGGGCAAAAGGAACAGGGTGGTCTAAAGTACACAAAGGTATAAATAAAATAAATACCATATAAAATCAAAAGAAAATGACATACTCTCTCAATATTGTAATATCAGATCATATTTCCTATTCAAACCTTGCGGGATGCGTGTTTTCAGTTTAAACATCCAATAGGATTCCCGATTCAATAATTTTCTTTTTATATCGCCTCCTCTGGTTGGCACAAACACCCTTTCAATACCTTGTACTCTGAGTTTACTGGTGTCGCCGCCGTGCACAACCGCAAAGTGTGCACTGGCGGCTGAAACATTACGGGTGCGATAATGCGGCACATCAGATATGTGCTTCCTTATGCGAACCTTCAGAGGGTTAGATGTGCAACCCACATATTGTAGGCTGCAAAGATCACACATGATAACATAAATCACATTCCTTGTATTGCAATTAATGTAGCTGTTTATCATGTGTTCATTGCCATCTGCGCAGGAGACAACTACTTTAGCAACATGTAGGTAATCACAACAAAGACATATATGATGGCCCCACTTATAGCAACCCTTAGTGGCTAGCCAAGTTGGTATGGTTTTTACCCTCTCCTTAAACAAACTGGGACTAACCATGTTACCTATAGTTGGAGCCCTTCTGGCTGCACATCTGATCCCATCATCGATGATATCGGACCATTCACTTTCATATTTCAAGACTGGCAAGTGTTTCTGAATGATTTTACAAATTTCTCCATATTCAACACTATATTGCGTGACAAAGGTAACCGGCACTTTGTGCTTGTTATTCTTTTTTCTCCTATGCCCAATTTTTTGATCATCTTGAATGATCAGAGAATCCCGATCTATCCTTGCCACCTGGTCTTTGTGTGTCTGCATATGATGTTTTACATAGGATCTGGCTGTCAATGTTTTCATAAGTACATTGCTCTCCTAATCAAATACCGCAGGGTTTGAACAGTTGCGTCTAATGCGCAACAGCTCTCCCCTGGGGATATTTCTTACTACATGTTTTGGTGTGCCACACCTGCCCAGAGACTAAGCCTTCTGCTGTGTATTATACAGTTTTCTATTCCTGCCTAAGGCTTGTTTAATATCTGTGTTAAAACAGATATGCCAAGGGGCGCCCAGACAAATACCGCTGCGCAAAGCAGTTTTCGTCCGCCCGCGTCTTGGCATATTTGCCAGGTTGTGGCCAGATCCCAACTGGTCCCCATTATAATAAATGGGACAGGACCGAACCTTGGCAGTATTTATGGATCTGGCAGGCTGTTCCTGGTCAGAACAGCCTGCCGGATCTGTTTTAACGCAAATATGAAACAGGCCTAAAGACTGTGCCTTCTGTGGCATATTATAAAGTGTGTCATACCCTTCCCTGCCCCATGAACTGTTACTTCTGTTGTTGCTGCTTTTTATATAATGTGTCTGGGCCCACTCCCTCTTGTCAATAAAATGTGCACTGGATTCTCCATGGCACACACCAGATGACTTACTGCATAACACAGAGATCACTCTCCTGTGCTTCTCCTTCAGTGTGCAGAGCGCAGCAGTCAGGGCCCTGACACACTGCAGATCACGGAGCTGGAGGCCATGGTAGGTCAGGGCAGGTCACAGGTTGTGCGTGCAGGCAGACAAGTGACATGTCTGCACATCCTACTGCAGCTAAAGTTTCCTTGCTGAACAGAAGGATGAAGCATTCGTCAGTGGCCACTGATGGACTCGCTAAGGAGGGGGGCCCGAGATCAGGGAGCAAGGAGCCAGAAGGGGACGGGGCCATTCATCCACAGCCGAGCCCCCTTCAACCACGGGCCCCATAGCAGCTGCGTGGTCTGCCTCTGTTAGAGGTACGCCACTGCATCTTTGCCATATATTCAGCAAGTGTAAAATCGGATTTTTCATCTATTCTAGAAAATGGTTTTAACTTTGGTATTATAAACGGTCTACCGTACATCATATCAAAGGGTGTCAGTCCTGAGGCTGTAGGAATCACATGCATGTTTAGGACTACCAATGGTAAGCAATATACCTGATTATTACCAGTCTCTTCCATGGTTTTCTTAAGTTTGTTTTTCAATATTCCAACTAGGCCTGCTGATTGTGGATGATACAAGCAATGATTTTTTAATTCTATTTGTAAACATTGTGCTATAACATTGTTTACAAAATATGATCCGTTATCACTATATATTCTTTCAGGTATTCCAGACCTAGGTATTATCTCCTTCAACACTGTAATTGCATCTGGACTTGCTGTAGGAAACACCTCTATCCATTTAGTAAAAGCATCAATAATTAACAAACAATATTTCTTTCATTCATATTTGTTTAATTAAATAAAATCCATGCAAATGTGTTGGAATGGATATTGCGGTTTTGGGAACTGTCCTCTTCTTGGTCTGACATTCTCTTGTGGATTATGTTTAGAAAATGTTAAGCAGGCTAAGCAAAACATTTTGTAATAATTAGTAAAGCCATATTCTATAAATACTCTTGATATTATTACCACCATCCCCCCTGTTGAGACATGGCTCAATATGGCTACACACCTAAATGAGTTACCAGGCAGAATGTATTTGTTTTCTGTTGATACATATAGGCCATTTTGAATAGTAGCTCCTTTAGTTTCCCATTTTATTGTCCCTGCTTAGGGGATGACTGTTGCATGTCCTGTAGTATTTAAAGATCTATAATTTATGGTGTTTGTTGTAACAATAAATTTGGATTTTGACCTGTAGCTGCTTGTTTTGCTGCCAGGTCAGCTTTTTCATTACCCTTTTAAATAGGGTCATCTTTCTTTGTGTGTGCTACATATTTACTTATAGCTATACTTTCTGGTAATTGAATAGCTTCCAGAAGTTGTAGTATAGGTTGTTTGTGAATAATTTCTTTACCTGCCAAGGTAATCATTCCTCTGTTTTTCCATTGTTGTAATGTGCAAACACATGTGTTGTTGAAAATGCATACTGACTAATACTATACGTGTATATAGTCACCTTGTTACCTTTTGCCAGTTTACATGCTTTAGTTAAGGCTATTATTTCAGCTGCTTCTGCTGATAAAGGTTTTGGTAGAGCTTTTGCTATTAATACTTTTTCCTGGGGACTACTGCATAACCAGTGGCATTTGTTCCATCTGGGTTCCTTTTACATGAACCATCTACAAAGTATTAATTCACTGTTAGGTATTAATACATCTTTGAGATCTGGTCTGGGTAGTACCTTTTCTGCAATGGAAGATAAACAATCATGAGGTTCTCCGTCCTGTGGTGTAGGTATGAATGTGGCCGGGTTTAATGTAGTATATCTTTCTATAGTCAGATGAGAATGTGAGAGTAATTGTGTCATACAAGATAAATGTCGAGATGGTGATAAGATATTTTGTTCTGAAGCAAAATAATAGCTACTGCATGAGGAACTTTTAGTGTTAATGATAATGAGTGAAACAACACTAATGAAGCTGAAGTTTTGACAGCTTCAGCAGCAGTTACTACTGCTTGTACACAGGGAGGTAATACTCTGGCTACTGGATCAAGTCTTGAAGAATAGTAAGACAAACGTCTATTTTTACCTCCATATTCTTGTATTAACACTGATGTCATACAGTATACCCACCGTTACAGTCTATGGTTTGAATGAAGGGCTTAGTGTAGTCTGGTAATCCAAGCACTGAAGAGCCAACAAGGGTTTGTTTTAATTGACAAAATGCCTCTTCAGTAGAGTTGAGCGAACACCTGGATGTTCGGCTTCGACGAGTTCGGCCGAACTTTCAAAAAATGTTCGGGTTCGGGATCCGAACTCGACCCGAACTTCATCCCGAACCCGAACCCCATAGAAGTCAATGGGGACCCGAACTTTTGGGCACTAAAAAGGCTGTAAAACACACCCGGAAAGGGCTAGAGGGCTGCAAAAGGCAGCAAAATGTAGTTAAATCCCCTGCAAACAAATGTAGATAGGGAAATGATGAGTTAACATAAAATAAATAAAAATTAAACAATATTAATTGGAGTGAGGTCCCATAGCACAGAATCAGGCTTCAAGTCACCCACCAATGGAGAAGGTCACTTACTATTATTTTGACCACAGCACCCAGACAAAGGAGAGAGGTCCCACAGCAGAGAACCAGGCATCATATCACCCACCACAGGAGTAGGCCACCATTTAGTTACTTTGACCCCTACACCCAGACGGAGGAGAGAGGTTACACAGCAGAGAATCAGGCATCATATCAGCCACCACAGGAGAAGCCACCATTTAGTTACTTTGACCCCTGCACCCAGGAAGAGGAGAGAGGCCCCACAGCACATATTCTGGCATCATATCAGCCACCACAGGAGAAGCCACCATTGAGTTACTTTGACCCCGCACCCAGGAAGAGGAGAGAGGCACCACAGCACATATTCTGGCATCATATCACACACCACAGGAGAAGGCCTCTTTCAGTGATTTAGGCCTTTGGACCCAGACAGAGGAGAGAGGCACCACAGCACATATTCTGGCATCATATCAGCCACCACAGGAGAAGCCACCATTGAGTTACTTTGACCCCTGCACCCAGGAAGAGGAGAGAGGCCCCACAGCACATATTCTGGCATCATATCACCCACCACAGGAGTAGGCCACCATTTAGTTACTTTGACCCCTACACCCAGACGGAGGAGAGAGGTTACACAGCAGAGAATCAGGCATTTAGATCACCCACCACAGGAGTAGGCCACCATTGAATCAGACCCCGGCAACCATGTCAGATGGCACAAGCATAAGCTTTATATCAATCAGCACAGGAGAAGGCGACTTTGAAAGACTTTGACCCCTACACCCAGATGGAGGAGAGAGGTTTCACAGCAGAGAATCAGGCATCATATCAACCACCACAGGAGAAGCCACCATTTAGTTACTTTGACCCCTGCACCCAGGAAGAGGAGAGAGGCACCACAGCACATATTCTGGCATCATATCAGCCACCACAGGAGAAGCCACCATTGAGTTACTTTGACCCCTGCACCCAGGAAGAGGAGAGAGGCCCCACAGCACATATTCTGGCATCATATCACCCACCACAGGAGTAGGCCACCATTTAGTTACTTTGACCCCTACACCCAGACGGAGGAGAGAGGTTACACAGCAGAGAATCAGGCATTTAGATCAACCACCACAGGAGTAGGCCCCAATTTAATGGGACCCCGGCAACCATGTCAGATGGCACAACCATCAGCTTCATATCAATCAGCACAGGAGAAGGCGACTTTGAAAGACTTTGACCCCTACACCCAGACGGAGGAGAGAGGTTTCACAGCAGAGAATCAGGCATTTAGGTCACCCACCACAGGAGTAGGCCCCCATTGAATCAGACCCTGGCAACCATGTCAGATGGCACAACCATCAGCTTTATATCAATCAGCACAGGAGAAGGCGACTTTGAAAGACTTTGACCCCTACACCCAGATGGAGGAGAGAGGTTTCACAGCAGAGAATCAGGCATCATATCAACCACCACAGGAGAAGCCACCATTTAGTTACTTTGACCCCTGCACCCAGGAAGAGGAGAGAGGCCCCACAGCACATATTCTGGCATCATATCAGCCACCACAGGAGAAGCCACCATTGAGTTACTTTGACCCCTGCACCCAGGAAGAGGAGAGAGGCCCCACAGCACATATTCTGGCATCATATCAGCCACCACAGGAGAAGCCACCATTGAGTTACTTTGACCCCTGCACCCAGGAAGAGGAGAGAGGCCCCACAGCACATATTTTGGCATCATATCAGCCACCACAGGAGAAGCCACCATTGAGTTACTTTGACCCCTGCACCCAGGAAGAGGAGAGAGGCCCCACAGCACATATTCTGGCATCATATCAGCCACCACAGGAGAAGCCACCATTTAGTTACTTTGACCCCTTCACCCAAACAGAGGAGAGAGGTTCCACATCAGAGAATCAGGCATCATATCAACCACCACAGGAGTAGGCCACAATTTAGTTTATTTGACCCCTGCACCCAGGAAGAGGAGAGAGGCCCCACAGCACATATTCTGGCATCATATCACACACCACAGGAGAAGGCCTCTTTCAGTGATTTAGGCCTTTGGACCCAGACAGAGGAGAGAGGTCCCACAGCAGAGAACCAGGCATCATATCACCCACCACAGGAGTAGGCCACCATTTAGTTACTTTGACCCCTACACCCAGACGGAGGAGAGAGGTTACACAGCAGAGAATCAGGCATTTAGATCACCCACCACAGGAGTAGGCCACCATTGAATCAGACCCCGGCAACCATGTCAGATGGCACAAGCATAAGCTTTATATCAATCAGCACAGGAGAAGGCGACTTTGACAGACTTTGACCCCTACACCCGGACGGAGGAGAGAGGTTTCAAATCAGAGAATCAGGCATTTAGATCACCCACCACAGGAGTAGGCCCCAATTTAATGGGACCCCGGCAACCATGTCAGATGGCACAACCATCAGCTTCATATCAATCAGCACAGGAGAAGGCGACTTTGAAAGACTTTGACCCCTTCACCCAAACAGAGGAGAGAGGTTCCACATCAGAGAATCAGGCATCATATCAACCACCACAGGAGTAGGCCACAATTTAGTTTATTTGACCCCTGCACCCAGGAAGAGGAGAGAGGCCCCACAGCACATATTCAGGCATCATATCACACACCACAGGAGAAGGCCTCTTTCAGTGATTTAGGCCTTTGGACCCAGACAGAGGAGAGAGGTCAGAGATTAGCTTCATATCCCCCAGCACAGCAGAAGAACGCTTTATTTGACTTAGGCCTCAGCACCCAGACAGAAGACAGAGGTAGCATGGCAGAGGTTATGGCTTCATGTCACCCGTTAGTTTAACCGGCCACTTTCATCTGGTTAGGCCCCGGCGCCCAGACAGAGAAGAGTTTCATTCAACTGTGGGTTTCATAAAATTTGTATCAAATAAAGAAGTGGCCCGTAGCACAACAAGACATGTTTTAGGCAGTTAATAAGGACTACTCTGCACAAGGGAGGGACAGGTCCTGTGGGATCCATGCCTGGTTCATCTTTATGAAGGTCAGCTTGTCCACGTTGGCTGTGGACAGGCGGCTGTGCTTGTCAGTAATGACGCCCCCTGCCGTGCTGAATACGCGTTCAGATAAAACGCTGGCCGCCGGGCAGGAAAGCACCTCCAAGGCATGCTGTTCAACCATGTTAGTGAAATGCTGCCTCCTGCTAACACGTTCCGTATCAGGTGTCGGTGCAGATAGCTGTGGCGTGGAGACAAAACTTTTCCACATTTCTGCCATGCTAACCCTGCCCTCAGATGAGCTGGCCGTGACACAGCTGCGTTGGCGACCTCTTGCCACTCCTCTGCCTTCACCTTCCACCTGTTCCCCTGTGACATGTGGGAATGCTCTCAAGAGCGCCTCTATCAGCGTGCGCTTGTACTCGCGCATCTTACGGTCGCGCTCCAGTTCAGGTATTAAAGTGGGCACATTGTCTTTATACCGGGGATCCAGCAGGGTGGCCACCCAGTAGTCTGCACACGTTAAAACGTGGGCAACTCTGCTGTCGTTGCGCAGGCATTGGAGCATATATTCGCTCATGTGGGCCAGGCTACCCATGGGTAAGGACAAGCTGTCCTCTGTGGGAGGCGTATCGTCATCGTCCACCGTATCCCCCCAGCCACGCACCAGTGATAGGCCTGGGCTGCCACCCCGCTGTGAACTTGCGTCATCCTCGTCCCCCTCCACCTCCTCCTCCTCATCCTCCTCGTCCTCCAGTACAGTGCCTTGGCTGGCGACTTGTGAACCTGTCCTCTGCTGCTTAAACAAACCTCCCTCTGAGCCAATTCGAACAGACTGGCCCGAAAGTGTTAGAAAAGAGCCCTCATCCTCCTCCTCCTCCCCCACCTGGGCCACCTCCTCTAAAATCATTGCCCTAAGTGTTTTCTCAAGGAGACATAGAAGTGGTATTGTAACGCTGATAACAGTGTCATCGCCACTGGCCATGTTGGTGGAGTACTCGAAACAGCGCAGCAGGGCACACCGGTCTCGCATGGAGGCCCAATCATTGGTGGTGAAGTGGTGCTGTTCGGCAGTACGACTGACGCGAGCGTGCTGCAGCTGAAACTCCACTATGGCCTGCTGCTGCTCACACAGTCTCTCCAGCATGTGCAAGGTGGAGTTCCACCGGGTGGGCACGTCGCATATGAGGCGGTCAGCAGGAAGGCCGAAGTTCCGCTGTAGCGCAGACAGGCGAGCAGCGGCAGGATGTGAACGGCGGAAGCGCGCACAGACGGCCCGCACTTTATGCAGCAGCTCTAACATGTTGGGGTAGTGGTGAATGAACCTCTGCACCAGCAAGTTCAGCACATGCGCCAGGCAAGGGATGTGCGTCAAACCGGCTAGTTCCAGAGCTGCCACGAGATTTCGCCCATTATCGCATACCACCAGGCCTGGCTTGAGGCCCACCGGCAGAAACCACTCGTCGGTCTGTTGTTCAATACCCCGCCACAACTCCTGCGCGGTGTGGGGCCTGTCCCCCAAACATATGAGTTTCAGAATGGCCTGCTGACGTTTACCCCGGGCTGTGCTGAAGTTGGTGGTGAAGGTGTGTGGCTGACCGGATGAGCTGGTGGAAGCAGTGGAGGAGGAAGCCGAGTAGGAGGAGGAGGCTACAGGAGGCAGAGAATGATGCCCTGCGATCCTAGGGGCGGAAGGACGTGCGCCAAGGAACTGTCCGCCGGGGCCCAGCCGCCACTACATTCATCCAGTGTGCAGTTAGTGAGATATAGCGTCCCTGGCCGTGCTTACTGGTCCACGTATCTGTGGTTAGGTGGACCTTGCCACAAATGGCGTTGCGCAGTGCACACTTGATTTTATCGGACACTTGCATGTGCAGGGAAGGCACGGCTGTCTTGGAGAAGTAGTGGCGGCTGGGAACCACATACTGCGGGACAGCCATGGCCATCAGCTGTTTGAAGCTGTCTGTGTCCACCAGCCGGAATGACAGCATTTCAAAGGCCAGCAGTTTAGAAATGCTGGCGTTCAGGCCAAGAGGCTCGAGGGTGACTCGGGGGAATTTGCGCTTCCTCTCTAAGGTTTGAGATATTGAGAGCTGAACGCTGCTGTGTGATATAGTGGAGACGCTAGTTGACGGTGGCGGTGGTGGTGGTGTCGGTGGCACATCCTCTGTTTGCTGCTCGGCAGGTGGCAACATTCCTCTCGAGGCGGAAGCCGAGGCAGCAGCGGTAGAGGGAGCAGGGGGAGCCTCAGCGAGTGCCTGGTTTTTAAGGTGTGTACCCCACTGCAGTTCATGCTTTGCATGTAGATGCCTGGTCATGCAGGTTGTGCTGAGGTTCAGAACGTTAATGCCTCGCCTCAGGCTCTGATGGCAGAGCGTGCAAGTCACTCGGGTCTTGTCGGTAGGACATTGTTTAAAGAAGTGCCATGCCAGGGAACTCTTTGAAGCTGCCTTTGTGGGGCTGGGTCCCTGTTGGCGATGTCCAGTAGCAGGCGAACTCTGGGGGCGGCGGCTCGTCTGCTTTGGCCCCCTGCTCCTCTTTGGCTTCGCTGTTGTCTCGGTCTCACCACTACCTCTTCCTCTGAACTGTGAAAGTCATCGCCACGACCTTCAGTCCATGTGGGGTCTAAGACCTCATCGTCCTCTGCATCGTCTTCCACCCAGTCTCCCTCCCTGACCTCCTCCTGTTCAGTCTGCACACTGCAAAAGACGCGGCAGTGGGCACCTGTGTTTCGTCATCATCAGAGACGTGCGGACTCCGATGAGGTGGTATTCCCATGTTCTCTTCATCTGGAGACATAAGTGGTTGTGCGTCAGTGCATGGTATGTCTTCCTCCACTGGGGAAGGGCTAGGTGGACGCCCTGGGAAACCCTGGAAGCAGAGTCTTCAAACAGAAGAAGAGACTGCTGCATAACTTGTGGCTCAGACCGTTTCCCTGATATGCTTGGGGTGATGTGACAGACTGATGGGCTTGGTTTTCAGGTGCCACCTGTGCGCTTTCCGCAGAAGACTGGGTGGAAGACCATGTGGTGAACGTGCTGGAAGCACTGTCGGCCACCCAATCGATTAATGCCTGTACCTGCTCAGGCCTTACCATCCTAAGAGCGGCATTGGGCCCCACGAGATATTGCGGTACATTCTGCCGGCTAGTTGAGGGAGTTCGTTCCCTACTGTGTGCGCCTGGGGCCGAACGGCCACGTCCTCTACCAGCAACAGAGGCTCCACGGACACCACCACGACCGCGTCCTCGTCCCTTAATAGTATTTTTCTTCATTGTTGCGATTCAACTCGCACCACAATGAAATATATTATTTTTTATAAGCAAAATCCCCTCACTGGAATACTTTCAGTCTTTTGACTGTATGGATTACAGATGGAATGACTGTTATATGTGAGTAACGCTTTCTTTGACAGATTCTAGTATGGGTACATATATGTTTTCCCAACCCCAGCACATTAATTTGCTAATTCCAGATGTATGAAACGCAGGCCTAACTGTATGTAGTATATTGAACGCCAGATAAACTAACTTGGCCTTTTTAAATAAAAAAATTCCCTCACTGGAATACTTTCAGTCTTTTGACTGTATGGATTACAGATGGAATGACTGTTATATGTGAGTACCGCTTTCTTTGACAGATTCTAGTATGGGTACATATATGTTTTCCCAACCCCAGCACATTAGTTTGCTAATTCCAGATGTATGAAAGCATGGCCTAACTGTATCTAGTATATTGAGCGCCAGATAAACTAACTTGGCCTTTTTAAATAAAAAAATTCCCTCACTGGAATACTTTCAGTCTTTTGACTGTATGGATTACAGATGGAATGACTGTTATATGTGAGTACCGCTTTCTTTGACAGATTCTAGTATGGGTACATATATGTTTTCCCAACCCCAGCACATTAATTTGCTAATTCCAGATGTATGAAACGCAGGCCTAACTGTATCTAGTATATTGAGCATCAGATAAACTAACTTGGCCTTTTTAAATAAAAAAATTCCCTCACTGGAATACTTTCAGTCTTTTGACTGTATGGATTACAGATGGAATGACTGTTATATGTGAGTACCGCTTTCTTTGACAGATTCTAGTATGGGTACATATATGTTTTCCCAACCCCAGCACATTAATTTGCTAATTCCAGATGTATGAAAGCATGAGCCTAACTGTATCTAGTATATTGAGCGCCAGATAAACTAACTTGGCCTTTTTAAATAAAAAAATTCCCTCACTGGAATACTTTCAGTCTTTTGACTGTATGGATTACAGATGGAATGACTGTTATATGTGAGTACCGCTTTCTTTGACAGATTCTAGTATGGGTACATATATGTTTTCCCAACCCCAGCACATTAATTTGCTAATTCCAGATGTATGAAACACAGGCCTAACTGTATCTAGTATATTGAGCATCAGATAAACTAACTTGGCCTTTTTAAATAAAAAAATTCCCTCACTGGAATACTTTCAGTCTTTTGACTGTATGGATTACAGATGGAATGACTGTTATATGTGAGTACCGCTTTCTTTGACAGATTCTAGTATGGGTACATATATGTTTTCCCAACCCCAGCACATTAATTTGCTAATTCCAGATGTATGAAGCATGAGGCCTAACTGTATCTAGTATATTGAGCGCCAGATAAACTAACTTGGCCTTTTTTAAATAAAAAAATTCCCTCACTGGAATACTTTCAGTCTTTTGACTGTATGGATTACAGATGGAATGACTGTTATATGTGAGTACCGCTTTCTTTGACAGATTCTAGTATGGGTACATATATGTTTTCCCAACCCCAGCACATTAGTTTGCTAATTCCAGATGTATGAAACGCAGGCCTAACTGTATCTAGTATATTGAGCGCCAGATAAACTAACTTGGCCTTTTTAAATAAAAAAAATTCCCTCACTGGAATACTTTCAGTCTTTTGACTGTATGGATTACAGATGGAATGACTGTTATATGTGAGTACCGCTTTCTTTGACAGATTCTAGTATGGGTACATATATGTTTTCCCAACCCCAGCACATTAGTTTGCTAATTCCAGATGTATGAAACGCAGGCCTAACTGTATCTAGTATATTGAGCGCCAGATAAACTAACTTGGCCTTTTTAAATAAAAAAATTCCCTCACTGGAATACTTTCAGTCTTTTGACTGTATGGATTACAGATGGAATGACTGTTATATGTGAGTACCGCTTTCTTTGACAGATTCTAGTATGGGTACATATATGTTTTCCCAACCCCAGCACATTAGTTTGCTAATTCCAGATGTATGAAACGCAGGCCTAACTGTATCTAGTATATTGAGCGTCAGATAAACTAACTTGGCCTTTTTAAATAAAAAAATTCCCTCACTGGAATACTTTCAGTCTTTTGACTGTATGGATTACAGATGGAATGACTGTTATATGTGAGTACCGCTTTCTTTGACAGATTCTAGTATGGGTACATATATGTTTTCCCAACCCCAGCACATTAATTTGCTAATTCCAGATGTATGAAACGCAGGCCTAACTGTATCTAGTATATTGAGCGCCAGATAAACTAACTTGGCCTTTTTAAATAAAAAAATTCCCTCACTGGAATACTTTCAGTCTTTTGACTGTATGGATTACAGATGGAATGACTGTTATATGTGAGTACCGCTTTCTTTGACAGATTCTAGTATGGGTACATATATGTTTTCCCAACCCCAGCACATTAATTTGCTAATTCCAGATGTATGAAAGCATAGGCCTAACTGTATCTAGTATATTGAGCGCCAGATAAACTAACTTGGCCTTTTTAAATAAAAAAATTCCCTCACTGGAATACTTTCAGTCTTTTGACTGTATGGATTACAGATGGAATGACTGTTATATGTGAGTACCGCTTTCTTTGACAGATTCTAGTATGGGTACATATATGTTTTCCCAACCCCAGCACATTAATTTGCTAATTCCAGATGTATGAAACGCAGGCCTAACTGTATCTAGTATATTGAGCGTCAGATAAACTAACTTGGCCTTTTTAAATAAAAAAAATTCCCTCACTGGAATACTTTCAGTCTTTTGACTGTATGGATTACAGATGGAATGACTGTTATATGTGAGTACCGCTTTCTTTGACAGATTCTAGTATGGGTACATATATGTTTTCCCAACCCCAGCACATTAGTTTGCTAATTCCAGATGTATGAAAGCATGAGGCCTAACTGTATCTAGTATATTGAACGCCAGATAAACTAACTTGGCCTTTTTTAAATAAAAAAATTCCCTCACTGGAATACTTTCAGTCTTTTGACTGTATGGATTACAGATGGAATGACTGTTATATGTGAGTACCGCTTTCTTTGACAGATTCTAGTATGGGTACATATATGTTTTCCCAACCCCAGCACATTAGTTTGCTAATTCCAGATGTATGAAACGCAGGCCTAACTGTATCTAGTATATTGAGCGCCAGATAAACTAACTTGGCCTTTTTAAATAAAAAAATTCCCTCACTGGAATACTTTCAGTCTTTTGACTGTATGGATTACAGATGGAATGACTGTTATATGTGAGTACCGCTTTCTTTGACAGATTCTAGTATGGGTACATATATGTTTTCCCAACCCCAGCACATTAGTTTGCTAATTCCAGATGTATGAAACGCAGGCCTAACTGTATCTAGTATATTGAACGCCAGATAAACTAACTTGGCCTTTTTAAATAAAAAAATTCCCTCACTGGAATACTTTCAGTCTTTTGACTGTATGGATTACAGATGGAATGACTGTTATATGTGAGTACCGCTTTCTTTGACAGATTCTAGTATGGGTACATATATGTTTTCCCAACCCCAGCACATTAATTTGCTAATTCCAGATGTATGAAACGCAGGCCTAACTGTATCTAGTATATTGAACGCCAGATAAACTAACTTGGCCTTTTTAAATAAAAAAATTCCCTCACTGGAATACTTTCAGTCTTTTGACTGTATGGATTACAGATGGAATGACTGTTATATGTGAGTACCGCTTTCTTTGACAGATTCTAGTATGGGTACATATATGTTTTCCCAACCCCAGCACATTAATTTGCTAATTCCAGATGTATGAAACGCAGGCCTAACTGTATCTAGTATATTGAACGCCAGATAAACTAACTTGGCCTTTTTAAATAAAAAAATTCCCTCACTGGAATACTTTCAGTCTTTTGACTGTATGGATTACAGATGGAATGACTGTTATATGTGAGTACCGCTTTCTTTGACAGATTCTAGTATGGGTACATATATGTTTTCCCAACCCCAGCACATTAATTTGCTAATTCCAGATGTATGAAACGCAGGCCTAACTGTATCTAGTATATTGAACGCCAGATAAACTAACTTGGCCTTTTTAAATAAAAAAATTCCCTCACTGGAATACTTTCAGTCTTTTGACTGTATGGATTACAGGTGGACTGGTATTAGTAGGGGTGACACAAGCACACCCAAGTCCCTGATGTAGGATTTCTATGGCACAGACCACTATTACAAGTGATTAATGGACGTTGGGAGAGATTGTGCTGCAGCACTAGTCCCAAGATGGCCGCCGCCTATCAGCCCAGTAACATGTGCCACAAAATGGTCTGCACAACCTTTAAAAAAATAGCCTTGGACTGTTCTGCTAAATCGCTATTGGTCTGAATCCCAGGTGTAGATGTCTGACTTGTTTGGAGCTTTGGAATGCACACTGTGGCAGCTTCTGCTGCAGCACTACAAGTCGCAAAATGGCGGCCGGCGGTCAGCCCAGGTACATGTGGATGGAAAAATCACTCTGGCCACTCTAAAAATAGCCAATCCCTATCAAAAAAGCAGCTCAGCTGCAGTTGTTCAGATGAATCACAGGTGGAGGAGAGAAATTTGCTTCCAGTTATTCAATTATCCCTGCCTATTCTCGCCCTAGCATCAGCTGCGTCTATCCCTGTTCTATTCACATCGGGAGTGAGCACGTCCCGACGTGCGCACAAGCTTATAAAGAGGCTGAGTCACATGCTGCACTCGGCCAATCACAGCCTTGCCAATAGTAGGCATGGCTGCGATGGCATCTTAGGGCAAGTAGTATGATGCATGTTGATTGGCTGCTTTGCAGCCTTTCAAAATGCGCCTAAATACATGCCGAACGACGAACCCGAACCCGAACTTTTTTGAAAATGTCCGGGTTCGGGTCCGGGTCCCGGACACCCCAAAATTCGGTACGAACCCGAACGATGCTCGAACTGTTCGCTCAACACTACTCTTCAGCTTTAGGAGTCTACTTAATGAGATCCTGGGCTGTAAGTGGTTCATCATAAATGAGAGAGGTCAAGGGTAGTGTTGATCGAGCACCCAAGTGCTCGGGTGCTCGGGTCGAACACATTGGGATGCTCGGGTGCTCTACAAAGAACCCGAGCATTAAACCAGGCAACCCCTGCTCTGAAGAGGGGAGGGTTCCTGGTTCATAGGAAAAGATCAGAAATTGATGGAAACACCACCAAAATGGTTCAGGAACAGCATGGGGGGGGGGGATGTCTGTATGCATCTTGGACTCCCAGGTCGCTGCTGGGAACGATGTTATCCGAGTAGTACGCCACTTTTACAGAATGACAATAATACGCACAAAATCAAAGATAAAATCAATTTTAGAGGAAAAATTGTTAGGAAATAGAGATGAGCGAACACCTGGATGTTCGGGTTCGAGAAGTTCGGCCGAATTTCCCGAAAAAGTTCGGGTTTGGGATCCGAACTCGACCCGAACTTTATCCCGAACCCCATTGAAGTCAATGGGGACCCGAACTTTTGGGCACTAAAAAGGCTGTAAAATAGTCCAGGAAAGGGCTAGAGGGCTGCAAAAGGCAGCAAAATGTAGGTAAATGCCCTGCAAACAAATGTGGATAGGGAAATGAATTAAAATAAAATAAATAAAAATTAACCAATATCAATTGGAGAGAGGTCCCATAGCAGAGAAACATGCGTCATATCACCCACCACTGGAGAAGGCCACTTTCAGTTATTTCAGCCCCAGCACCCAGACAGAGGAGAGAGGTCCCACAGCAAGGAATCATGCGTCATATCACCCACCACTGGAGAAGGCCAATTTCAGTTATTTCGGCCCAGCACCCAGACAGAGGAGAGGTTCATTCAACTTTGGGTTGCACCGCAAGATTATGGTAAAGTTAAAAAAATGAGGATTCAATAATTAAGTGCCCCGGAGTACAAGAATACATGGTTGAGGGAGAGGCAGTTATCAATGTCTATTCTGCACAAGGGAGGCACAGGTCCTGTGGGATCCATACCTGGTACATTTTTATGAACGTCAGCTTGTCCGCGTTGGCTGTGGACAGGCGGCTGCGTTTGTCAGTAATGACGCCCCCTGCCGTGCTGAATACATGTTCAGACAAAACGCTGGCCGCCAGACAGACCAGAACCTCCAAGGCATAAAATGCTAACTCTGGCCACGTGGACAATTTGGAGACCCAGAAGTTGAATGGGGCCGAACCATCAGTCAGTACGTGGAGGGGTGTGCAGACGTACTGTTCAACCATGTTAGTGAAATGCTGCCTCCTGCCAACACGTTCCGTATCAGGTGGTGGTGCAGTTAGCTGTGGCATGGAGACAAAACTTTTCCACATTACTGCCATGCTAACCCTGCCCTCAGAGTAGCTGGCCGTGACACCGCTGCGTTGGCGACCTCTTGCTCCTCCTCTCCCTTCGCCTTGGGCTTCCACCTGTTCCCCTGTGACATTTGGGAATGCTCTCAGGAGCGCGTCTACCGGCGTGCGCTTGTACTCGCGCATCTTCCTATCACGCTCCAGTGCAGGAAGTAAGGTGGGCACATTGTCGTTGTCTTTGTACCTGGGATCCAGCAGGGTGGCAACCCAGTAGTCCGCACAGGTTAAAATGTGGGCAACTCTGCTGTCATTGCGCAGGCACTGCAGCATGTAGTCGCTCATGTGTGCCAGGCTCCCCAGAGGTAAGGACAAGCTGTCCTCTGTGGGAGGCATATCGTCATCGTCCTCCGTATCCCCCCAGCCACGCACCAGTGATGGGCCTGAGCTGTGTCGGGTGCCACCCCACTGTGAACCTGCTTCATCCTCATCCTCCTCCACCTCCTCCTCATCCTCCTCGTCCTCCAGTAGTGGGCCCTGGCTGCCCACATTTGTACCTCTGCTGTTGAAAAAAACCTCCCTCTGAGCCACTTCTAACAGACTGGCCTGAAAGTGCTAAAAATGACCCCTCATCATCCTCCTCCTCCTCCTGGGCCACCTCCTCTTCCATCATCGCCCTAAACGTTTTCTCAAGGAGACATAGAAGTGGTATTGTAAAGCTGATATCTGTGTCATCGCCACTGGCCATGTTGGTGGAGTACTCAAAACAGAGCAACAGGGCACACAGGTCTCGCATGGAGGCCCAATCATTGGTGGTGAAGTGGTGCTGTTCCGCAGTGCGACTGACTCGTGCGTCTCGCCAGCATGTGCAAGGTGGAGTTCCACCTGGTGGGCACGTCGCATATGAGGCGGTGAGCGGGAAGGCCGAAGTTTCGCTTTAGCGCAGACAGGCGAGCAGCGGCAGGATGTGAACGCCGGAAGCGCGCACAGACGGCCCTCACTTTATGCAGCAGCTCTGACATGTCGGGGTAGTTGTGAATGAACTTCTGCCCCTCCAAATTCAGCACATGCGCCAGGCAAGGGATGTGCGTCAAACCGGCTAGTCCCAGAGCTGCGACGAGATTTCGCCCATTATCGCACACCACCAGGCCGGGCTTGAGGCCCACCGGCAGAAACCACTCGTCGGTCTGTTGTTCAATACCCCACCACAACTCCTGCGCGATGTGGGGCCTGTCCCCCAAACATATGAGTTTCAGAATGGCCTGCTGACGTTTAGCCCGGGCTGTGCTGAAGTTGGTGGTGAAGGTGTGTGGCTGACTGGATGAGCTGGTGGAAGCAAAGGAGGAGGAAGCTGAGTAGGAGGAGGAGGCTACAGGAGGCAAAGAATGATGCCCTGGGATCCTTGGCGACGGAAGGACGTGCGCCATGGAACCCTCCGCCTGGGGCCCAGCCGCCACTACATTTACCCAGTGTGCAGTTAGGGAGATACAGCGTCCCTGGCCATGCTTACTGGTCCACATATCTGTGGTTAGGTGGACCTTGCCACAGATGGCGTTGCGCAGTGCACACTTGATTTTATCGGATACTTGGTTGTGCAGGGAAGGCACGGCTCTCTTGGAGAAGTAGTGGTGGCTGGGAAGAACATACTGTGGGACAGCCATGGACATCAGCTGTTTGAAGCTGTCTGTGTCCACCAGCCTGAATGACAGCATTTCAAAGGCCAGTAGTTTAGAAATGCTGGCATTCAGGCCCAGGGCTCGAGGGTGGCTAGGTGGGAATTTTACTCTTTCTCTCCAAGGTTTGTGAGATGGAGAGCTGAACGCTGCCCTGTGACATGGTGGAGATGCTTGGTGACGCAGGTGGTGGTGTCGGTGGCACATCCTCTGTTTGGTGGGCGGCAGGTGCCAACATTCCTCCCGAGGCGGAGGAAGAGGCCGAGGCAGCAGTAGAAGAGGGTGCAGGGGGAGCCAGAGTGAGTACCTTGCTTTTTAAGGTGTTTACTCCACAGCAGTTGATGCTTTGCATGTAGATGCCTGGTCATGCAGGTTGTGCTAAGGTTCAGAACGTTAATGCCTCGCTTCAGGCTCTGATGGCACAGCGTGCAAACCACTTGGGTCTTGTCGTCAGCACATTTTTTAAAGAAGTGCCATGCCAGGGAACTCCTTGAAGCTGCCTTTGGGGTGCTCGGTCCCTGGTGGCGGTGGCCAGTAGCAGGCGAACTCTCTCTTGGAGGCGGCTGTTCTGCTTTTGCCCCCTGCTCCCTGTTTTGCTACGCTGTTGGCTCCGTCTCACCACTGCCTCTTCCACTGAACTATGAAAGTCAGTGGAACGACCTTCATTCCATGTGGGGTCTAGGACCTTATCGTCCCCTGCATCGTCTTCCACACTGTCTTCCTCCCTGACCTCCTATTCGGTCTGCACACTGCAGAAAGACACAGCAGTTGGCACTTGTGTTTCGTCACCATCAGAGACGTGCAGAGTGCGATGAGATGTTTCCTGATGATGAGGACATGGGAATACCATCAGTGGTTGTGCATCAGTGCATTCTATGTCTTCCAACACTGGGGAAGGGCTATCTTGGGAAACCCTGCCAGCAGAGTCTTCAAACAGCATGAGAGACTGCTGCATAACTTGAGGCTCAGACAGTTTCCCTGATATGCATGGGGGTGATGTGACAGACTGATGGGCTTGGTTTTCAGGCACCACCTGTGCGCTTTCTGCAGAAGACTCGTTGGGAGATAATTTTGTGAACGTGCTGGATCCACTGTCGGCCACCCAATTGACTAGCGCCTGTACCTGCTCAGGCCTTACCATCCTTAGAACGGCATTGGGCCCCACCAAATATCGCGGGTACTGGAACCTGAGGTAGTTGGTTCACTAGGACGTGTAGCTGTGGCAGAATGGCCACGTCCTCTCCCAGCACAAGAGGGTACACTAACACCTCCACGATCGCGTCCCTTTTCTAGATGTTTTCCTCATTGTTACTTTTCACCAAGCACCACAATAAGAAAAAAAATATTTGGCCCAATGTATTGATTTCAAATTCAGGCCTTTTTTTTTTTTACAGGCACCTAACACTATCGGCCTTTTTATTTATGTAGCGTATTACACTAATCCAGGCACAGCAGTAACCACTGATTTAGGGGAATATCTCTTTTAGGGTTAGTAGGCCCTGGATGAAAGGTATCCTTTTATGTACAGATTTAAACTAGGCCTGCAACAGCTGGAACACCAGATTCAGGGTATTGCTATTTTGGCAATTGAATTTCACCCCAGAACAAAATATATGTTTTGGCGGACACTATTATAGTTTGCTAGCCAGTGCTGGGACACCAGATTTAGGGGATTGCTATTTTGACAATTGAATTTCACCACAGAAAAAAATCTATCCTTTACCAAACAGCAGACAGTATTATACTTGGCTAGCCAAAGCTGGAACACCAGATTTAGGGGATTGGTATTTTGGCAATTGTATTTAACCCCTTAATAAAATATAGAAATTGCTATCCTGAGTTTCTAGTGGTGACAATTAGCACAGCCAAGCCCCTGATGTAGGATATAGCAAAATAAAACTATTATTGATGGATTGATGGACTTGGTGGCAGCTTGTTCTGGTGCACCACAAGTCACAAAATGGCCGCCGATCACCCCAGAAAATAAGTGACAGAAAAACCGCTCTGTGTAGCCTAAAAACCAGTGAGCAAGTAACTAGCAGAAGTTCAATCATTCACAGCTGTAGATCGATCACTTCATTAGGTGCTTTTGCACTTTTCCCTGCCTAATCTTGCCCTCACAGCAGCTGCGTCCTCTCCCTACACTAATCAGAGCATTGTTACGTGCGGCGCTACGTGACTCCAGCTTAAATAGAGGCTGGGTCACAGCCATGCCGTTAGTAGGCATGGGCAAGAAGTAAAGCGCTAGCTGATTGGCTGCTGTGCAGCCCTTCAAAAAGCGGGAGGAAATCGCCAAACAATGAACCCGAACTTTTTTGAAAATGTCCGGGTCCGTGTTCCGAAGACCCCAAAATTCGGTACGAACCCGAACTATGCTCGAACTGTTCGCTCAACACTATTAGGAAACATTCTTTCCTGTATATGTACTTGTATATAAAGTGCAAGTGCTGCCAAAAATTACAAGCAAGAGGCACTCCAATACAATCTGTATATCACATAAAGGATTGTCTCATTCACATTGTGGTGCAATTGTTCATGAAGTAGGACACCTACACTCATAAAGCCTATGCACTAAGTGAAAGGGCTGCCAAAAATTACAAGGAACCAGCACTCAAATACACCCTTTGTTACACATAAAGGAGGGTATCACACACCCTTGAAAAATTATGATTGATGGCCTGCTGGTGACCATCACAAACATTTGGAGCAAGGGACTGCTGCTGAGCTGACCCTCTAAAACATTAGGGGTGAGGGTCTGCTGGTGAGCTGACCCTCTAAAATTTTTTAGGTGAGGGCCTGCTGGTGAGCTTACCCTCTAGAAGGTTGTAGATGAGGGCCTGTAGGTGAGCTGACCCTGTAAAACATTATAAGGCGAGGGCCTGCAGGTGAGTTGACGCTTTAAAAGATTGTAGGTGAGGGCCTGCAGGTTAGCTGACCCTGTAAAACATTATATGCGAGGGCCTGCAGGTGAGATGACCCTGTAAAAGATTGTAGGTGAGAGCCTGCAGGTGAGTTGACCCTGTAAAACATTATATGTGAGGGCCTGCCGGTGAGCTAACCCTGTAAAACATTATTTGCGAGGGCCTGCAGGTGAGCTGACCCCATAAAACATTATTTGTGAGGTCCTACAGGTGAGCTGACACTGCAAAAGATTGTAGGTAAGCGCCTGTTGGTGAGCTGACCATCTAAAAGGTTGTAGGTGAGGGCCTACAGATGAGCTGACCCTGTAAAACATTATATGCAAGGGCCTGCAGGTGAGCTGACCCTATAAAACATTACATGCGAAGGCCTGCAGGTGAGCTGACCCTGTAAAAGGTTGTAGGTGAGGGGCTGCAGGTAAACAGACCCTGTAAAACATTATATGCGAGGGCCTTGGCTACTGAAATTGGACTTGGTGGAAGACAGGGTGGTGCTTAACCGACTGGAAGCATTATCTGCTGCTATCCAACCAACCACCTGGTCGCACTGGTCTGACTTTAAGAGTGGTGTCCTGCGCCGCCCTGCAAACTGGGGCATGAAACTTGGTATCGTGGATAATTGTTTTTCTTGTGCTGTGACAGCAGGTACAGTTTCAATGTGCCCAGGGCCACGGCCTTTGTGTGCTCCATCAGCATCACAGCCACTTCCCTGTCCCTTACTGCTCGCCTTCTTCATATTAAATGTTATATATGCTTGAAAGTATGTCACACCTACAGTAGCATACAGTAGTGTAGGTTTTGGAAGGGTATGCACCAAAAAATGTAAAAAGGTATTTGGTATGGGGAAACGTCACACAGGAGATATCCTGCAGATAATGTCAATGTTGTCACCGGCGGCTAATAAAAAATTACAGGGAATATCACAGGTATTTGGGATGAGGAAACGTTATACAGAAGTACCACCAGTAATGTCACTGTTCGCAGCGTCTACGGAAAAATTACACTATGTCACAGATAAAAAAAATGTAACCGCACACGGTACACTGGAGATGTAGCACTGGTAATGTCACTGACAGAAGTGGACACTGTCTATTGAAAAAGTACACTGTATGTCACAGATGCATTTTTTAAGCGCACACGTTACACTTTAGATGTGGCACTGGTAATGTTACTGTCAGAAGCGGACACAGTCTATTGAAAAAGTACTATGTCACTGCTAAATTTTTTCAGCGCAGACATTCCACTGCAGATGTTGTGCAGCTAATGACAGTCTACGGAAAAAGTTCACTGGATGTCAAATATTTTTGGGATGCGCACACTTTACACATATGTTGAGTATCTAATTTAACTGTCCACAGTGGACACCGTCCATGGAAAAAGTACACTGGATGTCACAGATATTTTTGGGATGCGCACACTTTACACAGGAGATGTGGCGCAGATAATTTAACTATCAGCAGCAGCCTATTAGATGCTATTTAGCGCAGGATGCTCTTAAAAAATATATTGCGGCTGCCACACACAATAGTCCTTTAAAAATAAAAATAGTCCAATAACACTCCCTACACTGTCTGTTCCTTCCTATGCACAGCTCTCCCTGACTGACTGAGCCGAACACGCGCCATCGGGTGCTATATAGCAAACAATGACGCGTTCCGGCCAGCCAATCACTGTAATGCCAGCAACCAACATGGCTACGGCATTACAGTGAGGGCAGTACTCACCTGCAAGTTTATTTGCTGGGTAGCAGCCAAGATACATGTGGGGAGGAGACTCGAGCATTGCTTGGGATCTAATTTGTCATCAGAAATAATACTACTCTCTGTCTTTCTATTTCCACCGACCTATTTCCTAAGGAAAAGGGAATTACCTTGTCAACACAAGGTAATTGTAACCAGATATCTCCAATAAATTAAGGGTTTATGAGGAATTTTGTTACACACAGATCTAAGATATGTTATAGTACAAATGCACTTTTCACAACATTCAGTACACGATGGTAGACACTTTGACATGGGATAAGTGATATTATTCGGGAAATATGCCTGGATGTGTTCTTTTACAGTTTTTTCTACCTATCGTTTTGTCTTTAGTCCAAACAATGACCTCAGACCACACCTAATTGAACTCCTTTATCCATTCAGGGTTTTATTTATTGAACCCTCATACATTTACACCAATAATTCAAGGAGTTTCATATGTATACACAAAACATGTATTTTATGGCCAGGTGGGAGGATTTAAAGAGTCGTGAGTAACAGTACTCGCTGCACTATGATACGGGCATGAATCAAAGCCACTTCCCAAAACGTTACCCTCCTGGAACTGTATGTTTGCCACACTCTGGACACCCAGAGCTGCTGGTCTAAATACAGTCCTCAGACAGTAATGTCGCTCACCCAAGGTGACCACGACTAGTATTTGTAACAGACTGGCGGGCAACAACACCCTGAAACAGCTGTCTGTGGATGGAACACTGGCTTAGGTCTTCCCTGTCACATCCATAAAGCTTGTAAAAGAGTGGGATCTTGACATAGGAGCCACTTAATATGGTGGATTTGGTTATCTCTGTAATGGGGACACCCCTTGGCTCGGTTTTCCTTCCTTTGCGGGATATCTGGCTTACACTGTGTTGTAGACCCAATACTGAGGCTCCACAGTTATTTTGCATATTATTGTTTCCCAGGGAGCTTTCACTTTGGATTGCTGTGTTGAGACTCTTAAAAGAGGCTCCATGGTGTTTTATGTAGCTGATCTCCCTAAGATCAGCTATCGTTTTGTTTGAGTAGTCGCCAAGGCATTGCTCCTGGTTAGCCAGAATACTGCTCCACATTGAGGGGCAACACCCTGAAACAGCTGTCTGTGGATGGATCACTGGCTTAGGTCTTCCCCCGTCACTTCCCTAAAGCTTGTAAAAGTGGGGACGTGGCCTGGTCAGCGGCGGGAGTGGTGGAGTGAACACAGAGCTCTGCCACAAGCTATTAGAAAAGGAGACCCATCGGCAGCCACCCAACTCCCTCCCAGAGGACCTCCACGCTAGACGCGTACCTCCGGCAGCCAGCCGCCTGCTGCGTGTGGCCTACTTACTCCTGCAGTCCCTGCTAGATGCGCGGTAGCGGAGCCCGGTGTGCTCACCCAGGTGAGACAGAGGGAGACCGAATGCCTCCTGGAGGACATTTTTCCTGCTCTTTAATCATCAAGGCTCTTTTAGATTTACACTATGTTTTTATCCCAAAGTGTACTCGGCAACATCTGGGAAAAACAGCAGGTGTAGCTATACTTCTTTCCGCTCATTGCCCAATACAAGTAGAATCTTCAGTTATAGATGTTGAATGCTGCCCCGATAGTCTTGTGCAACCTGTATTCTCCCAATTCCTCTCAAATCCCTTTCTTGCACAAGGTTTTTTCCAAAATGTCCCGCCTTCTTCCTGCGGCACTACTTGTGGGAGGGGACTTTAATATTCCTTTCTCCGAACATATGGATAGGTTGCCCCCTAGGGACGTTCCACCCACCCGCGCCCAATGTCGCATTTCCCGACTTTTCCGACGCCTTGTTCGTAAATATGTGCTGTATGATCACTGGAGAGTCAACGTTCCCACTGCCAGATCATATAAGTTTTTTTCACACCCGCACAATACCCACACTCATTTCTAGATTATTTTTTCGGGAACACCCCAGTTCTTTGAAAGCTAGCGAATACGGAACTGGGTCATATTACTTGGTCGGATCATGCACCTGTGTCGGTTACCCTTAAGTGTACGAGTTATCACACTAACATTTGCCACTGGCGTCTTAATGAATCTTTCCTACATAAATTACCTCTTAGGCAGGAACTACGGGATGGTCTTGTTGAATACCGGCCCATCTATATCTACGATCTGGGAGGCCCATAAAGCTGTCCTTAGAGGAAACTGTATAGCTATGGGTGCTAGGCTTAAACGTGACAGAACAACCTAACTGACTGCCCTTATGGCTCAGCTGTCTGCTCTTGAGAAGCTGTTGGAATCCCAACGATCGAAACAGCTGCTCTGGCGTATAGTCATCATACAGACGAGATTGCGCAACTTACTTTCTCATAAAACTGAAAAACTGCTTCTATACTCTTGGCAGCGTTTTTATACTTGGGGCAACAAACCCCATACCCTCCTAGCGAGGCAACTGCGAGAATCTAATATTACGGGGACCCCAGCAGTTATGAGACAGGCAGATGGGACACTGATATACCAGCTGGAGACCAGCTGACCTGAAGAGACGTCAACGCCTTTTTGACTCCTTCCTATCTAATTGTGACCTTCTTAAACTTTCAGGTGAAGACATTTCGTCATTGAGTGCCCCTATAACTACGGAGGAGTTGCAGGAGGTGCTAAAAGTCACCTGGGCCAGATGGTCTGCCCTACCTATATTATAAAACTTTCTCTGACAGACATTCTCCTACCACTTATGACCCAGATGTTTAACTCCTTCCTACAGGGTTCCTTGGTCCCTAAGTCTTTATCACACTCTTATATAACTTTGATTCCCAAACCTGGGAAAGACCCCCTGAACTGTGCCAACTATAGACCCATTGCCCTCCTTAATTTTTTATCTGAAGATATTCACTAAAACCTTAGCGGATAGACTCTCTAATTGGCTCCCCCAACTAATTCATAAGGACCAGGTTGGCTTTGTCAGGAACTGACAGGGAAGCGATAATACAAGACGGACTATTGATCTGATCGATATTAATAAACGCAAAGACTCAGCCTTGCTGTTAAGTCTAGACGCCGAAAAGACGTTTGACCGCCTCAACTAGTCATTTATGTTCGCCACCTTGCGGGCCCATTCCTTACAGCCTTGCGTGGTCTATATGCCCAACCTACGGGCTTTCCCTATTTTCAATGGTACACGCCAGGGGTGTCCCTTATCCCCGTTGTTATTTGTCCTCTGTATAGAGCCCCTCGCAGCGGCTATTAGGGCAAATCCCGACATTCATGGAATTTTAATTAACCGTATGGAATTTAAATTGTCCTTATTTGCAGATGATGTTCTGCTCACATTGACGGACTTACACACGATGCTTCTCAACCTATTTAAATTACTTGAATCTTATGGGAGATTGTCTGGTTATAAAATTAACACTACTAAAACTGAGGCCCGCTGTCTCAATTGCCCCCCTGATAGGCTAGATATTCTGAAGGTTAACTACCGTTTTCGCTGGACAGATACTAAGCTTTGTTACTTGGGCGTCAATCTAACACCGACATATTCCTCACTTTATACACGCAACTTCCCTGCTACTTATAGTGAACTTAAAAACCTCATAAACAAATGGATGCCTCTCCCCATATCCTTATTAGGTCGCATAGCATCCCTCAAAATGTCTATTATGCCTAAGTTGATTTACTTATTTGAGACTCTCCCAATCCCTGTACCGGAGAAGGAGTTGCGTATCTTTCAGTCTTGCATGCTGTGATTTATATGGAATGGGAAGAGGCACCGAATACTGTGTGCGACCCTCACGGCACCTAAGGAAGTATTATTGGGCTGCCCATCTTAGGAGACTACCTGCTTGGTCCAAGCTATTTGCGTATTCTAGATGCAATTTAAAAAGGATGTGGTGTGAAAATTGTGGTAGAGCTGCAGTCCTGAAAAATGGAGGGTAGGTCCCTTTTTTTTTCTCCCAAAAATCACAATATCAAAGTGTTCAGGTCCGCGCTTTCTTATACACCGCAGGCACAGATTTCAGTAACGCTATCTCCTCACTTGAAATAGTCATTACTACAGAGTAGCCCCTGAGGAAGCAAAGGAGCGAAACCCGGGTCTGGCTTTTGATGGTTTTATGTGTTGATAAACTGCGATTTTGTGAGTATAATAAAAGCGGCAACACTTTTTTACCCACATATAAAAATCTGTGCCTGCGGTGTATAAGAAAGCGCGGACCTGAACCCTTTGATATTGTGTATTCTAGATGGTTAGAAATTGAGAAATTATGGATAACACCTGTACATCCTAATTCACTGCTCTGGTCTCCGCTCCCACCTGCCTTGCCGCTCGATTTGTTGGGACCAATGTCCTTCACACATCGTATTTTGTTGCGCTGCAATCATTTATTCTCTTTGGCCTCGAAAAAGTCCTATATGGTTACTTTTGTGTACAACCCATTGTTTCCAATGGGCATGCAAACATCTTTTCTTAGGTTATGGTTTCCCAACAAATTGTTCCATTTTGCTGACGTTATGGACTATAAA
Source organism: Bufotes viridis (assembly GCA_033119425.1). NCBI lineage: Eukaryota > Metazoa > Chordata > Amphibia > Anura > Bufonidae > Bufotes > Bufotes viridis. Next base: position 73,599,054 of record CM065596.1, read on the forward strand.
ACCCTTGGTTTTCTGCCATTTGATAGGCTGCAATCATCCTATCACTTACCAGAAAACTCTAGATATCAATATGCACAGATTAGGCACCTATTTTCTAGTTTGTCCACTTCTACCAGTGCTTCCACTCCTACGTCCTTTGAGAAACTATGTAAGTTATCGGACACTACACGAGGTCTTATCTACTCCTATCAACTAACATGATCCAACATTCATACATGGCTAAATGGGAGACCATTCTTGGACGCTCGATTTCGTCCGCTGAATGGACCATGATATGGAATAGGATAGTGAAGACATCATCATGCATTACTCACAAGGAAAATGCTTATAAGATCCTTATGTTCTGGTATCATACCCCACAATTGCTGAAGCGCCTTAATCCTGCTCTCTCTGATAGATGTTGGAGGTGGAGGACAGGCGAAGGATCCCATATCCATATGTTTTGGGTCTGCCCATTGATTCGACTGTTCTGGGGGGGGGGTGGTGGGTTAAATATGCCGCCGTCTCCATTGAGGAAACCTTCCATGTCTCTAACCCTACATGTTCTGACGGCAGCCAGGCGGCTTGTTGCGGCCTTCTGGAGGAGGACTGATTCGCCTACTCAGCTAGACCTTATCACGAGTGTTTTGGAGGTTAGAAAAGTAGAGTATCTGGCAGCTAGTGTTTCTAACACGTTAGATAAATTTAATAAAATTTGCAAATATGGGATGATTACATAGATCTCTGCAAACAGAGAACCGACTAATGCCTGGATAAGTTGTTCCCTACCTTTTCCCCTTCGTGTCATGTCCTGCGTCCTTACCCCCATGTGTTTTTTCTTTTTTCTTATTTCCTTATGATATTTTGAATACTTAAAGACTATTATCTTTTATGGTTGTCTAAGTGCACTTCTGTTCCATGGTGTACTTTTATGCATAGCTAGGGTCGGAATCATTCTCTCTACTATTGTTCTTTAACCAAAAAAAAACTACAAAAAGCATGTGTGTAACCCACATATAAATATAAGTAATCCGTAATACTCAGTCAAACACTAATAATTACCTAAAAAGTAGCTTAATTGAAAATTTACCATTAAAAAACACACATATGGAGTCTCACATGGAACAGAATGAAAAAAGTAGTCAGACGAAGGGTACTAGGAAGGGGGCTAGTACATAACATGTAAATAAATAAGAAAAAAAAGCATCACTTTACATTGTATGGTCACGTGTTGCTGCAGGCATAAGGTAAAATAAAGTGCAATGCAGGGCCCAACAGAAGTTGGTTCTAAAAAGCTATAAAGACACTGTGTTAGGCAGCGGTCATAGGCAATGATGTAAATAATGTTGCCATATAAGGGACCCAACATGAAGGGATTCCTATACAAATCAATAAGGGCCTAGACCAAACAATGCAGCATGCAGGTAAAAACACACATAGCCATATAATGGATCAAACAACATTCAGAATAATGGTATAAATAAATGCATGAACATGAGCTGCCCCCTTCCCAGTGTACCCTCACTTACCCAATGCGTTTTGCCACCAGGCTTCCTCATGGAAAGGTTCTTTTACCTATGCACATATAGTAACTATTGCATACCTGTTAAATGTTTCATGCCATGTGAATAACATGTTTTGCAATTCTTCTTGTTCTTATATAAGAAGAATGTTGTAGACCCAATACTGGAGCTCCATAGTCAATTTGCATATTACTGTTTCCCAGGAAGCCTTGCACTGTGGATTGCTGTGTTGAGACTCTTAAATGAGGCTCCACAGTGTTTTCTGTAGCTGGTCTCCCTAAGATCAGCTATTGTTTTGTTAGAGTAGTCTCCAAGGCATTGCTCCCGGTCAGCCAGAATCCTACTCCACACCGAGGGTCAACACCCTGGAACAGCTGTCTATGGATGGATAACTGGCTTAGGTCTTCCCTGTCACATCCTTAAAGCTTGTAAAAGAGTGGGATCTTGACATAAGGGCCACTTAATATGGTGGATTTGATGATCTCTGTAATGGGGACACCCCATTTGCTCAGTTTTCCTTCTTTTGAGGGATATCTGGCTTTCACTGTGTTGTAGACCCAATACTGCCCAATAGAGCTTGGGTCCACAAGAGGATTCTCTGGTACTCTGGTTGGCCAGTCCAACCCTGTACCCGTGCTTAGAATCTGTGGCACAATATGCCACAACTAGGGTTTTCCCAAGTTTTCTGACTCACCACAGTTCTGGCAAAATACTCTGTTTCAAAGTAAGCCAACCAATAGCTGGCATATAGTTAGACAGAAGGGTCTCTCTGTGCACCACATTGATCATCCAGCCTAAGCCAGCATGATAAATCTAGTGCATATGTAGACAGCTATCTCAGCTCTTCACATTATGTTTCTGTCTCACATTTAACATATATTTTAGGAAAAAAAAGTCTAGCAGAAGAAGTAAATGTTCACAGATAGCTTTTTTACAGTGGAACCCTATGTTGACAGATGCCACTGTATAACATCTGTCTGAGACATCCGTTTAAATATACATGTATATGTTAAACATAGGAGAAGAATTACAGTCGGGTGATACCACATGAGGTCGGGCAGGCTATCTCCCCCATAGACTTAAAACAGGAGAATATACAATAACTGACTTTATTTCTCTCCCTACCCCCGACCCCACACCAATTTTCAGAAGACCTATGACATTTAAAGGGGTTATTCAGGAAAACATATTTATGACTGATGCTCAGGGTAAGTTGTCAGTATCAGATCTGTGGGGATGCAACATCTGGGACCTCCTACTATCAACTGTTAGAAGAGGCATTGAGCGCGGCAGGCTCTTCTGAGGCCAGTGAGATCACTGTACATTGGTTACATGGACTAGTTGCAACTCAATCAAGTTAATAGGGCTGGGCTACAATACCAAGCACTGCTGCTATACAATGTACAACACTCACCTTGGAAAGCTGCAGGTAGCCTGCTTCCATAGCTTCGGTGAGCACAGTGGCGTCCTGAAACAGCTGAACAGCGGGGATGCCAGGACTTGGATCCTCGCTAGTGTGATAATGATGACCTATCCTCAGTCATCATTATATTTTCCAGGATAACACCTTTAAAAAGGTGTTGAGGAACTGAATAGAAATTACCGGAAGACATAGAGAAATTTTATAATAACGTCCATTATTAGGGTACTCATCTGACCAAACCATGGAAGCATTTTTTCACCATATTCCCCACATCCTCTCTCATAAAATTCACACCACAGGTCAATTTTATGTTGTTGATTTCATTTACACTGAGTAGATGAGATTTCATAAATTCTCATGCACTTTGCCGATACGCAGATCTGCCACTTGCAAATCTAGTTGCAGATCTGCAGGTCGTACGTCCTGTGTGCACGTAAAATTAGGCGGCATATTCATAATAAAGTATTCAACTTTTTTATATGTACCAATAAATGTAATTTTTTCTTTAGCACAAGGAGTCTCATCTTTGAGAGTGGGATTATAGAATGTTTTAAAATGGGCCTAATACAGCTGTCAATTCTGTCTTTTTGTCCTCAAGTTAATATTAGTAAAGTATCAGTATTTATTTAAAATATTGTACATGGGTGCCAAAATAAATGAAAATTTACTCCAAAAAAAATATGTAAAAAATTGAATGTGTTTGAATATTGCATCCTTTCCCTCAGAACTTTGCATCTGGAAAACACAAAACACATTGCTGTCCTAAAATACACGTCAAAATGTTGGTCTGTCCTGAATTATTTAAAAGTAATAACTGTATACACGATAGCAAGTAAAATAACAAAATATATATATTGACAGGTTAAAACTACAAAAAGAAATAAAAATAAATAAATAATGTAAGCAACTTATCAGCAAAGATGACCAAACTGATTCACCTGTGACATATCAGATAGAAGCATATTCTCGTTAGGCACTAATTATGCTAAAATAGCCATATGGACAGAGAGAGAAACAGCAAGTACAACTGCATTACATTAAGCTGGTATAAAACCAAATAAAGGTCAATAATAGAAATTATTTATGACCAAAGCAAATAGCACATAAATATATTTATAAGGTATATATGTATATTGCCACCAGTCCTCCGGCAAGGTGAAAGAAAGACACTGAAACATTTCAGGTTTCTTAAAGGGGTATTCCCAATTTGTACATTTTACAGCATATCCACTTGATATTTTAATGGCCACCAGCATTTTTTATACATTAAGTATGTTTGTCATTATACTAGCTATGAAGCCATTAACTACACCACATATCTGTAACTACAGCAATTGTAATTGCAAATGTAAAGGTAATTACAGTTACTGTGAATTCTATGGTTATAATGTATTGGAACAGATTTTAACCTATTTTATGGATTGACTGGATAAACTCCATTATTGGTTTGCATATTTGCATGGCATATTTGCATGGCATATTTGCATGCCTCATTGCATTTTATCTGCTGTGGGTGCTGTTAATTACCAAAAGCGACTGGGAGTGAGGCTTTACTACTGTTCTAGTGGTATTAAATAGATGTTGAGTCATAAGATCACCCCCTTCCCATAAATGTGAAATTTAATGAGCCATAATTAACTGCTCCAGGGAAAAGTAATTGAAACCTATAAATCAGGCTTGTCGTCTGCTTTCTCAATAGATATAATTAAATGACCATTACAGATAATTAACAATCTCTACAAATGGTCAAGTAAAAATGTGAGAATTGGCTTTTCTTTTTGGTGCAGTTTTTTTTTTTTTAGCCAAACCCACGAATAAAAAAGGATCAGTAATAATAAAGGATGGATTTCTCTATTATAAAGCCAAAAGAATGTGAAACCTAACATCACACCTACAGTATATGAGCTTGTTGGACTTCCCATTCAAAAACAACAGATGCTAATATGGAATTGGTCAAGAACATATGTCCAATTAACTGATTTATATGCAGATATAAAGTAGTTATCAGATAATACGGCTATACCACTACCAAATATTAACACAATATAGTGATTAAATAGTATTTCAGTACTACTCCAAAGACATACTGATGGGGAACTTACATTGTAAGCCCCATTAGGGACAGTTAGATGCTAATATCTGTAAAGCACTGTGGAATATAGTAGCGCTATATAGGACCAGACCAGCACTGCAGTGAACGGCACTGGAGAAAGGGGTGAGTATAGAATAGATTTTTTTTTTTGTTTTAAGTTTTTAAGCTATTACAGGGCTTGTATGATACTTTTAAATTATCTTGAACAACCTCTTTAAGCTGGCCATACAAATTAGATGTGTATCAGTTGAACCCGCCAGCTGTGGTGGATTTGGGTGACCATGTAATGTGTATGAGGCTTCCTAGCTCTGCTGATGTTAGAGATGTTAGGGTAATAAGGGTCAAGCATGTCAAACACCCCCCACCCCCTACTCCCAGAGACTTGGGTGGCTAAAGTGCTGTGACATAGTCTGGAGTTGGCAGCGTCAGGAGAAGGCCACCTTGTGCCACAATGACAAAGTCTGGAGGTGGCAGCAGCATGAGGAGACCACAGAGTGGCCCAATAACGGAGTGTAGAGGTCGTGGCAGCATCAGGAGGAGGCCACTGAGTGGCACAATGACAGAATAAGGAGGTGGCGACAACAGCAGCATCAGGAGGATACCACAGAGTGGCAAGGTGACATAGTGTGGATATGGCAGCAGCAGCATCAGGAGACCACAAAGCTCCTAGGTGACAGAATGGGACGGTGGGTGGCAATACCAGTACCCGCTGACGAAGGTGGGTGAAAGAAGGAGCACTAGGCATCAGATGTGTGGAATCAGGCAGGTGGCAGCATCAGAGTAGTATCTGAGGCAGATAGCCAGAAGAAACTGGTCTCTTTTTTCAAGGTTTGTGTGAGGTGGCATGGATGATCTAATCAGATGAATCAGGAATTAGTGGGTGGAAATTCTAGCTGATCCACGCCTGATTCATCTTAACAAAGGTCAGTCTCTCCACATTTTAGGTGGACTAGCGAGTACTCCTTGGGGTAACTATGGCCCCCACCGCACTAAACACCCGCTCTGATGCCACACTACTGGCCGGGCAGGACAGCTTTTCCAGGGCAAACTCTGCCAGTTGCGGCCACAAATGCAGTTTGGCTGCCCAGTAGTCCAGCGGATCTTCAATGTGGGGTGGCAGGGTGCTAACTAGGTATGCCACCACCTGCTGGTTCAGGTCCTGCTCCAGGTCTACCTGCTGCTGCTGGTGAGTAGTTTCTTCACTATGTGGGTAAAGAAAGCTGCTCATCAGTGACTGTAAACTCAGGCTGCTGCTGATGGAGTTATAACTGCTCCTGCCACCCCAACCCCTCCCCAGCAGCCATGGCAGTGGAACGTGAGCGCAGAGGGCCCCCCCCCCCCTGGTCAAATATGCAAGAGGATGGACGATGGCGCAAATAGGCAGCAGCCAACTGAGTACATAGGATGTCTCTGTAGTAATTAAGTTTGTCCTCTCTCTAAGTGGGTGTAAAAAAGGCCCCCCTATTTTGGAGCAGTAGCGAGGGTCTAGCAAGGTGGAGAGCCAGAAGTCATCCCTCTGCCGAATGGTGACAATTCGGCTATCACTACGCGAGCAAGTGGGCATTCATCAAACCATTTGTGCAAATGACTTGGGGGAACTCCCTGCCTCCATCTCCACTGCATACTACCACTGTGTGTCTGGGTCCTCTGTCTCGTCTTCCTCATCGCCCTGTAGCTCCTCTGGCTGCTCCTGAATCTCCTCTACTGTCTGCTAAGTAGAAAAACCACCCATTTCGCTACACATTGCCTGTGCTCCAATGCCTTCCTCCCCCTCTTCCAGTTCAGCCCCCACAGGGCTCATGTGGCCATGAGATAGAGGTGCCTCGTCTCCTGTACCCTGATCAGCCATTGTCACCACCATCTGTTCCAGGACATGAAGCAGTGGAATGACGTCATTCATCCTGTACTCCTGGCGACTATTAAATAATGTGGCGTCCTCAAAGGGCCTGAGCAAATGGCAGGTGTCACGCATGAGCTGCCACTGGCTGTCATCAAAGTTACAAAGGGGAGTTTTCCTATCCGCTTGGATCATCAAGAAATCATTGATGGCCTTTCTCTGTTCGTGTAGTTGGCCCAACATATGGAGGGTGGAAACGTTGCATATCTGCCTATGTTGGGAGATGCCGTTCTGCCGCTGCATCTCAAGGAGGGTGTGCTTTGTAGTGTACGAGTGGCTAAAGTGCGTGCAAAGTTTCCTGGCTATTTTTAGGATGTCTTGCAGATGGGCGGAAGACTTCAGGAACTGCTTGACAACCACATGTGTGCCATGCCGGGCGCGTGCCTCAGCCTTCCTTGACGCAGCAACGACACCATCTTCTTCGCATTGCCAGTCACCATGGTTCCGATTTTCAGTTGTAGCAGAGAAAGACAGGATTCGATTTCTTAATGATTCACATGGAGCAATTCCTCCCCTGTGTGACTCTGTTCGCCAAGGCGAACCAGGAGCAGAACAGTGTGGCACCGGCATTCCCTGCACATGTGGTATGCTGGAGGGGCACTGTGACTTGTCCCTGCAGTGGAGGATGAGGACATGGTGGAGGATGAGGAGGCAGAGGCAGACATTGTTGCAGGACCAATGGCATGACAACGTGGAGGCGGAAGCGGCGTGACCTGGCCAAGTTGATTTTGTGGCTGTGCAGAAACCACATTCACCCAGTGGGCCGTAAAGAACATGTATTGTCCCTGCCCGTAGTTACAGCTCCACATGCACATGGGAAGGAATAATGCAAGTCACCCGTACATACTAAATGGTAAAACACTCGGTAACACTGACATGGAAAAGGATCTAGGAATTTTAATAGACAGCGAACTAAGCTGTAAAACCAGTGCCTGACAGATGCTACCTCCAAACTACTGCCAAGACCAATAAGATAATGGGTTGCATCAAAAGGGGCATAGATGCCGTGATGAGAACATAGTCCTGCCACTTTACAGATCACTAGTCAGACCACACATGGAGTACTGTGTACAGTTCTGGGCTCCTGTGAACAAGGCAGACATAGCAGAGCTGGAGAGGTTTCAGAGGAGGGCAACTAAAGTAATAACTAGAATGGGGCAACTACAGTATCCTGAAAGGTTATCAAAATTAGGGATATTCATCTTAGAAAAAAGACGACCTAATATCTATGTATAAATATTTTAGGGGTCAGTACAGAGATCTCTCCCATCATCTATTATCCCCAGGACTGTTATTGTGACAAGGGGGCATCCTCTGCGTCTGGAGGAAAGATGGTTTGTACACAAACATAAAAGGATTCTTCAAGGTAAGAGCAGTGAGACTATGGAACTCTGTGCCTAAGGAGGTGGTGATGGTGAGTACAATAAAGGAATTCAAGAGTGGACTGGATGTATTTCTGGAGTGTAATAATATTACAGGTTATAGCTACTAGAGAGGGGTCGTTGATCCAGGGAGTTATTCTGATTGCCTGATTGGAGTCAGGAAGGAATTTTTTCCCCTTAAGTGGGGAAAATTGGCTTCTGCCTCACAGGGGTTTTTTGCCTTCTTCTGGATCAACTTCTAGGAAACAGGCCGAACTGGATGGACAATGTCTTTTTTCGGTCTTATATACTATGTTACTATGTCGGCGCTGCCGTGCACTTTGGCAGATGCTGACAGGCTCAAGAACTGGCCCATCTTCTGTTCTACATATTTGTGCAGGGCTGATACTGCCTTTTTCACAAAGAAATGACGGCTTAAGACTCTCCACCTTGTCATGGCACAAGCCATCAGTTCTCTAAAAGGTGCAGAGTCAACCACTTGGAAAGGGAGGAACTGTAGAACCAGCAACTTGGCCAGGAGCACATTCAGCTTCTGCACTGTTGGATGAGTGCATGCATGCTGCTGTCTCTTGGCAAATGCTTCGGTGATCGATTGTTGACTGAATGACTGACGAGGAGGAGCAGGAGCATCGGGACCAGCAGATGATGGTAATGACAGACAGCTTCCTTCGGGTGAGGTGGCGGAGCCTTGACTGCCTGAAACCGGGTGCGAGGCACTGGGTGTGCAGAGGTTGCTGCAGCAGACTGGATCACCACATCGGAGTCACGGTTCTCCCAGGCCAATGTATATGCTGCAACGCTGCATATGGTGACGTAGAGCCAACATTGGCAACCTGGCCACGCTTCACCTTCTGCCCACAGATTCTACATATGGCCACGTTCACCTCCTCCGGTGGCTTAACAAAAATCTGCCACACCACCGAGTAGGTGATTTTCCCCCCAACAGTCTGCACTGACTGACTGCTACTGCCGCTGCCTCCGTGAACCCCTGCACTACTTCTTTGGCAGGGAGGCTGCTGTGAAGCAGGTGGTCTACCCCAGGCACGTTTGGCTCCCGACCTCCCACTGCTGCTACCCTGCTGACTCCCAGCCATGCTACCACCTTGCTGGCTCAGCCACTGTCTCACTGGCAAGTTACCTCCCTCTTCTCCTGATGATGATAAATCCCCTTCTGCACACGGCTCCCAAGTGCGATCGGCTTCATCATCATCGATTAGTGTCTGCACGTCACTGATGTCCTGACCCTTACCACTCGCAACACCACCTCCCCCGCCACTCTCCTCATCACTACTTGCCTGCCTAGCGGAGGAAGCGGCAGATGTCTCCTCCACCTCTTGTCCTCTAGTAACTCGTCCTTGCTGTATAGTGGAGCTGAGCCCACGGCATACAATACTTCTGTGGCTGAGGGAAAAGCAAAGGACAGAGGCAGGTTGAGGACAGGTGAGGGCACAGGGCCTGCTCCCGGGCCATGCCAACTAAGGGTTGTGTCTGACGAACCCACCGACTGTTGGCTGGTGGTGTCTGATGTAACTTGGAATTAAGTGGATGACCGAGTTAACCAATCAAGAACCGCTGGGTTGCTGGTCAAGACACAAACGCTAGATGACACCAGGAGCTAAGGCCTCTCGTTGCGACTTCTGCTACCACGCACCCTTACTCTGCTGTGACCTGTGCCTGCGCCAGAAACATTTAGGCCTCTGTGCATGACCTGACACTTCTCTGTCTGACATACTTTTAGCTGAACTAAATAAGTTAAAAGAAAATTAAAACACCCCTTAAAAGCGACAAAAATATATATTTTTTTGTACTGAAATAGGCCACTAAATTCTTTCAACTCAAATAACTGCAACAGTGAAATGCGTATATATTTTTCTGTTTGTACTGAGATAGGCCGCTAAACGCATTCACCACAAATAACTGCAGAAGTGAACTGAATATATTTTTCTTTTTGTACTGAAATACTGTAGGCCACTAAACGCTTTCACCTCATATAACTGCAGAAGTGAACTGCGTATATATTTTTCTTTTTGTAATGAAATATGCCACTAAACGCTTTCACCACATATAACTACAGAAGTGAACTGCATATTTTTTTTTTCCTTTTTCCCAGATATAAGCCACTAAAGGCTTTTCCACATAGCACTTGCACCCCAAGAACAAATTGCTGGAATGACAGAGCTGTCTAATGGCTATTTGGATCCCCAAATAATCTTTCCCTGCACTTGTAAATCGCTTTTTTTTCACTATGAGGTTTTTCCTATCACTGCCACAAGCGCTTTCTTACGTCTCTCCCTTCACTAATATGCTGTAAAGTGATTCCTCCCTATCCTTTCCCTGCACCTATAAATTGTTTTTTCAAGGTTTTTTTTTCCCACTATGAGGTTTTTCCTATTGCTATCCCTAGCATCTTCTCATGTTTGTCCCTGCACTCAAAACGCTGGAAAATGTCTGAATCCAAGATGGCTGCCGTATTTATAGGGCTGTGACATCACCTGGCTGGCTGCATGCATGGCATTATGGGTCATCCCTCCTTCCTAGAGTTCCTTGCCCCATATCTTTACATGTGTAGCCGCCATTTTAGGAAAAATAGCAATTTGTTATCAAGAAGCGCAAGGAAATTCGCATTCGTTGCTAATCAAATTTTTACTGAATGTTTTTTGAGTCTGATGCGCAATATCCAGGGTCTCTAAGAACAGCTTCTTAAACACATTTGGTTTTTGTCACTAGCAGGAAAGGCTTCTAAGTAGGGTAACTTAGGTTCAGCTTCCTCTTTCACTATAGTCTGTAATTCAGAGCCGTGTAGGTGGACTTCCAGAGATCCTGTTATGCTACTTCTACTCTGCCCTGAAGTACTTTTGAATACTCTTAAGGACAGTTCCTCCAGATATTTTATTTAGTAACTGACAGCAGATATGTCTGGGTTTACTGTGGTCTATGACTACAGACTGGCACTGGGCAGAGTCAGGGCTACACTAGAGGGCAAAGCTAAAACAGCAGCTGCTGGGCTGTGTACCTTTCAGAACTGGTGTCTTCTGGTAAAATGGCTGAGGCCTGTCCTATATGTCCAACTGTCACTGAGGAAGATCCACAACTGATGTACATGACGCCACAATTCCCTTGTAACTTGTCCCTACACATGCATAGGTATGGGAGGATCTGGAGAGATGGCTGTCAGCTAAACGAGAGTTCGACCAACAGCTTTCACATGTGTATCGCCAGCTATATTCTTGATATTGAAATACATATAGCCAGCTATGTGTAGCACTCAGAAGAGCAGGAGTGTACTCTGTATTATCATGTCACTGCAAGAAAGCTATAGCCAGTTACCCGGTACCATATGAATATCCATACTACAAAATAGGCTTGCTTTTATTGTTCAAAATCTAGTGTGAATCCAGAGTTTCATATATGCATTGTATACAGCAACACATGAAAAAGGACATTTCTGTCATTTATTGACCTTCCTCAGCAACATGAGACTGTGGCTGAAAACTGGAGGGCGTTCAGCCATTTTGTACAATAAAGTATTGAGTGCTGTGGTGTGTATTAATGGAATTGTCTGGCTTTACAAGTTTTCCACTTGGCAACACCAAACTTTTGGAGTGCAGGTGAAAAATGCTGATGATCCATTGCCTCCAGCTAGAACATCCCACCCAGGATTACATTTCTGTCAATAAAACATGCACTAACCAGAAGAACAAGAGAAAGTTGCCTTGCTTATCTGACTGCCTTTGAGGGTACTCTTTGAGGTGATCATTATCATCCCTGCTCTGAAGAGGGGATGGTCCCTGCTCTGACTTCATGTATAGCTATGTCCATATATGGAGTCAGTGCTTGGGGACACCCCAGTTTATTTAAATCTAATTTAGCCTCTATTTCTATGCAAAAGATCGCTGTACAGTAGGGGAATCCCTCAGTGTGAGTCCGCGGCTTAGGAGTCCCTGCTCTGACTCCATAAATAGCTATGTCCATATGTGGAGTCAGTGCTTGGGAAGACCCAGTGTATTTAAATCTAATTTAACCTGCATATCAGAAAAGTTTCTAACGGGATTCGAGCTCACGACGGTAAGTATTCCTATACAGTAGAAGTCTCATATATTATTTTTTTTAGAGACTGGCTATGCAGCTATACACTGTAGTGATTAAAGTTCTGGGCTGAGATGCAGAAGCTGTGAGTTCAAATCTCGTCACAAACTTTTTAGAAATAGAGGCTAAACTTTATATATAATATGTTTTTAGCCATAATATATTTACTGTGGGGAATCGCTCTGGCAGACAGGCTTGCGGAAGCAGTATAGAGGCAAAGTAAACAGTTCTTGAATCAAGCAGTAGTGTTTTATTCACACTCAGCAAAATCACAGTCTTGGTGCTTGTTCACACACAGAAAAATCACAGTCTTGGTGCTTGTTCACACACAGCAAAACAAAAACACAGGAAAAGTTCACCTGTAGGATTTAGGTGTTAGGTCACACCCGGCTGACAGCTCAACCACAGAAAAGTCCAGGTGCAGGCTTCCATGCAGTCTGCACGCCTGCTTGCAGACTTCCACTCCCAGCACTGAGCGCTCCACAGCGTCATTGGCAGATGGAGGATAATACACCCAGCTGCTAGTGCTGGCTGCCATTTAAAGCCTGCCAAAACCCGGCCTGGAGCTTGGGGAGTAGTCACCCACCGGGCACTTTAACTACTCCCAGTAAGAGCCGGCCCGGATCGGCTTTACAGCCATACTAACTATCAAGGTGTCAAACAGCACTATCTGCTGCTGACACACAAAACAGGCTCCTACCTCACCGAGGCCAGGAACCTCGGTGGCACATATCTTCCGTCAATGACGGATCCTTGCGCTTTCCTACATTACACATATTATTATTTGAATCTGCGAACACTATACTTTGAGGTGGCCATTGGATCTCTAGCACCGCATTCTCTGTATAGCCTAGTTAATTGCAGGTCCCTTGAAGAACCAGTATATCCTAGGCACTGGAAGAACGAGTCAGGGTGCCTTTTTTGTTTTGGGGATCCAACCAGGAATTTGGGCACAATTAATGGGGTTAATGTGAGGGGCATTGAGGGCTTAGTCACTGAGAAGTGGGGGTCGTCCCTTTCGAGGTAGCTGCTCCTCTTGTAGGTAGGGGTAGTGAAGGGACAAGCAGGGACAGTATACCTGACTTCACCATGGACCCAACTTCTCTTCAAAAGGCATGAAAACTCCATAAAGAAAATATATAATATATAAATATATAATCTATACCCATTATGCTTTACTAGTAGGTGAAAAAGTTCTACTGGGTAAAACCTTAAGTAAAAGAAGAGCTGGACATAAAATATGCTCTCATAAAAGTACAATGCGATAATAGTGGAACCGCGCTGCTCCTTAGTCTAAGGGATGGTTATCCTCTGATGCAGTTATCCACGTAGTCGGACCCAAGATATTGACACTTCCAGCGTTCACTTAAAACAAACCACTATGGGAAATTCTTCAGAGTATCAATAATCACACAATAGTGAGGTACAGTGGGATGTGAAAGTTTGGGCAACCTTGTTAATCGTCATGATTTTTCTGTATAAATCGTTGTTATGATAAAAAATGTCAGTTAAATATATCATATAGGAGACACACACAGTGATCTTTGAGATGTGAAATGAAGTTTATTGGATTTACAGAAAGTGTGCTATAATTGTTTAAACAAAATTAGGCAGGTGCATAAATTTGGGCACCACAAAAAAGCAATGAAATCAATATTTAGTAGATCCTCCTTTTGCAGAAATTACAGCCTCTAAACGCTTCCTGTAGGTTCCAATGAGAGTCTGGATTCTGTTTGAAGGTATTTTGGACCTCTTTACAAAACATCTTTAGTTCATTCAGGTTTGATGGCTTCCGAGCATGGACAGCCCTCTTTAAGTCACACCACAGATTTTCAATTATATTCAGGTCTGAGGACTGAGCTGGCCATTCCAGAACGTTGTACTTGTTCCTCTGCATAAATGCCTTAGTGGATTTTGAGCAGTGTTTAGGGTCGTGGTCTTGTTGAAAGATCAAGCCCTGGCGCAGCTTCAGCTTTGTCACTCATTCCTGGACATTGGTCTCCAGAATCTGCTGATACTGACTGGAATCCATGCGTCCCTCAACTTTGACAAGATTCACAGTCCCTGCACTGGCCACACTGCCCCACAGCATGATGGAACCACCACCATATTTTACTGTAGGTAGCAGGTGTTTTTCTTGGAATGCGGTGTTCTTTTTTCTCCATGCATAATGCCCCTTGTTATGCTCAAATAACTCAATTTTAGTTTTATCAGTCCACAGCACCTTATTCCAAAATGGAACTGGCTTGTCCAAATGTGCTTTAGCCCACCTCAAGCAGCACTTTTTGTGCTGTGGGCGGAGAAAAGGCTTCCTCTGCATCACTCTCGGATACAGCATCTCCTTGTGTAAAGTGTGCGAATGGTTGAACGATGCACAGTGACTCCATCTGCAGCATGATGATGTTGTAGGTCATTGGTGCTGGTCTGGGGGTTGACTGACTGTTCTCACCATTCGTCGCTTCTGTCTATCCGAGATTTTTCTTGGTCTGCCTTAACTTGAACTGAGCCTCTGGTCTTCCATTTCCTCAATATGTTCCTAACTGTGGAAACAGCTGAAATCTCTGAGACAGCTTTCTGTATCCTTCCCCTAAACCATGATGGTGAACAATCTTTGTCTTCAGGTCATTTGAGAGTTGTTTTGAGACCCCCATGTTGCTAGTCTTCAGAGAAAATTATGTAGGTCAGGGGTCACTGAGCTTACCAAGCCAATTTGAGTTCCAATAATTAGTTCTAAAGGTTTTGGAATCAATAAAATGACAACAGTGCCCAAATTTATGCACATACCTAATTTTGTTTAAACAAATATAGCACACTTTCTGCAAATCCAATAAACTTAATTTAACATCTCAAATATCACTGTGTGTGTCTCCTATATGATATATCTAACTGACATTTTGTACCATAACAACCAACCATTTATACAGGAAAATCATGATGATTAACAAGGTTGCCCAAACTTTCGCATCCCACTGTACCTTAAAAAATCCAAGGTTTCCTTATACTGTTGTAGAAATTTCCTTACCCCGTGCTCACAAGCACGTGTATCAGCTCCTTTTGTGTAAGGAAATGCCGCACTATTCCAGCAATCAGATAAGATGCTTCATGGTTGAGATCTGGTGAGAACTGCTCTCTCCTCCAGACTGCTTCTTTATTTACATAGACAAAAGGGATAACAATATGAAGGGGCAGGCCCAATACCTGACCACTCCCTTTATGTACAGTACAAACATACAGGAAGTGATGACACACAACATTTCTCTCAGTCACCACTAGGGGGAATCTTGCTCAGCAGTGATCAGTGATCAATGCTCAACAAGGCTTACCAGAATTCTTATGTGGGCCTACTTAGAGGAACAGCGTCACTATCTCCAGCGGTTGATCAGGCGCACTGGAAATAAGGAATGCACGTTCCTTTCCGTATAGTGTTCTCTTAATAAATGCATCCACACCAAGCCAATAAATCCGCTCTTTGGGCGGGGGCCCTAGCTAGCGCACATACATTTCCCAAGACAACACTGCTCTGCAGCGCATCAGTCTCCCCCTGGCCCACAGCCCAGTGCATAGCACATAGACTGCCAGCAGAGACCTCTGCGCCCGGCAGTTGATTGTTCTCTACATCCACAGTAAGATATCCACTCCAATGGTTTACACACTAAAAGACATAATGACACTACATGACATTAAAAACACATCCTAATAAAATGTCCACAGCAATACTCACAAGCATATCAAAATTGACAGCATATCTTAAAATCTATTTTTCATCACGGCCCGACTTGGGTTTCACACAAGGCTTTGTCAGAGGCGAAATCTAACATTAGTAGGAGCGGAAGCTATTTAACTTCTCCCCTCCCCCAATTCACAAGGCTCGGAAAATTACGTCATATCCAAATAGCAAATAACACACCTACAAATCAAACCGGTGAATCAACCCCTAAAATGCTTCCCATTCTACATACATTATATCTTGTATAATAGCAGCTCCACATCTGAAAATAGTTTTTTTTCTCCAAATTCTCACCATCATTCATCCATTTTTATTGTCAAGCAAGCTCCTTCTTATACCTTTCCACTTCACTATAATAGAACCTGGTTCTCCATTCATCATTTAATCACACGTTACTTGTAACCAATCACAAAACATTTCCTCTCCCTATTCATTATTTCATATCATGTTTCTATCTACCAATACGAGGCCAGCTTTACACATGATTCTATCGCTCGTCATTCCCAGTTTCTCACTGGTTGCTCACATTCAAACACAACAAAGCCGGTAAGTTTACATACTCCCAATGCGTACAAGTTATTCAAATTTAAGTCAAGCATGGTTTTAAATCAAACTCTATATTCATCCACTTAGGTTCCATGGTTATTCAGCTTATAAATCCATTGTACTTCGCGCCTATTGATTTGCGCTACATGTTCACCACCTCGACAGTGAGTTTTCACTAGTTCAACCCCCGTGAACTTCAGACCTCTCAGATTATTTTCATGATACTGTTTAAAATGTAATGAGACACTATGTGTAACCAAACCTTTTTTTATGTTATGTTTTTTTTAATGTCCTTTCAGAAGATGAGAGATGAGTACTAGGGAGAGGTTTAAAATTTGCACCCATGAAACAATCTAATAAATTGGAGATATTCTTGGATATACATAGATATGTGAGGAAGTTGAACATCGCAAAATTTTGCTTGAGTAATCCGGTTGCCCCCATCAAAAACGCAAATATGGATAAGGGAGTAATTCACACCCAGCTTGGTGAAAAATCTAAACTTTCCCCCCCAAAAAAAAAATAATGAATGCATCGAAGTGTTCAAGAGGGGGCAACTGAATGAATTAAACAAAATGGAAAGAAAAAATAATCATAATCTAACACTGAAGGAGTAAAAAGCCCTTAAAGATTTGGAATCCAACCCGTTAATTATTACCAAACCTGCAGATAGAGTCTTGTCTGAGGAAAATTCCTATAGAAAATTGAAAAGTGATCCCACCATGGAGTATAAAAAGAAATTCGATATATTGCTTAAAGATGGTTATGAGAAAAGTATTCAAATTCTTTCTTATTTAGAATACCTAACAATAAAGTTTCCAGTGACCCCGGTTATTTACCATCTACTGAAAATTTACAAATGCCTTGAAAATCCTCCTGGTAGACCCTGGTAGTTTCGGGGATTAATTCTCTAACCATCGACTTTTACCTGCAGGGTTATGTCACACAAATTCCATCATACTTGAAAGATACCAGCAGTGTATTACAACTTATAAAAAACTTAGGTCCTTGCCAAGAAAATACATGGTTGGCCACTGTAGATGGCCACTTCATTATATAGAGTTATTCCTAAAACATTGGGGTTGAAAGCCATAGAGTACAAATTGGTGAAGGATCCAATGATGTCGGGTGTACAAGGGAAGTTTATTATGAAGTGTGTTGAATTTTGCTTGGATCACAAAAATTTTTGGTTTGATAATTTTTATTTACAGTGTACAGGAACTGCAATGGGGGAGAAATTCTCCCCCATTTTCGCCAATTTATTTATGGGCTTATGGGAGGAAGAAAATATTAGTTATTTTATATGTAAAAAATGCTTGGGGGAGAGCTCACGCTTTGGAAGAGATTTATTGATCATTGTCTGCTATTTTGGGTTGGAAAGAGAAGGGGTTTAGAGAAATTCATAACTGGTAACATAGTAGCATAGTATATAAGACCGAAAAAGGACATTTGTCCATCCAGTTCGGCCTGTTTCCTATAAGTTGATCCAGAGAAAGGCAAAAAGCCAATTTTCCCTACTTAATGACCAGGCCACTTTTTACAATTCTGCACTACGCTACTTTCACCGTTTATTGCTCCGTCATGCAACTTACCACCCAAATGAATTTTACCTCCTTTTCTTCTCACTAATAGAGCTTTCATTTGGTGGTATATCATTGTTGCTGACATTTTTACTTTTTTGCCATTAATAAAAATTTAACAACATTTTTGCAAAAAAATGACATTTTTCACTTTCTGTTGTAAAATTTTTCAAAAAAAACTACATTTCTATATAAATTTTTCTCTAAATTTATTGTGTTACATGTCTTTGATAAAAAAAAAGTCCAATAAGTATATATTTATTGGTTTGGGTAAAAGTTATAGCGTTTACAAACTATGGTGCAAAAAAAGTGAATTTCGGCATTTTGAAGCAGCTCTGACTTTCTGAGCACCTGTCATGTTTCTTCAGGTGCTAGAATGCCAGGATAGTGTAAATACCCCCCAAATGACACCATTTTAGAAAGAAGACACCCCAAAGTATTCGCGGAGGGGCATGGTGAGTTCATGTATCATTTCATTTTTTTTCACAAGTTAGCGGAAAATGACACTTTCTGAGAAAAAAAAATAAAAAAAAAAGTTTCAATTTCTGCTAGCTTCTGGCAAAAAAAAAAAAAATCTCAGACGGACTCACTATACCACTCAGTGAATACCTTGGGGTGTCTACTTTCCGAAATGGGGTCATTTGTGGGGTGTGTTTACTGTTCTGGCATTTTGGGCGGGGCTAAATTGTGAGCAGCCATGTAAAACCTAAAGGTACTCATTGGAATTTGGGCCCCTTTGCGCACCCAGGCTGCACCCATGTTGGGTGAGAGAAATATCTCTGTAAATTGTCAACTTTGTATAAACATTTTTAAAAAATTGTCATTTACAGAGATATTTCTCTTACCCAGTATGGGTATATATAAAAATACACCCCAAAACACATTGCCCTACTTCTCCTGAGTACGGCGATACCACATGTGTGCCACTTTTTTGCAGCCTGGGTGCACAAAGGGGCCCAAATTCCAATGAGTACCTTTAGGATTTCACAGGGCATTTTTACGCATTTGGATTCCAGACTTCTTCTCAAGCTTTAGGGGCCCCTAAAATGCTAGGACAGTATAAATACCCCACATGTGACCCCATTTTAGAAAGAAGACACCCCAGGGTATTCCGTGAGGGGTATGGTGAGTTCATGTAAAATTTTATTTTTTGTCACAAGTTAGTGGACTTTGTAAAAAAACAAAATAAAAAAAATATATATCAATTTCTGCTAACTTGTGCCAAAAAATAAAAATTCTGTGAACTCGCCATGCCCCTCACAGAATACCTTGGGGTGTCTTCTTTCCAAAATGGGGTCACTTGTGGGGTATTTATACTGACCTGGCATTTTAGGGGCCCTAAAGCGTGAGAATCCAAATGCATAAAAATGCCCTGTGAAATCCTAAAGGTACTCATTGGTTTTATGGCCTCTTTGCGCATCTTGGCTGCGAAAAAGTGGCACACATGTGGTATCGCCGTACTCAGGAGAAGTAGGGCAATGTGTTTTGGGGTGCATTTTTACATATACCTATACTGTGTGTGAGAAATATCGCTGTAAACGACAACTTTTTACATTTTTTTATTCAAAGTTGTCAATTTACAGAGATATTTCTCTCACCCAGCATGGGTATATGTAAAAATACACCCCAAAACACATTTCCCTACTTCTCCTGAGTACGGCGATACCACATGTGTGACACGTTTTTGCAGCCAAGATGCGCAAAGGGGCCCAAATTCTAATAAGTACCTTTTAGGAGGGCATTTTTACGCATTTTTCTTCTCTCGCTTTAGGGCCTCTAAAATGCCAGGGCAGTATAAATGCCCCACATTTGACCCCATTTTGGAAAGAAGACAGCCCAAGGTATTCCATGAGGGGCATGGCGAGTTCATAGAAGATTTTTTTTTTGGGCACAAGTTAGTGGAAATTAATTTTTTTTATTGTTTTTTCTCACAAAGTCTCCCTTTCCGCTAACTTTTGACAAAAAGTTTAATTTTTCATGGACTCACTATGCCCCTCAGCGAATACCTTGGAGTGTCTTCTTTCCAAAATGGGGTCACATGTGGGGTATTTATACTGCCCTGGCATTTTAGGGGCCCTAAAGCGTGAGAAGAAAAATGCGTAAAAAATGCCCTCCTAAAAGGTACTCATTGGAATTTGGGCCCCTTTGCGCATCTTGGCTGCAAAAAAGTGTCACTCATGTGGTATTTTTACATATACCCATTCTGGGTGAGAGAAATATCTCTGGAAATTGACAACTTTGAATAAAAAAATTTAAAAAGTTGTCGTTTACAGCAATATTTCTCACACAAAGTATGGGTATATATAAAAATACACCCCAAAACACATTGCCCTACTTCTCCTGAGTACGGCGATACCACATGAGTGACACTTTTTGCAGCCTGGGTGCGCAAAGGGGCCCTAAAACCAATGAGTACCTTTAGGATTTCACAGGGCATTTTTACGCATTTGGATTCTCACGCTTTAGGACCCCTAAAATGCCAGGGCAGTATAAATACCCCACAAGTGACCCCATTGTGGAAAGAAGACACCCCAAGGTATTCCGTGAGGGGCATGGCGAGTTCACAGAAAAAAAAAAAATTGGCACAAGATAGCGGAAATTGTTTTTTTTTTTTATTTTATTTTTTGTTTTTTTACAGTCTCATATTCCAATAACTTGTGACAAAAAATAAAATTTTACATGAACTCCCCATACCCCTCACGGAATACCTTGGGGTGTCTTCTTTCTAAAATGGGGTCACATGTGAGGTTTTTGTACTGCCCTGGCATTTGAGGGTCTCCGCAATCATTACACGTATGGCCAGCATTAGGAGTATCTGCGATTCTCCTTATATTGAGCATACGGGTAATGAGATTTTTTTCTCCGTTCGGCCTCTGGGCTGAAAAAAATAAAATAAATGAACGGCACAGATTTTTTCATTCGCATCGATCAATGTGGATGAAAAAATCTCTGCCAAAATCAGTGACTGCGGTGGGCTGGGCGCTAGCTACACTTACAAGTAGCTAACTAACTGGCGGTGATAAGGGACCCTTATGCCCCATTCACACGTCCGCAATTCTGTTTGTGGAACGGAATTGCGGACCCATTCATTTCTATGGGGACAGACTTTGTCCCGCTCGGATCCGGAATTACAGATCCGCGCTTCCGGGTCTGCACTTCCGTCCTGCAAGAATATAGAACATGTCCTATTCTTGTCCGCAATTGTGGACAAGAAAAAGCATTTTCTATATAGTTCTGGCAATGTGCAGATCTGCAAAATGCGGAAAGCACATTGCCGGTGTCCGTGTTTTGAGGATCTGCCGATCCGCGGATCCGTGAATCCACGGATCCGCAAAACACATATGGATGTCTGAATGGAGCCTTACAAGGGGTGTGATCAATGACAGGGGGGTGATCAGGGGGTCTAGATGGGGTGATCAAGGGGTTAATAGGTGTGGGGGGGGGTTAGTGTAGTGTTTGGTGCAACTTTACATAGTTACCTGGTCCTCTGGTGGTCGATCCCAGCAAAACAGCGTCTGAGTCAGGCTGTAGCAGAACTCCTGAGACGCGCTTCACTGTGAACTCGTGCGCGCGTTCACAGGAAGTCTCGCTTCTCGCGAGATGACGCGCCAATGCGTCCACTCAGAACTACAGGACCACCCGCAGGACGCATCCCTGCTTTAGGCGGTCCTGTAGTGGTTAAGGGGGAAAAATTCCTTTTGAAGGAAAATAGCTGGAATTTACATTTCCCCAGTAGTATTAGTAACTCCTCAATCAACTTCCTAGATTTGTGTATTTTGCTGGATGGCAAGAGCCTTAAAACGAAAATGCACTTCAAAGAGACAGACGTGCATGCATATATTGATAAAACTAGTTGCCATCATGAATCTTGGTTGAGAAATATCTTCAAGGGCCAATTTAAAAGGGTGTCGCGTAACTGCACTGATTTAGCAGATTATAGGGTGCAAAGTCAAGTTTTATACAAGCAAGATTCTTTAGAGAAAGGTTATGGAGAGGAAGAGTTAAAGTGTTACATGAAAACTGTGGAAGAAAGTAGAGTTGTAGTGGAATTGGAAAAAAAAGAAAGAAGGCCTTATCGCTTCACATTTATGACACAATTCCAATACCGATGTAGGGGCATAAAAAATGCAATTAGAAACAACTGGTCAATCCAGAAAAATGACCCTATATTAGGAAAAGAAATCCCTGACCATCCAGAGATTGTGTATAAAAATAACTCCCAACCTACATATGCACCTAGTACATAGTTCAATCCCAACAATAAAAGAAAAAACAAATAGACACAGGTTCAAATGGTGGGGTTTCTGTCTTGGATGCAAGAATAGAATTGCCCCAAATAGGTCAAAGCATGTTGAGACCGTCAAATCTACTGCTAATGGGCAGGAGTTTAAAGTAAAAGGAGTCTGTCTTGTGAGGGGGTCATATATGTTTTGGAGTGCCCTTGTGGCCTCCAATATGTGGGAATGAAATTGAGGAAACTAAAAATAAGGTACAGGAGCATATAAGAAACATAAAAAAAGGTTTGACTACACATAGTGTCTCATTACATTTTAAACAGTATCATGAAAGAAATTCGAGGGGTCTGAAGTTCACGGAGGTTGAACTAGTGAAAACTCACTGGTGACCCTGTAGCGTAAATCCAATCAATAGGTGTGAGGTAGAATGGATTTATAAGCTTAATACCCTGTAACCTAAGGGGATGAATATAGAGTTTGATTTGAAACCATGCTTGACTTAACTTTGAATAACCCGTACGCAGTGGCGTACCGCCCATAGAGGCAGACCATGCCGTCGCTATGGGGCCCGCGGCACGGGGGGGCCCGGAGCTCACAGAAGGCCCCACCCCCCTTCATCTACTCTGCACAGACAGGATTCATAGCCTGCCCTGCAGCCCTGGTAATGTGCGGCACTTGTCTTCTCCCTCATGCCCCCCCCCCCCCATCTGACCTGATGATCTGGCTGCGGACGTCACACTGCCCAATCAGCATTCAGCAGCACAGAGAACCTGCTGCTGATTGGCCAGGCAGCAGGAGCAGGCATTGCTCCAGTACACAGAGGCGAGCGCGCCCTGTAGCCTCCTCTCTCTGCGCTCATGTCTGCCAGTGTCAGTGAGTGCATCCCCTCGTGCCGTGGTCCAGACTAAAGGCTTATGGTTGGTTGTGGTCCGGTTGGCTATAGGTATTCTTGAGGGCAGCAGCAAGGCAAACAGTAGGGTTTTGGGGGAGGAGCTCATAGAAGACTCAGGGGGGGGAGGGGGTCATAGAGGCTAATAGAGGACTCAGGAGCAAAGCAGTGTGCTTTCCCCCTACTCCCCTCCCCCCCAGGCATTTTGGGGGGCATTAGGGGTTGGATAGCCCCTTTAACATCTTGATGCTGAGTGCCACCAATCATGCCACCAATCATATTAAACCCCCCAGCACATCAGTCTTTTTTTTTTTTTTGGGGGGGGGGATATGATTGGTGGCTATGTGCACACTCAGCATCAGCAGCAAGGAGTTAAAGGGGTTATCCAACCCCTAAAATGCCCGGGGACCTTACTTATCTCATTCCCCGGCACCCGCATTGCTCCTGATGCCCGCACAGCCACCACTGCCTCCCTCCTGTCACGCAGATGAAAACATCCAGCGACAAGGGTCACAGTCAATAGCAGGCCATGATGGGACATTCATACATTACTATAATTTTTTTTTTAGGAAATATGTTGCTGATCATATTTATCATATGAAGGTGTGTGTGTCTGTCCCTGTGTGCATTTCACCATCCCTGTGTGTGTGTCTCTCCCTGTGTGTCCGTCCCTGTGTGTATGTGTGTGTGTGTGTCACCATCACCATGCCCACAGTATTCCTATGTCTATGACACAGCTTCATCAGGACGTTCTGTGCGGGGCAAGAAGAAGATGGAAGAGGAGGCAGCGCCGCCAGCATGGAGTCAGTGGGAGAGGCACACTAAGGACGTAGGTAAGACTACCACATGATCTACACTGGTGTTATCTGTGGTTTTACTTAGGACTGCAGGTAACACTGCTACATTATCAGCACTAGTGTTATCTGTGGTTTTACATAGGACTGCAGGTAACACTGCTACATTTTCGGTAATCAGAGAGCCATCACTTGTTATTTGTGCTGTAACATAGAACTACAGGTGACATCTACTACAGTATCAGTACTCAGAGAGTTATCACTGTGTTATTTGTAGTGTTACATAGGACTGCAGAAAAAACCTTTATGGAATATCCACAGGAATCCCATAGATTCAGATACCACAGGGTTTTGTTCCTACAGTGTTCCCTTTGCCACAAAACTGACCTATGCCCTTCATTCCCTGGGTCAGTACGAATACGTATGTATATATTTCTTTATTGGCAATTGGGGGTGTGGCAGGGGAGGAGCCAGGACAGGAGGTGGGTTGGGCCAGGGTGGGTAGTGGGCGGGGTTAGAGGCCCAAATCAGATTCTTGCTATGGGGCCCAGTGATTTCCATGTACGCCCCTGCCCGTACGCATGGGTAGTATGTATACTTACCGGCTTTGTTGTGTTTGAATGTGAGCAACCAGTGAGAAACTGGGAATGACCAGAGACAGAATGATGTGTAAAGCTAGCCTCGTGTTGGTAGATAGGAACATGTGATGAAATAATGAATGGGGAGAGGAAATGTACCGTGATTGGTTACAAGTAACATGTGATTAAATTATGAATGAAGAACTGGGTTCTATTATAGTGAATAGGATAGGTATAAGAAGGAGCTTGTTTGACAATAAAAATGGATAAATGATGGTGAGAATTTGGAAAAAGAAACAATGTTCAGATATGTAGCTGCAATTATACAAGATATAATGTATGTAGAATGGAAAGCATTTTAGGGGTTGATTCACCTGTTTGATTTGTAGGTGTGTTATTAGCCATTTGGATGTCACGTAATTTTCCGAGCCTTGTGAATTGGGGGAGGGAGAGAAGTTAAATAGCTTCCGCTTCTACTAATGTTAGACACAAAAAAACTGAAAGGTGGCATGAAGCAGGATGTGCTCAACCCAAAATGCAGTTGTGCATATATATATACAGGGGAGCAGATCCTGCACTTGTGGCTCGTTACTAATGGCGATCCCCAGCAAAAATGCATACGGTGGAGGATGCCCGCAGCGGACCACAAGTACCACAATATATATACTACACAAGATAGCAATTGTGTGGATGTGATAAACAATATAACAATATGGCAATAACAAATGACAAGACAGGTGCACACTGCGGTCTTACTAAGCACTCAAACTGATGTTAAAATCGAGAGATTGGTCAACATATCCTGCTGTGGAGGACATGTCTAAGCCCGAGCACCAAGCCAAAGTTTCTCACGTAGCTCGGGACCTAACACTCACCTACCTGTGCCGTATTTGCAATACCAGGGGCCAGTGGGAAAAATTATAGGAGTGTAAAGGCTGACTCGCAGCAAACTCCTCAGTTACCTCCAGCATGTAGCCATGCCTGCAAAGGGAGGAGGGAGAATGCCGTGAGCCCCACCCACGACTGGCTGATATGGCCCAGGCCTCACAGGTGCACCTAAATGTAGTCTGTGGATGGCAAACAGGCTACATTTACATAGGCTTTTATACACCTCCAAACAATTATATAAAAGAACTGAAAGGTGGCATGAAGCAGGATGTGCTCAACCCAAAATGCAGTTGTGCATATATATACAGTGGAGCAGAGGGGGCTACATTTAGGTGCACCTGTGTGGCCCCTGGTATTGGCCATATGGCACTGGCCCCTGGTATTGCCCATACGGCACAGGTAGGTGAGTGTTAGGTCCCGAGGTACTTGAGTAACCTTGGCGTGGTGCTCGGGCTTAGACATGTCCTCCACAGCAGGATATGTTGACCAATCTCTAAATTTTAACATAAGTTTTAGGGGTTAGTAAGACCGCAGTGTGCACCTGTCTTGTCATTTGATATTGCTATATTCCTACTAATGTTAGATTTCGCCCCTGACTAAGCCTTGTGCGAAACCCGGGTCGGGCCGTTATGAAAAATTGATTTTAAGATATGCTGGCAATTTTAATATGCTTGTTAGTATAATAAAACCTTGGATTTTTTAATGCATCGAAGGTACCTCACTATTATGTGATTTTTGATACTCTGCAGAGGAAGCTGCAGTGGTTCGTTTTAAGTGAACGCTGGAAGTGTCGATATCTTGGGTCTGACTACGTGGATAACTGCATCAGAGGATAACGTTCCCTTTGACTAAGGAGCAGCGCGGTTCCACTTTTATCGCATTGTACTTTTATGTGAATATACCCACTTCACTTTTGGGGACCAGCAGCGCAAGTAGCATTAAGCTACGTGATTAGAATAATTTTATTGTGACTTTTGATCATACGCTCTAGCTACACAGTGACTCTTACCTGAATAACCCGAATAACCCGTATTGAGTATCAGAAGTTCCAAAATCGAGATTGAAACTATAGTGATATTTATGTGGTAGTTATGGTTTATGTCAGAAATAATTAAAGAATTTGGTTTATTTTAGAAACAATTTATAAAAGCTATATTTTAATAGGGGTATGCAATTTGGTTTTGTGATAGTAATTGAGACCTCTAGTTACCTTTTAACAGTGTTATTTTCTTGTGAATTTCTGTAGTACCGCAAGTCTCAACATAAGCGCAGAAGCGCAACTTCATTGACTATTGTTTAGTCTCTATTTACAGAACACTCAGCTTACATCTGGATCAGAATCAGGTTCAGGTGCTTGAGGCTGAGAAGATGATCTGGTAACTCTCAGGGCACAACCTGCTACTGCTGCCATCCTGCCACCCAATTGCCTACCGTCTTTCTGTGGGAGTGGGGATTCTCATATCGGAGTTTCGCACCTCACCAAGAATTTCTCCATGCGAACTGTACGAGTGCTATGGGTTTCTGAGGGGAAACAATCTCCGTTTAGATGTTGGAATCCCTGGGTGTTAAGCCTAAGGTCCCAGAGCTCCCTTGTTGTACTGTCTCATATGTGCATCGATGGATTCGGAAAAATCCACTAAAATGGCACATAGCACCATTTTAGTTCATATGTCGGCAGGAAAAAAGCACTAGGAAGGAAGAATAAGGGTTCTCACATGACCCAGAGAAGAACTTGGTGAGAGAGCTTGCCATGATTTGCAGTGTCCCACTCTTGATTGTGGGCACAGCAAACCTGTTTTATTAAGTTTTATTGCCATATATTATATCTGAATGTCATACTTAATCTCATGTCATATTCTTCAATGTCACTATGTGATTCTGTGTAAGATCCTTTCATTTAGGCCAGTTAGATTGCACTACACTAGTCTGACCTCTAGATGGGGGCAGTGTGACAATGTGTATATATAGCTTAGTTCGGGCCTAGTAGGAGTTAGAGTCTAGAAGTTTAGTCAGCGTGCAGTAAAGATGTAGCTGCCTGCTCGAGGGAGGCCTACTGCCTCTCTGCTCTATCCCCAATGGCTCCACAGTCCAGGTTTAAAGCCTACAAGATTCAGCCTAGAGATGAGAAATCTACTTCTATAGCTTGCCCCTCGGGGGTAACCAGTGACAAGCTGCAAACAGCAAGTTTCAAGGGGATTAATATATATTTACAAATATTCAAGTCAAAGGATAGCATAACGGCCATAATCAAGTGCTTCCCAGGCACCTTTGCAATTAGGTGTAGGACACAGCTTCAGTTTAAATCCTGAGGACAGTCAGACCAACTGTCAGAAAAGCACTGGAAATAGAGGTTCAAGGATTCTGAAAACCACCTTTTATCAATTAAGTTAATACCAGCCTAAGACATTTTATACTTCAAAAGACTAGTCTGAAGCAGTAGCATATATATATATATATATATATATATATATATATATATATATATAGAGAGAGAGAGAGAGAGAGAGAGAGAGAGAGAGACTGTTTTTCCCTGAGAATTTACATTTTCCCTAACTTTGTATGCATGAGAGACTGTATTTCATATCTGGATGTGCTAGAGACTGTTTTATACTTGGATGTAACTGTTACCAGGAGCAACGTTCAGTAAAGGTCATAAGTTGGATTTTACTGCAGTCTCAGTTTCTAATTCCTCAATTACTACAACTATAAATGGTTGTACCACCACAAAAGGTACTGGCGTCGCAACAATCAGGGACCTTGCCATAGGCACATTAATACAGACAACCAAGGGCACCTCAAAACACCATCTGGCCTGTGTCCCTTATCAGAGCGTGCCCCAGAGATTCGTTGTGCCATTCTCCTTATCACTTGTGCAAGCCTGCCCAGGGACAACATAACCGTGAGTAACGAGAACTGTGTTTTCCCTCGGACTACCGTTATTCACACCGTGACCTCACATATACTTCCCTTGTCGGTCTGGCACATTGCAAATTGACTCCCAGGCTGACAGACCGCCTGGATGAATTACAGTGTCTGCCAGAAAACGATCTTAGTGAGTCAGGGACAGTGAAAAATCAATCAGATACTGTCAGAAATCAATCCATCAACCAATCAAAGGCTAGGATTCCAAAGATGAATTGTGTGTGTTGTATACAATAGAGAGAAGCAGGGCAGCTGTCAGGCAGGAAAACTGGAGAAAGGACCTGTGGCTGTGCCTGCTATCAGAAGTACACCTCAAAAGTACACCTGCAAGCCAATACTATCACTTTGTTTCTCCACTTTCACAGAAATCTTTTTTTTAAATATAATTAAGCAGTGTAATATATATTTGTGGCCATGGCTACGGCCAAGAGATATCCGAAGAACCCTAGAGAGAGAAACAACGGGAACAACCTAACCCAGCTAGGCGTGTCTTAGCTAACCTGACTAAATGGCTTGTTGTGTGCCCTAAGCCATGATCGTGGGTAGGCCTATAAGTGGGCAAAAACCAAGCCAAGTAGGGTAGAAAAGGAACTTGAATGGCATGTGCAAACTAACCCCCAAGCCAACTGCTAGGCGTCAGGGATCTTAAGCGAAAATTTGGGGTCTATGAGGCAAGACCAGAAGGAGACCTACAACCCATCTTGTGGATGACAAGGCCGGAGACATGATGCTCAATATTGCGGATACTGCCCCAAAGCAGAATGGAGGACTGGGAATACGTTGTGAAATGGATCATGAAAAACCACCTGAACCTTGTAAAGTTTTGGTTCTAGTGCGAGTACTGGCAATGCCCTGGCCTCAGGAGATCGTGGATCCGAAACCTGACTGCCTAGACTATACAGGAATGAGGGCCAGAAAGAACCATGTAGATAGGAAGAGAATCCTTGAATAGTTCCCCAGACAACAGCTATCTGCTAGCCGTGGTCCGCGCGTTGCTCTTCTGTGCACCCGAGAATTGTTTTAACACCCGAGACGTGAAGACCGACCCGCTATCTGAATCTTCTACCGTGAGGGAATGCTGGACCTTGTCCAAACCCGATTCAACGTGGCTGTAGGGAGTCTGAGGTTAGTGCGGCAAGAAGCTACGAAGCCATAAAGATTCTGTCTATGCCCTCCCATGAGTAATGGAAGCAATTGCAGTGAAGCTACCGACAAAAATGAATTTCTGGTCGTAGTAAAAAGGCAAAGACTTTGCACAGGGACTTGGTTGACAAGATATGATCGACTACGATCAGTGACTGAAATGCTAGAGGGAATTACCCTAATTGTTCCTCCTCTGGCAGGACCTGAACGAAAGCATGAACAATTAAAGCAAGACGAAATATCTGCGTAACCGTACCAGTTTGCGGACAAAAACAAAGTGAGCGATCAACATGGATTATTAGGAGATTAGGGAAGCAGGTATATATAGGATACATATGGGCCAAATCAGCCTAGATGCACAGATGGACAACCAACCAGGCAATCAGCCCAGCAGGACCGAAAACAGTTATCGGGCCCCCGAACGCATGGGGCCGAAGCTGTCGTCGGGCCCCCGAAGCCATGGGGCCGAAGCAGTCGTCGGGCCCCCAAAGCCATGGGGCCGAAGCTGTCGTCGGGCCCCCAAAGCCATGGGGCCGAAGCTGTCGTCGGGCCCCCGAAGCCATGGGGCCGAAGCTGTCGTCGGGCCCCCGAAGCCATGGGGCCGAAGCTGTCGTCGGGCCCCCAAAGCCATGGGGCCGAAGCTGTCGTCGGGCCCCCCGAAGCCATGGGGCCAAAGCTGTCGTCGGGCCCCCGAAGCCATGGGGCCAAAGCTGTCGTCGGGCCTCCGAAGCCATGGGGCCAAAGCTGTCGTCGGGCCCCCAAAGCCATGGGGCCAAAGCTGTCGTCGGGCCCCCAAAGCCATAGGGCTGAAGCTGTCGTCTGGCCCCCAAAGCCATGGGGCCGAAGCTGTCGTCGGGCCCCCAAAGCCATGGGGCCTAAGCTGTCGTCGGGCCCCCAAAGCCATGGGGCCTAAGCTGTCGTCGGGCCCCCAAAGCCATGGGGCCGAAGCTGTCGTCAGGCCCCCCGAAGCCATGGGGCCAAAGCTGTCGTCGGGCCCCCGAAGCCATGGGGCCAAAGCTGTCATCGGGCCCCCGAAGCCATGGGGTCGAAGCTGTCGTCGGGCCCCTGAAGCCATGGGGCCGAAGCTGTCGTCGGGCCCCCAAAGCCATGGGGCCGAAGCTGTCGTCTGGCCCCCAAAGCCATGGGGCCGAAGCTGTCGTCGGGCCCCCAAAGCCATGGGGCCTAAGCTGTCGTCGGGCCCCCAAAGCCATGGGGCCGAGTTTTTTTTATTTATTTTTTTAACAAGAAATTATAACTATAATAAGTGATCTGAATAAGGTGCAGGTGAAATTAAACCATGAGACCTGACCGACGTGGAAAGTGACCCCTAACATGAGTTCAACTGAGTGGCCTGAAAAGACTAAGGGAAACGTGACAGAAAAATGGAGATAATAACGGACATTAACTAAAATGAAACCTAAATAACATAAGCTGGCAAGCAGGTAAAGATGTGAGTCATTCAAAACTAAAAGCATAGCTGCACAGGTGGACAGACTACCATTGGTCGGACCCCTGAAGCCATGGGGCCGAAGCAACTGCCCATGGGACCGGGCAGCCGCCGGGATGCGAACCTTAAGGATTAAGGATGGCTGGGGAAAAGATTGGGGCTTAACCCGACGGGTTTAGTAATCAACTGTGACTCTATTACCTAAAAAGACAAAGACATGGGGTAAGCTTCTTAATGAAATGAGGCTGAAATGAGGATGTTGTCAATTGTGAAATCCTCTAAGCCAAGAGCCACTCCGGCGAGCCTCTTATGGCAGGAGCCATGCGTGCGAGTCTCTTATGCCAGGAGCCATGCGTGCGAGTCTCTTATGGCAGGGGCCATGCGTGCGAGTCTCTTATGGCAGGAGCAAGTATCAGATGACCATGCGAACTGCGAATGACGATGCCGGTCGGAGGTCCTATTAGCGAAGAGCCACTCGTGCGAGCCTCTTATGACTTTTTTAACCATAAAACCACTTATGCAGCACCAGAATGCCTTGGGGACTCGCATAACCATGACCCCCTCCAACAGCAAACCTGGGACACTACACCAACCAGCCTACAACCATGTCGCACCCCTAACAAACAAAACATGAAAAACAGTCATGGGGCCCCCGGAGCCATGAGGCCGGATCAGTCATAGGGCCCCCGAAGCCAGATCAGTCATAGGGCCCCCTAAGCCGAGAGACTGATCTGGATGACGTTGCGGTGACGATAAGTAATTAAAACGTAAACCGGACCTGATGGGATATGCAGTGGCTTGAATATTTGAATTGGCTAGAAAGGCCTAAGAAACATAACTGCCAACAGGCGTTGAAAATATAAACATTAGTAATCCGAGGCACTGGCATACATAAAACACTAACCACCGCAAACCATAAAACGTAAACATGAAATTGAAACAGAGATGGAAGAAGAACAAGAGCCTGAGGCATTGTAAGTTCGCTAAGAGAAGACTCTTATGACAAACAAATGAACAGCTTGTGAAAACATAGCAGGAAACGTACTCCTATTGGCCCACTGACCTCCGCTGAGGAGCTGTTTGGGGAACTAGGGCAGGAGACCAATCTGAGTGAATATGAACCAGAAGTAAAAGGAGACCAGTCTAAGTGAATATGAACCAGGACTAAAGAAAACCCCAAATAAAATTTTTTTTAAATTTTTTAACTGAAGTAAACAGAAAAGAAGTAGGCCTATGGAATGTAACAGACCACCGAGGAAAGGAATGCAAGCCTGAAAAGAACGCAGTTATGTTTGTCGGTAGAGAGGTACCAGAGCGGTGGGTGCAGACTGCCCCGGTGAGATTGTAGAGTAAAACCATGACGTAGCAATGAACAGGAGAATGCAGCTTTGAGTGGGAGCAGAGTACAACACATGATGTAATGAAAAATGGGTGAATGCAGCTTTGGATGTGGGTGGTACCTAAATCACGTGGTATGGGCGCAGCTCTGAGTATGGGTAGAGCATGAAAAGCATGGTATAAAGCAGACGTATAAATGCAATCTGAAAGTGAGCAGAGTATTGACGTGATGCAAAAGCGGACATGTGAACGCAGCTCTAGTAGTGAATGGAGTATAGGACAAGATGTAAAAGCAGACATGCGAACGCAGCTTTGGATGTGAACGGAATATTAACTTGATGTGACAACAGACATGGAAAGCGGCTTTGATGAGTGGGGTATTCAACCTGGTGTAGCAGTAGAAGTGTGAACACAACTCTGGGTATAAGCAGAGCATGAAATTTGGTATAACAGCAGCTCTGGTTGTGAACGGAGCATAACATAGATGTAACAGCGACGTGAATGCAGTTCTTGAAATGGGCCTGGAAAGAACCTGTAGTAGCAGCTCTGGGTGCGAGTAGAGCAAACATGATATACCGATAGATGTATGAATGCAACTCTGGTCGTGGGTGGAGTGCAAAAAGAAAATAAAAAAATGATTTGACAGCGTAAGTGTGAATGCACCTCTGGGTGTGGCCGAGAATGAAATTGGCAGAATAGCAGCTCTAAATGTGAGTGGAGTATAAACATGATGTAATAGTGAATAGTGTTGAGCGCGAATATTCGAAAAGCGAATTTTTTTAGCGAATATCGGCACTTCGCTAATTCGCGAATATTTCGAATATAGCGCTATAAATTCGCTATTTCGAATATTCGTTTTTTTTTTTTTTTTTTTTTTAGTTATATTTTTTTCTTTCCCACTTCCCAAAAGTAGTTCTTACCTGTCATGAGGATTCCTGGCTTCCTGGCTGCTCCAGTCAGTGCCCGTTGCCGCTTCTGCCGACTTCCGTGCTCATGGAGCGTCCCCTTCCATGGGAAAATCTCTATATACTAAAATGTACTGTCGGATTTGAGGAATTACGTTGAAATCGCAATGCGATTAATTCAAGTTATATTAATCGCATTGCGATTACAACTTAGCACTGCTATCTTACATAGGCTAGAATTAACGAATATGGAATATATAGCTATGCACTAGCAGTGCTAAGTTGAAATCGCAATGCGAATACTTTAAGTTAAATTAATCGCATTGCGATTTCAACTTAGCACTGCTGCTATATTCCATATTCGTTAACTTCGTTAATTCTAGCAAGCTGACCCATTATAAACCCAGCTCTAAGTTGAAATCGCAATGCGATTAATATAACTTGAATTAATCGCATTGCGATTTCAACGTAATTCCTCAAATCCGACAGTACATTTTAGTATATGGAGACGTTCCCATGGTGATGGGGACGCTCCATGAGCACAGAAGTTATGGTTGGCTTGGTAGAATTAGCGAATAGCGAATATGACGAATGTATTCGTCATATTCCTCAAAACGAAGATAACGAAGTATTCTACATCTTCGCTTTAGCTACCTATTCGTCTCGTCATTGTCAACTTCGCTATTCGCTAATTCTAGCAGCAATCAAATAGGAAGGATGACTTACCAGACAGCTGTGTTAAATTACGCTATGCGATTTTTTTTTTTAATACAATAATTATATTACTTGATAAAATTATTATAAGTATTCTATTTATTAAAAAAAAAAAAAAATCGCATAGCGAATTTAACACAGCTGTCTCTATAGTCAACCTTCCTATTTGATTGCTAGAATTAGCGAGGTTGACGAATAGGTTGCTAAAACGAAGATGTAGAATACTTCGTTATCTTCGTTTTGAGGAATATGACGAATACATTCGTCATATTCGTCATCCTCGCTAATTCTAGATATGAAACCAATAGGAAAGTAGCCTTAAGTACAAATCGCAATATGCGATTATTTAAATCGCATTTTAATCGCGATAACTAGAAAAAATGACGAATATTCGATTTCGACGAATACGAAACGAATATTCATTCGAATATTCGCGAATTTCGTCGAAATCGAATATGGCACCTGCCGCTCATCACTAATAGTGAACGTGAATGCAGCTCTGAAACAAGCCTAGTATGAACATGTTGTGACAGCGGACGTGTAAACACAGCTCTCACTGTGAGCAGAGCAAGCATGGTATACCAGTCGAAGCATGAAAGCAGCTCTGGTTGTGAGTGGAGCAATTGTGAACACCAATGTGATGCGTCCAGAGAATAAAAATGGAGTAAAAGTAGCAGCTATGGCTGTAAGCCGAGTATACAAAATGTAATAATAGACGTGTAATACGGATCCGAATGTCGGCTGGGTATGGAATGTGATGTAAAAGCCAACAGTTGAACGCAGCTTGAATGTGATTAACGGGTGAAGATTGATGAAAATAGTAGACATGTGGACACAGCTCAGGTGAGCAGGGAGTAAAACATGGCGTAACAGCCAAATGTAAAGGCTGGTCTTTGAGCACAGTAGGAAAGTGCTGTGACAGTAAAGACGTGCAGATGCATCTGAGGGTGTGAGGCGAAAGTGTACATGCCGCTAAGGATAACAGCAGAGCATAAAAGTGTGGCAGGGTTTTAAGTACATGAGCAGTGAAATACGTGAAGTCTAAGGCCCCTTTCACACGGGCGAGTTTTCCGCGCGGGTGCAATGCGTGAGGAGGACGCATTGCACCCGCACTGAATCCGGACCCATTCATTTCTATGGGGCTGTGCACATGAGCGGTGATTTTCACGCATCACTTCTGCGTTGCGTGAAAATCGCAGCATGTTCTATATTCTGCGTTTTTCACGCAACGCAGGCCCCATGGAAGTGAATGGGGATGCGGGAAAATCGCAAGCATCCGCAACCAAGTGCGGATGCGTTGCGATTTTCCCGCATTGTTGCTTAGCAACGGGACCCAATCTCTATTATTTCCCTTATAACATGGTTATAAGGGAAATAATAGCATTCTTAATAAAGAATGCTGTGTAAAATGAAGAGGAAGGGGTTAAAAATAATAAAGTTAACTTACCTTAGCCACTTGATCGCGTAGTCGCGATCTGTCCTCTCTTCCCTGCAGCATCGATGATCTAAAGGACCTGTGATGACGTCACATCACATGGCCCAATCACCTGCTCCATCACTATGGTGATGGAGCATGTGATTGGTCCATGTGACCATGTGACATCATCCAAGGTCCTTAATCACTATCCTCAGGCTGTGGCTAGTGCTTAGGATCTTGGATGATGTCACGTGGTCACATGGACCAATCACATGCTCCATCACCATAGTGATGGAGCAGGTGATTGGGCCATGTGATGCTGTGACATCATTACAGGTCCTTTTCATCTTTCAAGCTAACGGAGAGGAGGCCGGGCTTCGCGATCAAATGGACCAGGTAAGTTATGATTAGTTTATTATTTTTAACCCATTCTGCACCTGTTTAAACATTAGGGAGATGGCCAAGGGTATTATTTTACATTATAACTATGTTATAATGTGAAATAATACCAGCGGGACAATTTCTGACCCAAACATGCACTTCTGTGAAGAAGTGCAGGTTCGGGTCTGGGTACCAAAAGTGCCGATTTTTCTCCCGCGCGTGCAAAACGCATGACAGCGCTTTGCACTCGCAGGGAAAAATCGCGGCGATTCCCGCAACGCACCCGCACTGTTTGACGGAGTGCACCCGCAACGCCCGTCTGAAAGAGGCCTAAAGATGGTGGTAGCGGGGGGAGGGGGGAGACACGTGGCAAGGAACAGCTACAGCAAGAGGCCTTAGGCTGGGTTCACACGAGCGTGTCCGGATGCGTTGCGGATGCGTTGCGGATGCGTTCAGTGAAAACTGAGCGTTTTCACAGGCAAAGCCATTCAGTTTTGCCTGCGATTGCGTTCAGTTGTTCAGTTTTTTCCGCCGGGTGCAATGCGTTTTGATGCGTTTTTCACGCGCGTGATAAAAAACTGAAGGTTTACAAATAACATCTCCTAGCAACCATCAGTTAAAAACGCAACGCACCCGCACTTGCTTGCGGATGCAATGCGTTTTTAACGCAGCCCCATTCACTTCTATGGGGCTGCGGATGCGTGAAAAACGCAGAATATAGAGCATGCTGCAATTTACACGCGTTGCAGAAGTGATGCGTGAAAAAAAACGCTCATGTACACAGCCCCATAGAAATGAATGGGTCAGGATTCAGTGCGGGTGCAATGCGTTCACATCACGCATTGCACCCGCGCGGAAATCACGCTCGTGTGAATGCAGCCTAAACAATAACAGCTGCGTCCGATCTCCAAACATGACGTCACGTGCAGTCCGGGTAACTCTGCCTTACAGCAAATTGGCTGAAGTAACTTTTCAGACGAGACAAACAAGCGAAATAAAACTTGTAAGATTTATAGGAACTAACTCCTATTACCAAACAAAGTTGAAAATAAATAGAAATATTTAGCCCCAACGAACAAACCTGAGGTAGCAGATACTGAGGCGAAGCCTCCCGTTCACTAGCATAGTCCAGGAGAGACGGCCCCGGCCCAACTTACTTACATATTATGGCGTGTGCATGCTACGGTAGCAGAGAGCAAAATAACAAGCTCCATGCAGCAAAGCAAAGGATCCTACCACCAGGGAAGCTAGTTTACTAATGACACCTAACAGCAGCTGTGCATCTGAGAACACACGCCCATGAGTGAGGCTGTGGCTCGTATATGAAGAGCCTCCGCCCCTCCCACAAATGCAGGCTGACTAATCAGCCTTACTAACATGTGTGTGTGTGTGTATGTATGTGTATATATATATAGAGAGAAATGAAAAAGGATCGCAGCACTGCAAGGTCTTCTAATGTTCAAAGTTTAATCCACCACGTGAAAATGCGACGTTTCGACCCAGGGGGGGTCTTTATGCTTGGAGTGCTGCGATCCTTTTTCATTTCTTTCCATTGGAGGGGTTCTTAAGGTCAGGACCTGACATCGCGGGCACCGCCACATCCTGAACTATCGGCCATTCGGCCGCCGATGGTGCTGTCCCACACATATCTATTTGCTGTATATATATATATATATATATATATATATATATATATATATATATATATACTGCTTAATCTAATAAATAAAGCTGAGTATGTATGTGTGTATGTATGTCTGCTAAAGGAATCTGCACCGTTGCATTTACAATCACGAAATTTGGCACGGAGGTACATCAGGTGTCCGGGAAGGTTTTAGACCGGTTCTGAGTTCTCTAGCACATACCGTTCCTGAGATATGCCCCAAAAATGCATTAGCCAATAGAAGCCTGGTCACATGACCCTTATCAGCAAATAGAAGCTCGCAGGCCCATAGTCTCCACATACGCATAGTTCTAAACCTGGTTTCCATATCAACCGAGCCATTTTTTTTTCACTGCTGTAGGTCAGTTTTAAAGGGGCAGGGCACTGTGGATGACACTGATAAGGGAGTGAAGTACTGTGGAGGACAGGTAGGGTGGCCATTCAGGCCACCCTCAAAAGACAAACTTAAAAACCCTGCCTCCAGTCCCACTAAGCCACGCCCCTGGCCTGGTTAGGCCATGCCTCCTCCGACTCCGCAGCCGACAGGGATTGAAAAAATGAAGGTAAAAATCAACTTCTGTCAGCTGCACGGGTGGGAGGAACAGTGACTTTCTCCCTGCAGCTCACGCTCAGACAGCACAGTGCTGCTGTCTGAGAGTGAGCTGTTGAAAAGGACATCCCTGTGTCCATCCAGGCCCTGCGCTGGATGTAGGATAGGGTGTGTGAAAGCCGCTCTGTCCGGCCTAAAACCGGACCTCTAGCCACCCTAGGGGCAGGCTGCTATGAAGGTCACAGTTAAGGGGATGATCCGCTATGGAGATCAGTGTTAAGGGGCAGATTGTTATAGAGACCGCTGTTAAGGGGACGGGGTGTTGTAGAAATAACTAATAAAAGGGCGGCTGCTGTGGAGGTCACTGGTAAAAGGGCAGGCCACTGTGGAAGTCACTGTTAAGGGGTCAGGATTCTGTGGAGGTCACTGTTAAAGGGGCAGCACTGTGGAGGTCTCTGTTAAGGGGGCAGGGAACGGTGGAGGTCATAGTTAAGGGGACAGTCCGCTATGGAGGTCAGTGTTAAGGGGCGGAGTGCTTTAGGGATCACTGTTAAGGGGACGGGGTATTGTGGAGGTCATATTTTAAGGGAACTGAGCTCTGTGGAGGCCACTATTAAAGGGGCAGTGGGGTACTGTAAGGTCACTGTTAAGGGAGCGAAGTACAGTGGAGGTCACTGTTAAGTGGGCAGTCGCTGTGGTGGTCTCTGATAAGGGGGCCGGGATTAGTGGAGGTCACAGTTAAGGGGACTATAACCTATGGTCAGTGTTATGGGGCGGGTGCTGTAAAGGTCACTGTTAATGGGGTGGGCCCCTGTGGAGGTCACTATCAATGGGGAGGGGTGCTGTGGAACTCACTCACTCTTAACTTACTGTTAAGGGTGCTGTGATGGTCAAAGTTAAGGGGGTGGACTGCTGTGTATGTCCTATTTTAAGGAAACGGGGCACTGTGGGGGGTGTCAGTGTTAAGGGGTGGGGGGCTGTGGAGGTCACTGTTAAGCGGGCGGGGTACTGTAGATGTTTAACGACACACACAAACATTAAATGAAATATATGAAATATACCCATGCGAAGCCGAGTCCTTCAGCTAATAATTACTGCAGCAATACCCACAGTGTGGCAGCAATATACCTGTGTGTATTTTTAGTTTCCATACAGTTGGAATTTACATTTTTTTTGTAGGATTGTTAAATGTATTTAAACAAGCATATACACTGATGAGCAAAAGGGTAACAATGTTTTGAACTTTCAGGCTGCATGTCTCACCATCCACTTAATTTTACATATATATATATATATATATATATATATATATAAAAACCATTTAAACGCTATGTTTGAATGATAGTCACTGTTCCTAGCTGCTGTGGAGTTCGCGCAGCTGCTTTAATACTAATATGGCCGTCTTGTATATATAAACATTTACCGCAACTCCTTACCGCAATTGCGGTATTTATAGTCCTATTGTGGAATGATTAATACAGTCCCTTTAAATGTTTAGATACCTCCAATAATGTTGTTACTTTGTGTGCAACTGTGTATCGTTTTCACACACCGTATTAGCAATCAGTAAACACCAAGAGTCACTTATAATTGTAGTCTCGCTTACCAGCTTGTGGACTTGTTCATAAGGTGTTCTGATACATACATGGCTGCGCGTCTCTCACGGCTACTTCATCTCTTGGCTGGTCTTTAGCGCTAGTGTCGACACTTACTTCATCGCGCATGCAGACTGGAAATCGCAAGACGCCTGATTAGCTGTATGTTGGTATCTTTGCTCTTTAGTATAAGGGTTCTTTTCCACTTGGGTTCTGATGCAATGGCACCAATGTCACCATACTGGTTTCTTCCTCAGTGGTATTTTTGAAAAGAGGCTTGGGTTACTCCTTATATTAAGTTCATCTCTTCATCTAAAATCTGGACCAGACTCAATTATCTGAATATATTAAAAGCTGGGCCGGACCATCATTCACATTGGATTATTACCAATTTCTATCACCTGCACCATATAGTGGTACCCTCCCATTCATACGATTTCTTTATGTGTTATAATTTCCCATTATACCCTTCTGTTTAATATTGGAGACCTATATAAGTCGCCACACGTATATTGTGGTTTTCTATAGAAGGGTATGTAGGAAATGTCATACATCACTATTCACATGTTTTTATTAACATATTTCAACCATATAATGCATGTTAAGCATTTTGTGTATATTTAAATATATGGGGTTGTGAAGAAAAAGGTCATACAAAATAAAAAATAAAATGTAAAAAATAAACAATAATAAAAAATGCAATAAATGAAAATGTAAAAATAAAGATAAAAAATATGAATGAAATAAGGACAAAATTCACTTGATTGGAGTATTCTAGTATTTGAGACGGGGAAATTATAACACATAAAGAAATCGTATGAATGGGAGGGTACCACTATATGGTGCAGGTGATAGAAATTGGTAATAATCCAATGTGAATTATTGGTACAGTGGGGGGGGGGGGAGGCAGGACACCTCGGCACACTATATAACCACGTGCTGATTTGTCATGCATGCCTACCACTGGACCATTCATAGGAACCCGAGTCCTAAAGGTGCTAATGATCCAAATTCGTAGATCATCCTAGATTCATATCTAGACATCTTTTTTCACAGTTTGAACGGCAGCATATTTCAGACCTGCTGAATCGCTAGCATGATGTAACTTAAAATGATATCATACAGTGTGTTTTTGTATCGTTTTCTAATGTTGTTGATGTGTTCCGGAATCCTAATACTAGGTTTCCTCCCTGTGCGACCTATGTACTGTTTTGCGTACGGACACTCCAAAATATAAATTATAGCTTCACTATTACATGTCAATTTTTCCCCAATCTCCCACTCAAAAGGGTTCTTTGTACCATTGGGAGACAATAGAAAACCGGTAGTGTTTATATAATACCTTTTTCTTTTGCCTAATTGCACATTTTTTTAATTCTTCTTTATATTCTATAATTGGATCTCCATTTAAGATTCGCTATGTCTTGGGATCTGATAGTTTTGAAAAACATTCTTTTTCATATTCCTCAGTATTCAAAACCACCATCATTAGTGGAACTGTCAAGTTTGGTGGAGGAAGCCTAATTGTATAGGGTTGTTTCACAGCCAAATGCTGAGCTATATGTGAGCATCCTACAAGACGAGTTACTTTGTACACTCGAATATTGGGTATGAAAAGGGCGACAGTATTAGAGCAGAACAACAACGACCTGAATCA
This sequence comes from Bufotes viridis, assembly GCA_033119425.1. NCBI lineage: Eukaryota > Metazoa > Chordata > Amphibia > Anura > Bufonidae > Bufotes > Bufotes viridis. Next base: position 73,640,405 of record CM065596.1, read on the forward strand.
AACATCAAGATTGGTGATGAAATGGTTCAATGACAATGAAGTAGAGGTGCTGGATTGACCGGCACAGTCCCCAGACCTCAATCCAATTGAACACTTGTGGGTAGAGTTGAAGAAAAAGCTGCATTTGTACCCAAGTGAGTAGACCAGTATGCACCAACACTGGGAACATGTAAAGAGACCTGGGAACAGATTTCGGTTGAGACAGAGAAGGATTCAGGTAGTGTTCAAAGCCAAAGGTATATTTACAAAATACTACTAACATAATAAAAAAGTTGAATTTTAGGAACAAAACAGTAACAATGCAGTTACATGACATCTGTATAACTAATCATATGCTAAATAGTTGAAAGTCCAATTTATATATGAGATAGCCAAGTTTATTGTCTATAAAATAAAGATAGACTCACCTTTGAAGCTGTAGTGGATGGTGGGATATGAAGCCTGAAAATTAAAAGTTTAAAACATTGTTACCCTTTTTCTCGTCAGTGTATAAGTGATTACTACAAGACAGCAATCTACCTGTGTTATAATGAAAAATTGAGTATCAAGTCTCAGTTGTCCGTTTATGTATTTTTAATTTCCACATGGTCACAATTTAATTTTAATTACTTCTATGATTACTGCAGCAATACTGTAACGGTGGCATTGTCCACATCCAGCCGCATTGTAGGACAGGTAGCGGCGGTTCAGCTGCTGGTGTCTACCTTTTCATCTCCTGGGCTCTATCTTTGCAGGCGCCATCCTGCCGGGAAGCTTTTACCATAATTTCCTTCCAGCCTCAGGCACAGCATGCCTTCCAGCCTGTTCCCTGTAGCACATTGTTTAAAGGCCGGCTTCCTGTGATTTAAAGGTTAAGCACATGTGACCTGTGTTGATCTTCTTATGAATCCGAGCTTTCCTGCACCTATATAAGTGGTCCAGCTCTTTTCCCAGGCATCAAACGATCTTGTGTCCTTCTAAGGTTACTTTAGTACATGCTTGTATTCCTGAACTCCTGACCTCTATTTGTCTTCTGCATTCTGCTATCTGTCTGATCCTTTCATATTCCATCTCTACTCTCCTGTTGCTGACCCGGATTGCCTGATCTTTACCTATGCCACCAGCCCTGACCTATTGCTTGTACGACTTCACATCTGTCTCATCCTTTGGTCCTGCACTGTTGTTCCTGCTTACGACTCGGCCTGTTGACTATGTCCGTACCTCTGGTATCTTGCTCTTGTACTCGTTGGTCCATCTGGGCCAGCTGCTTCATGTGACAACCCACCTCAAAAGGTAGCGACTTTGTGTTCTCCTCCGTAAAGTGTATCCTCGCCATCAGGGGTACTGTGAAGAATGGGGGGGTTCACTTAGACAACACCCTTAGAGGAGGTTGGTTATGTGGCACAGTGAGTTCACACCCGCTGGTTCATGACAAATACCACGGTGTGGCAGCAATCTACCTATGTGTGTTAAGTTGAAATTAAGCATCACGCCTCAATGATCTATTTACATATATTCAGTTTCCACACAGTAGCAATTAAATTTTTTCCTGAGAGGGAGTCTTTTAATTTAATTCTGCAGCATATATATGTGATTACAAGGTAGGGCAGCAATCTACCTGTGAGAGACAACGAGAAATTGAGCATCAGGCCTCAATTGTCCAGTTCCGGAATTTCTATTTGTACACTGTTGGAATTAAAATGTTTTTGGTACTTGTTCAATTTAATTAAACTGGCATACAGGTGATCAACACCAATACACAGGCCAGCACACAAAACTATCTGTGAGGAACAATGAATTTAGGCCCAAATTAGTGTGTTCACAAACACGTTTCAAATCATTTGGTTTTTTTATTGAGTACTAATAGACGCATATATACATGATTACTATACAAATAGACAGGGTAGTACACAAAAAGGAGTGATACTGAATTTAGGCCTGCTTCACATGTTTTTAATCACATAGTGTTTTATTTATTTATTTTTTTATTTTTATTTTTTGGGGGGGGGGTTGATTATATTCAAACTAGCAGCATATATACATGTTTATTACACCAATACACAGAGTACAGCCCCAAAAAGGTCTGGGCTATGGAAGGGTTCCAAAAGAAAGACCCAGAATCAGAATGTGGGTAGTAGCACCACCATCTATCCGGCCAGAAGTAATGGTAGAAGTAGTAGTAGTAGGCAGCAGTTGTCCCTGCTGGTTTCGGAAAAGTGCAACATTTTAGTTGAGGAGAAAGAAGATGAGATTTTGGATTGGATAGCTCACTCTTCCTCTCAGTTGCAGCAAGGTGACGTGGAAGTGACTTCAGAGTCTGACACCATGCTTTCAGTTGAGGCTTTCAGTTGAGTCCTCCCAGTCTTCACTGCCCCTTTCTAGAAGGGGCCTACCTTTTTCCTAAGAAGTGGCAAGAAAACCCCACCACGCCCTATGACAGATAGTCAAGAGAGTCTCCCTGTTGACAACTTGTACTGCCCTGAAGAGGAGGTGGATAAAAAGGCTGTAGACCTCAGGCATAGCTGTGTTGGTGGTGATAATAGTAGTAGCACCTATAGCCACGGTATTGGCTCTGAGTGCAGCGACAGTGACAGTCGGAGAATAGCAGGGTAGGGGGGCAAAAGAACCCAACGTGATATTCCACAGTCTGATAGAAGCGAAAGGGAGGGTGAGGACTCAGTTGACAATTGTGTTCTGGGAGCTGGATAAGGGTGCTGAGGGGTTAGTAACATCAGAGAAGAAGGGTGATGGTGGGAGCAATTAAGAGCAGAGGCCATGTACCTCCCAAAGAACAGCCAGGGACACAACTGCTTGGGTATCTAGTGATGCCGTTGACGCTGTGGCTGGGTTAGGTACAAAACATTCCAGAGCAAAGCCAAGCTCGGCTGCCTCTACCCTGCGAGAGTATATCCCGTCTAGCAGTTTCTACATGCTGCCAGAAGACATAAGCATTGCCTTGTGAAAGCTGTGCAGGAGCTAAAATGTTGGCAGACAAACACAAACATAGGCACTAGTCTAGATCGAGCACCAAAGTGCTTGTGTGCTCGAGAGAACACTTCGCCGAGCATCCGAGCACAATGGAAGTCAATGGGAGAACCCAAGCATTAAACCAGGCACCCCCTGCTCTGAAGAAGGGAGGGTGTCGGGACTCTAGTTCGGCTTAGGATTCCCTGCTCTCACTCCATATATAGATATGTCCATATATGGAGTCAGTACTTGGGACACCCAGTGTATTTAAATCTAATATAGACTGTATTTCACAAAAAGTTTCTGCTGGATTCAAACTCACAACTTTCTGCATTAGAGGCAATGCCCTTAACCACTCAGCTATAATAGCTGCATAGCCAGTTATTTGAAAAATAAATAAATAAATAAAACTTCTACTGTAGAGGAATACTTACTACTAGGAAGTATTCCCATACAGTGGAAGTGTCATATTTTTTTGTTTTAGTGGCTGGCTATGCAGCTATATAGTGTAGTGGTTATATAGTCTCGGCTGTGATGCAGAAGCTGTGAGTTGAAATCCCATCACAAACTTTTTCAGAAATAGAGGCTAAAATAATTGAAATATATATATAAAACACGAAAGTCCACAGCACTCCGTAAAAGTGAAAAATATGCTTTTATTCACACATGTAGTACAGCAACGTTTCAGTTCTCTCTCAGAACCTTTTTCAAGCCAAGTGAATTACAAAGTGCATCAGTGCATATATTTATACATCATGAAATCAATCAGCATTAATTGATCCTCCTATAAAAATAAATAGAGATGCGCAGAATACAGCGTGGAGTCCTAGCAGAGATCGGATTATCGCTATGGATCATGCGAAGTACAGCCACAATGTCCCAGCAAGGTATTTTTTTTAAATGTATAGGGCTGAGTTGTTTTTAAGCACTATGCACTTTATATAACAAGGGCACTATTATAATATATTGACACTGAGATTAATATTATAGATATGGCTACCGAGGCGGTTGCTATTGACTATGCACATTGCACTTATGTATTGGCTCACACTGATGAGTAGTTTATCCAAGGGCGTTCACAGTTTTTTTTATAGGAGGATCAATTAATGCTGATTGATTTCATGATGTATAAATATATGCACTGATGCACTTTGTAATTCTGAGAGAGAACCGAAACGTTGCTGTACTACATGTGTGAATAAAAGCACATTTTTCACTTTTAAGGAGGGCTGTGGACTTTCGTGATTTGTCTACTACACTGATTTGAGGGGTTACCGCTGGCACACGCTTTACTGCTGACTGAGGAGTGCTGCCCTACTTTTCAAGTATGCATCTGCGATTGAAGGCTCTGCACCCAGCTCTACAGAAATGCAAGATATTGAACCTCAACAAATGGACACTAAGGCCTCATGCACACGGCCGGTTTGTGGTCCGCGTCCGAGCCGCATATTTTGCGGCTCAGGCGCGGACCCATTTACTTCAATGGGGCCGCAAAAGATGCGGACAGCACTCCGTGTGCTGTCCGCATCCGTTGCTCCGTTCCGTGCCCCCGCAAAAAAAATAGAGCATGTCCAATTCTTGTCCGTTTTGCGGACAAGAATAGGCATTTCTATAATGGGCCGTGTTCTATTCCGCAAATTGCGGAACGGAGCGCGGAGCAGCTTCCGCGTTTTGCGGATCCGCATTTTGCGGACTGCAAAACACCAATGGTCTTGTGCATGTAGCCTTACACACATGTTTTTTCGTACAATAGTATGGATGTGGTAAGAATTATGGGCAATGTGGCGGGTGATGCTGCCTTCCTTAGTGTCCCCTCTGTAACCAACATTAAGAGGGATTATGAGAATGTTACCAAGCAGCTGTTATCTATAGAGCTACATTCACTGATACTAGCCCAAGACCACAAAAATAACCGTATACCAAGAGGGATGCGATCCCGGTTGAAACCGAATATGTTTTCACATGATGGCGATTTGAGAACACGTTTTGAAGCCATTTCAAATAAGTATGCCCTGGATGTTATCTTATTAAACATTGAGTTTTCACAGAAGGAAATAGCGACCTTAAAGGGGAAGCTGCATGACACTGAACTCCATCAAAAGTCTGCAATGTCTATCAGTGAGGTGGAAATGTTTTTGGAAAAACAGCAGGTCTTTCTGGATAAAATGTGCAAAGATCTAGAGGAGATCAAGAGATAAAAATGGCACAGAAATCATAATGATTATATATCTGGACACATTTATACATGGGAACACCCATGGAATACGGATAGAAGTACATAAACGCAAAAGATGCCGAGATGCAATAAAGAAATGAACAAAGGGATGAGAAAACACGTGATAACAACGTAACCCCCTCTGGAACTTTTTTAGGGGAATGGAACCCCATAGGAAACGACCCACAAGGAGGGGAGGTTGGCGACATGGAAGATACAGGAAAAACCAGAGCGCAGAGATCACCAAGATTCAACACTCCCAGGGTGATGAATGTAACCAAGAAAAAATAGAGACCAATGCGGTGGTAAATATTTCATCCCATGTTTTAACTGAATGTGAACTTAAGGTACTAAACAGGGGTCTTTCTTTTTATCCACAAGAGAAGCCAGATTGGTTTCAGTTGGAACTGGACTTAAACCGCCTCTTCAGGAATCTCAGACTGAGGGTGTGGTTTGACTCCAGTTCCTCTGAATCGCCGAATGTAACTGAGGGTCCTGTACAGAGGACTCAATTGACATTGAAACAGTTTGATTTGCATTTAAGGAGTGATTTTTTTCCTGTTATTAACTCACATTCCCTAGAACTGTTTATTGAAGCAGTAAAGAGTGATATAGCGGAATTGAGACAATGTACAAGATCTGATACGATAAGTAGACCAAATATTACTACTCAGGAAATGAAGGCACTAGAGCGGGCATCCTCAAACTGCGGCCCTCCAGCTGTTGCAAAACTACAACTCCCAGCATGCCTGAACAGCCTACAGGTATCAGTCTACAGCAGGGCATTGTGGGAGTTGTAGTTTTACAACAGCTGGAGGGCCGCAGTTTGAGGATGCCTGCACTAGAGGGTTTGTCTAGGAACCCCGATCTCACCATCAAGCCCACGGATAAGTGGGGTGGGATCGTGGTTATGGACACCTCTCAATACATAAATGAAGTCTATAGACAGTTAAGAGAACCAGGTACTTATAGACAACTGGGTAAAGATCCAAGATTTGACATTGCCAGAAAAATTGAGGGGTTATTAAATATGGAAGAGGAAAATAGAGATGGCCCGAACTATCCGCCGGCGAACAGTTCCTGGCGAACATAGCTTGTTCGCGTTCGCCTCAACGGGCAAACACATGCGATGTTCGGTCCGCCCCCTATACATCATCAGCAAACTTCGACCCTGTACCTCACAGTCAGCAGACACATTCCAGCCAATCAGCAGCATACCCTCCCTCCCAGACCCTCCCACCTCCTGCACAGCATCCATTTTAGATTCATTAAGAATTTGCAGTCTTAGTGAGAGGAGGGAGAGTGTAGTTGCTGCTGATTTAATAGGGAAATTGATAGCTAGGCTAGTGAATTCAGTGTCCACTCCAGTCCTGAAAGACTCATCTGATCTCTGCTGTAAGGACAGCGTCCTGACAGCACCCCAAAAAGCCCTTTTTAGGGCTGCAACATTAGTGTGCTTTTTTTTTCTTTATATACATATTGCAGTTGCCTGGCCTGCCTGTGTGTGAGGAGCTGCAGGCCCACAGACTGTAGTGTGCCCACTGCCAGTGCCCACCCCTGTCATCCCGTGTGGCACAGGACTTTGCATCAAAAAAGGCATTTCATTTTTACACTTTAATCTAAGGTTAGTTGCCTGCCAGTGTGTGTCAGGCTGACTTCCACTGACTGTAGTGTGCCCACTGCCAGTGCCCACCACTCATACCGGCTGGCACAGGACTTTGCATAAAAAGGCATTTAATTTTTACACTTTAGTGTAATTTCAGCTGCTTGCCTGCTGCTAGTGTGTGTCAGGCCGACTTCAACTGACTGTAGTGTGCCCACTGCCAGTGCCCACCCCTGTCATCCCGTGTGGCACAGGACTTTGCATAAAAAAAGGCACTTAATTTTTAAACTTTAATCTAAGGTTAGTTGCCTGCCAGTGTGTGTCAGGCCGACTTCCACTGACTGTAGTGTGCCCACTGCCAGTGCCCACCCCTGTCATCCCGTGTGGCACAGTACTGTGCATCAAAAAAAGGCATTTAATTTTTACACTTTAGTGTAATTTCAGTTGCTTGCCTGCTGCTAGTGTGTGTCAGGCCCACTTCCACTGACTGTAGTGTGCCCACTGCCAGTGCCAACCACTGATACCGGGTGGCACAGTAGCTTGCCGATAAATAAGGCATTTAATTTTTAGACAGTAGTCTAAATTCAGTTGCTTGCCTGCTGCCAGTGTGTGTCAGGCCCACTTCCACAGACTGTAGTGTGCCAACTGCCAGTGCCAACCACTGATACCAGGTGGCACAGTAGCTTGCCGATAAATAAGGCATTTCATTTTTAGACAGTAGTCTAAATTCAGTTGCTTGCCTGCTGCCAGTGTGTGTCAGGCCCACTTCCACTGACTGTAGTGTGCCCACTGCCAGTGCCAACCACTGATAACGGGTGGCACAGTAGCTTGCCAATAAATAAGGCATTTAATTTTTAGAAAGTAGTCTAAATTCAGTTGCTTGCCTGCTGCCAGTGTGTGTCAGGCCCACTTCCACTGACTGTAGTGTGCCCACTGCCAGTGCCAACCACTGATACCGGGTGGCACAGTAGCTTGCCGATAAATAAGGCATTTAATTTTTAGACAGTAGTCTAAATTCAGTTGCTTGCCTGCTGCCAGTGTGTGTCAGGCCCACTTCCACTGACTGTAGTGTGCCCACTGCCAGTGCCAACCACTGATACCAGGTGGCACAGTAGCTTGCCGATAAATAAGGCATTTAATTTTTAGACAGTAGTCTAAATTCAGTTGCTTGCCTGCTGCCAGTGTGTGTCAGGCCCACTTCCACTGACTGTAGTGTGCCCACTGCCAGTGCCAACCACTGATACCGGGTGGCACAGTAGCTTGCCGATAAATAAGGCATTTCATTTTTAGACAGTAGTCTAAATTCAGTTGCTTGCCTGCTGCCAGTGTGTGTCAGGCCCACTTCCACTGACTGTAGTGTGCCCACTGCCAGTGCCAACCACTGATACCGGGGGCACAGTAGCTTGCCGATAAATAAGGCATTTAATTTTTAGACAGTAGTCTAAATTCAGTTGCTTGCCTGCTGCCAGTGTGTGTCAGGCCCACTTCCACTGACTGTAGTGTGCCCACTGCCAGTGCCAACCACTGATACCGGGTGGCACAGTAGCTTGCCGATAAATAAGGCATTTAATTTTTAGACAGTAGTCTAATTTCAGTTGCTTGCCTGCTGCCAGTGTGTGTCAGGCCCACTTCCACAGACTGTAGTGTGCCCACTGCCAGTGCCAACCACTGATACCGGGGGGCACAGTAGCTTGCCGATAAATAAGGCATTTAATTTTTAGACAGTAGTCTAAATTCAGTTGCTTGCCTGCTGCCAGTGTGTGTCAGGCCCGCTTCCACTGACTGTAGTGTGCCCACTGCCAGTGCCAACCACTCATACCGGGTTGCACAGTACCTAGCACGCGTAGTACCACTTATCTAAAAAAAAAAAATGACAGGCAGAGTCAGGCCACCCCGCAGGGGCCGTCGTGGGCGTGGTGCTGTGATTTCCACTGTCCCTGGAATAATGCCCAGTGTTCAGAGGCGACGTACCCTGAACCCGAAAAATTCTGAGGACGTAGTTGACTGGCTTAGACAGGACACCCAATCTTCAACAGCTTCCGCTAAGAACCTTGACACACCATCCTCCTCCAGCTCAGCTTCGGTCACCTGCTCTTAAGTTACCACGCACCTGCCCGTCGCCACCACCACAGCCACCACAGCTGCTTCACTTGATCCGTCAGAGGAGTTATTTACACATCAGTTGGATGCAATTAGTGATGCACAACCATTATTGCCAGATGATGTGGATTACGGGGATATGTCTCAGTCAGGCAGGAATACACACATGGACGTACAGTGTGATGATGATGATGATGATGTTGTACCCGCTGCTGCTTCCTTTGCTGAGGTGTCAGATACAAGTGAAGCGGTTGATGATGACGATGTGTCCACGGATGCCACGTGGGTGCCTGCTCGAAGAGAAGAAGAGGGGGAAAGTTCTGAAGGGGAGACAGAGAGAATGAGGAGACGAGTTGGAAGCAGGGGGAGGTCGTCGCAAGGAGTTAGTGGCACAGTCAGACAGCATGTATCGGCACCTGGGGTCAGCCAGACAGCACGCCAGTCAAAGCATGCTGTTGCCACCACCAGAATGCCGTCATTACAAAGCTCAGCAGTGTGGCATTATTTTGTGTGTCTGCCTCTGATAAAAGCAATGCCATTTGCAACCTGTGCCAAAAGAAACTGAGTCGTGGGAAGTCCAACACCCACCTTGGTATAACTGCTTTGCAAAGGCACATGATCTCACATCACAAACGCCTATGGGATCAACACATGAGTACAAGCAGCACACAAACTCAAAGCCATCATGCTCCTCCTGGTCCAGCATCTTCAGCCACGTCAACCACTGCTGTCCTCCCTGTCCCCTCTCAACCACCCGACACTCCATCTCTCACCTTCAGCAGTTCCTGCTCATCTGCCCACAGTCAGGTGTCTGTCAAGGACATGTTTGAGCATAAGAAGCCAATGTCACAGAATCACCCCCTTGCCCGGCGACTGACAGCTGGCTTGACGGAACTCTTAGCCCGCCAGCTTCTACCATACCAGCTGGTAGAGTCTGAGGCCTTCAAAAAATTTGTCGCTATTGGGACACCACAGTGGAAGGTACCCGGACGAAATTTTTTTTCAAAAAAGGCAATCCCAAACCTCTACCATGTCATTGAAAAGGAAGTCATGGCATCTCTGGCATACAGTGTTGGGGCAAGGGTCCATCTGACCACTGATACCTGGTCTGCAAAGCACGGTCAGGGCAGGTATATCACGTATACTGCGCATTGGGTCAACCTGCTGACGGCTGACAAGCATGGAATGCGTGGCTCCGCAGCGGAGTTGGTGACACCACCACGACTTGCAGGCAGACCTACTGCCACCTCCTCTACTCCTACTCCATCCTCTTCGATATCCTTCTCGGCTGAGTCCTCTTCTGCTGCGGCGTCTGGCTGCACATCAACTGATTCCCCCCAGCTCCCCAGGGGCTATTCCACATCCCGGATACGACAGTGTCACGCTATCTTGGGGTTGACTTGCCTGAAAGCAGAGAGCCACACAGGACCAGCACTCCTGTCCGCCCTGAACGCACAGGTGGATCAGTGGCTGACCCCGCACCAACTGGAGATCGGCAAAGTGGTGTGTGACAATGGAAGCAATCTGTTGGCGGCATTAAATTTGGGCAAGTTGTCACATGTGCCGTGCATGGCACATGTGTTGAATCTCATCGTACAACGTTTTGTATCTAAGTACCCAGGCTTACCGGATGTCCTCAAGCAGGCCAGGAAGGTGTGTGGCCATTTCAGGCGTTCCTACATGGCCATGGCGCACTTTTCCGATATTCAGCGGCGAAACAACATGCCAGTGAGGCGCTTGATATGCGACAGCCCGACAAGTTGGAATTCAACACTCCTAATGTTCGACCGCCTGCTCCAACAAGAAAAAGCCGTCAACGAGTATTTGTATGACCGGGGTGCTAGGACAGCCTCTGCGGAGCTGGGAATCTTTTTGCCACGTTACTGGACACTCATGCGCAATGCCTGTAGGCTCATGCGTCCTTTTGAGGAGGTGACAAACCTAGTCAGTCGCACCGAAGGCACCATCAGTGACCTCATCCCATTTGTTTTCTTCCTGGAGCGTGCTCTGCGAAGCGTTCTGGATCAGGCTGTAGATGAGCGTGAAGAGGAAGAGGAAGAGTTGTGGTCACCATCACCACCAGAAACAGCCTTGTCTTCATCGCTTGCCTGACCTGCAGCAACGCTGGAAGAGGAGTATGAGGAAGAGGAGTCAGAGGAGGAATGTGGCGGCTTTGAGGAGGAGGAAGACCAACCACAGCAGGCACCCCAGGGTGCTCGTTGTTGTCACCTATCTGGGACCCATGGTGTTGTACGTGGCTGGGGGGAAGAATAGACCGTCAATGACATCAGTGAGGACGAGGAACGGGAAATGAGTAGGTCTGCATCCAACCTTGTTCAAATGGGGTCTTTCATGCTGTCATGTCTGTTGAGGGACCCACGTATAAAAAGGATAAAGGAGAACGATCTGTACTGGGTGGCCACGCTACTAGACCCCTGGTATAAGCAGAAAGTGGCAGAAATGTTACCAAATTACCGAAAGTCGGAAAGGATGCAGCAGTTCAAAACCAAACTAAAAAATATGCTTTACACAGCTTATAAGGGGGATGTCACAGCACAACGGGAATCTAACAGGGGAAGAGGTGAGTGTAATCCTCCTCCTACGACGGCGGCAAGGACTGGACGATTTAAAGATGTGTTGTTGATGGAGGACATGCGGAGCTTTTTCAGTCCTACTCATCGCCACAGCCCTTCGGGATCCAGCCTTAGAGAACGACTCGACCGACAGGTAGCAGACTACCTCGCCTTAACAGCAGATATCGACACTCTGAGGAGCAATGAACCCCTTCACTACTGGGTGTGCAGGCTTTACCTGTGGCCTGAGCTATCCCAGTTCGCGATAGAACTTCTGGCCTGCCCTGCTTCAAGTGTCCTGTCAGAAAGGACCTTCAGTGCAGCAGGAGGCATTGTCACTGACAAGAGAAGTCGCCTCGGTCAAAAAGTGTTGATTACCTCACCTTCATAAAGATGAATGAGGCATGGATCCCGAAGGGACTGACAGTGGGGGATACGTTTGACTAACAAAAGGCCTGATTACATGCCTTGGCCTCAAAATGGTCCCCATGCTGCTGTATTTAATGTCTGCATACCGGATGACTTTCGTGAATTCTCCACCACCAACTAGGGTTCAAGCCGCAATGTTTTAGTCACTTTTCTGCCTGGAAAACATCAATTTTTCCGACCGCTGCTACAATAGCAGCTGCAACAATGCCATTATTTTTCAGGCATGTGTACATGCCTAATTTTTCTGTCTTATGGTGCAGCACTGTGGCTGCAAAAACAAACCAAAAAAGAAGGCACATACAAGTGTCAATTCCCCTTCGTGATCGTTACCTTGTTGTGGTGAAGGGGCTTGCGTATCACAATGAAGCAATCATCACCTCTATAAGTGTGTTGGCAATGTTGCCACACCCCAGATGATAAGGCCGTTGCTTCATTATGGTCAGACCAAAAGCGATCGGACGGCTGGATAATATTTCATAGAAAAAACATTAATTTACCTTTTTTTTTATATGTTGTATGGGTTTTTAATACATAAAATAAAAAATCATAATAAAGTCTCTTAATAGTTTATTAGAAATGATGCAGGCAATTAAAAAAATCCCCATCAATTCCAATACAAATCAAGTAAAGAGCTCAGAACTAAATTATTTCATGATGTCGTAATGGTTCGCTAATTCGACAATGGTTAATCAATTCGACCGGATAGGGTCCGCAACAGGGATTAAACTGATAGGAATAGTACTAGTTAAGACACCACTCATATAGGGTGTCACAGTACATTGCTCTGTGCACGTGCAGTGCCCCAATTTGGGAGTAAGAGGACCGACCAAGCTGCTTTTTCCATCTCCCGGTTCCTGAAATCAATTCAGTTTGGTGTATGAGAGTTTGGTCTGTCACTGTGAAGGCAGTCAAGGTACACGGCCTAAATTTTTTTTCACAAAAGGCAATCCCTGATATGGGACGTAACAGGGATTAAACTGATGAGAATAGTACTACAGAAAATACCACTCATATCGGGTGTGACAGTAAATTGCACGGCGCAGACGCAGTCACCGTGGATTAAAACAGAGTGGAGGAAGCCAGCGTTTTTTTAACCATCTCCCCGTTCGAAAAATATCTATTTAATAAATGGCCCCCAGTTTGGGGAGTCGGGGACGTTAGAGGGATTAAACTGATGAGAATAGTACTACAGAAAATACCACTCATATCGGGTGTGACAGTAAATTGCACGGCGCAGACGCAGTGACCGTGGATTAAAACAGAGTGGAGGGAGCCAGCGTTTTTTTAACCATCTCCCCGTTCGAAAAATCTATTCAATAAATGGCCCCCAGATTGGGGACGTTAGAGGGATTAAACTGATGAGAATAGTACTACAGAAAATACCACTCATATCGGGTGTGACAGTAAATTGCACGGCGCAGACGCAGTCACCGTGGATTAAAACAGAGTGGAGGGAGCCAGTGTTTTTTTAACCATCTCCCCGTTCGAAAAATCTATTCAATAAATGGCCCCCAGATTGGGGACGTTAGAGGATTAAACTGATGAGAATAGTACTACAGAAAATACCACTCATATCGGGTGTGACAGTAAATTGCACGGCGCAGACGCAGTCACCGTGGATTAAAACAGAGTGGAGGGAGCCAGCGTTTTTTTAACCATCTCCCCGTTCGAAAAATCTATTCAATAAATGGCCCCCAGATTGGGGACGTTAAAGGGATTAAACTGATGAGAATAGTACTACAGAAAATACCACTCATATCGGGTGTGACAGTAAATTGCACGGCGCAGACGCAGTGACCGTGGATAAAAACAAAGGGGAGGGAGCTAGCGTTTTTTTTAACCATCTCCCCGTTCGAAAAATCAATTCAATTCACCTTTTGGGGACCCTTGGTGTTGTACGTGGCTGGGTGGAGGAAGAAACCTTCAATGACATCACCGGGACGTGGCTAGCTTGGTATCCAACCTTGTGCAAATGGGGAGTTTGCAGTTGTGCAAATGAACTGTTTGCGGTGCAATAAAAGGGGAGTTTGGTCTGTTAATGTCTGTGAAGCAGGCGTAACCCTTACACTACCTGATCGATACAACATCATACCTGATCGTATACACATACTGGATGTTTTAAAGCACGTTATTCCAAACAATTTAGGAATGTTAGTTGATTTATGCCCTTTATGGATTAAAACACGACTCTGCGTCCACTACGTAATTTTCCATGGGAGTTTTGCCATAGATCCCCCTCCAGCATGCCACAGTCCAGGTGTTAGTCCCCTTGAAACAATTTTCCCATCACTATTGTGGCCAGAAAAAGTCCCTGTGGGTTTTAAAATTCGCCTGCCAATTGAAGTCTATGGCGGTTCACCCGGTTCACCCGTTCGCGAACATTTGCGGAGGTTCGCGTTCGCTGTTTGCGAACGGAAAATTTTATGTTCGCGACATCACTAGAGGAAAATAGTATCATTGATAGAGAACTTAAGGAATTTTTGACAATAAGGTCTCCAACTACCCCGGTGATGTATGTATTGCCTAAAATACACAAAAGGCTGGTGGACCCTCCTGGACCGCCCATAATATCCGGCCATAACTCCATTTTTTCCAATATCAAAATTTTCCTAGACAAAGTATTGAGAGAATATGCTCTGGGTGCAAAATCATACATCAGGGATACTGGAGACTTTATCAAAAAATTGAGAGAGGTGCAAATCCCGAAAGGGGCAATATTAGCATAATTTGCTATTGTATCATTATACACCTCAATTGACCACAAAAAGGGCTTATAAGTAGAGATGAGCGAACACCTGGAAGTTCGGGAACTTCCCGAAAATGTTCGGGATTCGAACTCGACCCGAACTTTATCCCGAACCCCATTGAAGTCAATAGGGACCCGAACTTTTAGGCACTAAAAAGGCTGTAAAATAGTCCAAGAACGGGCTAGAGGGCTGGGTGGCAACCCAGGAGTCCGCACACGTTAAAATGTGGGCAACTCTGCAGTCGTTGCGCAGGCACTGCAGCATGTAGTCGCTCATGTGTGCCAGGCTCCCCAGAGGTAAGGACAAGCTGTCCTCTGTGGGAGGCGTATCGTCATCGTCCTCCGTATCCCCCCAGCCACGCAGCAGTGATGGGCCTGAGCTGTGTCGGGTGCCACCCCGCTGTGAACCTGCTTCATCCTCATCCTCCTCCACCTCCTCCTCATCTTCCTCGTCCTCCAGTAGTGGGCCCTGGCTGGCCACATTTGTACCTGGCCTATGCTGTTGCAAAAAACCCCCCTCTGAACCACTTCTAACAGACTGGCCTGAAAGTGCTAAAAATGACCCCTCATTCTCCTCCTCCTCCTCCTCCTGGGCCACCTCCTCTTCCCTCATCGCCCTGAGCGTTTTCTCAAGGAGACATAGAAGTGGTATTGTAACGCTGATAACGGTGTCATCGCCACTGGCCATGTCGGTAATATTTGAAACAGCGCAACAGGGCACACAGGTCTCGCATGGAGGCTCAATCATTGGTGGTGAAGTGGTGCTGTTCCGCTGTGCGACTGACGTGTGCGTGCTGGAGCTGAAACTCCACTATGGCCTGCTGCTGCTCGCACAGTCTCTCCAGCATGTGCAAGGTGGAGTTCCACCTGGTGGGCACGTCGCATATGAGGCGGTGAGCGGGAAGGCCGAAGTTCCGCTGTAGTGCAGACAGGCGAGCAGCGGCAGGATGTGAACGCCGGAAGCGCGCACAGACGGCCCGCACTTTATGCAGCAGCTCTGACATGTCGGGGTAGTTGTGAATGAACTTCTGAACCACCAAATTCAGCACATGTGCCAGGCAAGGGATGTGCGTCAAACCGGCTAGTCCCAGAGCTGAGACGAGATATCGCCCATTATCGCACACCACCAGGCCGGGCTTGAGGCCCACCGGCAGAAACCACTCGTCGGTCTGTTGTTCAATACCCCGCCACAACTCCTGCGCGGTGTGGGGCGTGTCCCCCAAACATATGAGTTTCAGAATGGCCTGCTGACGTTTACCCCGGGCTGTGCTGAAGTTGGTGGTGAAGGTGTGTGGCTGACTGGATGAACTGGTGGAAGCAGAGGAGGAGGAAGCCGAGTAGGAGGAGGAGGTTACAGGAGGCAAAGAATGATGCCCTGCGATCCTTGGCGGCGGAAGGACGTGCGCCAAGGAACTCTCCGCCTGCGGCCCAGCCGCCACTACATTTATTCAGTGTGCAGTTAGGAAGATATAGCGTCCCTGGCCATGCTTACTGGTCCACGTATCTGTGGTTAGGTGGACCTTGCCACATATGGTGTTGCGCAGTGCACACTTGATTTTATCGGATACTTGGTTGTGCAGGGAAGGCACGGCTGTCTTGGAGAAGTAGTGGCGGCTGGGAACAACATACTGTGGGACAGCCATGGACATCAGCTGTTTGAAGCTGTCTGTGTCCACCAGCCTGAATGACAGCATTTCAAAGGCCAGTAGTTTAGAAATGCTGGCATTCAGGTCCAAGGCTCGAGGGTGGCTAGGTGGGAATTTTTGCTTTCTCTCCAAGGTTTGTGAGATGGAGAGCTGAATGCTGCCATGTGACATGCTGGAGATGCTTGGTGACGCAGGTGGTGGTGTCGGTGGCACATCCTCTGTTTGGTGGGCGGCAGGTGCCAACGTTCCTCCTGAGGCGGAGGAAGAAAAAACTCCCTCTGAGCCACTTCTAACAGACTGGCCTGAAAGTGGTAAAAATGACCCCTCATCCTCCTCCTCCTCCTCCTCCTCCTGTGCCACCTCCTCTTCCATCATCGCCCTAAGTGATTTCTCAAGGAGACATAGAAGTGGTATTGTAACGCTGATAACGGTGTCATCGCCACTGGCCATGTTGGTGAAATATTCGAAACAGCGCAACAGGGCACACAGGTCTCTCATGGAGGCCCAATCATTGGTGGTGAAGTGGTGCTGTTCCGCTGTGCGACTGACGTGTGCGTGCTGGAGCTGAAACTCCACTATGGCCTGCTGCTGCTCGCACAGTCTCTCCAGCATGTGCAAGGTGGAGTTCCACCTGGTGGGCACGTCGCATATGAGGCGGTGAGCGGGAAGGCCGAAGTTCCGCTGTAGCGCAGACAGGCGAGCAGCGGCACGATGTGAACGCCGGAAGCGCGCACAGACGGCCCGCACTTTATGCAGCAGCTCTGACATGTCGGGGTAGTTGTGAATGAACTTCTGCACCACCAAATTCAGCACATGTGCCAGGCAAGGGATGTGCGTCAAACCGGCTAGTCCCAGAGCTGAGACGAGATATCGCCCATTATCGCACACCACCAGGTCGGGCTTGAGGCCCACCGGCAGAAACCACTCGTCGGTCTGTTGTTCAATACCCCGCCACAACTCCTGCGCGGTGTGGGGCGTGTCCCCCAAACATATGAGTTTCAGAATGGCCTGCTGACGTTTACCCCGGGCTGTGCTGAAGTTGGTGGTGAAGGTGTGTGGCTGACTGGATGAACTGGTGGAAGCAGAGGAGGAGGAAGCCGAGTAGGAGGAGGAGGTTACAGGAGGCAAAGAATGATGCCCTGCGATCCTTGGCGGCGGAAGGACGTGCGCCAAGGAACTCTCCGCCTGCGGCCCAGCCGCCACTACATTTACTCAGTGTGCAGTTAGGAAGATATAGCGTCCCTGGCCATGCTTACTGGTCCACGTATCTGTGGTTAGGTGGACCTTGCCACATATGGCGTTGCGCAGTGCACACTTGATTTTATCGGATACTTGGTTGTGCAGGGAAGGCACGGCTGTCTTGGAGAAGTAGTGGCGGCTGGGAACAACATACTGTGGGACAGCCATGGACATCAGCTGTTTGAAGCTGTCTGTGTCCACCAGCCTGAATGACAGCATTTCAAAGGCCAGTAGTTTAGAAATGCTGGCATTCAGGCCCAAGGCTCGAGGGTGGCTAGGTGGGAATTTACGCTTTCTCTCCAAGGTTTGTGAGATGGAGAGCTGAATGCTGCCATGTGACATGCTGGAGATGCTTGGTGACGCAGGTGGTGGTGTCGGTGGCACATCCTCTGTTTGGTGGGCGGCAGGTGCCAACGTTCCTCCCGAGGCGGAGGAAGAGGCTGAGGCAGCAGCAGAAGAGGGAGCAGGGGGAGCCTGAGTGAGTTCCTTGTTTTTATGGTGTTTATTTCACTGCAGTTCATGCATTGCATGTAGATGCCTGGTCATGCAGGTTGTGCTAAGGTTCAGAACGTTAATGCCTCGCTTCAGAATCTGATGGCACAGCGTGCAAACCACTCGGGTCTTGTCGTCAGCACATTGTTTAAAGAAGTGCCATGCAAGGGAACCCCTTGAAGCTGCCTTTGGGGTGCTCGGTTCCTGGTGGCGGTGGCCAGTAGCAGGCGAATTCTCTTGGCGGCGGCTGTTCAGCTTTTGCCCCCTGCTCCCTCTTTTGCTACGCTGTTGGCTCGGTCTCACCACTGCCTCTTCCTCTGAACTATGAAAGTCAGTGGCATGACCTTCATTCCATGTGGGGTCTAGGACCTCATCGTCCCCTGCATCGTCTTCCACACAGTCTTCCTCCCTGACCTCCTATTCGGTCTGCACACTGCAGAAAGACGCAGCAGTTGGCAACTGTGGTTCGTCATCATCAGAGACGTGCGGACTTCGATATGGTATTCCCATGTCCTCATCATCAGGAAACATCAGTGGTTGTGCATCAGTGCATTCTATGTCTTCCACCACTGGGGAAGGGCTAGGTGGATTCCCTTGGGAAACCCTGCCAGCAGAGTCTTTAAACAGCATAAGAGACTGCTGCATAACTTGAGGCTCAGACAGTTTCCCTGATATGCATGGGGGTGATGTGACAGACTGATGGGCTTGGTTTTCAGGTGCCACCTGTGCGCTTTCTGCAGAAGACTGGGTGGGAGATAATGTTGTGAACGTGCTGGATCCACAGTCGGCCACCCAATTGACTAGCGCCTGTACCTGCTCAGACCTTACCATCCTTAGAACGGCATTGGGCCCCACCAAATATCGCTGTGAATTCTGGCAGGTACTGGAACCTGAGGTAGTTGGTTCACTAGGACGTGTGGCTGTGGCAGAATGGCCACGTCCTCTCCCAGCACCAGAGGTTACACTAACACCACCACAACCCTTACTAGATGTTTTCCTCATTGTTACCGTTTGCAGGACACTATGAAACTTGGCCAGCCACAGCTGAAACCACTGATTTATTGTATTGCTATTTTGGCAATTGAATTTCACCCCAGAACAAAATATATAATTTGCAGGACACTATGAAACTTGGCCAGCCAGAGCTGAAACCACTGATTTATGGTATTGCTATTTTGGCAATTGAATTTCACCCCACAACAAAATATATGTTTTTGCGGACACTATGAAACTTGGCCAGCCACTGCTGAAACCACTGATTTATTGTATTGCTATTTTGGCAATTGAATTTCACCCCAGAACAAAATATACCCTTTTACGGACAGATTAACACTTGGCCTGCAACAGCTGGGACAACAGATTCAGGGCATTGCTATTTTGGCAATTGAATTTCACCCCAGAACAAAATTTATGTTTTGGCGGACACTATTATACTTTGCCAGCCACAGCTGAAACCACTGATTTATGGTATTGCTATTTTGGCAATTGAATTGCACCCCAGAACAAAATATACCTTTTTACGGACAGATTAACACTTGGCCTGCAACAGCTGGGACACCAGATTCAGAGTATTGCTATTTTAGCAATTTAATTTCACCCCAGAACAAAATATATGTTTTGGCGGACACTATTATACTTTGCCAGCCACAGCTGAAACCACTGATTTATGGTATTGCTATTTTGGCAATTGAATTTCACCCCACAACAAAATATATGTTTTTGTGGACACTATGAAACTTGGCCAGCCACGGCTGAAACCACTGATTTATGGTATTGCTATTTTGGCAATTGAATTTCACCCAGAACAAAATATATGTTTTTACGGACACTATGAAACTTTGCCAGCCACTTCTGAAACCACTGATTTATGATATTGCTATTTTGGCAATTGAATTTCACCCCAGAACAAAATATATGTTTTGGCAGACACTATTATACTTTGCCATCCACAGCTGTGACTCCAGACTTATGGTATTGCTATTTTGGCAATTGAATTTCACCCCAGAACAAAATATATGTTTTTGCGGACACTATGAAACTTGGCCAGCCACAGCTGAAACCACTGATTTATGGTATTGCTATTTTGGCAATTGAATTTCACCCCACAACAAAATGTATGTTTTTGCGGACACTATGAATCTTGGCCAGCCACAGCTGAAACCACTGATTTATGGTATTGCTATTTTGGCAATTGAATTTCACCACAGAAAATAATCTATCCTTTGCCAGACAGCAGACAGTATTATACTTGGCTAGCCAAAGCTGGAACACCAGATTTAGGGGATTGGTATTTGGGCAATTGTATTTAACCCCTTAATAAAATATAGAAATTGCTATCCTGAGTTTCTAGGGGTGACAATTAGCACAGCCAAGCCCCTGATGTAGGATATAGCAAAAAAAAAAAACTAGTATTAATGGACTGATGGACTTGGTGGCAGCTTGTTATGGTGCACCACAAGTCACAAAATGGCCACCGATCACCCCAGAAAATAAGTGACAGAAAAACGTTCTGTGCAGCCTAAAAACCAGTGAGCAAGTAACTAGCAGAAGTTCAATCATTCACAGCTGTAGATCGATCAGTTCATTAGGTGCTGTTGCTGACTTTTCCCTGCCTAATCTCGCCCTCACAGAAGCTGCGTCCTCTCCCTACACTAATCAGAGCAGTGTGACGTGCGGCGCTACGTGACTCCAGCTTAAATAGAGGCTGGGTCACATGCTGCACTTGGCCAATCACAGCCATGCCATTAGTAGGCATGGCTGTGATGGGCTCTTAGGGCAAGAAGTAAAACGCTAGCTGATTGGCTGCTGTGCAGCCCTTCAGAAAGCGGGAAGTAATCGCCGAACAACGAACCCGAACCCGAACTTTTTTGAAAATGTTCGGGTTCGGGTCCGTGTCCCGAACACCCCAAAATTCGGTACGAACCCGAACTATGCTCGAACTGTTCGCTCAACACTAGTTACAAACATAAAATTTTCCGTTCGCGAATGGCGAACGCAAATTTACGCAAGTGTTTGCGAACAGGCGAATCGGGTGAACCGCCATAGACTTCAATAGGTAGGCAACTTTTAAAACCCACAGGGACTCTTTCTGACCGCAATAGTGATGGAAAAGTTGTTTCAAGGGGACTAACACCTGGACTGTGGCATGCCGCAGGGGGATTCATGGTTAAACTCCCATGGAAAATGACGTAGTTGACGCAGAGTCAGGTTTTAATCCATAAAGGGCATAAATCACCTAACATTCCTAAATTGTTTGGAATAACGTGCTTTAAAACATCCAGTGTGTGTATACGATCAGGTATGATGTTGTATCGATCAGGTAGTGTAAGGGTTACGCCCACTTCACAGTGACAGACCAAACTCTGACAGACCAAACTCCCTGTTTAACGCATCGCAAACAACCGCAAAGAGTTGTCAATAGTTGACATACTCATGACATAAATTTTATTCCTCTATGCGTCAATCTTGGTGTAGTGATGACTGTGCTCGTGCGCATGTTCAGGAGATTGCAGGCGATGGCAGTTTTTCAAAGCCTATGGTCGTGCTGAGGTAGTTCAGTAGGTCAGTTAGGTGACCCAGAAAACAATGATTCTGCAGTGTGGGCCCATTGTTGGCCTAGTAGGCTTTAATGATCACCTTAGATGATTGCAAAGAAAATTAATGTATTTTCTATGACAAATTATCCAGCCGATCGGTTTTGGTCTGTTCACAATGAAGCAACGACCTTATCATCTGGGGTGTGCAAACATTCATAGAGGTGATCGCTTCATTGTGATATGCAAGCCCCTTCACCACAACAAGGTAATGATCACGAAGGGGAATCGACACATATATGTGCCTTTTTTTTCTTTTTTTTTCGATTAGTGGTACTATGCGTGCAAGGTACTGTGCCACCCTATATGAGTGGTGGGCAGTGGTCACAGTACAGTCTGTGGGCCTTACACTCACTGGCAGGCAACTGCAATTATATTACAGAGGAAAAATTAAAATACTTTTTTATCTGCAAGGTACTGTGCCACCCTATATGAGTGGTGTGCACACAGTACAGTCTGTGGGCCTGACTCTCACTGGCAGGCAACTGCAATTATATTACAGAGGAAAAATGTAAATACTTTTTTTATCTGCAAGGTACTGTGCACACAGTACAGTCTGTGGGCCTGTGGCCTCTCACACACGGGCAGGCAACTGCAATATACTGGTATATATAGAAAAAAATATAAAAGCAGACTGATGTACCAGCCCTAAAAAGGGCTTTTTGGGGTGCTGTCAGGACGCTGTCCTTACAGCAGATGAGTCTTTGAGGACTGGAGTGGACACAGAACACTGGCCTAGCTAACGCTTTCGCTATTCGC
The DNA here is from genome assembly GCA_033119425.1 of Bufotes viridis. Taxonomy (NCBI): domain Eukaryota; kingdom Metazoa; phylum Chordata; class Amphibia; order Anura; family Bufonidae; genus Bufotes; species Bufotes viridis. Next base: position 73,662,746 of record CM065596.1, read on the forward strand.
CGGCGAATAGTTTGGGACATCTGTACTCATTTATTGTGTGAAACACACCTCCACTGCATACATGACAGGGAAATAAATATAGTTAATCCGTCTGCTAGTTAGGTGGGCGACATATACCCATTTATTGTGTGAAGTACACCTGCACTGCATATATGACAGGGAAATAAATATAGTTAATCCGTCTGTTAGTTAGGTGGGCAATATATACTCATTTATTGTGTGAAACACACCTCCATTACAAACATGACAGGGAAATAAATAGAGATAATCCATCTGTTAGTTAGGTGGGCGACATATACCCATTTATTGTGTGAAGTACAACTACACTGCATACATGACAGGGAAATAAATATAGCTAATCCGTCTGTTAGTTCGGTGGGCGAGATATACCAATTTATTGTGTGAATGGGTGGTGGGTAACATCTAACCAATTTTTGTGTGACGTACACCTTCACTGCATACATGACAGGAAAATTAATATAGTTAATCCGTCTGTTAGTTCAGTGGGGGACCTCAAAGAATGAGGAGAGCATCAAATAAGGGACATGGCCTTGGTCGTGGTGCTGCTGGTGTTGGTGGAGCTCCTGTTGTAGGGAGAGGATGTGGTTGATCTGTGCCAGCTACATGCCCAAATAAAAAACACCTTTCTCAGGTGTACATAGGCAACAGAAAGTTCAGCATTATTTTGTAGGCCTGAATACCGGTGTACAAATGGTGAGGCCAAGAGGTGGTAGCAAATTTGGTGGCTGACAGTGCCAACAATTCCTTCACATTGTCCCCTGCTGAAAGTGCAGAGTTGGCACCTGCAGCCCATGGGCATCTGTCTTTCACCTCACCCCCTTGCAAGTCAGCGAAGCAGTCTGAGCCCCGAGTCATGCAGCCGTCTCTTATGCTTTTTGATGACTCTGCTTGCAGGGTTTCCGTGGGCCGTCCACATAGCCCTGCCCCAGAAGTGGAAGAGATTGAGTGCACCAATGCCCAACCACTTATGTTTCAGGATGTGGACATGGGAGGACCACCGCAACACATCTTTGATGAGGATGAAACACAGGTGTCAACTGCTGCGGCTTTCTGCAGTGTGTAGACCGGCAAGAAGGGCAGGGGTGAAGAGTGGGTGTAAGATGATGTGGAGGTTGATGAGGTCCTAGACCCCACATAGAATCAAGGTCATGCGAGTGACGTGTGCAGTTCGGAGGAAGAGGTGGTGGTCACACAGAGCCGCACAGCAAAAGATGGAGCAATGTGCATAAGCAGAGTGGCCGTCCCCTGGCCAGTTCGTCTGCTACTGCCCACCGGACCCAGGGATTTAGCACACCAAAGCCAGCTCCAAGGAGTTCCTTAGCATGGCAGTTCTTCAGACAATGTGCTAATGACAAAACGCGAGTGGTTTGCAATCAGAGCCTAAAGCGAGGCATAAATGTTCTAAACCTGAGAACCACCTGGATGACCAGGCATCTAAATGCAAAGCACGAGATGCAGTGGAGCAAACACCTTAAAAACCATGAAAGATCTCAGGTAGTGTTGAGCGAACAGTTCGAGAATAGTTCGGGTTCGTACCGAATTTTGGGGTGTCCGGGACCCGGACCCGAACCCGGACATTTTCAAAAAAGTTCGGGTTCGGGTTCGGTGTTCGTCGATTACTTCCCGCTTTCTGAAGGGCTGCACAGCAGCCAATCAGCTAGCGTTTTACTTCTTGCCCTAAGAGCCCATCACAGCCATGCCTACTAATGGCATGGCTGTGATTGGCCAAGTGCAGCATGTGACCCAGCCTCTATTTAAGCTGGAGTCACGTAGCGCCGCACGTCACACTGCTCTGATTAGTGTAGGGAGAGGACGCAGCTTCTGTCAGATCGAGATTAGGCAGGTTAAAGTCAGCAACAGCACCTAATGAACGGATCAATTTACAGCTGAGAATCATTGAACTTCTGCTAGTTACTTGCTCGCTGGTTTTTAGGCTGCACAGAGCGTTTTTCTGTCACTTATTTTCTGGGTTGATCGGCGGCCATTTTGTGACTTGTGGTGCGCCAGAAGAAGCTGCCACCAAGTCCATCAATCCATCAATACTAGTTTTTTTTTTTTTGCTATATCCTACATCAGGGGCTTGGCTGTGCTAATTGTCACCCCTAGAAACTCAGGAAAGAAATTTCTATATTTTATTAAGGGGTTAAATACAATTGCCCAAATACCAATCCCTAAATCTGGTGTTCCAGCTTTGGTTAGACAAGTATAATACTGTCTGCTGTCTGGCAAAGGATAGATTATTTTCTGGGGTTAAATTCAATTGCCAAAATAGCAATACCATAAATCAGTGGTTTCAGCTGTGGCTGGCAAAATAGAATAGTGTCCGAGGTAACGCACACACGTACAGACGCACGTACACGATTCTTGAATAGTTGTATTATCGCGATAATAAAACTAACAGTGTAAAGTTGACTGCATTGCTCTAAGTTATATTCGCATACGAATGTAACTTCTATTACAGCACACCAATACTAAAACTGACTAAGAGACAGCTTTAAGTTCTATTCGAACGCGATTGCAACTTTGGAACTTAAAGTGGTGTACGATTTTAAAAGTTGAGTACTAAAAGTTGGAATCGCAATGCGATTCTTATGTATTTAGCAATCGCATTGCGATTACAACTTTGAGCTACCGATCACCATGGGAACGCCTCCTTCAGTAGAATGTACTGTCGGATGTGAGAATTAAGTTGAAATCGCAATGCGATTATTATATATCTGCTTAATCGCATTGTCGTTTCAACTTAGCATTGCTAAATAATTCCATCCATATTCGTTAACTTACTGACTCAGTAAGTTAACGATATGGATGGAATTATTTAGCAATGCTAAGTTGAAATCGCAATGCGATTAGGCAAATATATAAGAATCGCATTGCGATTTCAACTTAATTCTCAGATCCGACAGTACATTCTACTGGAGGAGGCGTTCCCATGGTGATCGTTAGCTCAAAGTTGTAATCGCAATGCGTTTATTGCGGTATATTATCCCTCTGGGTGTCTTTTACAGCCTTTTTAGTGCCCAAAAGTTCGGGTCCCCATTGACTTCTATGGGGTTCGGGTTCGGGATGAAGTTCGGGTTGAGTTCGGATCACGAACCCGGACATTTTCCGGAAGTTCGGCCGAACCTCTCGAACCCGAACATCCAGGTGTTTGCTCATCTCTAATCTCAGGCTCCACCTGCTCCCTCTTCTGTTGCAGTCTCGGCCTCTTCCTCCCCCTCTGGAGTGACAATGGCACCTACCACCCAGCAATAAGGATGTGGCAGCAATTCCACCCCCTCCATCACCAAGCATCTCCACAATGTCCCATGGAAGCGTTCAGCTGTCCATCTCCCAAACACTGGAGAGAAAGAGGAAGTACCCCCCTACCCACGCTCGATCCCTTGCCCTGAATGCCAGTATTTCAAAATTCCTGGCCTTTGAAATGCTGTCATTCTGTCTGGTGGAGACGGGCACTTTTAAAAACCTTATGGCGGTGGCTGTCACACAGTAGGTGGTTCCCAGCCGCCACTACTTTTCCAGGCAAGCCATCCCTGCCCTGCACAACCAAGTGGCTGAAACAATTAGGTGTGCACTTTGCAACGCCATCTGTGGCAAGGTCCACATAACCACCGATACATGGTCCAGTAAGCATGGGCAGGGACGTTATATCTCCCTAAATGCACACTGGGTAAATGCAGTGGCGGCTGGGCCTGAGGCAGATAGCAGTTTGGTGCATGTCCTTCCTCAACCAAGGATTTCAGGACGTTTCTCTTTGCCTCCTGTATCCACCTCCTCCTACTCCGCTTCCTCCTCTACCTCCTCCTCATCCGGTCACCTTCACCACCTTCAGCACAGCCAGGGGGAAACAACAGCAGGCTGTTTTGAAACTCATCTGTTTGGGGGAAAAACGCCATACCGTGCAGGAGCTGTAGACAGACATGGAACAACAGACTAATGAGTGGTTGGTGGCACTAAGCCTCAAGCCCGGCCTGGTGGTGTTCAATAATGGGCGAAATCTCGTAGCAGCTCTAGGCCTAGTCGGTTTGACACACATCACTTGCCTGGCGCATGTGCTGATTTTGGGGTTCCTGAAAATTTACCCCGATATGTCAGAGCTGCTGCAGAAAGTGTGGGCCATCTGTGCGTGTTTTTGGCGTTCTCACCTTGCTGCTGCTCTTCTGCCTGCACTGCAGTGTAACTTCGCCCTTCCTGCTCACCGCCTCATATGCGACATGCCCACAAGTTGGAATTCCACTTTGCACATGCTGGAGAGACTGGGCGAGCAGCAGCAGGCGATAGTGGAGTTTCAGCTGCAGCACGCACGGGTGAGTAGCTCTGCAGAACAGCACCACTTCACCACCAATGAGCGGTCCTCCATGCGGGACATGTGTGCCATGTTGCGCTGTTTGGAGTACTCCACCAACATGGGCAGTGCCGATGACGCCGCATCAGCGTTACTATCCCATTTTTATGTCTCCTTGAAAAAATGCTGCAGGCGATGATGGAAGAGGATGTGGCACCATTATCTGGCCAGTCATTCACAAGTGGCTCGGTGGGTGGGTTCCTGCAACAACAAAGGCCAGATACACAATTGTCCAGCCATGGCACAGTTGTGGAGAAGGAGGAGGAGCCGTATTCACAGCAGCGTGGCACCCAAAGCAGCTCATGGGCATCACTGGAGCTTTGCTGGAGGGATACAGAGGACACAGACGATACACTTACTACAGAGGACAGATTGTCGTTGCCTCTGGGCAACCTGGCACACATGAGTGACTACATGCTGCAGTGCCTGCACAATGACCGCCAAGTTGCCAACATTCTAACCAGTGCTGATTACTGGGTGGCCACCCTGCTGGATCCCCGCTACAAGGACAATGTGCCATCCTTAATTCCGTCACTGGAGCGTGATCAGAAGATGCGCGATTACAAGCTAACGCTGGTAGACACGCTGCTGATGTCATTCCCACCTGACACCAGGGGCAGGCAGAGGAGGAGGAAGTCGCCAACGCAGCTGGGGCACCACCAGCACCTCAAAAGGGAGGGTTAGCATGGCCGAAATGTGGAAAAGCTTTGTCAGCACGCTACAACAACCAGCACCACCAGCTGATTTGGAACGTCTTAGCAGGAGGCAGCATTTCAGCAACATGGTGGAACAGTACATGTGCACACGCCTACACGTACTGACTGATTGGTCTGCCCCATTCAACTTCTGGGTCTCCAAACTGGGCACATGGCCTGAGCTTGCCCTTTACGCCTTGGATGTGCTGGCCTGCCCTGCGGCTAGTGTATTGTCCGAACGTGTGTTTAGCACAGCAGGGGGGGTGATCACAGACAAGCGCAGCGGCCTGTCCGCAGCCATGGTGGACAAGCTCACGTTCACTAAAATGAACCAGGCATGGATCCGACAGGACCTATCTGTACCTTGTGCAGAATAGACAAGTATAACGGCCTCACCTAGTCATTGATATACCCCAGCGCACTTCATCTTTGCATTCTCTTTTCTATTTCCCAATGTTTTGGGGTCTTCCCAAATTAATTAAAAATAAATAAATAAAGTAAAAAAATAAAAAAAAATACAAAAACAGTGTTGGATACCTCCTCCTCCTCCACCACAGCTTCCACCTAACTCGCCATGTCCACTGCCTCCTCAACCTCCTACTCTATTTTGACCTCCGCTGCCTAATTCAAGATTATTATTTTTTCCTTTTTTATATATTTTATGTTATTTTAAGTCATTTCCCTATCCATATTTGTTTGCAGGGCAATTGTCCTCTAGCCTTTTCTATGACTTTTTAAGAGCCATTTTAGTGCCCCAAAGTTTGGGTCCCCATTGACTTCAATGGGGTTTGGGACAAAGTTCGGGTCCCGAACTCGAACTTTGCGGCGAAGTCCTGGCAACTGACAAATAACGTGGCCTCCTCAAAGGGCCTGAGCAAATGGTAGGTGTCACACATGAGCAGCCACTGGCTGACATCGAAATTACACAGGGGAGTACTCCTGTCCGCTTGGATCATCAAGAAATCGTTTATGGCATTTCTCTGTTCATATAGTTGGTCCAACATATGGAGGGTGCAATTCTAACGGGTGGAAACGTCGCATATCAGCCTATGTTGTGGGATACCGTTCTGCCGCTGACGCTCAAGGAGAGTGTGTTTTGCGGTGAACGAGTGGGTGCAGTGCATGCAAAGTTTTCTGGCCATTTTTAGAATGTCTTGCAGTTGCGTGGAAGACTTCAGAAAGCACTTGAAAACCAGATTGAACAAGTGTGCCATGCAGCCCTCCTTGATGCAGCGCCGACACCATGTTCTTCCCATTGTCAGTCACCATGGTTCTGATTTTGAGTTGTCGTGGTTCAATTTCTTGATGAACGACACGGAGCAGTTCCTCCCCTCTTTGACTCCGTTCACCCAGGCAAACCAGGTGCAGAACGGCGTGAGAGTGATGAGAGTCTACAATCACCCATCAATTTTCCCCAAAATTGCCTGTTTCACAAAAAAAAAATTCACAATGACATAATTTGGTCCATACTGCAAAAGGAGGTGTACAATCAATTTTCCAGAAAAAAAACATGTTTGAAATAAAATATTTCACCAATGAAAGGATAATGGAATTTGTTCATAGAGAAGAAAGTCTACAATCACTCATCAATTTTCCCCCCAAAATCCTATTTCACGTAAAAAATTTCACCACTACGTAATTCGGTCCATACCGCAAAAAGTGTTTACTACATATAACTGCACCGCTGAACGGCGAATATAATTTTCTTTTGCTACTAATACACGGCAAAAACGGCTTTACCAAATGTAATTGCACAGCTGAACGGCAAAAAGACCCTAATTTTTTTTCACTACCACCCTAGACAAGGCTTTTCCACATATAAGTGCAACGCTGAACGACGAATATATTTTCCTATGCTACTAATACACGGCAGACAGGGCTTTAGAATATATAACTGCATCAGTGAACGGCAATTAGGCCCTAATATTTTTCCACTTTTACACTACATAAAAGGTTTTTCAACATATAATTGCAACTCTGAACGTCGAATATATTTTTCTGTTGCCACTAATACACGGCGAAAAGGGCTTTAGAATATATAACTGCACCACTGAACAGCAATTGGGCCCTAATTTTTTTCCACTTTTCCACTACACAAAAGGCTTTTCAACACATAAGTGCCACGCTGAACGGCAAATATATTTTGATTTTGCCACTAATACACGGCAGACAGGGCTTTAGAATATATAACTGCATCAGTGAACGGCAATTAGGCCCTAATATTTTTCTACTTTTACACTACAAAAAAGGTTTTTCAACATATAAGTGCAATGCTGAGCGCTGAATATATTTTTTTGTTGCCATTAATACACGGCAAACAGGACTTTAGAATATATAACTGCACCGCTAAACAGCAATTGGGCCCTTATTTTTTTCCACTTTTCCACTACACAAAAGGCTTTTCAACATATAAGTGCCACGCTGAACGGCTAATATATTTTGATTTTGCCTCTAATACACGCCACAAAAGTCTTTAGAACAGATAACTGCACAGCTGAGCGGCAAATATATTTTTTCTTTTTCCACTAATACACGCCACAAAAGGCTTTAGAACAGATAACTGCACCGCTAATCGGCACATATATTTTACTTTTTCCACTAATACACGACAAAAAAATGCGGCACCGCACAAGGGCAAATAAAACATAGAAATATTTTCTTGTAATAAACCCTGTTAATGCCTGTATCAAAACAGCACTTGCACCCTAATAAGAACGGTTTGCTGAAATTATAGAGCTGTATAATGGCAATTTGGATCCCCAGTCAGTGCAGCAAGGTGTAATCGGATTGTTCCTATTACCCAGGCTGTAACCTCCCCTACTGAACCCTAACCCATAAATGCTGTGGAATGATTCCTCCCTATCCTTTCCCTACACCTTGAATATTCTTTCCTTGGACTTGTAAATCGTTATTTTTTTTTTTTTTTAGTACAATGACTTTTTTTCTAACACTGTCCCTAGCGCCTGCAGACGTCTCTCCCTGCACTAAGTACACTGGTGAATGGAAGAATCTAAGATGGCTGGCGCTATTTATAGGACTGTGACATCACAGGGCTTGCTGGCTGCTGATTGGCTGCATGCATGGCATTGTGGGTGATCCCGCCTTCCCAGAGTTCCTTGCTTTTTCCTGAAATTCAAATTCCACTTCGTCAACTTCGATTCGCGGGAGGCCTGTTACAGTCACAGGAGCAGGAGCTGTCATCCATCGTCGTGCGGCGCTTCAGGCAGAAGCACAGCTGATAGCACAATCAGCTGTGCGTCTGTCCAGCAAGACAGGGGCCACAAAACTTGGTTCTGGGGGCCGCACGGGGGCAGCGGGTTGTGTACCCCTGCTCTAAATAAATTAATAAATACATTATTGATTCTCAAAAGATTAGGTCTTTTGAGGTGTTTTCAGTAGGCAGGTTAGTATCTACCAAAAGTGGATTAAGGAATGACAACCAGTGAACCACCACCAAGGCCTATTGGGCTGTCTAACCAACCAGTTAGACAAATAAGGCTCATTGATGCTTTTGGAGAACAAAGACTATCCCAAGTGATCCAATCCTAGAAGTAAACTACTATAGCACAATTTGCTGAAATGGTTATTGCTGTCAGTGTTTAGCGAATATAAACATCCAAAGTGGAATTTGATCTGAAGTTTAGTAAAAATTTGATTTGCAGTGAAGCCGAATTTCCTCGTGCTTCATGGTAACAAATCAGATTTTTTTTTCTAAAATGGCTGCTGCACATGTTACAAAGTTAAAGTAAGAAGCCAGAGAACGTGATATGACCGATAATGCTTTGCAGTTAGCCAACCAGCAGATAGCCATCTCCTGTGATGTCACAGCCCTATAAAAAGCCTCATCCCACGGCGGTCTCTGCAATTTCAATATGAGCTGAGCTTAGGGAGAGACGTGACAAACACTTATGTGCTAGGCATAGTTTTGTAGGAAGCTTTTAATTGTAGAATATTGGAGAGGGAGAGTGCAGGGAGACTGTAGGGAGAGTTTTAGACACTGTAGGGACAGCATAGGGAGAGCATAGGTAGAAAGTTGACGTTGAATGTAATCGCCATGTGCATCTTGTTCACCTGCTGCCACAATCACAGTTAATCTCTTATTTTATATAGAGAATTACTGTGCTGCTGTATTAAAGGCCAGTCTAAGATATTGCCTTCTGCTTCTTGTTGAACTGCTAAGAGAATCCCCGTTAATCTCTTATTTTTATATATAGAACTAGCAGAAGAACCCAGCTTCGAACGGGTATATTTCATCTATTTCATTTAATGTTTGTGTGTGTCGTTAAAAGATATTAACAGTATCCACTATAACAGTGACATATACAGTACCCCGTCCCTTTAACAGTGACCTCCACAGCGGACTGCCCCCTTAACAGTAACATCCACAGTGTCCTCCCCTTTAAACAGTGACCTCCCCAGCGGCCGCCCCTTTATGAGTGACCTCATTAAAAGTGATTTCCACAATAACCCACTCCCTTAACAGTGACCTCCACAGTGCTCCGTTCTCTTAAAATTTTACCTCCACAACACCCTGCCCCTTAGCACTGACCTCCATAACGGACTGTCCCCATAACTGTGACCTCCACCGTTCCCTGCCCCCTTAACAGAGACCTCCACAGCACCCCCCTTTAACAGTGACCTCCACAGCATCTCGCCCCCTTAACAATGACCTCCACAGAAGCCTGCCCCTTAACAGTGACCTCCACAGCAGTCTGCTCCTTTAACAGTGACCTCCACAGTGGCCGCCTCTTTATTAGTGATTTCCACAACACACAGTCCCCTTAACAGTGGTCTCTACAGCAATCTGCCCCTTAACATTGATCTCCATAGTGGACTGGCCCCATAACTGTGACCTCCACAGCAGATCCAGTTTTAGGCCTGACAGTCAAGCTTTCAGACTCCCTGTCCTCCATCCGCCACAGGGACTAGACGGACACAGGGATGTCCTTTTGAACAGCTCACTCTCAGACATGAGCACTTTACTGTCTGAGCGTGAGCTGCAGGGAGAAAGTCACCCTCCCTCCCACTCTCTCCCTTCTTCAAAAGTCAGACAATACAAAATACATACATAATTGACACATATTACCTTTATATATGGTATCTATCACATGTTGTTCTTCAGAAAGGCGGTGGGAGTTTTAAACAAGTGCAGTAATTGTGAAACCGGAGTTGAGCTCAATTATAGACCTACGAGTGGTGCTCTATAGAGGCTTTTTCTCTGTATTTTCTTGCCCCATTATACCAGAACATGTAAGCCCAGCTACACATAACCACTTAGCAGTCTACCTCAACCTCAAGAAAAAGAAAACCCCCTCTATATATATATATATATATATATATATATATATATATATATAGGGTCTATATAATTTTATATACCGTCACCCCCCTAGTGCCCGTATCTAACATCTTGTTGATACTTGGGTCATGCACCCAAGTATTAAATTGGTTACTTTAACCTCTCTCTTTTTTTAACCACCTGCCAACCGCCTAACACAGGGCTGCGTCCAGGCAGTGGCAGGCTTGTTCCTCCTTGACGCGGCGGCGCGTCATCTCGCGAGAGGCGAGGTTTGCTGTGAACGCGCGCGGATCGTGGCTCAGCAGTTATACTACAGCCTGCCAGCGATGATCAATCGCTGGCAGGCTGTAGATGCAAAATAAAAAGCATCAAAGATGTATATCAGACGCTGTTTTGTTAACAGCGTCTGATATACCTGCTACCTGGTCCTCTGGTGGTCCCATTTGCTATAATCGACCACCAGAGGACCAGGTAGCTATGTAAAGTAGCACCAAGCACCACACTACCCCCCCCCCGGTCACTTATTAACCCCTTGTTAACCCCTAACCCCTGATCACCCCATATAGACTACCTGATCACCCCCTGTCACTGATCACCCCCCTGTAAGGCTCCATTAACATGTCCATATGTGTTTTGCAGATCCATGGATCCGCGAATCCGCAAAACGCAATGTGCATTCCGCATTTTGCAGATCCGCACATTGCCAGAACTATATAGAAAATGCCTTTTCTTGTCCGCAATTGCGGACAAGAATAGGACATGTTCTATATTTTTGCGAAACGGAAGTGCAGACCGGGAAGTGCGGATCCGCAATTCCGGATCCGAGCGGGACAAAGTCTGTCCCCATAGAAATGAATGGGTCTGCAATTTCGTTCCGCAAACAGAATTGCAGACGTGTGAATGGGGCCTAAGGGTCCCTTATCACCGCCAGTTAGTTAGCTACTTGTTAGGTAGTTAGCGCCCAGCCCACCGCACCGCAGTCACATATTTGGGCAGAGATTTTTTCATCCACATTGATCGATGCAAATGAAAAAATATGTGCCTTTCATTTTTTTTTTTTCAGCCCGGAGGCTGAACGGAAAAAAAAAATCTCATTACCCGTATGCTCAATATAAAGAGAATAGCAGAAACTCCTAATGCTGGCCATACGTGTAATGATTGCGGAGACCCTCAAATGCCAGGGCAGTACAAACACCTCACATGTGACCCCATTTTAGAAAGAAGACACCCCAAGGTATTCCGTGAGGTGAGTTCATGTAAAATTTTATTTTTTGTCACAAGTTAGTGGAATATGAGACTTTGTAAAAAAAAAATATATATCAATTTCTGCTAACTTGTGCCCCAATTTTTTTTTTCTGTGAACTCGCCATGCCCCTCACGGAATATCTTGGGGTGTCTTCTTTCTAAAATGGGGTCTACCTTGGGGTGTCTTTGTTACGGTATAACCCGGTATAGTGAGGTTTAATACCGTTCGGGCGATTCCCCTGGAGAAGGGCACAGCAACCCACAACCGCTGGAATCCACCGAACTGGAACCATACGAAGTCCTCCTTTCCTGGAACAGGCAAGAGAACGTTCTGAAGAAGCAATTCCCCCAAGTACGAGACGAGGCTCCGTATTAATGGTTAAACAGGAATTCTAACTTTATTGAGGGCTACCTGCCCGGTATTTATGTAGGTCTCCCACCTGGTGGACACTCCCCTAGGGGACCAGAAGGAAGACTGCGACACGGGATACAGCAGCCAATCACACACAATGGGACAATACAGACACCCCCAGCATATCCCTCCCCTCTGCCTGTGATACAATTACCCTACACAGGTTAATGTAATCATCACAGGCAGGAGAATACACAATGTCTTCTGTCCTGGAGACAATCGAGGACTCATTCAATTATCTCTCAGGACAAAGGGAAATCGCCAATACACACGTGGGGACAATAGGACAGACATCATTATTCAATATACAATGTCCCACCCTTTACAGTACACACAGACATTTAACATATCCCCAGATGGCTTGGATCTGAGCGCTCAAAATATCCAAACAGCGCTCAGATGCCACAAACACAGTCAAATCGCCATGGGGTTTAAGTTTAGCATGGGCTGATGAGAGGGCCCATAATCCTGGGGCAAGAGGCTGGCAAAATGGGGTCACATGTGGGGTATTTATACTGCCCTGGCATTTTAGGGGTCCTAAAGCGTGAGAATCCAAATGCGTAAAAATGCCCTGTGAAATCCTAAAAGTACTCATGGGAATTTGGCCCCCTTTGCGCATCTTGGCTGCAAAAAAGTGGCACACATGTGGTATCGCCGTACTCAGGAGAAGTAGGGCAATGAGGTTTGTGGTGTATTTTTATATATACCCATACTTTGTGTGAGAAATATCGCTGTAAACGACAACTTTTAAATTTTTTTATACAAAGTTGTCAATTTACAGAGATATTTCTCTCACCCAACATGGGTATATGTAAAAATACACCTTAAAATACACTGCCCTACTTCTTCTGAGTACGGCAATGCCACATGAGTGACACTTTTTTGCAGTCTGGGTGCGCAACAGGGCCCAAATTCCAACGAGAACCTTTAGCTTTTTCATGGCTGCTCACAATTTAGCCCCACCTAAAATGCCAGAACAGTACAAACACCCCACAAATGACCCCATTTTGGAAAGAAGACACCCGAAGGTATTCGCTGAGGTGCATAGTGAGTCCAAAAAAATTTAACTTTTTGTCACAAGTTAGCGGAAAAGGGAGACTCTGTGAGAAAAACAATAAAAAATCAATTTCCGCTAACTTGTGCCAAAAAAATAATCTTCTATGAACTCGCCATGCCCCTCACGGAATACCTTGAGGTGTCTTCTTTGCAAAATGGGGTCACATGTGGGGTATTTATATTGCCCTGGCATTTTAGGGGCCCTAAAGCGTGAGAAGAAAAATGTGTAAAAATGCCCTCCAAAAAGGTACTCATTGGAATTTGGGCCCATTTGCGCATCTTGGCTGCAAAAAAGTGTCACTCATGTGGTATCGCCGTACTCAGGAGAAGTAGGGCAATGTGTTTTGGGGTGTATTTTTACATATACACATGCTGGGTGAGAGAAATATCTCTGTAAATTGACAACTTTGTATAACATTTTTTAAAAAGTTGTCATTTACAGAGATATTTCTCACACACAGTAGGATTTCACAGGGCATTTTTACGCATTTGGATTTTCACACTTTAGGGCCCCTAAAATGCCAAGACAGTATAAATACCCCACAAGTGACCCCATTTTGGAAAGAAGACACCCCAAGGTATTCCGTGAGGTGAGTTCACAGAATTTTATTTTTTTTTGGCACAAGTTAGCGGAAATTGATATTTTATTTTTTTTTTGTTTTGTTTTGTACAAAGTCTCATATTCCACTAACTTGTGACAAAAAATAAAATTTTACATGAACTCCCCATACCCCTCAACGGAATATCTTGGGGTGTCTTCTTTCTAAAATGGGGTCACTTGTGGAGTATTTATACTGCCCTGGCATTTTTGGGGTCTCTAAAGCGTGAGAAGAAGTCTGAAATCTAAATGCGTAAAAATGCCCTGTGAAATCCTAAAGGTACTCGTTGGAATTTGGACCCCTTTGCGCACCCAGGCTGCAAAAAAGTGTCACACATGTGGTATCGCCGTACTCAGGAGAAGTAGGTAAATGTGTTTTGGGGTGTATTTTTACATATACCCATGCTGGGTGTGAGAAATATGAGTGAGTGACACTTATTTGCAGCCTGGGTGCACAAAGGGGCCCAAATTCCAATGAGTACCTTTAGGTTTTACAGGGATGCTCACAATTTAGCCCCGCTCAAAATGCCAGAACAGTAAACACACCCCACAAATGACCCCATTTCGGAAAGTAGACACCCCAAGATATTCACTGAGGGGCATAGTGAGTCTGTGGGAGATTTTATTTTATTTTGCCAGAAGTTAGCAGAAATGGAAACTTTATTATTTTTTTTTTCTCAGAAAGTGTCATTTTCTGCTAACTTGTGAAAGAAAATGAAATGATACATGAACTCACCATGCCCCTCCGCGAATACTTTGGGGTGTCTTCTTTCTAAAATGGTGTCATTTGGCTGGTATTTATACTATCCTGGCATTCTAGCACCTGAAGAAACATGACAGGTGCTCAGAAAGTCAGAGCTGCTTCAAAATGCGGAAATTCACTTTTTTGCACCATAGTTTGTAAACGCTATAACTTTTACCCAAACCAATAAATATACACTTATTGGATTTTTTTTTATCAAAGACATGTAGAACAATACATTTATAGAAAAATGTATATAGAAAAGTAGTTTTTTAAAAAAAATTTACAACAGAAAGTGAAAAATTACATTTTTTGCAAAAATGTCGTTACATTTTTATTAATAGCAAAAAAAAGTAAAAATGTCAGCAACAATGAAATACCACCAAATGAAAGCTCTATTAGTGAGAAGAAAAGGAGGTAAAATTCATTTGGGTGGTAAGTTGCATGACCGAGCAATAAACAGTGACAGTAGTTTATTGCAGAATTGTAAAAAGTGGCCTGGTCATTAAGGGTGTTAAAGCTAGGGGGGCTGAAGTGGTTAAAGTGGCCTGGTAATTAAATTACATAGTTAAGTATAAACACATCTAGCGGGATTGTGCCATGGCACTTGTGCCTGAGAGCTTATTTCAGGCTACCACTAGGCAAGATCCCTCCTCTAATCTACATAAATTGTCCTTTTAAGTAAAGGTCAATGCAAAGGTTAAAGTAATGTGATTAATTAAACAATCAGGAGATCTAAGAAATCGACTGGGAAACATAATTAAGAAAGAAAATCAGTCAATAAGGCAGGAATGTAACATCCTTTCATAGGATGCTTTGCAGTATTATTCTGAACCCTAATGACTCTCTGGAATTAAGTTATGGAAAATAATAAGCAAAATGAAGTTTTGCAGCATTTAGCCAATATTCCAAGACAGACCCCTTTCCAGAGACATCAAGACACCCATTATTGGTTCTGTGTGAAAACAGCACTTTCAATAACTTCTATAGGTGAGAGTATCACAAGTATGCCTGCCTACAGCTATTGCATATTCCATGGATATGTCATCAATGCTTAAAGGGGTTGGCCCCTTTGTATTACTAGATGCACATATGCTGGGAACAGCTCATACCTTCAGCTAGTAATAGGCATTATTAAACCATCTACTCCAATGTCACGTGGTTTAATAGGCCTAAGTTAGGTTTACTTGCAAGTCAGCTTACCCCATTCCCGACACTGTGCTCCCAAAATGACCACTGCTCCCGTCAATCAGCGGCCTCCATTAACTTACACTGGGCACAAACAGGGGAACTACTGAATGCGTAGTCCGTCCCCACTTAAAGTGAATGGAGTCTGCTGATGGATGAGACTGGTCACATGATCCTCCATCAGCAGCCTTTTTGCGAGTACAGTGTTAGGAAGCAGGTAAATGGAACTGCCAGTAAACATAAATTAGGCATATTAAACTATCAAACATTAAAGCTGATGCTTTAACAATGTCTACTACTAGTTGCATGTATGTTCTGTTCCCAGCACATATTCACCTAGTATTAAACAGTGGCCAATAGTGGTTTACTATTAGTTCACTATTTTACTTTGCATAAAGCTCATAACATAAATAACTATCATCAGCCCCTATAGAAAAAAATGGTGTTTATACATTCAAAAACCACCAGCAATTGGAGGGAATGCACCGGCTTCATAATAAATAACATGCATTTTATTATTTGTATTTAATAAAAACATAAAAGGCAAATATGGTTGAAATACCAATAAAGCAAGGACTGGCTAAAGTATACTCAAACAGATAAGGCTAAAAAAAAAAAACTCTCATAACCAATAAACTATCTGAATGGAGGTACTCAATAGTGGACTAATAAATAGGGTATAAAGCCATAATGTTCAAACACATCCTCGCACCTCTACCTATGTTTTGCACTGCTTCGTTAGGAGGCGATGGGGGCAGGACAACAATCCAATAATTTAACAAAGCTAACAAGCAAACAAGCTGTGCAAGCAGTCATCTGTACTACTTAAAATCAGAAAACATGCCAGAGAAACAATGTAATATACTGGAGATGATATACAGTGCCTTGCAAAAGTATCCCCCCAATCCCCCCCACCCACCCACTTGACTTTTTTGTATTTTGGTGCCTCACAACCTGGAACTAACATGGATTGTTTGAGGATTTGCATCATTTAATTTACAAAACATCCCCACAGCTTTGAAGATGTTTTTTTATTATTATTATTGTGAAGCAAACAAAAAATAGGACAAAATAACAGAAAAGGTCAGTGTGCATAACTATTCACCCCCTAAAGTCAATACTTTGTAGAGCCACCTTTTGCGGCAATCACAGCTCCAAGTCGCTTTGGATAAGTCTCTATGAGCTCGCCACATTTTACCACTGGGATTTTTGCCCATTCCTCCTTGCAAAACTGCTCCAGCTCTTTCAAGTTGGATGGTTTGCGCTTGTGAACAGCAATCTTTAAGTCTGACCACAGATTTTCTATTGGATTGAGATCTGGGCTTTTAATAGGCCATTCCAACACATTTACATGTTTCCCCATAAACCACTCAAGTGTTGCTTTAGCAGTGTATTTGGGGTCATTGTCCTGCTGGAAGGGGAACCTGCGTCCTAGCCTCAAATCACGCACAGAGTGGTACAGGTTTTGCTCAAGAATATCCCTGTATTTAGCACCATCCATCTTTCCTTTAACTCTGACCAGTTTCCGAGTCCCGACTGCTGAAAAACATCCCCACAGCATGATGCTGCCACCACCATGTTTCACTGTGGGGATGGTGTTCTTTGGGTGATGTGATGTGTTGGGTTTGTGCCAGACATAGCATTTTCTTTGATGGCCAAAAAGTTCAATTTTAGTTTTATCAGATCAGAGCACCTTCCTCCATACATTTTGAGAGTCTCCTACATGCCTTTTCTCAAACTTACAACGTGCCTTTTTATTTTTTGCTGAAAGTAATGGCTTTCTTCTGGCCACTCTTCCATAAAGCCCAACTCTATGGAGCGTACAGCTTATTGTCATCCTATGTACAGATACTCCAGTCTCTGCTTTGGATGCAGCTCATCGAGGGGGACCTTAGGACTCTGTGCTGCCTCTCTGACTAATGCCCTCCTCGTCCGGTCTGTGAGTTTTGGTGGCCGATCGTCTCTTGGCAGGTTTGCTGTTGTGCCATGTTCTTTCCATTTGGTCATAATAGATTTGATGATATATATATATATATATATATATATATATATACTAGCAGAAGGACCCGGCTTCGCATGGGTATATTTTATCTATTTCGTTTCATGTTTCCGTGTGTCGTAAAAAGATATCAACAGTATTCCCCATAGCAGTGGCCTCTACAGCACCCCGCCCCACTGTCTTCTGAGCTGTGTATCTAATCCTGTCCTGAGTGATGCCATCTGCTGAGCTGTGTATCTAATCCTATCTTGTGTGATACTATCTGCTAAGCTGTGTATCTAATCCTGTCCTGTGTGATACTGTCTTCTGAGCTGTGTATCTAATCCTATCCTGTGGGATACGTCCGCTGAGTTATGTATCTTATCCTATTCTGTGTGATACTATCTGCTGAGCTGTGTATCTAATCCCATCTTGTGTGATACTGTCTGCTGAGCTGTGCATCTAATCCTATCCTGTGTGATACTATCTGCTGAGCTGTGTATCTAATGCTAGCTTGTGTGATACTATCTGCTGAGCTGTTTATCTAAACCTATCCTGTGTGATACTGTCTGCTGAGCTGTGTATCTAATCTTATGTTGTATAATACTGTCTGCTAAACTGTGTATCTAATCCTATCCTGTGTGACACTGTCTGCTGAGCGTGTATCTAATATTCTATCCTGTGTGATACTGTCTGCTGAGCATGTATCTAATATTCTATCCTGTGTGATACTGTCTGCTGAGCTGTGTATCTAAGCATATCCTGTCTGCTGAGCTGTGTACTTAGTAGTTGATTTTTTACTTTATTTTTTCAATCCCTTCTGGCTGAGTGGGAGGGGCGTGGTCTAACTGTATTGGAGCGTGTCCTTTTAAACATCTCAATCTAAGACCGCAGCACTATCCTCTCTGAGTGTGAGCTGCAAAGAGAAAGTCACCGTCCCTCTCACCTCTGCAGCTGACAGAAATTGATTTTTAACTTCATTTTGTCAATACTCATTGGCTGCAGAGGGGGAGGGGCATGTCCTAAACGTATCGGAGGTGTGGCTTAGCGGATCTAAAAGTTGATTTTTAACTTTATTTTTTCAATCCATGTTCGCTTAATGGGAGGGGCGTGGCCTAACTGGATTGGGGGTATGTCCTTTTAAACAGCTCTCTCTAAGACAGCAGCACTGTGCTGTCTAAATGTGAGCTGCAGGGAGAAAATCACCATCCCTCCCACCTCAGGATGGGGAAGGGGCATGGCCTAACCGAATCAGAGGTGTGGCTTATCTGGACCTAGGGGCGAGGTTTTAATGGTGACTTGAATGGCCACCCTACTTTCCCACTGAACTGTGACCTCCATAGCACTCTGCTCCCTTAACAGTGTCATCCACAGCGCCCTGCCCTTTTAAAGCTAACCTGCAGCAGTGAAGAGAAATGGCCGAGTTGTTATGGAAACCTCAGGAAATAAGGTACTAAGTGCTATTAGGCCCTGGGTTTACCTCTATAGTGATTATCCTGGTGACAGATTTCCTTTAAACGTCATCTAGAGCAGTGAACATGGCTGGGTTGTTATGGTTACCTGGAGTAAAACTGTGTGTGTGGAGACGAACTGCCAGGGAGCAGTAAAAGGCAGTTAGGATTAAAGTGAAAGGCTTGCAGGATTGTATTGGCTAATGCCGGTGATTTTTTGGGAATATCTCAGGAATGGTAAGTCCTAGAGAGCTAAGACCTGGTCTAAAACCTTCCCGGACACCTGATGTAATGCTGGTGCCAAATTTATTGAAGATCAGTCCAGTCGTTTTCAATCCCTTTTGGCTGAGTAGAAGGGGCGTGGTCTGACTGGATTGTGGCATGTCCTTTTGAACATCTCACTCTAAGACAGCAGCACTGTCCTCTCTGAGTGGGAGCTGCAAAGAGAAAGTCACCGTCCCTCCCACCTCTGCAGCTGACAGAAGTTGATTTTTAACTTCATTTTGTCAATACTCATTGGCTGCAGAGGGGAGGGGCATGTGCTAAACGTATCGGAGGTGTGGCTTAGCGGACTTAAAAGTTGATTTTTAACTTTATTTGTCAATTCATGTTGCTAATGGGAGGGCATGGCCTAACTGGATCGGGGTACGTGTCCTTTTAAACAGCACATCTCTAAGACAGCAGCACTGTGCTGTCTAAATGTGAGCTGCAGGGAGAAAATCACTGTCCCTCCCACCTCAGGATGGGGAGGGGCATGGCCTAACCGAATCAGAGGTGTGGCTTATCTGGACCTAGGGTGAGGTTTTAAGGGTGACTTGAATGGCCACCCTACTTTCCCACTGAACTGTGACCTCCATAGCACTCTGCTCCCTTAACAGTGTCATCCACAGCGCCCTGCCCTTTTAAAGCTAACCTGCAGCAGTGAAGAGAAATGGCCGAGTTGTTATGGAAACCTCAGGAAATAAGGTACTAAGTGCTATTAGGCCCTGGGTTTACCTCTATAGTGATTATCCTGGTGACAGATTTCCTTTAAACGTCATCTAGAGCAGTGAACATGGCTGGGTTGTTATGGTTACCTGGAGTAAAACTGTGTGTGTGGAGACGAACTGCCAGGGAGCAGTAAAAGGCAGTTAGGATTAAAGTGAAAGGCTTGCAGGATTGTATTGGCTAATGCCGGTGATTTTTTGGGAATATCTCAGGAATGGTAAGTCCTAGAGAGCTAAGACCTGGTCTAAAACCTTCCCGGACACCTGATGTACGCGTGTGCCAAATTTATTGAAGATCAGTCCAGTCGTTTTCAATCCCTTTTGGCTGAGTAGAAGGGGGCGTGGCCTGACTGGATTGTGGCATGTCCTTTTGAACATCTCACTCTAAGACAGCAGCACTGTCCTCTCTGAGTGGGAGCTGCAAATAGAAAGTCACCATCCCTCCCACCTCTGCAGCTGACAGAAGTTGATTTTTAACTTCATTTTGTCAATACTCATTGGCTGCAGAGAGGGAGGGGGTGTGCTAAACGTATGTGGGGTGTGGCTTAGCGGACTTAAAAGTTGATTTTTAACTTTATTTGCTTAGTGGGAGGGGGCATGGCCTAACAGGATCGGGGACGTGTCCTTTTAAACAGCACATTCTAAAACAGCAGCACTGTTTTGTCTGAATGTGAGCTGAGGGGGAGAAAATCACTGTCCCTCCCAACTCAGGAGGGGAGGGGGCATGACCTAACCGAATCAGAGGTGTGGCTTATCTGGACCTGGGGGTGGGGTTTTAAGGGTGACTTGAATGGCCACCCTACTATTCCCCTTAAAGGGAGTCTTTCACCCCGAAAACCCATTTTTCAACACTCACATCTTTCTCTGCAAAATTACCCCCAGATTAAGAAGCTTCTTACCCTATTGCTGTACCTCCTACCGATCTTCAGAAAATCACTTCAATTGCAGATGTAAATGACAGTTGAAGGTGCCCAGTGGCGGCGTCATAACGACCGGTGCCCAGGCCGCACGCTCATCTTCATAACTTCAACTGTGATTGACATCTGCAATTAAAGTGATTTTCTGAGGTCGGTAGGAGGTACAGCAATAGAGTAAGAAGCTTTTTAATGTGGGGGCAATTTTGCAGAGAAAGTGTTGAGATGTGAGTGTTGAAAAATGGGTTTTTGAGGTGAAAGGCTCCCTTTAATTGCAGATGTCAATCACAGTTGAAGTTATGAAGATGAGCGTGCGGCCTGGGCACCGGTCGTTATGACGCCGCCACTGGGCACCTTCAACTGTCATTTACATCTGCAATTAAAGTGATTTTCTGAAGATCGGTAGGAGGTACAGCAATAGGGTAAGAAGCTTTTTAATCTGGGGGAAATTTTGCAGAGAAAGATGTGAGTGTTGAAAAATGGGTTTTCGGGGTGAAAGACTCCCTTTAACTGTGACCTCCATAGCACTCCGCTCCCTTAGCAGTGTCATCCACAGCGCCCTGCCCCATTAAAGCTAACCTGCAGCAGTGAAGAGAAATGGCCGAGTTGTTATGGAAACCTCAGGAAATAAGGTACTAAGTGATATTAGGCCAGGGCTTTACTTCTATAGTAATTATCCTGGTGACAGATTTCCTCATCTTATCTACAGCAGAGAACATGGCTGGGGGTTGTTATGGGTACCGATCTGACAGGGAGTAGTAAATGACAGTTTGGATTTAAGTGAAAGGCTGGCTGGCTTGTATTGGCAATAATGCAGGCCATTTTTTGGGAATATTTCAGGAACGGTAAGTCCTAGAGAGCTGAGACCTGGTCTAAAACCTTCCTGGACACCTGATGTACCCGTGTGCCAAATTTGGTGAAGATTGGTCCACTCGTTTGGTCACGCATAAAAAACGTCCAGACAGAGGTCTAGACTAGAGTTGAGCGAACCCGAACTGTATAGTTCAGGTTGATACCAAAGTTTGGGGTGTTCAGGACCCGGACCCGAACATTTTCAAAAAAGTTCGGGTTCGGGTCCATTGTTCGGCGATTTCTTCACGCTTTCTGAAGGGCTGCACAGCAGCCAATCAGCTAGCGTTTTACTTCTTGCCCTAAGAAGCCATCACAGCCATGCCTACTAATGGCATGGCTGTGATTGGCCAAGTGCAGCATGTGACCCAGCCTCTATTTAAGCTGGAGTCGCGTAGCGCCACACGTCACTCTGCTCTGATTAGTGTAGGGATAGGATGCAGCTACTGTGAGGGCGAAGTTAGGCAGGGAAAACTCAGCAAAAACACCTAATGAAGTGATCGATCTACAGCTGTGAATCATTCAACTTCTGCTAGTTAATTGCTCACTGTTTTTTAGGCTGCACAGAGCGTTTTTCTGTCACTTTTTTCTGGGGTGATCGGTGGCCATTTTGTGTATTGTGGTGCACCTGCACAAGCTGCCACCAAGTCCATCAATCCATCAATACTAGGTTCTTTTTTTTGCTATATCCTACATCAGGGGCTTGGCTGTGCTTATTGTCACCCCTAGAAACTCAGGATAGAAATTTCTATATTTTATTGAGGGGTGAAATTCAATTGCCAAAATAGCAATCCCCTAAATCTGGTGTTCCAGCTGTGACTATCTAAGTGTAATACTGCCTGCTGTCTGGCAAAGGATAGATTTTTTTCTGTCGTGAAATTCAATTGCCAAAATAGCAATCCCCTAAATATGGTGTTTCAGCTGTGGCTGGAAAAGTTTAATAGTGTCCGGCAAAGGATATCTTTTCTTCTGGGGTGAAATTCAATTGCCAAAATAGCAATACCGTAAATCAGTGGTTTCAGCTGTGGCTGGCCAAGTTGAATAGTGTCCGGCAAAGGACAGATTTTGTTCTGAGGGAAAATTCAATTGCCAAAATAGCAATCCCCTAAATCTGGTGTCCCAGCAGTGGCTGCCCACGTTTAATAGTGTCCGGCAAAGGATATATTTTTTTCTGCGGTGAAATTCAATTGCCAAAATAGCAATACCATAAATCAGTGGTTTCAGCTGTGGCTGGCCAAGTTTAATAGTGTCCGGCAAAGGATATATTTTTTTCTGCGGTGAAATTCAATTGCCAAAATAGCAATACCGTAAATCAGTGGTTTCAGCTGTGGCTGGCCAAGTTGAATAGTGTCCGGCAAAGGACAGATTTTGTTCTGAGGGAAAATTCAATTGCCAAAATAGCAATCCCCTAAATATGGTGTCCCAGCAGTGGCTGCCCACGTTTAATAGTGTCCGGCAAAGGATATATTTTTTTCTGCGGTGAAATTCAATTGCCAAAATAGCAATACCATAAATCAGTGGTTTCAGCTGTGGCTGGCCAAGTTTAATAGTGTCCGGCAAAGGATATATTTTTTTCTGGGGTGAAATTCAATTGCCAAAATAGCAATGCCGTAAATCAGTGGTTTCAGCTGTGGCTGGCCAAGTTTAATAGTGTCCGACAAAGGATATATTATTTTCTGTGGTGAAATTCAGTTGCAAAAATAGAAATACCGTAAATCTTCTGTTCCAGCTGTGACTGGACAAATTTCATAGTGTCTGTCAAAGGATATATTATTTTCTGGGGTGAAATTCAGTTGTAAAAATAGAAATACCGTAAATCTGGTGTTCCAGTTGTGACTGCACAAGTTTCATAGTGTCCGTCAAAGGATATATTATTTTCTGGGGTGAAATTCAGTTGCAAAAATAGAAATACCGTAAATCTGGTGTTCCAGCTGTGACTGGACAAGTTTCATAGTGTCTGTCAAAGGATATATTATTTTCTGGGGTGAAATTCAGTTTCAAAAATAGAAATACAGTAAATCTGGTGTTCTAGCTGTGGCTGGACAAGTAGTTTAATAGTATCCGTCAAAGGATATATTTTGTTCTGGGGAGAAATTAAATTGCACAATTAGCAATACTCAAAATCTGGTGTTCCAGCTGTTGCAGGCCAAGTGTAAATCTATCCGTAAAAGGGTATATTACACTCAGCGTGCATCTCCAAGTGTATTTCTTTCCAGTAAAGGGTATATTACAGTAAGTGTTAAAATACTGCATAATCCTCAACATTTGCACACACTGTTTTGCATCTCTTAGTGTATTTCTTTCCGTTAAAGTGTATATTACACAAAGTGTTAAAATACAAGTGCTGAAAGCATAATCCTATATATTTTTTCACACGCTACTGTGCATCTCCAAGAGTAAATCTGTCCGTAAAAGGATACCTTTCATCCAGGGCCTAATTACTAGGCCTACAATTGATATTCCCCTACATCTGTGGTTACTACTGTGCCTGGATTAGTGTAATACAATACATAAATAGATAGAAAGATAGTGTTAGGTGCCTGGAAAAAAAAGGCCTGAATTTGAATTCAATACATTGGGCCAAATAATTTTTTTCTTATTGTGGTGAACGGTAACAATGAGGAAAACATCTAGTAAGGAACGCGGAAGCGGACATGGTCGTGGTGTTGTTAGTGGACCCTCTGGTGCTGGGAGAGGACGTGGCCATTCTGCCACAGCCACACGTCCTAGTGAACCAACTACCTCAGGTTCCAGTACCCGCCAGAATTTACAGCGATATTTGGTGGGGCCCAATGCTGTTCTAAGGATGGTAAGGCCTGAGCAAGTACAGGCGCTAGTCGATTGGGTGGCCGACAGTGGATCCAGCACATTTACAACATTATCTCCCACCCAGTCTTCTGCAGAAAGCGCACAGGTGGCGTCTGAAAACCAAGCCCATCAGTCTGTCACATCACCCCCATGCATATCAGGGAAACTGTCTGAGCCTCAAGTTATGCAGCAGTCTCTTATGCTGTTTGAAGACTCTGCTGGCAGGTTTCCCATGAGGATCCACCTAGCGCTTTCCCAGTGGTGGAAGACATAGAATGCACTGACGCACAACCACTTATGTTTCCTGATTATGAGGACATGGGAATACCACCTCATCAGAGTCCGCACGTGTCTGATGATGACAAAACACAGGTGCCAACAGCTGTGTGCAGGCCGAACAAGAGGTCAGGGAGGAAGACTGTGTGGAAGACGATGCAAGGGACGATGAGGTCCTAGATCCCACATGGAATAAAGGTCATGCCACTGATTTTCATAGTTCAGAGGAAGAGGCAGTGGTGAGACCGAGCCAACAGCGTAGCAAAAGAGGGAGCAGAGGGCAAAAGCAGAACAGCCGCCGCCAAGAGAGTTCGCCTGCTACTGGCCACCGCTACCAGGGACTGAGCACCCCAAAGGCAGCTTCAAGGAGTTCCCTGGCATGGCACTTCTTCAAACAATGTGCTGACGACAAGACCCGAGTGGTTTGCACGCTGTGCCATCAAAGCCTGAAGCGAGGCATTAACGTTCTGAACCTTAGCACAACCTGCATGACCAGGCATCTTCATGCAAAGCATAAACTGCAGTGGAGTAAACACCTTAAAAACAAGGAACTCACTCAGGCTCCCCCTGCTCCCTCTTCTGCTGCTGCCACGGTCTCTTCCTCTGCCTCGGGAGGAATGTTAGCACCTGTCACCCACCAAACAGAGTATGTGCCACCAACACCACCACATCCGTCACCAAGCATCTCCACCATGTCACACGGCAGCGTTCAGCTCTCCATCTCAAAAACCTTGGAGAGAAAGCGCAAATTCCCACCTAGCCACCCTCGAGCCCTGGGCCTGAATGCCAGCATTTCTAAACTACTGGCCTTTGAAATGCTGTCATTCAGGCTGGTGGACACAGACAGCTTCAAACAGCTGATGGTGATGGCTGTCCCACAGTATGTTGTTCCCAGCCGCCACTACTTTTCCAAGAGAGCCGTGCCTTCCCTGCACAACCAAGTATCCGATAAAATCAAGTGTGCACTGCGCAACACCATCTGGGGCAAGCTCCACGTAACCACAGATACGTGGACCAGTAAGCACGGCCAGGGACGCTATATCTCCCTAACTGCACACTGGGTAAATGTAGTGGCGGCTGGGCCCCAGGCAGAGAGTTCTTTGGCACACATCCTTCCGCCGCCAAGGATCGCAGGGCATCATTCTTTGCCTCCTGTAGCTTCCTCTTCCTACTCGGCTTCCTCCTCCCCTTCTTCCACCTGATCATCCAGTCAGCCACACACCTTCACCACCAACTTCAGCACAGCCCGGGGTAAACATCAGCAGGCCGTTCTGAAACTCATATGTTTGGGGGACAGGCCCCACACCCCGCAGGAGTTGAGGCAGGGCATTGAACAACAGACCAACCAGTGGTTTCTGCCGGTGGACCTCAAGCCCGCCCTGGTGGTGTGCGATAATGGGCGAAATCTCGTCGCAGCTCTGGGACTAGCCGGTTTGACGCACATCCCTTGCCTGGCGCATGTGCTGAATTTGGTGGTGCAGAAGTTCATTCACAACTACCCCGACATGTCAGAGCTGCTGCATAAAGTGCGGGCCGTCTGTGCGCGCTTCCAGCGTTCACATCCTGCCGCTGCTTGCCTGTCTGCGCTACAGCGTAACTTCGGCCTTCCCGCTCACCGCCTCACATGCGACGTGCCCACCCGGTGGAACTCCACCTTGCACATGCTAGAGATACTGTGTGAGTAGCAGCAGACCATAGTGGGGTTTCAGCTGCAGCACGAACTGGTCAGTCGCCCTGCGGAACAGCAACACTTCACCACCAATGACTTCGCCTCCATGCGAGACCTGTGTGCCCTGTTGCGCTTTTTCGAGTACTCCACCAACATGGCCAGTGGCGATGACGCCGATATCAGCGTTACAATACCACTTCTATGTCTCCTTCAGAAAACACTTAGGGCGATGATGGAAAAGGAGGTGGCCCAGGAGGAGGAGGAAGAGGGGTCATGTTTAGCACTTTCAGGCCAGTCTCTTAGAAGTGGCTCAGAGGAAGGTTTTTTGCAACAGCAGAGGCCAGGTACAAATGTGGCCAGCCAGGGCCCACTACTGGAGGATGAGGAGGTGGAGGAGGATGAAGCATGTTCACAGCGGGGTGGCACCCAACGCATCTCAGGCCCATCACTGATGCGTGGCTGGGGGGAAATGGAGGACGATACGCCTCCCACAGAGGACAGCTTGTCCTTACCTCTGGGCAGCCTGGCACACATGAGCGACTACATGCTGCAGTGCCTGCGCAACGACAGCAGAGTTGCCCACATTTTAACGTGTGCCACCCTGCTGGATCCCCGGTACAAAGACAATGTGCCCACCTTACTTCCTGCACTGGAGCGTGATAGGAAGATCCGCGAGTACAAGCGCACGTTAGTAGACACTCTACTGCGAGCATTCCCAAATGTCACAGGGGAACAAATGGAAGCCCAAGGCGAAGGCAGAGGAGGAGCGAGAGGTCGCCAACACAGCTGTGTCACGGCCAGCTCCTCTGAGGGCAGGGTTAGCATGGCAGAGATGGAAAAGTTTTGTCAACACGCCACAGGTAACTGCACCACCACCTGATACGGAACGTGTTAGCAGGAGGCAGCATTTCACTAACATGTTGGGACAGTACGTGTGCACACCCCTCCACGTTATGAATGATGGTTCGGCCCTATTCAACTTCTGGGTCTCCAAATTGTCCACGTGGTCAGAGCTAGCCTTTTATGCCTTGGAGGTTCTGGCCTGCCCGGCGACCAGCGTTTTGTCTGAACGTGTATTCAGCACGGCAGGTGGCGTCATTACTGACAAACGCAGCCGCCTGTCCACAGCCAACGTGGACAAGCTGACGTTCATAAAAATGAACCAGGCATGGATCCCACAGGACCTGTCCATACCTTGTGCAGAATAGACATTTATAACTACCTCCCCTTAACCATATATTCTTGTACTCCAGGGCACTTCTTTATTTAATCCTCTTTTTTTAATTTTACCATTATTTTGCTGAGCAACCCAAAGTTGAATGAACCTCTCCTCTGTCTGGGTGCCAGGGGCCTAAATATCTGAAAGTGGCCTTCTCCATTTGTGGGTAACATGAAGCTTGATTCTCTGCTTTGGGACCTCTCTCCTCTGTCTGGATGCTGGGGCCAAAATAACTAAAAGTGGCCTTCTCCGTTGGTGGGTGACATGATGCCTCTTTTGCTGCTATGGGACCTCTCTGAGTGTCAGGGGCCTAACTTTCACGTACTTGCTTGCTGTCTTGGTGCAAACATTTAACTCTTTTTACTGTCTAATGACCGCCCCATTGTCTGGGTGTCAGGGGCCTATATGTCGTTTAATCATTTGTTGTCTTGGTGGGAAATATTAAACTCTTTTTACTGTCATGACCTCCCCATTGTCTGGGTGTCAGGGGCCTAAATTTCACGTACTTGCTTGCTGTCTTGGTGGCAGACATTTAACACTTTTTACTGTCTAATGACCGCCCCATTGTCTGGGTGTCAGGGGCCTATATGTCGTTTAATCATTTTTTTGTCTTGGTGGGAGATATTAAACTCTTTTTACTGTCATGACCGCCCCATTGTCTGGGTGTCAGGGGCCTAAATATCACGTACTTGCTTGCTGTCTTGGTGGCAGACATTTAACACTTTTTACTATCTAATGACCGAACCATTGTCTGGGTGTCAGGGACCTATATGTCGTTTAATCATTTGTTGTCTTGGTGGGAGATATTAAACCTTTTTACTGTCTAATGACCGCCCCATTGTCTGGGTGTCAGTGGCCTATATTTTGTTTAATTACTTGCTTTCTGTGTGAGAGACATTCAACTCTTTTTACTGTCAAATGACCTCTCCTCTGTCTGGGTGTCAGGGGCCTACATAAATGATAATGGCTTGTTCCATTGCAGGTTGACTTGAGCCCTGTGTTGCTGTTACGGGACCGCTCTCCTCTTTGCGGGTGTCATGGTCTGTGAATGAGGCCTGTGGCCCTGCAGGCAGACATGAATCCTTTTTGGCTGTGATGAGAACTTCAACTCCCATAGCATTCCCACCTGATGCCACCCCAACCTCCTATTCCACCTCCTCCTCCTCCAAGTTGCCAATTAATATTGGTTAATTTTTATTTATTTTATTTTTTTTAAGTAATTTCCCTATCCACATTTGTTTACAGGGGATTTACCTACATTTTGCTTCCTTTTGCAGCCCTCTAGCCCTGTGCTATTTTACAGGCTTTTTAGTGCCCAAAAGTTCGGGTCCCCATTGACTTCAATGGGGTTCGGGTTCGGTCTAAATTTCGGGTCAAGTTCGGATCCCAAACCCGAACATTTTCGGGAAGTTTGGCCGAACTTCTCGAACCCGAACATCCAGATGTTCACTCAACTCTAGTCTAGATGTCTAGACAGAAATTCATTTTTATATATATAAGAGATAAATATGTAATCACAGATCATGTGACACTTAGATTGCAGACAGGTGGACATCATTTCACAAATTATGTGACTTCTGAAGGTAATTGGTTGCACCAGAGTTTTTTATGGGTTTCATGAGAAAGAGGGTGATTACAAACGTACATGCCAATTTTCTGTTTTCTGCTTTGAAACTCTGCAGCTCCCCAGGGTTACCTTAGGTCTCTGTGCTGCCTCTCTGATTAATGCCCCCCTTGCCCGGTCCGTGAGTTTTGGTGGGCAGCCATCTCTTGGCAGGTTTGCTATAGTGCCATGTTCTTTCCATTTGGTTATGATAGATTTGATGGTGCTCCTGGGGATCATCAAAGATTTGGATATTTTTTTATAACCTAACCCTGACTTACACTTCTCTACAACATTTTCCCTTACTTGTTTGGAGAGTTCCTTGGTCTTCATGGAAGTGTTTGCTTAGTGATGCCTCTTGCTTAGGCGTTGCAGCCTCTGGCGCCTTTCAAAAAATGGTGTGTATATGTAAGGACAGATCATGTGACACTTATATTGCACACAGGTAGACATCATTTTACCAATTATGTGACTTCTGAAGGTAATTGGTTCCAGAGCTTTTTATAGGCCTCCTAACAAAGGGGTGAATACATACGCACATGGCAATTTTCTGTTTTCTATTTTTTAAACAATAGTTTTAATTTATATGTTTCTCATTTCACTTCACCGAGTTAGACTATTGTGTTCTGATCCATCACCTAAAATTCATATTAACAAAACATTGAACTTAATGTAACAAAATACGAAAAAAGTCAAGGGGGGGGGGGGGATACTTTCACAAAGCACTGTACATAAAAGACGTCATACCAACAGAAGAAATGCTGAAATGTGTAGCAGGAACTATGTCATATTAAAAGGCTTAAATTAAAGGGGTTTTCTGAGATTTTACTACTGATGACTAGTGATTATCAAGCATCAAAGTATTCAGGTGTTCAGCCCGAAAAAATTGCGATATTCGTGTGGTCGGCCGAGCACCCGAGTATAATGGAAGCCATGGAAGTCAATGGGAGACAACAAGGCACCCCCTGCTCTGAAGAGGGGAGGGTGCCTGGTCCATTGGAAAAGGTCAGAAAGTGACAGAAACACCACCGAAATGGATCGGGAACATCATGGGGACGATGTCTGGATGCATCTTGCACTCCCAGGTCGCTGCTGGGAATCATGTTGTCCGAGTTGTACTCCACGTTTACAGACACAGTGAGGGCCTGCAGATGAGCTGACCCTGTAAAATATTGTAGTTAAGGGCATGCTGGTGAGCTGACCCTCTAAAATATTGTAGGTGAGGGCCCTGCAGGTTAGCTGACCCTCTAAAATAATGTAGGTAAGGGGCCTGCAGGTAAGCTGACCCTCCCTGAAGAGGGACATGAGGAGATCTTGTGCACTGATTCCAAAAGTCTTCCGCATCCACAGTCAGAAGAAGATGACAGTGGGGAATGGCAATTACTGTTTCATGAGGTGGATGATGCGGATGAGGCACAGTGGTCAATAAGTGAGGGCCTTGTTAGGTCATCAATACAAGTCAGGAGGATGAACCGAGTGAGGAAGTGGAAGAGGGGGTGGTGGACGATGACATCACTGACCCGACCTGGGAAAGTGGCAAGCCAAGCGAGGGCAGCAGTACAAATGGAGGGGGGTCCACAGCACCGCAACTGGCTGTAGGAGGCTGTGGGATGGCGAAAGGGAGAAGGCGGGCCACACCAAATAGGCCCGCGTACAGAAGTCCTTAACCCAGGCCTTTGAACGTAAGCGCAAATACCCAGCCACCCACCCACAGGCCATAGCCCTAAATGCACACCTTTAAAAATTGCTGGCCCTGGAAATGTTGCCATTTAGGCCTGTGGACACTGAGTCCTCATGGCGGTGGACGTCCCTGCTTACTCAGTCACCAGCCGCCACTATTTTTCTCTGTGTGCCATCCCCGCATTATACCAGCAATTGTGTCCCGTAACATCACCCGTGCCCTGACCAACGCAGTTATTGGGAAGGTCCACTTAACGACTGACACACAGACAAGTGCTTTTGGCCAGGAAAGCTACATTTTCATGACGGCACACTGGGTTAACCTTGTGGAGGCCGGTAGCTAGTCATACCCTGGGATGGCACAGGTGCTACTAACGCCAAGGATTGCAGGCCCCCATTCCATCAGGATTTTCACCACCACCTACATTAGTTGCAGCAAACCCTTCTTCTTCTACTCCTACTCCACTTCCACCTCTGAATTCTCATCTTGCAGCACCAGTCAGCCATCAGTCAGTAGCTGGAAGCAGTGTAGCACTGCAGTGGGGAAGCGGCAACAGGCCATGCTGAAACTCATTTTCTTAGGTTACAAACAGAGCTGTGGCAGGGTATAAGGGACCAGATTGAGCTGTGGCTCTCGCCTCTTAACCTACAACCAGGCATGGTTGGTTGTTGTGTCTGGTAATGGTCATAACTTGTTGGCAGCTTTGTAGCTTGGCAAGCTCACACTCATGGTAATCATACAGCATATATGTCCCATGCACAACAAACATCCCAAACTTATACATTAATATAACTAAAAACATAACACACAAGAGTGAAGGTAAACCAATGGCATGGCCTGTTAATTAACCCATAAATAACCAAATAACCATAACATATTTTACAACCATAAACCATAATAACAATAATAATGCCAACAATATTACAAACACAAACCATAATAATAATAGAACAGAATGTTATGGCAGATACATTTATAGCTGACAACACTGGCGGCAGAGTAAGTAGTTCCTTGTGCAACCCAGAAAGGGAGATGAGGGTAACACACAGCAGTTCCAACAGAGGCAGGACAACACTCTCCAAGGCCTGGAACATGACACCCCACCAGCTCCCTCACCCTGATGCGCATCCTAGTGTTATAAGGCGGGTAAAAATTTTGGAAGATGGTGAAGGAGTACATAGCAGGCCATGTCAGCATCCTCAGTGATCCCTCTGTGCCTTACAACTATTGGGTGCCCAAGCTGGACACGTCGCACAAACTGCCACTCGATGCCACTAGATAATAAGTTATTTTCATGTGAGATGACAATAATGCTAAAGATGTAGTTTTGCATTATACAATAATACACAAGTATTATAAAAATATGCAAATTTATTGGTTACAAGGTTTTAAACATAAATAAATAAACACAATGATATATGCAAATTAATATATAGGGAGTTGATATAAAGCATTACAAGCTTAAAATCAGTAAATAAACACAATGATATCATCGATATAAAGCAATATAAGCTTAGCAATACATGTGGGTAGAAGCCAACTGTCACATTATAACAAAGCTAATATTTGGTTAGGATATCAAAACAAGAAGTTAAGTTATATACATCACTTATGTTCAGAGGAAACCTCATGATATCAGGATGGGTATGTCTAATCCTAGACATCAATATGGAATGCTAAATACATTCTGCCCCTTTCTAACCAACTACACCTCACATGACTTCAGGAATGGCAAATCCATCCAAGGATATAACTTAGAAGAGATAACTGTATCCTTCCGCCCCGTCCTGGACTATTTTCACATATATGACTTGGTAAGACTATTAAGACAAACAACATAAATGGGAAGAACTTGAAACAAGTCTTTCCAGTGGGAATTTATCACCTAGCTTGGCGAAGAATGCTACTATAAATATACATATATATATATATATATATATATATATATACACACACACAATCATTTAATACTTTGCTAGATTATGAGTCTTGATTCTTCTGCAGGTAGAATGAAGCCTCACAATATCCTAAGCCTACATCTTGATATGGAGATGATCAATTAATTAATGTGTTTATGTATTCGCCAATCTGGGTGATATGATTTCACCCACATTATCCAATTAGTCTTAATAAAATGAAATATCATTCTTTACGTCTCTTACCAAGTCCCAGTAGGAATCACACTTCTGCTCCTAGGAAAGCTGGGTGGTCAATCATCGCATGTCTCACCATGACTTTCATCTTGATAGACTCCTCTCTCTTGGGTGTTCTGGCTATGATCATGATGACAATGCTGAATCCTGGAATCTTGGAATGCTCTTCTTCTTTGCTTGTGAGTCTTCTTCTTGTTTCCCCCCTTATCTCATGTTACATCCTCCTGGATTAAGATCTTACAATCATACGCTCATATGTTAATCATCCTATTAGATCATATTTACCCATAATGCAACTATGGAGGATGGTGTAATGATATCAATCTGTCTCCGGGTGGCACTGTTGTGCAAGCAATTAGTACCATACTATAAAGAGTTAATTTTGGTACTCTTGTATTATATACATTTGACCCTCGTCATCGTAAATCAGTGATAAGCATTAACGTGGACATTTTGAAATAACTAAAGATAGACCTCTATGCGTCTCTCTGAATGTTTCTCACACTGTTGATCTATAGACCATAATGATATGAATGGGCCTTGTTCTCTTCAGATGGACATGTCTGGAGAATCCAGTGTACTCCCAACAGATAAGCCCACATCTGTGGCAATAACTTTTTAAAATACAATGTTCTTTGTATTCAGTATAAACTTACACAAACTGAACTCTGTGTGACCTCAAATCTTGGTTGTTGCCTGTTCAAGCCGTGTAGCAAAACTTTGGTTCAGCCTGTCTCTTAAAGACAATGATCATCCATTTTTGACTATAATATGATCAGGTATCATATACACTCATAAAAATGCCTGACACAGCTCACCTGCAGGCCCTCACATATAATTTTTTAGAGGGTCAGCTCACCTGCAGGCCCTGGAAATCGTTAATTTCTAACGATAATTTGTTTTCCCTTAGTCCTAACAGCAGCACAGATGGGGTTAACCACCCCCCGTGGACTGGCAGGACCGGCGGAATGTTTAATGAGCCCAAGACTAATAACCCAATTTAACAATTAAGTATCTCCTTAATAGGAGGAAGTCAACCCCCAGCCCACTGTGTTTATAGCAAGAAAAAAACTAGACTTACTAGGGTGGGAAATTTGTGTGCTGCTGTTAGGACTAAGGGAAAACAAATTATCGTTAGAAATTAACGATTCCCTTACGTCCTACCCGCAGCACAGATGGGGAGATAGCAAGAAGAAATCCCTAGGGAGGACCTTCCTGCCTGGCAGAACTAAGAAAAGTCTGCCCAAAGGCTGAAAACTCAGCTAGACTGGCATCTAGTCTATAATGGGAGATGAATGTCGATTCAGAGCTCCAGGAGGCAGCTTTGCAAATCATGTTGAAAGGCAGAAGGCTCCTCTCGGTAAAAGAAGTAGCCAACTCTAGTAGAGTGGGCCTTCACGAATCCCGGAGGGTCCAGAGATTGTGGAAACAAAGTATTCCTTAATAGCCTCCTCAATCCACCGACTGATGGAAGGTTTGGATGCCTTACAGCCTTTAAACTTACCGGCAACAGGATTAGCAGATTCTCATCTTTCCTGAACTCCTTGATCTATCCACATAGATCATACGGAGACATCTCGAGACGTCCAGAGGATGTCTAGCAGGTTCATAGGAGGAGGTGGCAGATGTCGACAGGACCGGGAGGAATATCACCTGGTTGATGTTCTGGAAGGAAGGAACTTTAGGCCTACAATACGGGAGGAATCTAAGAAGGTCCCGGTCATGTAAGAAAAGGGGGGAGATGCTAACCCCCTGAGAACTACTGAAAAACCCATTGAAAAAAAAAGGGGTCTCAGTACTGTAGGCTTTAATCTTTCAGATCCTTTAAGGAACCGTTTGATCAGCGGGTCCTGAGAAAAAAACTTGTTAAGGCAAGCTGAGATGGCTGAAACTTGAACCTTCAGAGTAGAAGGGCAAGGCCTCTATCAAGGCCGTCTTGCAGGAACTGAAGGATAGCGGAGAGGGGCGGATCTGCAGACGCCTACCTCAGTTGAGGTACAACAGGATGAGAATATCCTCATAATACAAGAGTAGGCTCTCTTGGTAGAGTCCGCTCTAGAATGAGACAGCATTTTCAGGACCGACTCTAAAAGCCCTTCTATTCTGGAAAGGGACTGATCAACCTCCAGGCTGTCAGGTTGAATCTGTGCAGATCTGAGCAGAGGTGAGTGTCCCACGACACCAGGGTCTGCTGTGGGGGGAGCCTCCAATATTGTCCTCGACTCAACTAGGTGAGCTAGGTAAACCAGGATCTCTTCGGCCAAAACAGTATGATGGCTATCACTGAGGCCTGATCCTGACGGATTTTCATCAATACCCTCGGTATCATGGAAAAGGGAGGGAAGATGTAAGCCAGCCTGAACCTCCAGGATATTGACAGAGTGTCTAACGCCAGGGGGTTGTCCTCCCTGTAAAGGGAGCAGAACCTCTCCACCTTGGCATTAAACCTTGTTACCATGAGATCCACCTCTGGCATACCCACTTGAGGACTATCTGCTTGAATATCTCCGGATGTAAAGACCACTCCACCGACGGAAGACCGCGGCTCAGCCGTTGTCATATTGAGGGAGCCTTGGATGTGGATCGCAGATAAGTGGGAAAGGTACAACTCTGCCTAATCCAGAATCACCCCGATCTCTGACAGGAGGGGAAGAGATCTCGTGCCTCCCTGCTTGTTGATGTAAAGTACCGCAGTCACATTGTCTGACTGGACTTTCACCGCTTTGCCTCGGATCTGAGGGGCTAAGTGAAGGAGGGCTAGCCGGATAGCTTGAATCTCATGGAGATTGGATGAAAGAAGCTACTCCTGAGGAAACCAGGTCCTGAGAACTGGAGTGTCGTCTAGGTGAGCGTCCCAGCCTACTTGGGACGCATCCGTAGTCAATATGACCTAGATTGGTTGGGTCATAGACTTCCCGTCTAAAAGATGGCACCACCATCTGAGGGAATACCGAGTTCGCCAAGTCAGGGAGCACAGGAAGTTTAGCCCAGCAGGGCTGCCATTCCATTAGGAGAGGACCTCCGACTGTAGAGGGCGGAGGTGCCATAGAGCCCAAGGGACTGCTTCCGCAGACGCTGATATGAGCCCCAACATCTTCATGAGAGTCCGGATTCGAACTCGCCGGGGAACGGAAAGGAACTTGCCGTGTTCTGAACCCGGGATCTTCTTTCTGGAGTCAACTGGAGCGACATCCCAGTGGAGTCGATTATGAAGCCTAGATATCTTACTGAAGTCGACGGGCTCACGTTCGACTTCTACCAGCTGATGATCCAACCTAGGTGGAACAGAAAGGAAATTGTTGCCAGAAGAAGTTGAGTTAGGACCGCTAGAGCAGAGGCTTTCAAAGCCAGTCGTCCAGATAAGGAATGATAGTCAGTCCTTGAAGCCTCAAAGCCGCCACCACAGAACCACCACCTTGGTAAAAGTGTGAGGGGCAGAAAAAATGCCAAAGGGAAGGGCAACAAACAGAAGACGCCTGACGACACCGGACACCTGGACTGTGATCCTGATATACTTCCTGGAACCAGGATGGATCGGGATGTGCAGATATGCATTCTTGAGGTCCAGGGTTGCCATCACGTCTCCAGGATTGACGACGTGAACTACTGACCTGATGGTTTCTATACGAAACTTCACCTTCCTTATAAATCGATTGAAATATCTCAGATCGATAATCATCCAGAGATCTCCTGAAGCCTTGGGAACCAGAAAAACTGGTGAATAGATCACTAGGCCCCGTTCTCCTGCCGGAACCTCCTCCAGAGCCCCTTTGCAAATGTAGTCCTGAATGTAGGCCTCTAGGATCGCCTCCTTGGCAGCTTGTAGAAGGTTGATCTTGACAAACCTGAGACTAAATAACCGTCGGAAATGATATTCAGGACCCAGGGATCTGAGATCTCTCGGATCCATTCTTCTCAGAAGTGGGAGAGACGACTCCCGACGGGTACATAAAGCTTAGGAATGGGGAAGCTTATTGGCAGGACGACAGGTGTAACGGGAATTAACCAAGAGCCTCGAAGAGGCCCGTAGTCAGGAGGTGGATTTTCCATCTTTGGCTCCTCCACGAGAGCACCTCAAACCCTTTCGCTGTGGTCTCCAGTCACTACAAGAGCTTGTTTACTGGCCAGACCTGCCACCGCGGTATTGTCTGCCCTGCCCTCGAAAGGACTGCTGGGGAAGGCTCTTCACCTTCTAGTCTTAAAGGCCCTCCATGATCTTATCTAGCTCCGAACCGA
The DNA here is from genome assembly GCA_033119425.1 of Bufotes viridis. Taxonomy (NCBI): domain Eukaryota; kingdom Metazoa; phylum Chordata; class Amphibia; order Anura; family Bufonidae; genus Bufotes; species Bufotes viridis. The sequence continues at coordinate 73,700,170 of CM065596.1, forward strand.
ACAAACGGTTGGGCTCGAATGGAAGGCCATATAAGCTGTATTTTGAGGAATAGTCAGCAACCCAAGGCTTAAGCCAAAATGGAATATGGGCCGCCGATCCCAGGGCTATGCTAAATATAGGCCCTTGCCATTATTTGATAGTATTGTCACAGGGTGCCAAAGGTGCACTTGGTCTCCCATGAGACACAGACCTGCTGCTTAGCTTCAAGAGCAAGGATCTGTGTTTGGCCTCGTTCCCAGGACTTGCTTTGCTAGCGGGTAAGCTCCCTCGCTAGCTTCAACTGGAGCTGTGCGGTATCGCACATGATGGTCTTGAAAGCAGCCAGTATGTCGTCCTGGAAAAAAAACTCTGGTTCACATCAACTTGAATTTGATCCAGGCGAGACCGGAGGAACGTAGAGACTTCAAAAGCCGCTATGGCTGTGGAAGCGGAAGCCACAGCTGCCGCAACACCCCATCTTAGTGTGCACTCTGCAAGGGGGTCCTGCAGCTAGACCCATCTTCTGCAGGAACCAGAGAGCGCTTGGACAACCTGGCAACAGCCATGTCCACCTTGGGAATGGATCCCCACGAATCCACCAAGGGTTAAGCCATCGGGAACATGGATTTAAACTTCTTTGTTAAAACCGGACCTTTTCCAGGTTTTTTCCACTCTATATCATGACAGAGAGGAGGGTCTCATCCGCTTTGAAGACACGAGGTACCTGAGTAGCGGGAACGGGAGGCTCCCCACAGTCAACATCATGGTCCCCCGACCTGATGGACTTGAGCAACTTTTGTGTCTTTCCAGGGGAGAAAACACAAAGTCAGCTTCTCCTCATCCAAGGAGGAAGAAACTAAGGAGATCTCCATAGGAAGCCTTTCCATCCAGCAGGCCTATGACTCCTCTAATAAAGCCATTGATACATATCCTGCAAAGTAGGTTCACTAGAGGTCAGAACCCTCTAACGGCAGCTGTACATCAGGTGTAAGTTAAGTCAACAGACCCAGGGATTCCAAACCGGTCTCCCAAGCTGGTATTAGCCCAGCCTTAAGCTGTTTAGCTTTTGCGATCTCACAAGTGCAGGTATGATCAGCTTACAATAACCGTTGACTGCTGCAAAGGTAGCAGGATAGATGCTTCCTCTTGGAATCCACTTTCCTGCCTTCTGAATCCCGCGGAGAAGACATTACTGCGGGAAAAAAAGTACAAATAAAACATTTGTAAACCACCTATCTACGCAGGAAAGGTAGAAAAACAGACCGGAGGCAGCTGAGGAAAAAAACCACAAGTGGAACAACACCAATTTTAGGGCTTTGGGAGCTAGCACACAGCCTCCCAAAATAGGGGAAGGGGAGGGATAGCCAATCCACCCTTCCCCCAGTAAATCCTCCACAGGAAGAAGCATAAAAATGCGGAAAAATCACGCCCGTGAAAAAATCACGACCGGATTACCCGGAGGTGACGCAAAAGGAGAGTCCCCGCGTCACCACCGGAAGATGGCGGCGCACAGGGACTGAGAATCCTGGACTGAGGACGCCGCCAAAATACCCCAGCCATGCGCAACTGCGCGGGGCCGGCAGCAGATAAGCTGCCGGCCAAACTGACAAGGTACCTAGGAAAAAGGCAACGCCGTTACCCAAACGAAAAGAAGGCTCCCCGCACTTTCCATAAGAAAGGGTGGAACAAACCGCCTAGTCCACCTGTCCAGGAGGACAGAAAAAAACACAGTGGGCTGGGGGTTGACTTCCTCCTTTTAAGGAGATACTTAATTGTTAAATTGGGTTATTAGTCTTGGGCTCATTAAACATTCCGCCGGTCCTGCCAGTCCACAGGGGGTGGTTAACCCCATCTGTGCTGCTGGTAGGACGTAAGGGAAATTATGTTTTTTAGGGTCAGTTCACCTGCAGGCCCTCACAAATAATGTTTTACAGGGTCAGCTGCCCTGAAGGCACTCGCAAATTATGTCTTAGAGGGTCAGCTGACCTGAAGGCACTCGCAAATGATGTTTTAGAGGGTCAGCTGACCAGAAGGCCCTTGCAAATAATGTTTTTGAGGGTTAGCGCCCCTTGGATGCCCTCCGCTACATTCTTTTACTCAGTTTCATTGCACCCAGTGCCACGGCCTCAGCGTGCACCATCAGCATCACGGCCATTTCCACAGCCCTTACTGGCCGCCTTCTTAATATTAAATGTTATGTATGCTTAAAGGATAACTGTCACATATTTTTTTTTTCAATATCTTAATAGAGACCATCTTCATGACATTAGTGGCCATCTTCATTTTTTTTTTCATTATCTCTGAACCCCTATAAAACTCTCATTTTGCCCCCCTCAGCGCCTATTTTTACCTTAGCCTAAAAACAGGTTGCTATGTGAGGTCCGTCTATCTCCTGGAGGACGGGAGACGCATAGTAACTTGTGTGTGCACGCTCCCGGAAGTGAGAGCTCTCTAAAATGCCGGTTTCAGGCTGCGATCTCCACTCTGGAGACTGCAGTCTGAAATCGCGTTAGTGCCCCAGTCTGCTGCCGTGCCCCCAGTGCCCCCAGAGCCTTTTTATAAATAAATGCCCCCACTGCCCCCCACATGCGGCCATCATTGCCCCCATATGCCTCCATATGTCCCCCGCTGCCCCCTCCGTTCCTCCTCCTGGTTGTTCCTCCCCTCTGCTTCGCTCCTCCTGCTGCCCGGTGTATTCAGCAGCGAGTGTTAGCTGTGACTCACAGCTAACACTCTGCTGCTACACCCCAGATCAGTGCTGACACCGATCTGGGGCGTTTAACCCCATAGATGCCGCGGTCAGCAGCCGCCCGCGACATCCATGGGGTTAAGAGGGATGGAGCTCCCTCTCTCTTCTATCGCGCTGCTGCTGCGATCGCAGTGGGGCGATGGTTGCCATGGCAACCGGACGCCTTACAAAGGCATCCTGGTTGCCAAGTTATCTAAGGCTGATGAGACCCTGAGGGTCTCATCAGCCTTAGTGTAAATGTAGCACTGACTATACAGTGCATTGCAATAGATGACTATTGCAATGCACTGTAAAATGATCAGGCCCACTGGATCTTCAGGATCCAGATGGGTCCTGATAAGTTAAAAAAAATAAAAAAAAGTTAAAAAAAAATATAGAAAAATTTAAATGAGAATAAAATAAAAATGGTCTTTTTTCAAATCTGTTTGTCATAAAAAAAAAATATATACATAATTGGTATCGCCACATCCGTAAAAAACAGCTCTATAAAAATATCACATGACCTAACCCCTTAGGTGAACACCGTAAAAAATAAAAATAAAAACCATGTAAAAAAAAGCCTTTTTTTGTCACCTTATGACAAAAATTCTAACACAAAGCGATCAAAAAGGCGTACGCCGCCCAAAATAGTACCAATAAAACCGTCATCTCATCCTGCAAAAAATGAGCCCCTACCAAAAACAATCGCCCTAAAAATTAAAAAACTATGGCTCTGAGACTAAAACATGATTTCTTTTGTTTTAAAAATGCTTTTTCGTGTTAAATGTAATTTTTTTTTAAAAGTAGACATATTAGGTATCGCCACGTCCGTAAGGACCTGCTATATAAAAATACCACATGACCTAACCCCTCAAGTGAACACTGTAAAAAAATAATAATAAAAACTTTGTCAAAAAGCCATTTTTTTGTCACCTTACATCACAAAAAGTGTAATAGCAAGCAATTAAAAAAGTCATATGACCCCAAAAATAGTACCAATCTAACCGTCACCTCATCCCGCAAAAATGATACTCAACCTAAGACAATCGCTTAAAAACTGAAAAAACTATGGCTCTGACTATGGAGACACTAAAACATCATTTATTTTGTTTAAAAAATGATTGTGTAAAACCTAAATAAATAAAAAAAGGATACATATTGGGTATCCCCGCGTCTGTGAGTGCCTGCTCTATAAAAATATCACATCATCTAACCCCTCAGCTGAACACCGTAAAAAAATAAAAATAAAAACAGTGCCAAAAACAGCTTACATCACAAAAATTGTAACACCAAGCGATCAAAAAGGCGTATGCCCCCCAAACATAGTACCAATCAAACCGACACCTCATCCCGCAAAATATGAGACTATAACTAAAACAATCAGTCAAAAAATAAAAAAGCTATAGCTCTCAGAATATGGAGACACTAAAACATCATTTTTTTGTTTAAAAAATGCTATTATTGTGTAAAACTTAAATAAATAAGAAAAAGTATACATATTGGGTATTGCCACGTCCATAACGATCTGTTCTATAAAAATAACACATGATCTACCCTGTCAGATGAATCTTGTAAAAAATAAAAACAGTGCCAAAACAGCCCTTTTTTGGTTACCTTGCCTCACAAAAAATGTAATATAGAGCAATTAAAAATCATATTTACCCCAAAATAGTACCAATAAAACTGGCACCTTATCCCCTAGTTTCCAAAATGGGGTAAATTTTTGTGAGTTTATACTGTAAAGGTGCATCAAGGGGGCTTCAAATGGGACACGGCATCTAAAAATCAGTCCAGCAAAATCTGCCTTCCAAAAACCATATGGCGCTCCTTTCCTTCTGTGCCTTGCCGCCTGTCCTTACATCAGTTTACGACCACATGTGGGGTGTTCCTGTAAACCGTAGAATCAGGGCAATAAATATAGAGTTTTGTTTGGCTGTTAACCCTCGATGTGTCCCCATGACACTAATTCTGCGGCCCATGTATGTCCCCCTTTCACAGCAGTGATACAGCACAGATGTGTCCCCATGACAGTAATTCTGCCGCCCATGTATGTCCCCCTTTCACAGCAGTGATACAGCACAGATGTGTCCCCATGACAGTAATTCTGCCGCCCATGTATGTCCCCCATCACAGCAGTGATACAGCACAGATGTGTCCCCATGACAGTAATTCTGCCGCCCATGTATGTCCCCCTATCACAGCAGTGATACAGCACATATGTGTCCCCATGACAGTAATTCTGCCGCCCATGTATGTCCCCCTATCACAGCAGTGATACAGCACATGTGTCCCCATGACAGTAATTCTGCCGCCCATGTATGTCCAACCATCACAGCAGTGATACAGCACAGATGTGTCCCCACGACAGTAATTCTGCAGCCCGTGTATGTCCCCCTATCACAGCAGTGATACAGCACAGTGTGTCCCCATGACAGAATATATATAGTGTAAGGCAGTGCTATTATATTATAAAGACTAGTTTACCATTAGTTTTCTTTGTCCACGCAACAGAGAATGTTCACACAGTTCTACCACTTGTGTATGTGATAGCAGGAGGGGGGCGTGTTTCAGTGTGGAGAGCACCTATTGGTTGAGGTGCAGAAGCTAGTGCATGAGGAACTCAATGCATTGTGGGTAGTGAGGGCAGGCGGGATTAGCCTCAGGGTGAGGGCAGCAGCAGCCATCTTAACTGAATAAGGAAATTGCAGTTTTGTGCAGACTGGTTGCTAAGGGCTGGTTCTTATGAAATATGGGGCGAGTAAGTCTAATAGTTATTGATTCTGGAATATCATGTTATTGGTAACTACATATATGAACATTGAAATTTGGGTCTAAATGTGACAGTTATCCTTTAAAAGTATGGCACACATACAGTAGCACAGGATTTGTAAGTGTATGCGGCAATAAAATAAAAAAAGGTATTTGGGATGCGCGCACATTACACAGGAGATTTAGCCCTGATAATGTCACAGAGTAGCATACACCGTCTACTGATAAAGTACAGTATATGTCAATGATATGTATTAAACGTAAACACAGTAGATGTGGCATATATTATTCAAATTTGTGCTACAGACACTGTTTTCTGATGTAGTACAGAATTTGTCACAGAAAGAAACACAGTATGGACACTGCATTAAATTTGTGCTACAGACACTGTTTTTGGATTCAGGACAGTATATGTCACAAAAACCCACAGATTATGGACACAATATTAGGCCCAGATTATTGGAATTTGTAATATAGACACTGATTGCAGATATAGTACATTATTGGCTACAGAACACCACATATTATGGACACTATATTAGACCCCAATTATTAGAATTTGTAATAAAGACACTGTTTGTAGATATAGTACAGTATTGGTTACAGAACACCACTGATTATGGGCACTATATTAGGCCCAGATTATTGGAATTTGTAATACAGACACTGTTTGCAGATGTAGTACAGTATTGGTTACAGAACACCACAGATTATGGACACAATATTAGGCACAGATTATTGGAATTTGTAATACAGACACTGTTTGCAGATGTATTTCAGTATTTTTTAAAGACACAGTCTGCGGATGATGTACAGTATATGTCACTAATAGGTATGAAATAAAAATATCTTGCTGCTGTCAAACACACACAGTAGTCCTTAAAAAGACTATGGGGTCTTTGAAAAGCTTTTGGTAGTAAAAAAAGCAAATTTCTCTCCCTGCACTATCTGTCCCTTCTGAAGCACTGTCCCTGAGACTGCAGGAAGTAAATAGATTGCTGCTCTAAAACATACACACACAGTAGTCCTTAAAAGGACTTTTTGGTCTTGGAAAAGCTTTCTCAGAAAAAAAAACTGTGAAATTTGTACCCTACTCTGTCTTTCCCTTCCTACGCACTGCTCTCCCTGTCTATGTCTGATCCGAACATGCATCATCAGGTGATATATCACGTTTTGGCCAGCCAATCACTGTAATGCCTAAAAACCTACAACAACCTTATATTCATCCAAACATTGTCCCCAGATCAAACAGCTACAATTATATTCCAAACCAAAAAAGGAAGATCATTGGACTATAACTGTAAAATATATACAAATCTTTATGAAGTCTAAATATATAACTTTAATACAAAATATAGAAGAGAAAGGCACGATGGAAATAGTTATAGAAAAAATTGCATAAGGGACATCGATCAGTTGAAGTGCTCCATGTCAAAATGGCCAGACACAATCATAACCAAATACATAAGACTGTATATACAAAGCTGAATATATATATATATATATATATATATATATATATACAGTAAAATGTAAAGAGGGCTTCAATTATTGTACGCCACAAAGATTGATAGTTTATCAAGCAATGTATGTACAGCTAAATATATGTATAATATATCACTCCCCCAGGGCAACACAAATTGTAAATCCAATGCAATTTGATCGGAGCTGAATATATAAAGCTGAATACATAGATAGCAAGTCACTCAATTATGGCAATATTAGCTGAGTACATGAAACGCCCCGTGGGGCTAAGTATATAACGCTGAATACAAAAATGGTATACAAGGCTCTAAAATACTATACTATACCTCAAGCTGAATACATAATATACAAGCAGTAGTCCGTGGCAAAGGATAGATTGCTATATTCAATCAAAAGACTGGTATACAAATTAACTCATATGCTATATGGAACAGATACAGAAGATGAAACCCCTTGAATAGTAACAATCATACCACACAGCATATCGATATATAGTAACAATCATACCACACAGCATATCGATATATAGAGAGAGATAACAGTCTAATGAGAGAAAAAAAAAAAGGCACAATAAGATTAAAGCAACCTACCCACAGACAAGATACGCAGTCTAAGGGATGAAACAGCGTTATAAACTTAGCTTTATAGGGCGTTTCATACCATCTATGTATTTAGCGTTATATTGGGACGTTTCATGTACTCAGCTAATATTGCCATAATTGAGTGATTTGCTATCTATGTATTCAGCTTTAGATATTCAGCTCCGATTTAATTGCCTTGGGTTTACAATTTGTGTTGCCCTGGGGGAGTGATATATTATACATATATTTAGCTGTACATACATGGCTTGATAAACTATCAATCTTTGTGGAGTACAATAATTAATGCCCTGTTTACTCAGCTTTATAGGGCTTTTCATACCATCTATGTATTCAGCGTTATATACTTAGCCCCACGGGGCGTTTCATGTACTCAGCTAATATTGCCATAATTGAGTGATTTGCTATCTATGCATTCAGCTTTATATATTCAGCTCTGATTTAATTGCCTTGGGTTTACAATTTGTGTTGCCCTGGGAGAATGATATATTATACGTATATTTAGCTGTACATACATGGCTTGATAAACTATAAATCTTTGTGGAGTACAATAATTGAGGCCCTCTTTACATTTTATATATATATTCAGCTTTGTGTATACAGTCTTATGAATTTGGCTATGATTGTGTCTGGCCATTTTTTCATGGAGCGCTTTCCCTGATCGATGTCCCTTATGCTATTTTTTCTGTAACTATTTCCGTCGTGCCTTTCTCTTTTATGTTTTGTATTGAAGTTATATATTTGGACTTAATAAAGATTAGTATATATTTTACATTTATAGTCCCATGATCTTCCTTTTTTGGTTTGGAATCACTGTAATACCAGCAGCCAACATGGCTACTGGCATTACAATGAGGACAATATTTACCTGCACCTTTATTGGCTGCTTAAAACCCGTAAAAACATGCGGGGTGGAGACTTGAGCACTGCGCTTGAGCACATGCGGTACTCGGTCGAGTACCGCCATGTGCCGAGCATAGCGATGCTTGAGCCAAACAGATATTCAGCCAAGTATGCTCGCTCATCACTACTGATGACCTATCCTCTGAATAGGTCATCAGTATCTTATTAGTAGGATCTGACACCTGGGACCCCCTCCGATCAGCTGCTTGAGAAGGCACCGAGGCTCGCACTAGCGCCGCTGTCTTTTCACAGCTTTCCCTGGCCAAGTGACGACATGCTTATTGGTCACGTGGCCTAGGCAAAGTTCAGCCCTATTCAAGTGAGTGGGACTGAGCACGATACCAAGCACAGCCGCTATACAATATATGGCGCTGTGCTTGGTCGGTAAAAGACATAGGATAGACAGCACCACTTACTTCCAAGCCGCTGGAAACTTCCAAACAGTAGCGGTGCCGGCAGTGCAGGATCCCAACCTCCGAATCCCTTTCTTGTTCGAAGCATGTATAAAGATTTACTGTGGCACTCCATTTTTCAGCAAAAAACTTCTTATTTGATTTGCACCAAAGTGTAGCAACATTTCAACCTTGCGGTCTTTGTCAAGCTTGACAAAGACCGCAAGGTTGAAACGTTGCTACACTTTGGTGCAAATCAAATAAGAAGTTTTTTGCTGAAAACTGGAGTGCCACAGTGAATCTTTATACATGCTGTGCTTGGTAGGCTCCGAGAAGGCCGCGGCGCTCACATGAGAACCGGTGCCTTCTCAAACTGCTGATTGGTGGAAGTCTGGGTGTCGCACCCCCACCAGATACTGATGACCTGTCCAGAGGAGGTGCCATAGCAACCGGGTGGCTGCTGTTTTATACATATGAAATGGCAGGCACCTGAGGTTTATGTCCACGACCAGCAGTAATGCCAATTGCAGACATTTAACCTCTCAGATGCTGTGGTCAAACGTGACCATGGCATCTGAGCATGCTATTTACCAAAGCGAGTGCTTCTGGTGTTGCTCCGGCTCCCCCGTACAGTGATTAGAGGAGCCGGAGCTTGTGTGCAGCTGCTTCTTTCTTACTGAATGACAGGAGGCTGCTGCACAGTGTTTCCTATGGAGCCCTTGCCTGTATTTAGGCACCATAGGAAACTAGTAAAATGATCATTGACTCAAATGCTAGTACATTGGAGTCTATCACAATAGCAATCTGATGATTGTTTGTTATAGTTCCCCATTGGAACTATAAAAAGTGTAAAAAAATAACAAAGTTTTTACAAATTTAAAAATTCTAATCACCCCCCTTTCCCTAAAATGAGAATAAAAAATGTAAAAAAAAGCAAAAAATACACACCATGGGTATTGTTGCAGAAAAAGGCTGAACAAAGAAAGGATCAAAATGCCCGAATTGCCATTTTTAGGTCTCTTCTCCTCCCACAAAAAAATGAAATAAAAAGTTATCAAAAAGTAGTACACACCCCAGATTGGTATCAATGAACAGTACAGATTGCCCTGCAAAAAATGAGCCTTCATACAGCTACACACTCATAACTACAACAAAGTTATAGGGGGTCAGAAAACGACAAGATGTTTAGTTTTTTTTCCAGCATCAAAACTCAAGGAAAAGTATACATATGTGGTATTGCCAGAGAATAAAGATCACAAGTCAGTGTCTCCTAGCCTGTTTAATAACACACTGTGCTGTCTGATTTGTTATGCTTTTAAAAATTAAAAAACATTGTGTTTATACACACATGGTAGTATCAGAAAAAAATAGAGGCTTGTTCAGAACAAGCAGTCCGAAGACTATGCCAGATGCCTGTCTGTGGTTATACACATGAGAGTACTGGAAAAAGTCTGTACTAAATAGAATTTTTGTAATAGTATTTTCAAAGTTTAAAAAAACCCCATGCAATTGGACATAGTCTGTGGCAAAAATATAGACTGCCGGTGATGCTGGAGAATATGCTTATCATACACTTAACTGTAGAAACTTTGTAATAGTATTTTGGGAAACAAAATGGTGCAACTGCACAACCAAAATATACCCTGCTGGTGATAAAAAAAGGGGTTGTAGAGGACTAAAAAAAACCTGCTGATTTTTTCCTAAAACTCTGCCATTCCTGTCAAGAGGTTGTGGAAGGTAATGCAGCACCACCTCATTTATTCCAATGGAGCTGAGCTACAATTCCAGATACAACCCAACTCATTGAGGTGGTGCTGTTTTTGGAAGGAAGTAGCCATGTTTTTCTAATCCTGGGCAACCCCTTGAATTACACAACTTCTGCAGCAAGATATATGCTCTTGGTAAAGGAGTAAAACCTGTCTTTCTATCAATTAATTTAATCTACAATACCTGATTAAACAAATCTTCCCAATCCCTAACACTTTTACTGTAGACCCCAAAATAGCTGTCTTGTGTATTGAATTGCTGTGTCTGTGCCAGACACTTCTTAATACATCAGTAGCTGAGCTCAGAACAGCATCTCTACTTGGGACCTTAGATAGAGCCTAACAGAAAAGCTAATGTCATCCTTCTTGATAGGCTGTGAGGATAAGTGCAGGCCATATGGACAAGCCCATCAGTTGGTGCTCTGGCAAGGGTTACTTGATCCTTGGTCTTCATCTTCCTTGCCCTTTTTTTCTCACTAGTGTACAGAATTTGAAATGTACAATGCCAGGTACAGTTTTGCTAAATTTGTCCAAAATGAATTGCTAAAACTTTGGCTTTCTTTGGAAGTAGAATTTTTGGAAAACTAGCGAATTTGATTAGTTTAGAATCGATTCATTGATCTGTACATACTACTAATAGAAGACAACACATTATATATATACACTTATACAGGACATATAAAAAGTGTTTACACATTTTTCATTCCTTGCCTTTTTCTTGTTTTATTTTCTACATTGTAGATTAATATTGAAAATGATGAAGGGACACATATGTAATTAAGTACTAAACAAAACAGGATAAGAACCAGAATATGTTTTATATTTCAGATTCTTTATCTCTCTAAATCAGTTTCATAAGGAAGTTGTCTGGAATGGTTTTCCAGTAGTCTTGACAGAGTTTCCAGAAGTGCCAAGTACTTATTGGCTGCTTTTCCTTCACTCAGAATTCTAGTTTATTCCATCTCAGTTGGGTTAAGGTCTAGTGATTGTGGAAGCTATGTGCAACGGGCTGACCCCCGGGGCCAATCAAGTACCAGTGTTTAGGAATGCAAAGTGGTGACAAGGAATTAATAGTTTGTATCACGGTGCTTCTACCTGGATACTTTTGCTCCTCAGGATCAGGCTCCATAGCAACAAAGGAGTTGTAGTTGGTGGAATAAGTAGAGTACAGACTTGGTGAAATTTAACGGTTTTACTTGAAATAAACTTGAGATAAACTTGTGCCATCCAAATGATACTTGATCTCTCTCTTGGCTCCAGCTGGCTAAGGGTGAACTTGCAGGTAAACTTGAATACTTTGCTTTAACACTCTGCTGCTGTGCTAATGTCTGGCTTCAGTCTGGTTCCTATCAGCTTCAGTTACTGTTTCTTATAAAAGTGAGGTATCCTGTGACCCGATTGCTGAGTAGGTTGTCATTGGCTCTGTTTTTCCTCTCAGAGGGACTAAGTTCTTTTATATATCAGGAGTGGGCTACTCTCTGAACTACTTTCCCAAAGCTCCTGCAGCAGTGAGGGGAAAATGTTCTCTCACCACACCATCCTTCTTTACTCTCCCACTTCAATTCTCAACTCCACATTCAACTCCACTACAGCTTCCTGCAACCTCTCCCTTGGTAGGAGGCACGAATAGCCCACTTCTGCCCAAAAGGGGGGGGAGAATGGAATGGTAAGTTACATTCTAACTAAAGATCTCTGCCAGGTACAGTGCCACCCGCTGGTAAACCAGACACAGTGCATGAAATATAATACATGATAGTTATATAGCACCTAATGAACAGACCTAAAAATAGAAAGCATGGTGGTGTCACACATTGGTTAGGCATTTAAGACAGTAGCAGGTTGTAGGAATTGTAGGGTCCACTCTGAGGTACTACATACGACATAGCACTATCACTCTTCTACTTGGTCAAATAGCCCTTACATAGCATGTCCTCTTGAAAAACAAATGATAGTACCACTAAGCGCAAACCACCTAGGATGGTATGTTGTTTTAGAATGCTGTAGTAGCCAAACTGGTTAAGCGTGCCTTGAATTTTGTATAAGTTACCAACAGTGTCACTTGAAAAGCAACCCCACAGCATCACACCTGCTCCTCCATGCTTAACGGTAGGAGCTACACATATAGAAACCATTCACTCATCTTATCTGCATCACACAAAGACATGGCGGTTGGAACCAAAAATCAAATTTTGCTCATCTGATTTCCATTGGTCGAATGTCCATTCTTTACCCCAGATTTATCATTAGCTAAAGTCACTTTAATGGAGTGAAAAAGTCGCAAAAAAATGCGCAATCGGTAAAATTGCGAATTTTTTTGCGACTTTTTCAAGCTCTGCACTAAGCTCTCCAGTTTTGTGAAAGTAGCGTGTTTTCTTATGTGAATGAATCTCTAGACAAATTTACTATTGCGACTATTTAAAAAGTCACAAAAAAGTCACAAAAGATGCGCAATTTCACTCCAGTGTGGACCATGCTTATCTTATGCGACTTTTTAATAGAACATGCAACTTTTTTGTAAAGACGTGCAACTTTTGTAAGGCTGCTTACTGAAGGATAAACTGCTACTGTCAAACCACATTTATCACAGTATTAAAGGACCATTAATAAATCTGACTGAGCCAAAAGTGACTTTGGGCATATATGTAAAAGTGGAGTAAGATGTAAGTGTAATGATAAATCTGGCCCTTTGTGTTTCTTGACCCTTCTTCTTGCCTTCTTTTCCGCAATTAGACCATGAAGTCCTGCTTTTCACAGTCTTCTCTGAGCAGTTGATGTTGAGATGTGTCTAGTAATGGATCTCTGTAAAGTATTTATGTGGACTCTAATTTGAGATGCAGTCTAAGGCCTCTTGCACACGACCATATGGCTTTTTCAGTGTTTAGAGGGCCGCTTTTTTCAGATCCGTTTTTTGCTTCCGTTGTGTTTCCATTTCGGTTCCGTTTTTCCGTATGGCATATACAGTATACATTAATTACATAGAAAAATTCTTAGAATTTTCAAAAGATTGTTCAGCAAAAACGGAATGGATACAGAAGACATACAGATGCCTTTCCGTATGCTTTCCATTTTTTTGTTGACCCATTGACTTGAATGGAGCCACTGAACGTGATTTGCGGACATGAATAGGACATATTCTATATTTAAACGGAACGGAAAGACGGAAAAACGGAAATAGAAGGCATACGGAGACACTTCATTATTTTTAGCGGTCCCATTGAAGTGAATGGTTTAGTATATTGTCAGTATACTGAACTGAAAAAACGGCCAGTATACGGTCCGCAAAATACTGTCGTGTGCATAAGGCCTAACTACAATGAACTTATCCTCTGCAACATTGGTTACTCTTTGTCTTTCTTTCCTGGGTTGTTCCTCAGGAGGGCCAATTCAATCATAGCATTTGATAGTTTTCATAACTGCACTTGAGAATACCTTCAAAGTTCTGGAAATTTTCTACATTGACTGGACTTTGTGTCTTAAAGTAATCATGGACTGTTATTCCTATTTACTTAATTTTGTGGTATTTGCCATCATGTGTATCAGAACAGTAGCAGAATAGGGCCAAACACTGCATGAAACTGTGTATAAGTCCTGCCTCTGCACAACACAACTGATGGTCTCTAACACATCATGAAGGCAAGCAATTCCACAAATTAGCTCTTGAAAAGGCTTGTTTATGCTGCTTTCACATCTGCATTTTTGCTGTCCAGTTTTAAGATCCGACATGAGATCTCAAAACCACAGCAAAATGCTTCCATTATAATAATACAAGCAGCTGCATCCGTTCACAATGGATCCGGTTGCATTATATCGAAAATGGAGAAACCAGATGCGGCAAAAAAAAACACTGTAATTCAATCGGCGCCAGATCTGTTTTTTCGTATCTGAAAAAAATGGATATAGCACCATTAACTTACATGGTTTTTAGTGCTGGATCCAGTTTCTTCAGTTTCCCATACCACACACAAAAATGCTACTTGAAGTGGTCTTGTGTCTTCCATAGGAACGTAACAAACCAGAATGGAATGCATTCTGGTGCACTCCGTTCCGGTTTGTGCTGCGGTTTTGAGAGCCTGTGCCGGATCTCAAAACCGGACAGCACAACACAGATGTGAAAGTAGCCTAATTAAAAAACATTCCAGGCAACTACCTCATCAAGCTGACTGAAAGAATGCCAGAGTGTGCAAGGCTGTCATCAAAGCAAAAAGAGGTTACTTTGTAGAATCTACAATATAAAACATATTCTGGTTTCTTTAACACTTTTTATTTAGTACTTAATTCAATATGCATTCCTTCATTTTTTTCATGTCTTCAATATAAATCTACAATGTAGAATTAAAAAGAGGTGTGGTTTAATCCCCTGCAGCCTTTTCCCATTTTTATGTTCCCTAAATCTTTGTCCAATGATGCCATCCCCTCATTGGAACAAAAAGGCACATAATCGAGGGGTAATGTTTCTGCGCACGGTGTGTGCAACAATGTATCACACCACCGTTTTCTGTGTATCACAAACTAACATCCAGCAGAGGTCAGTAAATATAAACAGCTCAATTACATTGGCTACAATGTTATTGAACCAAGTGTGATCAGGATGTAAATTCCCCTCCACACAAGTTCTGGCTGATAATCCCTTATGTCTCTTTCGAAATAAACTGTCCAGACTCATAATGGAAGCCAGTGAACATCATCTGGTAGATAAATCGGACAGGGAGTTTCTAATTCCACAACATCCCGTCATGGCTTGCTTTTATGCGTTGCCGAAGATTCACAAGGGTCTGAATCCCTTAAAAGGGAGACCAATTGTGTCAGGCATTGTGAGTCTGACGCAAAACATTAGTGTGTATGTAGATACCATCCTACGCCCCTTTTGTAGTGTCCTTACCCTCCTGCACAAGGGATACCATGGAGGTACTGAACCGCTTAAATGGTATCTCTTGTGAGGGAGATGTTATGTTGGCCAGTCTGGACGTGGAAGCGTTATATAGCTCCATCCCGCATGAGAGGGGCATCCAGACTGTGCAGCATTTTTTAAAAGAAAGAGGGACCCACTGTGCACTCCACAATGACTTTGTTATCTCTCTCCTGGACTTTCTCCTGACTCATAATATCTTCAACTTTAATAGAAAGACTTACCGCCAGCTCAGTGGAGTGGCCATGGGAAGTCCCTGTGCCCCGACTTTTGCCAACCTCTACCTTGGCTGGTGGGAAAAGGAGATAGTCTTTGGAGAGTCTATGGAGAGATGGTTATCATGTATCCAGCTATGGCTGCGTTTCATAGACGACATTCTAATTCTGTGGAAAGGGGAAATGAACCAGTTTAACACCTTTGTGCACGCACTCAATATTAACGATATGGGTCTCTTCTTCACCTCCACTATTAATAGTGTAGAAATGACCTTTCTAGACCTTACGATTAATAAGGATAGGGAGAGATGCATCAGCACTCGAATGTTTCGGAAACCCACGGCAACAAACAGATTGCTGCGGTGGGAGAGCTGGCACCCACGGGCATTTATGAGAGGTATCCCGAAGGGACAATACCTCAGAGCCAGACGTAATTGTTCCGAGACATTGGATTTCAAAAGAACTGCTAGAAAAAGAACTACAAAGGGTATCCAGAAAAGGTATTAAATTAAGCATGCCATTATGCTCGGTGTGCAAACTGGAATACGCTACTGACTACAAAAGCAAAACAGGAGGGTGTGAATGTGACACGTATTATTGGCACATTTGATGATGGAAATAGACAAGTTAGGAATATCATCACCAGATTTGGGGGCATTTTAATAGCAGACCCAGATGTGGGGAGCCAGTTGCCAGATACCCCCTCCATTACATATCGGAGGGGTGGCAATTTGAAAGATTGGCTAGCACATAGTTACCTCCAACCCCATCACCGAACTACTTGGCTCCCACCACCCACTAGCAGTAGGTACAGATGTAGTGGATGTGTGGAATGTGACTCCGTATCAATTGGGAAAACATTCTCCTCCACAGTGACTGGTAAAATATATCACATCAATGCATTTATTAACTGCAAGACACCAGCAGTGGTGTATTTGATGACATGCATCTGTGGCTTACAATACGTGGGCAAGACCACAAGGGAGCTGAGACGTAGGATCGGAGAACATCTGGGCAATATAGATAACAAGAGAGAGACCCCAATCGCAAGGCATGTGAATGAGGTCCATTCCAATGACTCAACTGCCATTAAGTTTCAAGGAATTGAACATGTTATACAATCAGCTAGAGGGGGTGACATACATAATAGACTTTTTAGAAAAGAGTCGGAATGGATCTTTCGCCTCTATACAGAAACACCAAAGGGACTCAATGAGAGATGCACCTTCACGTGCTTTATAGAATAACAAGGGTTGCGAATTCCACACGTAAATACTTTACCGACGTGGACAAATTTGTGCCAACATGAATTGATTATCGACGTGGACATATACGTGCCAACACAATTGCTTGTGACAATATGTAAGGTCTATTCTCTACAAAGGGGGTCACCTCCTGATGTCATGCTTTGCAAAGATATATGATATGACCCATAAGTTTAAATCTATGTTGTGCAACTTTATTATTATAAATGCATGTGGGGTGTTTTATCTTGCGATTTCACTGTGTGTTTTATCTTGTCTGCAGGATTGTGCCATCGATTTGTGCGTAAAGCACACCAGGACACCAGGACACCAAGCCATATATTGCCTGTTTGGAAAATACCCCAATGAATATAGTCTATTTTCTCCTACTCTGCCTATTTCACACTGGCTTTTGCCTGAATTATCTAAAAGCCGCCAAAAGGTCCTCAGCATAATTAATATTCAGTATTAAATGTATGAATGGGAGTTTTAAGTAGTGTACCTTGAGTAGGTTCAAGGACCTGCAGCATCATAGCATGTGACCTGCGGTGTCATAGCATGTGACCTGCGGTGTCATAGCATGTGACATGCCTCTCATCTCTGATTGGAGCTCCGAGGTACAGCCTCCTGTCCATTTCAGATGACATCCCATATAATGAGCTTGAGTGGGCGGGCGCGCATGGCCATAATAACGCCGACATTGTGCACGCTACATGTGCTAATGTTTATGGTGATCCATAATAGCGCCGACATTGTGCACGCTACATGTGCTAATGCTAATGGTGATCCATACAAGTCTACTGAAGGGACCGTTGATGAGGACACTACGAGGAGACCATCAAGGGTACAGTGCTTGCATTGTTTGTGAGAAGATTGCTTCTTTTGAGTAAAGCAGGTGTTTTATACTAACTGGGATTGGGATTTTTAGTGGTGTGCTTGGATTTTTAGGTTCAAATGTTGCTCTCCAGGCCCTTACACGGTTATGGTTTTTACTGTACCACAAATGTTTATTACATTTATTTGAGGGTTTTTCCGGTGTCTAAATATTGCTGCTACATGATTCTTATGGTGTCTCCTGGTGTCTACCTAAGGCTATCTGCACATGTTGCAGAATATGTGTGTTTCTTCCGTGCGGATTCCTGTGCAGAAAAAACGCAGCATATTATAGTACCAGCAAAGTGTATGAGATTAAACAAATCTCATGTACCCTTTGCAGATTTTTTTCATGCAAAAATTAACCTGCATTGTGGTTTTCAAATTTATAATAGCATTTCAAATATGTTTACAGTTCTAACTGCGGATATCACCCAATGGAAAGGTGAGATCTGAAACAAAAACGCTTCAAATCCACACCAAAAACTGCCATTGTGGAATTTTGTGGAAATTCATGGGGATATTATGTGCTTTCACCAGCACCCATGTGCAGGTGGCCTAGGGGTGCCTTAACACACTGCTGATTTTGAATTCTTCATGACTTAGTTCCATTTATTTGAATGGGGGGAATTTCTGCAAGTCTCATACAGGTGAATGGAACTGAATTTGAGTCGCGGAAAATTCTGCAATAAAATCCATCACTTGTGATGGCACCCAGTGCAGCTGAGCAGCAGCTTCTAGTGTGCCACTTCTTAATTGCTGGTTTGTACCATAGCAGAAACTCATGCCTCCTGTCCAAGAGGATTAAAGTAGTAGATCTAATTAAATGGGCATACTTGTACAGAAAAATGTCATATTTATAGGGGTATAACAGTAATTTGGGGCTTCCTGAGTTACATAAATTAATGGAGTAGCAGGCGAGCATGCGGTGTGACTCTACATTTATCTGTACTTGGCTATTTCCAGCAGTCTCATGGAGATGAATAAAGTAGCATTTTGAGGGGCCCTGTGGGGTACAGTGTCCCCATTCTTGGGACCCCCAGCAATTTCATAGTGATCCTCTTTTCTGTGGATAGGGGATAACTTCAAATTACCAGAATACCCCTTAAATCGTTGGACAAGCCATTCAAAGGGGTTTTCCAGAACTTTTATCCATAAGAAAAGGTCACCAGTATCTGACAGGAGGCAGCTGTATCTACATTGATAAATGACAGCAGATTACAGACACAAGTCTTTCATCATATACTGCCTTAACTACAACTGTTAGAACCCACTTACTTATGACAGGGAAAATAAATGTAAATTTGTCTCTTTCTGGCCTAAATTTCATAATTTGTGCTTAGATTAATCTGCTTACTGGACTTTTATAAATCTGCTGCCCCATCTGTGTATCCTTGAGATAGTTCATACATTATATAACTAGAATTTTTATCCCTTTTTACAAGCAGAAGTTGAAATATCAGCAGTAAAAATGCAAAGAACATTAGGTGCTGGTATTTGAAGATCACAAAGGTTATTTGGACTTTGTCTTGCATCTATTTATTTGGATGAATTAATACATAGAGATGAGAATGGGGAATATTATGGAACTGTGACATTTTACTTAAAAAATGATTATATTTTAAAACCTTTAACTCTTCCGTGCTCTTTTGTGTGTTTTCTGTACTAATGTTTGGGGATTTATGCATATTTAAGACACATTATGCATGCTATGTCTGAGCTCTACATTTGGCATACAGTATATGCAAAATGTATCCATAGGGCTCCATTCACTCAAGGGAGGTTTAAAGAGTGTTTTTTGGGGTTCTATCAGGGAGGTATATGGAGATGATCGAAGTTTTCAAAAATTCGATTTGGTTTCTTCGCTGAACTATGCCAAAAAAATTTGCTTCAATCTGAATTGTTTAACCCCTTTGATCCTGGTGTACATCACTGTGCAGTGCAGCAATATGCATAGCTAGTCCGTTCTGGTAGCGAAACAGTTACTGTGCATCTGAATGACAGGCATGTCACATATATTGCAGTGAAAATCAATGTGTAGGCCATCAACATTCCTAGATAACTCCTAGCTAAACAAAAAAAAGCATGCAGCATCCTTCAGTAAAGCAAAAAATAAAAATGCTGCATGCCTGCAGGTGTCCCGTTGATGCTTTCCTGGAAAAAAAATAAGGACATGGAGGCAGTGCCAATAAAGTAGTGCAGAAAAAAAAGGTTCTTTTAATCCATGTTATGCCAGTGCAAACACATGCATTTGAATCCTGTTAGATGTAGAATAATTGTGCGTCACTATTAGGCTTAGTTCACACTTCACTTATTTGGTCTGCAATTGTCAGCCAAAGCAGGTGCGGGATCTATTCTTGATACCTAAGCAGAAAGTAGACTTGGCTCCTGAATGTGCCTCACAATAAGTGATGGAAATAACTGCCCAAATAAGAGAAGTAGGAACTCCGACTTACAGGTCAATGTTAGCGCCAGGTTTAATTTATCAGCATGGACTTAACTTTGCAGTGGCCCAAAATTCAAGGAGTGGCCCCTTGACTGTGGGAAAAGTGTCAGCAGTAAGGCTGCGTTCACATCAATATTTACCGTTCTTCTGATTCGTCAGATGAACAGCCCAAAAAGGTGGATCCTGTAGTTTGAGCATCTGCCTTCTCACCTTCAGTATTTGGTCAGCATTTGATCAGTTTTGGTATTGCAAAAACAGGAGTTGGTCAAAAACATAGATATCATGTGATGGAAATAAGTGCATGTCTTCTGTGTTTTGGACCCACTCCTGCTTTTGGATTCCAAATTCTGATTAAATCCTGATGCAAAATACCGATCGTGTGATAGAGGCCTTATGCTCAATTTTTGGCTATTTGCCCCTGTATTGGACTTTATTCAGATGGAAAAAAATTCCTACATGCAGAACTTTAATGCTGTATCATCAGGGCAGTATTTGGTCAGTTTTTTGAATCAGTATTTGATCAGTATTGGTAAGGTAAAAACAGGAGTGGGTACAAAATGGTGATAACATGTCTTGGACCCACTCCTGATTTTGGCTTCCAAATCAGGATTAAATACTGATGCCAAATTTTGACTATGTGATAGGTGCCTTCTAGATACAATATAAAGTAATAACTATTTTATAAGGTATCACTACCCATCTTCAAAGCAGAGAAATAGAAATTTTGAAAATTGCAAATTTTTCCCAATTTTTGGTACATTTTGGATTTTTTTGTACATAAAGGTGAAATATATCTACTCAAATTTATTAACGTCATTAAGTACAATGTGTCACAAGAAAAAAGTCTCAGAATAGCTTGGATAATTAAAAGTGTTCCAAAGTTATTACAATATAAATTGACACATGTCAGTTTTGCAAAAAATGGCCTGGTCCTTCAGGTGAAAAGTGTCCTCAAGTGGTTAAATATAAGATAACACAGACAAATCACATATAGAATAATAAAAAGTGAACAAACTTTATTAGCCTAAATATGCATTATGGGGTAGGGATCCGATCGGTCATGCTATAACATATGGCTGTCTACCACGTTATAACACAGTAGCGACACCCCATGGTGTACAAGAGATAGGGCAAATCAATACTTACATCCTACCAAGGATGAAGTTCCAATTAAATTGTCGGTGCAGACCTCAGTTATTCCCATACGCCCCACCTCAAGTGTGCATCACGCATGTCTCTGAGATCACTCAGGAATGCAGCCTTATCAGCACAATGTGGGATGGATATAACATTACAAGAAATTACAAGGAATACCCTTACACAGAATGCTAAAAGTAATATCAAAGAGACAAAATTAAAAGGGGATAGAACCAATCAGTACTTAAAGGAAACCTGTCTCCAACTTTATGCTGCTGTATCTGAGGGCTGCTTCAAGTAGTGATAAACATGCTGATTTCAGCGGTGTGTTACTCATGAGGTAAAAGTAAATGGATGTCAAGAACCAACATCATAATCATTGCAGCTGGGGCTTGAAAAATAGTCATGACTGCCTGAAAAGATTCATGGTTATTCATAATCTCCTGTTTTTCCTGTCTACCTTCTTCTTACATTTCTCCCTAGGAGAGAACTGCCAATAATAAGCAAGTGGACAGGGAGAGCAAGAGCTCATGTATAAAGATGACTCTTTCAGGCAGTTGTGAGTCTTTTCCAGGTCCGGGCTGTAATGATTATGATGCTGTTTCTCGGCAACTGCTTACTTTTAGCTCATGACTGACCCAGCACTGAAATCAGCATGGCTGTTGCTATTTTATGCTGCCCTCGGGGCTGCATAAAGTTGATGACAGGTTCCCTACAATATATATACATATATACAAAATAATGAAATACAGCCTAGAATTTTTAGTACTGTCACAAAATAACTAGACAGATCTAGACATAAAACTGCCAGCCATAGGGTTTAGACCAGTTCAGAAAGTATTTCTAAATGAGTGACAGTAGTGTGCACTTTTAAGGACTAGCTGAATATGGAGCCAGCCTGGAAAAGGAACTAGCAACAGCTAGGCCAGAGAGAGAGAACTTTACTAGCTCAAGAAGAAGGCCAGATGAAAAGAAGGAGCATAAAGATAAAGTCTTTGGAGAATTTTTGTCATACAAGGACTATTAAGTCTCCATTTCCATGTGCTCAGGAGTTTTCTTCTAGCACTTCAACACATGAACAGCATATTGGCGATCTGTGTAAGTATAATATCCAAATTTCCCCCGTGAACATTATGGACTTGCAAAATGTTAAAAAAAAGGTGCAGAGCTTAGTCTGACATTTAGGGTCTGTATTGTGGTTGCATTGCTCAGAGAAGGAATTTATTATACCCCATGTCTGGATGCTTAAGCAAGTTTCAATGAGAGAAGTGCAGTGTGGGGATAATTTCACTCAGAAGACACCTTGGCCTATTAATCACCTGTGCAGCTGTGAAACCTGTAATATCTATGGAAAGTGCATTTTGTGTACCAGATTGCCAGTCTGTGCATGCTAAGAACTGTCCTGATATGTTTGTATTTGATTTTTTTTTAGTAAAGAACTGATCTGCAACACACCTGCCTCATCATTGCTTCCTGCAATGCTACACTGCAACAACAATTGCTGCTGCACTAAGGGACCCTGCCTTGCACCTCAAAACCACCAACACCAAGGGCACCCCAACCTAAATCAGGCAAGAACTCCAGAACCAGGGAGTGCCCCTAAGGGAAGAACAGGTGCACCCTTCCCATTACTGCATGGGTTAGGGGAGTGTCCGAGTGTGTAAGTACAACAACCACCATTCTAACTACTACCACTCCTGTAACTACTACCACTCCACTGCACATTCTTATAATATGTCTGCCTCATGAAGCTAATATAGATACTGCAATGACTACAGGATCAGACTACTACTTGTTCGTAGAATGTAACTATGGACACACCTTTATAGTAGCTGTAAACCCAAAAAATGGTAGAGTTGTAATCAAAATTCTCAGTTGCTTCACTATTTTTAGTATAGATGTATTGGAAAAGTAAAAACAAATTGCTGGAAATGTAGATTGATTTTAAAGGAATTCAAAACATATTGTATGGACTATAACTGCAGTTTTAATCTCACCATTAACATGTAACGCGAGCACCACATTAAACAAACCCGGAGTGTGGACTCACATACTTTACTATTACCATGAAGAGATCAGTCTTGTCAGCTCCATTCCATAGCTGGTTCTATCTGATTCCTTGTGAAAATAAAAAAACAACATCACTTGATCGTGTGTCCCAAGCATGGGCACTGTCCGTGTTTTTTTGCCGTGCGGCGGAATCCCTTGCAATCCTCCAGCTCCATATCTTGAGGATTGGAAGGCGACAGTGAAAAATGAAGAAACAAAGCTTGGTCAGTGAGACCCAAATAAGCTGGTCATTAAGAGGTTAATTAGTTCAAGTATGAAGCTGAAGCCTGCTTTTCTGGTATTCAGAGTGGGCTTATCATGCAGTGTGGGGACAATTTCTCTCAGAAGAGTGGGCTCATCATGCAGTGTGGGGATAATTTCTCTCAGAAGACACCTTGGCCTATTAATCACCTGTTCAGCTGTGAAACCTGTAATATCTATGGAAAGTGCATTTTGTGTACCAGATTGCCAGTCTGTGCATGCTAAGAACTGTCCTGATATGTTTGCATTAGATTTTTTTTAGTAAAGAACTGATCTGCAACACACCTGCCTCATCATTGCTTCCCTCATCATGCATGTGGAACCTGCATTCCCTGAATTAAATGGAGGCCCTTTTGGCACCAACAGAGGTAGAATTTAGTGTAGATTCCTCCCCAAAAGAGATCACCTTGCCGGGATGGACAGGCACAAATAACTAACCTGCCTTCCCCACAGCCTGATTTTAATTAACGCAAGTATAAAGCTGAAGCCTGCTCTCCCTGTATTAATTAGAAGCCATTTGACACAAAAGAGGGCTCAGCATGCATGTGGAAGCTGTATATATATCGATATATATATTTTTCTATTTGTGTTTGCAGAGTGCTTTTGCATTGTGTTTGTTTTTGCTTTTGTTCTTTCAGCTATGGTGACGTTCCCCTGCACATTGGGATGTGGTAAACACCTTTTAAACTCATCAGACCCTCTTCTACATCTTTGCCTTGTTTCTGGATCAGAGACTATTACGGCCATCCTTATTTCCCCTGATATCTGGCATTAGGGGAAGTAAAGAGACCCTTAATCACATTATAAGGAGAGTGATTGGGACCAAGACTGAGGATGTAGGCACAGGTTCAAGAATGATGGCAGTGAAATGGCGCAGATGCAATGCAACACAGTCTTTACTGAATTATGGCCACGCAGTGGCATGGACTCTAAGGTGTGCAAAGTGGCCTTCTCTCAGAGAAAAGCTACAATGTTACATAAGCCAAAAAGTCCTCTGTAATCACACAGAAGCAGATGGCAATGTTTTTTCTCCTCTGTAGCAGTTCTCAACCATTATCTCTTGGTTGAAATATCTGACTAAAAAGGTACCATCATGGTCCCCAGCTATCCACCTCTAAGCATTTTGCACCAGTCTAAAGCACCACAGTCTTTTTCAGCTGTGTCACTGTAGATATAAAAGTACACATCACTAGTGTTGGGTGCGAATATTCGAATCACGAATATTAATTGCGAATATCGGTACTTTGAGAATTTGCGAATATTTAGAATATAGTGCTATATATTCGTAATTTCGAATATTCACCATTTTTTTTCCATCAGTAACCTCCCTTCTTGCTTGTGGGCCAATGAGAAGGCTGCAATGTCTTTGTCTGAGCTTAGCAACCTCCCCAGCAGCTATTTTCTACAGTTTTTTAAAGTTCTGAGAGAGACAGCAGTGTCATTGCTGAGCTCTGTGCTTTCCACACTACATTAGATAGTTAGATAGTATATATATATATATATATATATATATATATATATAACAGATAGTTAGTGGGAGATAGTCAGTGTAGGTTATATCCTGATATAGTGTAGCTGATAGGTTCTGCTGTCCATACATACATGCAGACCTGCTAAAATGTGAAGTGTCACGTATTGCGCCAACATATTTGCATCATTAGTGCCAATTAGTGCAATCGTAAATATATTGGAGCACTTTAACTGCATATAAAGCCATTTTTAATGTTCTGCCATGCCAACCATTTTCTCCAGTCTCAGGAAACTTCTAGCAGCTTGGAAAATGTAGCAAAAGTGACCCATGCCTGTATTTCGCGCGCATTACGTGAATATTACATTGCCGATTTTTCACAATCAAGAAAGTAATCAAAAATTCATGAATTCACGAATATATGATGAATATTCGCCCAAATATTCGTGAAATATCGCAATTCGAATATAGCCCCTGCAGCTCATCACTACACATCACCACCTAGAGCAGTAAATTTAAAAAACAAGGAGTAGTAGCTGCTAAAGGTATTGTGTTCAACTTTCTAAGTGCATACTCAGGCAGAATTCTGATTAGGGCATGTAAGGCACAAGAAATTCTCTACAGCTGCTGCACTTCCCCTGTGAACGAAACTGATACAGAGAAAATAGGAAAATTCATAGGCGCAGCTGGCAAAAAGAAATCCAGTTATTCCATGATAAATGGATAAAATATTTATTGACAACGCTTTTCATCACTGGTCTGGTATTGTAATTATTGTATTTTGATCTTACTGCCTATGTGAAAGTCATTACAAATTAGTTGACTATTATACATAAACATGTGTGATTCCCTTCCAGATCTGGACTCAAAGGCTAATACCTAGTTCCTTAACCGCTTCAGGACCGCCGTACGCAGGATTGCGTCCTGCGGGCGGTCCTGTTCTTCTGATCGGACGCGCCGGGGCGTCATCTCGCGAGACGCGAGACTTCCTGTGAACGCGCGCGCGGGCGCGCGCGCGTTCACAGCGTCTGGCGTCTGAAGAGTTGTACTACAGCCTGCCAGCGATGATCAATCGCTGGCAGGCTGTAGATGCGATATAAATCGCATCAAACAGCTATATCAGACGCTGTTTTATGAACAGCGTCTGATATAGCTGCTACCTGGTCCTCTGGTGGTCCCATTTTCTGGGATCGACCACCAGAGGACCAGGTAACTACAGTAAAGTTGCACCAAACACTACACTAACCCCCCCACCCCCTCACCTATTAACCCCTTGATCACCCCATCTAGACCCCCTGATCACCCCCTGTCATTGATCACACCCCTTGTAAGGCTCCATTCAGACGTCCATATGTGTTTTGCGGATCCGTGGATTCACGGATCCGCGGATCCGATCCGCGGATCCGATCTGCGGATCCGATCCGCAGATCCTCAAAACACGGACACCGGCAATGTGCTTTCCGCATTTTGCAGATCCGCACATTGCCAGAACTATATAGAAAATGCTTTTCTTGTCCGCAATTGCGGACAAGAATAGGACATGTTCTATATTTTTGCGGAACGGAAGTGCAGACTCGGAAGCGCGGATCCGTAATTCGAATCCGAGCGGGACAAAGTCTGTCCCCATAGAAATGAATGGGTCCGCAATTCCGCTCCGCAAACAGAATTGCGGACGTGTGAATGGGGCATAAGGGTCCCCTATCACCACCAGTTAGTTAGCTACTTGTTAGGTAGCTAGCGCTCATCCCACCGCACCGCAGTCACTGATTTTGGCAGAGATTTATTCATCCACATTGATCGATGCGAATGAAGAAATCTGTGCCGCTCATTTTTTTTTTTTTCAGCGCAGAGGCTGAACGGAAAAAATCTCATTACCCGTATGCTCAATATACGGAGAATCGCAGAAACTCCTAATGCTGGCCATACGTGTAATGATTGCGGAGACCCTCAAAGGCCAGGGCAGTACAAACACCTCACATGTGACCTCATTTTACAAAGAAGACACCCCAAGGTATTCCGTGAGGGGTATGGTGAGTTCATGCAAAATTTTATTTTTGTCACAAGTTAGTGGAATATGAGACTGTAAAAAAAAAAAAAAAAAAACAATTTCCGCTAACTTGTGCCAAATTTTTTTTTCTGTGAACTCGCCATGCCCCTCACGGAATACCTTGGGGTGTCTTCTTTCCACAATGGGGTCACTTGTGGGGTATTTATACTGCCCTGGCATTTTAGGGGTGCTAAAGCGTGAGAATCCAAATGCGTAAAAATGGCCTGTAAAATCCTAAAGGTACTCATTGGTTTTAGGGCCCTTTGCATCTTGGCTGCAAAAAGTGTCACTCATGTGGTATCGCCGTACTCAGGAGAAGTAGGGCAATGTGTTTTGGGGTGTATTTTTACATATACCCATGCTGGGTGTGAGAAATATCGCTGTAAACGACAACTTTTTACATTTTTTATTCAAAGTTGTCAATATACAGAGATATTTCTCTCACCCAGCATGGGTATATGTACAAATACACCCCAAAACACATTGCCCTACTTCTCCTGAGTACGGCGATACCACATGAGTGACACTTTTTGCAGCCAAGATGCGCAAAGGGGCCCAAATTCCAACGAGTACCTTTTAGGAGGGTATTTTTACGCATTTTTCTTCTCACGTTTTAGGGCCCCTAAAATGCCAGGGCAGTATAAATACCCCACATGTGACCCCATTTTGAAAGAAGACACCCTAAGGTATTCGCTGAGGGGCATAATGAGTTCATGAAAATTAAACTTTTTGTCAAAAGTTAGCGGAAAGGGAGACTTTGTGAGAAAAACAATAAAAATCAATTTCCACTAACTTGTGCCAAAAAAAATATTCTATGAACTCGCCATGCCCCTCATGGAATACCTTGGGGTGTCTTCTTTCCAAAATGGGGTCACACGTGGGGTATTTATACTGCCCTGGCATTTTAGGGGCCCTAAAGCGTGAGAAGAAAAATGCGTAAAAATGCCCTGCTAAAAGGTACTCATTGGAATTTGGGCCCCTTTGCGCATCTTGGCTGCAAAAAAGTGTCACACATGTGGTATCGCCGTACTCAGGAGAAGTAGGGCAATGTGTTTTGGGGTGTATTTTTACATATACCCATACTGGGTGAGAGAAATATCTCTGTAAACTGACAACAACTAAAAAAATGTAAAAAGTTGTCGTTTACAGCGATATTTCTCACATGCAGCATGGGTATATGTAAAAATACACCCCAAAACACATTGCCCTACTTCTCCTGAGTACGGCGATACCACATGAGTGACACTTTTTGCAGCCAAGATGCGCAAAGGGGCCCTAAAACCAATGAGTACCTTTAGGATTTCACAGGGCATTTTTATGCATTTGGATTCTCACACTTTAGGGGCCCCTAAAATGCCAGGTGAGTATAAATACCCCACATGTGACCCCATTTTGGAAAGAAGACACCCCAAGGTATTCCGTGAGGGGCATGGTGAGTCCACAGAATTTTTATTTTTTGCCACAAGTCAGCGGAAATAGTTTTTTTTTTTTTTTTTTTAGTTTTTTACAAAGTCTCATATTCCACTAACTTGTGACAAAAATAAAATTTTACATGAACTCACCATACCCCTCACAGAATACCTTGGGGTGTCTTCTTTCCAAAATGGGGTCACATGTGGGGTATTTATACTGTCCTGGCATTTTAGGGGCCCCTAAAGCGTGAGAAGAAGTCTGGAATCCAAATGCGTAAAAATGGCCTGTGAAATTCTAAAGGTACTCATTGGTTTAGGCCTTTGCGCACCAGGCTGCAAAAGTGGCACACATGTGGTATCGCCGTACTCAGAGAAGTAGGGCAATGTGTTTTGGGGTGTATTTTATATATACCTATACTGTGTGTGAAAAATATCTCTGTAAACGACAACTTTTAAAAAATTTTATACAAAGTTGTCAGTTTACAGAGATATTTCTCTCACCCAACATGGGTATATGTAGAAATACACCCTAAAACACATTGCCCTACTTCTCCTGAGTACGGCGATACCACATGTGTGACACTTTTTGCAGCCTGGGTGCGCAAAGGGCCCAAATTCCAACGAGTACCTTTAGATTTTACATGGCGGCTCACAATTTAGCCCCGCCCAAAATGCCAGAACAGTAAACACACCCCACAAATGACCCCTTTCGGAAAGTAGACACCCCGAGGTATTAACTGAGGGGCATAGTGAGTCCGTCTGAGATTTCTTTTTTTTTGCCAGAAGTTAGCAGAAATTGAAACTTTTTATTTATTTTTTTCTCAGAAAGTGTCATTTTCCGCTAACTTGTGAAAAAAATGAAATGATACATGAACTCACCATGCCCCCGCGAATACTTTGGGGTGTCTTCTTTCTAAAATGGTGTGATTTGGGGGTATTCATACTATCCTGACATTCTAGCACCTGAAGAAACATGACAGGTGCTCAGAAAGTCAGAGCTGCTTCAAAATGCGGAAATTCACTTTTTTGCACCATAGTTTGTAAACGCTATAACTTTTACCCAAACCAATAAATATACACTTATTGGACTTTTTTTTTTATCAAAGACATGTAGAACAATAAATTTAGAGAAACATTTATATAGAAATGTAGTTTTTTTTAAAAAAATTTTACAACAGAAAGTGAAAAATGTCATTTTTTTGTAAAAATTTCGGTAATTTTTGATTAATAGCAAAAAAAGTAAAAATGTCAGCAGCAATGAAATACCACCAAATGAAAGCTCTATTAGTGAGAAGAAAAGGAGGTAAAATTCATTTGGGTGGTAAGTTGCATGACGGAGCAATAAACGGGTAAAGTAGTGTAGTGCGGAATTGTAAAAAGTGGCCTGGTCTTTAAGGGTGTTTAAGCTAGGGGGGCTGAAGTGGTTAAAGGGATTCTGTCACCAGTTTTCACCCCTTTGAGCTAAACATATGCTCATGCTCAGGGTCTCTTCATGATTCCTAATGTGGGCTTATAAATGCGATCTGTAGCTTAGTTTTGCCAAAAAACAGGTTTTACTAACCTGTCAATCATAAAAATAAGGTGCCCAAGGGGAGGTCCAGGGATGCAGGGTGCCCGGCTGCAGCCATCGCCGTTGGTGCCCAGTGCCCCCTTCCCAGAGTTCTGCGCCGCCTCTTATTTCTCTGTGCCGCCTCTATCTCCCTCCCTCCCCCTCCTCCCGCTATGAGATGCCGTGCGTGCGCACAGGCTCAGCCTGATGCGCACGGACTGCTGGCATCGGCTTCTTTTAGCGAAGTGCGCATGCGCCGGCACTTTGCTAGAGAAGAAGCATCCAAGCAGTCCGTACCGGCGCATCAGGCTGAGCCTGTGCGGATGCGCGGCATCTCACAGCAGGAGGAGGGGGAGGTGGCACAGAGAAGTAGGAGGTGGCGCAGAACTCTGGGAAGGCAGCGGTGGGCACCAACAGCGATGGCTGCAGCCGGGCACCCTGAATCCCTGGACCTCCCCTTGGGCACAGATCTCACAGGCTGTCACGGAATGCAGCCACGATGCCTAAGGAAGGCAACGGGCTGCCTTCCCTGCCATCGGGTCCCCGTCATAACAGTGCGGGGACCCAATGGCAGCTCCCTCCATCATCAACACATCACACTTGCCGTGTTCAGCGCTGACTGCGGCAGTGCGAGGGTTCAGCTATCAGTGACTGCCGGACCCCTGCCGCTAGTCGGGGGGCGTCGCTCCACACCCGCCAGACCACCATACAGTACATGTACATCACTGGTCTTTAAGTCTCGGCCAGATATGACATATTTGTACGTCATGGGTAGAGTTGAGCCAACCCGAACTGTATAGGGGTGTTTTGGGGTGTTCAAAAAAGTTCGGGTTCGTTGTTCGGCGATTTCTTCCCGCTTTCCGAAGGGATGCACAGCAGCCAATCAGCTAGCGTTTTACTTCTCGTCCTAAGAAGCTATCACAGCCATGCCTATAATGGCATGGCTGTGATTGGCCAAGTGCAGCATGTGACCCAGCCTCTATTTAAGCTGGAGTCACGTAGCGCTGCACGTCACTCTGCTCTGATTAGTGTAGGGATAGGACGCAGCTGTTGTGAGGGCGAGATTAGGCAGGGAAAACTCAGCAAAAACACCTAATGAAGAGATCGATATACAGCTGTGAATCATTCAACTTCTGCTAGTTAATTGCTCACTGGTTTTTAGACTGCACAGAGCGTTTTTCTGTCACTTTTTTCTGGGGTGATCGGCGGCCATTTTGTGTCTTGTGGGGCACCAGCACAAGCTGCCACAAAGTCCATCAATCCATCAATACTAGTTTGTTTT
The DNA here is from genome assembly GCA_033119425.1 of Bufotes viridis. NCBI lineage: Eukaryota > Metazoa > Chordata > Amphibia > Anura > Bufonidae > Bufotes > Bufotes viridis. The sequence goes on from CM065596.1 coordinate 73,731,681, forward strand.
GTTTTTTTTATATATCCTACATCAGGGGCTTGGCTGTGCTTATTGTCACCCCTAGAAACTCAGGATAGAAATTTCTATATTTTATTAAGGGGTTAAATTCAATTGCCAAATTAGCAATCCCCTAAATCTGGTGTTCCAGCTGTGGCTAGCCAAGTGTAATACTGTCTGCTGTCTGTCAAAGGATAGATTTTTTTTCTGTGGTGAAATTCAATTGCCAAAATAGCAATCCCCTAAATCTGGTATCCCATCAGTGGCTGGCCAAGTTTAATAGTGTCCGGCAAAGGATATATATTTAGTTCTGGGGTGAAATTAAATTGCCAAAATAGCAATACCATAAATCAGTGGTTTCAGCTGAGGCTGGCCAAGTTTAATAGTGTCCGGCAAAGGATATATTTTGTTCTGGGGTGAAATTCAATTGCCAAAATAGCAATCCCCTAAATCTGGTGTCCCAGCAGTGGCTGGACAAGTTTAATAGTGTCCGGCAAAGGATAGATAATTTTCTGGGGTGAAATTCAATTGCCAAAATAGCAATACCGTAAATCAGTGGTTTAAGCTGTGGCTGTCAAAGTTTAATAGTGTCTGGCAAATGATAGATAATTTTCTGGGGTGAAATTCAATTGCCAAAATAGCAATCCCCTAAATCTGGTGTCCCAGCAGTGGCTGGCCATGTTTAATAGTGTCCGGCAAAGGATATATTTTTTTCTGTGGTGAAATTCAATTGCCAAAATAGCAATACCGTAAATCTGGTGTTCCAGCTGTGACTGGACAAGTTTCATAGTGTCCGTCAAAGGATATATTAATTTCTGGGGTGAAATTCAATTGCCAAAATAGCAATCCCCGAAATCTGGTGTCCCAGCAGTGGCTGGCCAAGTTTAATAGTGTCCGGCAAAGGATATATTTTGTTCTGGGGTGAAATTCAATTGCCAAAATAGCAATCCCGAAAATCAGTGGTTTCAGCTGTGGCTGGCCAAGTTTAATAGTGTCCGGCAAAGGATATATATTTTGTTCTGGGGTGAAATAAATTCAATTGCCAAAATAGCAATACCATAAATCAGTGGTTTCAGCTGTGGCTGGCCAAGTATAATAGTGTCCGGCAACGGATGGATTTTTTCTGTAGTGAAATTCAATTGCCAAAATAGCAATACCCTAAATCAGTGATTTCTGCTGTGGCATGACAAGTTTTATAGTGTCCGTCAAAGGATAGCTTTTGTTCTGGGGTGAAATTCAATTACCAAGAGAGCAATACCTTAAATCTGGTGTTCCAGCTGTGGCTGGCCAAGTTTAATACTATCCGGCAAAGGATAGATTTTTAATTTTTGGGTGAAATATTACCATTTTTGCCAGGTACAAACCCCTGCACTGCATAACTGACAGGGAACTTACAATTGGCGGTTACATTCTTGCATGAAATAAAGCCATTTTGGGCTGTGAAGCCAAAGGTAGTCGCCAATAACTGTTTTTTTATTTTACATTTTTTTAATAAATTAGTGTAGACCCCAAAACATTGGGAAAATATAAAAAATAAAACAAAGTGTAAGTGCACGGTAATATAACAGTGGTTGGCTGAGGCCGGTATACATGTTTATTCTGCATAAGGTACAAACAAGTCCTGTGGGATCCATGCCTGGTTCTTTTTAATAAACAAAAGCTTGCCCACATTGTCTGCGGACAGGTGGCTTTGCTTGTCTGTGATAATGCCACCAGCCATTCTAAACACATGTTCAGACAATACAGTGGCTGCAGGGTAGGCCAGCACCTCCAGGCGTAAAGGGCAACCTCAGGATATGTGCCCAATTTGATAACCCACAAGTTGAATGGGGAAGACCCATTGGCGTAGCTAGAAATGATTGGTCACCACAGCAAATTTTTTTAATGGGGCCCCCCTCCCCCAGTAATTTTTGCGAAAACCCCTTCCTTTCATGCCGTCATGACTGTGGCTACTAAAGATCGCTCTCTCAGACCAGACCCAGCAGCTGTTCCATTCGCTTTCTACACTGTCTATACTGCCACTGTATATAATTTCATTGCATAATACTGTTAGTCCTCCTCCTCCTCCTGGATGGGCCCTTTCTAGGTCACGGCCCCAAAGAAGTTGCTTCCCCTGTAGCTATTCCCCTAGGCAGACCCATCAGTCAGTACGTGTACTGTTCCACCATGTTGCTGAAATGCTGCCTTCTGCTAAGATGTTCCAGTTCTGCTGGTGGTGCAGGTTGTTGTGGCGTGATGACAAAGCTTTCCCACATTTCGCCAATGCTAACCCAGCCATATGAGGTGCTGATGGTGACCCAGCTGCCCGTGAGCTGGCTTGGGTGCCTCCCTTCATAGAACACGGTTCCTCCTACTCCTCCTCATCCTACTTATCCTCCTCATCCTCCAGAACTGTGCCCTGGCTGGACAATTGTGTTCCAGGCCAGGGACTTTGTTGGTGCAGCAACCCACCCTTCGAGCCACTTGGATGTCACTGGCCTTAGGTTAAGGATAAGGCGTGTATATAGTTTTGTTGTTTATATAGTAAGTTTAGCTGCATTATAGTTATTTTAATATGTTTTGTAAATAGTTTGTTAATGGTTTGAGTGAAAGAGGGGGTGGGGGTGTTGTGTGTGTTCGATTAACTGAATTGATTTTCACTGTCTGGTGTTTAGGAATTTCTGCACCCCAAATTCAGCACATGTGGCAGGCAGGAGATGTGTGTCAAACCGGCTAGGCCCAGACCTGCTAGTATATTTTGCCCATTAGCGCACAACACCAGGCCGGGCTGGAGGCTCATTAGCACCAAACAATGGTCGGTCTGTTGCTCCCTGCCTGTCCACAACTCCTCCGCGGTGCGGGGTTTGTCCCACAAACGCATAAGTTTTAATACAACCTGCTGTCGTTTCCCCCTGGCTGTGCTGCTGTGGGTGGTGAAGGTGTTACGCTGAGTGGATGAGGAGGGGGTAGAGGAGGAGGAAGCCGAGAAGAAGGAGGAGGTAACAAGATACAAAGAGAAATGCCCAGCAATCCTCGGGGGCGGAACGACATTCACAAAAATGCTATCCACCTTTGGGCCAGCTTCTACATTTACCCACTGTGTTATGTGGATGTTGCCACAGATAGCGTTGCGCAGTGCACACTTTATTTTGTCCGCCACTTGGTTGTGCAGGGAAGGGATGGCTCGCCTGCAAAAGTAGCGGCGGCTGGGATACACGTACTGTGGGATAGCCACCGCCATAAGGTTTTTAAAACTGTCCACCAGACAGAATGACAGCTTTTCAAAGGACCAGGAAGTTTGAAATAAGGCATTCAGAGCCATGGGTAGGGGGGTACTTCCTCTTTCTATTTCTTTTTCTCTCCAGTGTTTGGGAGATGGACAGCTGATAGCTGAACACTTCCATGGGATTTGGTGGAGATGCTTGGTGACAATGACAGATGTGGTGGCGTTGCTGCCACATACTCTGTTTGCTGGGTGACAGGTGCCACTGTCACTCAGTTGGGCTTGTTTAGAATGTTTATTTATTATTTTTCTGTATTTTATTTTAAGTCATTTCCCTATTCACATATGTTTGCAGGGCATTTACCTACATTTTGCTGGCTTTTGCAGCCTTTTAGCCCTTTCCAGGGCTATTTTACAGCCATTTAAGTGCCCAAAAGTTCGGGTCCCCATTGATTACAATGGGGTTCGGGGTGAAGTTCGGGCCGAGTTCGGATCCCGAACCCGAACATTTTTGTGAAGTTCGGCTGAACTTTTCGAACCCGAACATCCAGGTGTTCGCTCAACTCTAGTCATGGGTCCTTATGGGGTTAACATATGATATTTGCAGAAGTAATGAGGGAAATTACAGAATTAGCAAATAGTCCACACTTATTATTCTTCCTCTTATGGTCCTATAAGATACTGTAGATATTATGAGTAGGTCAGGATGTTGTTTAATCAGGAGTAAAACATTGGGTAGAGTTTGGGTATCTCCTCTTCACCCCCCCATGATGTTTATTGTGTAAGGTTTGTCTCCAATTTCACTAATAGCGTCTTAAAACAGTGTTGAACGGCCGGGAGAAGTTTTTCACCATAATGTGTATGTAGTATGTTATACAGATGCATATAGATGGCTGCTCCCTCACCACTCATGAGTCTGCACCGTAGCTAATAATCCCTGGGGCTTGAGTCAGAGAACAAACAAGGTGTTCCATTGCAGCAAGTACCAAAGCATATTTTGTTAAAAAAGAGAAACAAAGAAGGCCAAACATTTGGTGCACATGACAATGTGGATGAGAATGGTATGGTTTGGCTGGTTGCTGATATGGAACATGCTAAGATGTTAAGGGAAAATTATAGAGCCGGAAATTCAAAAGAATAATGGCTTACACCAACTAGGCTGATTTGCTATGTTGGTTAAACCCAGTTAACTGGTTTAGTGACATAAAATGGTGTGTTGGTTGTTGATGTTACCTTTTTAAAAGGAATGAGATAATTGTGGCAATTCTAAATGTATCATTTCTGATTAAATTGGCAGTAAGGTCAGGAAGACGATGTTATCATCACAATTCACAACCCAACTGTAATTACAACCTGTATACTTAATGTGAATTATGGCAAAGCTATGGAGAAATTGTGAGAGAAGAATACATACCCGTTCATCATGCAGCTGCTGATTTACTGGATGATTTAAACAATCTAAACCCTGCTGCAAACTATATGAACATTAATGTGACAAAGATGGACCCCGATGAATATATAAAACTATTGTCCCCTGTGTTCCGGTGCCTCCCACTCCTCCTCCATCTCATCTGAGAGGGGATTTGGCAGAAGTACAGGAGCAAGAACCACTTGTCCAAGAGAATGAGCCACTTGTTCATGAATGGCTCGTTAGCCCTGATCTGTGGGATCCAGTCAGTATGTCGTCATGGTGGGGGGAGGGGGGGGTGGCATTCTCTGGATGTTTAAGTAAGCTGTGTTCAAGACGAGGAAAATGTGAGAGAAACTAATTTTAGTTGAACTCTGAGAAGGCTTCCATTTTCTCTCCTAACCCTCTTCTACTAGTAATCTGAATCTGAACTCACGAAGTGAGGTAAAAAAACTGTTTTTCTTTTAACCTAATTACAAAACTATAATTCATAGGAACAATAAGTAAATAAAGCTTAAATAGGAAATAAGTAATTGTAGGGCGGCTCACTCTGGCTGAAAAATTTGAATTAGGTGCTCAATCCAGTCAAAGCGTACCTAGCGCTTCTAGTATAGAACAATAGATGTATGGTTATAGGGATGACACTCTAGTCATAGGTTAGGCATGGAAATATCTATTTATTAAATCAAGAAAAGCTTTGTGGCCAAATAACATAAAAACAATAAGGTTAAAATGTGTAGATATACAAACAGGTAAATAGGACAGAAGATATATCTCTAATACCATGCGCAGATATAAAAAGAAAAAGGTTATCAAATTGTGAAAAATTATAAAAAATGGAAAATAAAAAATAAAAAATAGAAGATAAAAAATTGAAGATAAAAATTAAGGTATTGTTCTGACAGTCCAACTAGAGATATGTTTAAACCTCCAGTCAAATGATACAATCTCCAGGAATGAGTAGAGTAATCAGTCCCTCCTAAATTACTTGTATGGTAAATGTTCACTTTCAATCAATAGCCCATATAATTGTAATCCCGTAATTTGTTGAATGTTGAGATAATATTACGATAATGTTGGTAAGTTTCAGCAAACAGGAATAAGGGCAAAAAGTATGTTGTTACTATTAGTACGCTACCCTCCTGGTGTCTAGTGGTAGGATGGTGATCGGCTCATGGCAGGAGGATGGCATCCTCGTGTAGTCCACCCGCCCGTGGGGCTGGGTGCTCTGCCTTGTGGTCACGTCACTTGACGTCACTCCCGCTCGATCGCACTCCAGCTCCAACTCAGTAGGCGTTCCACGTGGAGTCTGATGGCGGGAAAACTGTAAAGATCTTGAAGATAGGTATTTGCTCCGGAGCTTTGAGTTGGTAGGATCCTTTCTGGTGTAGCTAGCTAGTTTGAGTAAGGCGAACTTAATACCCCCAATATGGTGGCGGCAGCGGGCCCTCCCCTCCCTATAAGTGCGGCTGCCGGCTGCGGAGGCTCACTGCGGGTGCTGTGGGTGGAGGCTTGATGGGGGGGTCCAATTCAAAGTTTGCTCTGGGGCCCATGGAATTTAGTTACGCCACTGCATACACACATGCCAATTTTCTGTTTTCTATTTCTAAACAATAGTTTTATTTAGATATTTTTCTCATTTCACTTCACCAACTTACCAATACTTTTGCAAGGCACTGTAGATGCATGGCAAAATTTCATAATATATGACATTTAATCTTTACATTTTAGCACATAGCTGTCTTAATTAACATCTGTATTCTGTCCTTTCACTCCTGATTGGTTGCTTTAATAAATACTTGCGATTAGACATATTAAAATTGATGGCCAAAGGGGTGGTGGTTAGACACACAATCTACAACCAATAAAATTTACTCTATGGGCGTTGCCTAACAAAGAATCCTTCAACCAGCAAATTGTCTGGGGCTTTGATTCTTAGGTTGACAGCATCCCCTGACACAAATCAATTTGAATCCCACAGACAAGCGAGGTGTAGTCCCCTAATTTAGGACTTGTCCTAAATTGCAGCCACTCTTCATCAGGCCCATGCATTTGAAAGTTTTCTCGGGGGCATTCACACGACCGTATAAATGAATCCGCATCCGTTCCGCAATTTTGCGGAAAGGGTGCGGACCCATTAATTTCAATAGGGCCGCAAAACATGCGGACAAAATAGGCATTCTCTTTATAGCGCCGGCCATGTGCGGTCCGCTAAATGCGGAACACACATGGCCGTTATGCGTGTTTTGCGGATCCGCAAACACTTACGGTCATGTGAATGCACCCTTACTTTTTCAACTGTTTGCCACCTCCAATAACCAGGCTCTACACAAAGGCACTAACTCCACAACAGTATGCTTTCTCCCACTGGTAAAAAGGGTAACCCTTTTCATTATGCTATAACTTTCCCATGTGCCATATAATTTTTTTAAGTCTTCTCCCTGGCCTTTGTTTAGGCTTCAGCCTAAATACTGAGTGTAAAAAAAAAAATACCCCTTTCTGACGGAAGTGTCCCTTTAAACAGTTTCAGCTTGTTTTAAACTATTTTTCACATCTTTTATAAGGGGCTTTACAGAAAATGCTGGAATGGGAAATTACAATACAAACTTTTTGTGGTACAGTCATTTCCCACTGGATAGCCCCTTTAATTAGATTACATTACATTTAGGGCAGCTTTACATGGAATTCGGTTGTCTTTATTCATTTTTACTGAGGAAAAATATAACAGCTCAATAGCAAAATAGATTTGAATAAATTATGTATTTATACTGTGCCTTAAGCTAGTGCATATGCTGAGAAGTAAAATGTCTATTTATTTGCATCTAATAAAATATATTGGATTAGGGAAGTCTCATTACCAACAAACATGATCATTATTTTTTCAGTGAAGTAAGGAAATTAGCAAACACCCTGATCAATGCCAAATCCAATTACTGTAGAAGGAAGTGGTTTCAACAGCGAAACAGCATGAAATCTTTAGGTTTAAGAAGACAGACTTAACAACAAAAAAATGATGACAAATAGCAAACTTTTGAGACTATTATTGCTATTTGCCATAATTTTTTATCTACAAAACAAATCAACTACATTTAAAGGGCATTAGAGCTGAGCGAACCCGAACTGTATAGTTCGGGTTCGTACCGAATTTTGAGGTGTCCGGAACCCGGACCCGGACCCGAACGTTTTCAAAAAAGTTCAGGTTCGGGTCCGTTGTTCGGCGATTTCTTACCGCTTTCTGAAGGGCAAAACCACTTAATGAAGTAATAGATCTACAGCTGTGGATCATTCAACTTCTGTTAGTTCAATGCTCACTGGTTTTTCGGCTGCCCAGAGCGTTTTTCTGTCACTTTTTTCTGTGCTGATCAGCGGCCATTTTGTGATCTTTTGGTGCACCAGCACATGTTTTGAACTGCCACCAAGTTTAACATATATTTTTGGGTTCAATAGTAGGCTTTTATTTTTGCAATATTCTACATCAGGGGATTTGCTTATTGTCACACATTGAAACACAGTATAGAAATTGCTATATTTTATTGAGGGGTGAAATTCAATTGCCAAAATACGAATCCCCTAAATCTGGTGTTCCAGCTATGGCTGGCTAAGTTTACTACTGTGCGTCAAAGGATAGATTTTTTTCTGGGGTGAAATTTAATTGCCAAAATACTAATCCCCTTAATCTGGTGTTCCAGCTGTGGCTGGCCAAGTGTAATACTGTCCGTCAAAGGATACAATTTTTTGTGGGGTGAAATTCAATTTCCGAAATACCAATCCCCTAAATCTGGTGTTCCAGATGTGGCTGGCTAAGTTTAATACTGTACGTCAAAGGATAGATTTTTTTCTGTGGTTAAATAAAATCCCTGAAATTGAAATCCTAAACATCTGTGCTTTCCACTGTTCTTCTCCAACTACTACTGTCCACAATAGGGTATATTACATTCAGCGTGTCAGCGTCTAAATACAAGGCCTGAAAAATAAATCCTCTATATTTGCACACGCTACTTTGCATCTCCAAGTGTATTTATGTCCGTAAAAGGGTATATTACACTCAAGGTCTAAATACAAGGCCTGAAAGCGTTATCCTCTATATTTTCACACGCTATTGTTCATCTCCAAGTGTAATTCTGTCCGTAAAAGGATACCTTTCAGCCAGGGCCTAAATACTAGGCCTAAAATTGATATTCCCCTAAGGCCTCATGCACACGGCCGTTGTTGTGGTCCGCGTCCGAGCCGCATATTTTGCGGCTCAGGCGCAGACCCATTCACTTCAATGGGGCCGCAAAACGAACCATAAAACACCAACAGTCGTGTGCATGAGGCCTAAATCTGTGGTTTCTGTTAGTCTATTAGTCTAATACGCTACATAAATAGATAGCTAGATAGTGTTAGGTGCCTGTAAATAAAGGCCTTAATTTGAACTCTGTACATTGGGCCAAAAAAGTTTTTCCTTATTGTGGTGAACAGTAACAATGAGGAAAACATCTAATAAGGGAAGCGGACATAGTCGTGGTGGTATTAGTGGAACCTCTGGTGCTGAGAGAGGAGGTGGCCATTCTTCCACAGCTACACGTCCTAGTAAACCAACTACCTCAGGTCCCCGTAGCCGCCAGAATCTACAGCGATATTTGGTCGGCCTAATGCCGTTCTATGGATGGTAAGGCCTCAGCAAGTATAGGCGCTAGTCGATTGGGTGGCCGACAGTAGATCCAGCAGGTTTACATTATCTCCCACCCAGTCTTCTGCAGAAAGCACACAGGTGGCGCCTGAAAACCAAGTCCATCAGTCTGTCACATCACCTCATGCATATCAGGGAACCTGTCTGAGCCTGAAGTTATGCAGCAGTCTCTTATGCTGTTTGAAGAATCTGCTGGCAGGGTTTCCCAAGGGCATTCACCTAGCCCTTCCCCAGCAGTGGAAGACATAGAATTCACTGACGCACAACCACTTATGTTTCCTGATGAGGATATGGGAATACCACCTCAACAGAGTCAGCATGTCTCTGATGATGACGAAACACAGGTGCCAACTGCTGCGTCTTTCTGCAGTGTTCAGATCGAACAGGAGGTCAGGGAGGAAGAATGTGTGGAAGACTATGCAGGGGACGATGAGGTCCTAGACCCACATGGAAAGAAGGTCGTGCCACTGACTTTCAGAGTTCAGAGGAAGAGGCAGTGGTGAGACCGAGCCAACAGCGTAGCAAAAGAGGGAGCAGGGTGCAAAAGCAGAACAGCCATCGCCAAGACAGTTCGCCTGCTACTGGCCAACGCCACCAGGGACCGAGCAAACCAAAGGCAGCTTCAAAGAGTTCCCTGGCATGGCACTTCTTCACACAATATGCTGATGACAAGACCCGAGTGGTTTGCACGCTGTGCCATCAGAGCCTGAAGCGAGGCATTAACGTTCTGAAACTTAGCACAACCTGCATGACCAGGCATCTATATGTGAGACACGGGCTGCAGTGGAATAAGCACTTTCAAAACCAAGAAAGGGCTCAGGCCCCTCCTGCTCCATCTTCTGCTGCTGCCTCGGCCTCTTCCTCCGCCTCGGGAGGAACGTTAGCACCTGCCGTCCAGCAAAAAGAGTATGTGCCACAAACACCACCGCCTCTGTCACCAATCGTCTCCACCATGTCACATAGCAGCGTTCAGCTCTCCATCTCACAAACCTTGGAGAGAAAGCGTAAATTCCCATCTAGCCACCCTCGATCCCTGGCCCTGAATGCCAGCATTTCTAAACTCCTGGCCTTTAAAATGCTGTCATTCAGGCTGGTGGACACAGACAATCATAAACCGCTATAAAGCGTGAATAACATTATAGCGGTTTATGATTGTCTGTATTGCATGGTTATGTGGCCTTAATTTTTGAGGTTAACCTTGACCTCTAGCCCTACCGTTGGCTAATTACTTAGCTCTTATTCATTTGCATGGGGGCTATATAGCATCAGTGGTTGGTTTGTGGGTTCTGTTCCTGCGGTTCTCTATTGCACAAATCTTGTGTATATTTGTCATTTACTTGTTAATAAACATTTATATTTTTGTACAATTTCTGCTTGTGCCCTTTTCTGCTCTTTTTGGGCGTTTGTAGGCTATAGTGTTTGTTCGTTGGCACAACCGCGGATAAGATACATTGGGGCAATTTGTAGGTGTATATGGTGGACACAGACAGCGTCAAACAGCTCATGGCGGTGGCTGTCCCACAGTACGTCGTTCCCAGCCACAACTACTTTCCCAAGAGAGCCGTGCCTTCCCAGCACAACCAAGTATCGGATAAAATCAAGTGTGCACTGCGCATTGCCATCTGTGGCAAGGTCCACCTAACCACAGATACGTGGACCAGTAAGCACGGCCAGGGACGCTATATCTCCCTAACTGCATACTGGGTAAATGTAGTGGCGGCTGGGCCCCAGGCAGAGAGTTCTTTGGCGCACATCCTTCCACCGCCAAGGATCGCAGAGCATCATTCTTTGCCTCCTGTAGCTTCCTCCTCCTACTCGGCTTCCTCCTCCCCTTCTTCCACCTGATCATCCAGTCAGCCACACACCTTCACCACCAACTTCAGCACAGCCCGGGGTAAACGTCAGCAGGCCATTCTGAAACTCATATGTTTGGTGGACAGGCCCCACACCGTGCAGGAGTTGTGGCGGGTGTGGTAAGGTGCAAGGTGTCATATGTGATGGCAGGTACGTGTCACCGAGGTTGCTGGCCTCGGTGAGGTGAGAGCCGGGTTTTTGTCTGCAGCAGCTAGTGCTGTTTGACTTTGTTAAATAGCATGGCTGCAAAGCCGATCCGGGCCGGCTCTTACTGGGAGCAGCTAAAGAGTAGGGTGGGTGGCTGCTCCCCACGGTCCAGTCCATGTTTTGGGCTGGATATAAAACGCAGCCAGCAGCTGTGTCTGGGGAGTGTGATTATCCTGGAGCTGCTAACAGGGCTGGGAGTTCTCTGTCCAGGAGGAAAGAGCTCAGCAAGGAGGTGTTTTGTTCCTGGCTACCTGAAGCTGGATTCTCCTGCGGCTGGGCCGACAGCGTGGTGCGAACCTGCACCTACACCTCCCAGGTGACTGAACCTGTGTTGGACTGTTTTTGTTTGGCTACGTTATTTCCGTTGTGTGTGAACTGTCACCAAGAGACTGTTTTTCATTTTGTGTGCAAGTGTGAATAAAACACTGTTTGTTGCACAATCTGGACTCCTTGTTTTGCCTCTAAACTGCACCCGCACCGCTGTCTACCAGAGCGACTCCCCACATTTGGTGTCGGATGCGGGCATGCGCAGTGAGGCTGGCGTGAGCGCCGAAGTTTTGTTTTTCTAAAGTGTATGGAATATATTAAGCCAGCAAAGCTGCAAGCAGGAGTTTCTGGCAACATGGAGGCTGCTGTGAAGGCTCTCATAGAGGCTAACGTGCAGCAGCGGGAGACCAACCAACTACTGCTACAACATGTGATGGCGTTACAGGCGGCAGGAGCGTCCCACCACGTCCAAGATGCCCGGAAGCGGTCCGTGCGGCGATCCCAAAAATGACCCCCGCAGACGGCGTTGAGACGTACCTGGCGGTTTTTGAGAAGGTCGCCGTGAGGGAAAAGTTACCCCGTGACCAGTGGGCTGAGGTGGTCGCTCCGTTCCTGGCTTCCGGACCCCAGCAGGTGTTTTTCGACTTGTCGGATGACCAAGCGGCAGATTATGACACTGTGAAAGGAGAGGTCCTAGCCAGACTGGGCGTGAACGTGCTGGTCCGCGCCCAAAGAGTCCACCAGTGGGACTTTAAAGCGACTGAACCCGCTAGGCCGCAGTTCTACGATCTGCTGCACAGGCTGCAAAAGTGGCTGCAGCCCGATCTACTAAGTCCCACTGCCATGCTGGATCGACTGTTGGCGGACATCTTTTGGAGGGCCCTGCCTTATCCCCTCCAGCACTGGATCGGCCAGGTATCGCCCACCAATGCCCTGGAGATGGTCGACCTGGTGGAGCGCTACGAGGCCACCAGAAACCTGCAGGGGACTCTTGCGGGGAAGGGGTCAGTCAAACCCCGGAGGCCTCTGCCCCAGTTCCGGCGTCCGGCGACAGAGCGGCCTGCCCGGAATATACCCCCTGCGAGTCCGCCTCCGTGGTATGCTGGAGGTGTCAGGAGCCAGGCCACATCAGGGCCGACTGTCCGCATCGGGATGAGCCGATGGATATGAACTACGGGAGTCGTCACTCCCTGTATGCACGGAAGCTGTGCGCAACTGGCACCCGTGAGGTGCAGGACCATAACCACCTGTGTCAGGTAGAGGTGGGAGACTCTCTGGCGGTGGCTCTGCTGGACTCCGGGAGTTTAGTCTCCCTGGTAAGGGCTGCACTTGTACGGCCTGCGGAGTATACTGGCCGTAAAGTCGGGGTCCTGTGCATCCACGGAGACCTGAAAGACTATCCCACTGCACTAGTGACTTTGTCCACAGCGGCTGGTAGGTGGACCCACGAGGTGGCTGTCGCTACTAAACTCCCACACGAACTAATACTTGGGAGGGACTTCCCGGTTTTCCGGCGCTGTGGCCGGCAATAAAGGTATCTGAGGGACCCGAGACAGGGGTGACCCTAGTAGAGTGGCCTGATACCGCTGGAAGGCCAGAACCCTGGGAGCCCGAGTCTGAAGGGCCGGCGGTAGGGGTGACCACTGCTCCAGCGGTAGAGGGGAGACAACCCCACTGAGTGTAATGGTGGGAGACACGGAGGACTTGCCACCGGGACCTGAGTTGGCAGACCTCAATGTCTCCGGGGAAAATTTTGGGACCGCACAACACCGGGACCAAACCCTAACCAGGGCCTGGGAGAATGTGCTGGAAATTGATGGGAAACCCCAGAAACCAGGGGCTGAATTAATGTTCCCACGGTTTATTGTTCTGCAGGATATGTTGTATCGGGTGAACCAAATCCGAGGCGAACCTGTTGAACAGTTGGTGGTGCCCACAGCGTATCGCAAGCTTGTCATGGAGCTTGCCCACCAACATGTTCTTGGGGGACACCTGGGGTGGCAGAAAACCCAGGACCGCATACTGCAGCGATTTTATTGGCCCAGTGTGTTCAAGGAGGTAGAGAATTATTGTAAGTCCTGTCCGACCTGTCAGATAACTAGCCCCCAGCCACATTTCCGTAGTCCCCTGGTACCTCTGCCAATTATTGAAGTACCGTTTGAGCGAATCGCGATGGATTTAGTGGGCCTGTACCAAAGTCTGCCAGGGGCCACCAACACATTCTGGTAGTTCTCGACTATGCCACTCGGTATCCGGAGGCGGTGCCTCTGCGACATACCTCAGCTAAGCTCATTGCCAAAGAGTTAATGGAGATGTTTTCCCGTGTGGGCCTGCCAAAAGAGGTTCTGACAGACCAAGGGACCCCTTTTATGTCCAAAGTAATGAGGGAACTGTGTAAATTGTTGCGTATAAAGCAGATTACGGACGTCCGTTTACCATCCGCAAACAGACGGTCTTGTGGAGAGGTTTAACCAAACTCTAAAAAATATGTTAAAGAGGGTGGTGTCTAGAGATGGGAAGGACTGGGATCTGCTTCTGCCCTATCTCATGTTCGCAGTGCGAGAGGTGCCCCAGGCCTCTACTGGGTTCTCGCCCTTCGAACTGCTTTATGGCAGACACCCTCGGGGCCTGTTGGATATCGCCAAGGAAGCGTGGGAACAACAGCCTGTCCCCCACAAAAGTGTCATTGAGTATGTCGCCCAAATGCAGGACCGGATGGAAAGGGTGTTGCCCTTGGTCCGGGAGCATATGGAGGCAGCGCAACAAGCCCAGAGTAGGGTGTACAATCGTCAGGCTCGGGTGCGGGACTTCAATCCGGGAGATCGGGTTTTGGTTCTGGTACCCACCCTTGACAACAAATTCCTAGCTAGGTGGCAGGGCCCCTATGAGGTGATCGAGAAGGTAGGGAAGTAAATTACAAAGTACACCAGCCAGGGCGGCGCAAGCCGGAGCAGGTGTACCACGTGAATTTACTTAAGCCGTGGAAAGATAGGGACACAGCCGACGACCACAGCCCCCGGCCAGGGCTTCTAGGTGAAAGGGTCCAGCCCCACAGTTCGAGGCCTGTGAAGCAGTAACCACGGTAAAATTGCAGACAGCCTGTCTTCCAAACAAGTTCAGGAAGTCAGGGAGTTCATCAGTCGGAACACGGATGTGTTCTCGGACCTCCCTGGCCGCACGTCTCTCATCCAACATGACATCGTCACTGAGCCTCAGGCCAAGATCCGGTTAAAACCATACCGGGTACCCGAGGCTCGGCGACGGGCCATCGCGGAGGAAGTACAGTTAATGTTGAAGCTCGAGGTCATTGAGGAGTCGAAAAGTGAGTGGGCCAGTCCCATAGTCCTAATACCCAAGCCGGATGGGACGTTGCGGTTCTGCAACGACTTTCGCAAGTTAAATGAAGTATCCAAGTTTGGCGCGTATCCCATGCCCCGAGTAGGCGAGCTGGTTGAAAGTTTAGGACAAGCCCGTTATTTTTCTGTGCTGGACCTCACTAAAGGGTACTGGCAGGTACCCTTAACGAGTCGGCTAAGGAAAAACCGCATTTGTTACCCCGCAGGGCCTGTATCACTACAAGGTGTTACCCTTTGGCCTGCATGGCGCCCCCGCCACTTTCCAAGGTTAATGGACATAGTGCTGCGACCACATCGTCGGTGCGCCTCGGCCTACTTGGATGATGTAGTCATCCACAGCACCGACTGGGAAAGCCATTTACCCAAGGTGCAGGCGGTAGTGGATGCCCTGAGGAAAGCCGGACTGACCGCTAACCCAAAGAAGTGCTCCATAGGGTTAGAGGAGACAAAATATCTGGGATATGTAATTGGGCGGGAGTCATCAAACCTCAGGTAACTAAGGTAGAGGCCATTCGTAACTGGCCCCGACCGGTCACCACCAGGCAGGTAAAGTCGTTCCTGGGGATTGTAGGTTACTACATGAGGTTTGTGCCCCACTTTGCCACAATAGCAGCGCCATTGACAGACCTGTTGAAGGGGCGAAAGTCTGGGAGGGTTAGCTGGAGTGAGAAGGCGGAGGAGGCTTTCTCCGCGTTGAAGTCGGCCCTGTGTGGGTCCCGGTTTTGGTGACACCCGACTTCAACAAGGAGTTTGTCGTACAGACCGACGCCTCGGAGGTAGGCCTCGGTGCGGTACTGTCGCAGGAGGTCAACGGGGAAGAACATCCCGTTGTCTTCCTGAGCCGTAAGCTCAGTCCCGCCGAGTCCAGGTATAGTATAGTGGAGAGGAGTGCCTGGCTATCAAGTGGGCACTCGAATCTCTCCGCTACTACCTGTTAGGGAGGAGGTTCCGTCTGGTGACCGACCATTCCCCCTCAAATGGATGAGTCAGGCCAAGGAGAGGAATGCTCGGGTCACCAGGTGGTTCCTATCTCTTCAAAATTTCAAGTTTTCCGTGGAACACAGGGCAGGCCGCTTGCAGGGCAACGCAGATGCCCTGTCCGCGTCCACTGCCTCACGTGTGTTCACCCCTCAGGGTTGAACAAAGGGGGTATGTGGTAAGGTGCAAGGTGTCATATGTGATGGCAGGTACGTGTCACCGAGGTTGCTGGCCTCGGTGAGGTGAGAGCCGGGTTTTTGTCTGCAGCAGCTAGTGCTGTTTGACTTTGTTAAATAGCATGGCTGCAAAGCCGATCCGGGCCGGCTCTTACTGGGAGCAGCTAAAGAGTAGGGTGGGTGGCTGCTCCCCACGGTCCAGTCCATGTTTTGGGCTGGATATAAAACGCAGCCAGCAGCTGTGTCTGGGGAGTGTGATTATCCTGGAGCTGCTAACAGGGCTGGGAGTTCTCTGTCCAGGAGGAAAGAGCTCAGCAAGGAGGTGTTTTGTTCCTGGCTACCTGAAGCTGGATTCTCCTGCGGCTGGGCCGACAGCGTGGTGCGAACCTGCACCTACACCTCCCAGGTGACTGAACCTGTGTTGGACTGTTTTTGTTTGGCTACGTTATTTCCGTTGTGTGTGAACTGTCACCAAGAGACTGTTTTTCATTTTGTGTGCAAGTGTGAATAAAACACTGTTTGTTGCACAATCTGGACTCCTTGTTTTGCCTCTAAACTGCACCCGCACCGCTGTCTACCAGAGCGACTCCCCACACGGGGTATAGAACAACAGACCGACGAGTGGTTGCTGCCGGTGAGCCTCAAGCCTGGCCTCGTTGCAGCTCTGGGACTAGCCGGTTTGACGAACATCCCTTGCCTGGCGCATGTGCTGAATTTGGTGGTGCAGAAATTCATTCACAACTACCCCGACATGTCAGAGCTGCATCATAAAGTGCGGGCAATCTGTGCGCGCTTCCGGCGTTCTCATCTCATGCTCGCCTGTCTGGTCTACAGTGTAATTTCAGCCTTCCCGCTCAATGCCTCATATGCGACGTGCCTACCAGGTGGAACTCCACCTTGAACATGCTGGAGAGACTGTGCGAGCAGCAGCAGGCCATAGTGGAGTTTCAGCTGCATCACGCACGCGTGAGTCGCACTGTGGAACAGCACCACTTCACCACCAATGACTGGGCCTCCATGTGAGACCTGTGTGCCCTGTTGCGCTGTTTCGAGTACTCCACCAACATGGCCAGTGGCGATGACGCAGTTATCAGCATTGCAATACCACTTCTATGTCTCCTTGAGAAAACACTTAGGGCTGATGATTGAAGAGGATGTGGCCCAGGAGGAGAAGGAGGAGGAAGAGGGGTCATTTCTAACACTTTCAGGCCAGTCTTTTAGAAGTGGCTCAGAGGGAGGTCCTTTTCAACAGCAGAGGCCAAGTACAAATTTGGCCAGCCAGGGCACGCTACTGGAGGATGAGGAGGACAAGGATGAGGAGGAGGAGGATGAAGCATGTTTACAGCGTGGTGGCACCCAACGCAGCTTGGGCCCATCACTGGTGCATGGTTGGGGGGAATCGGAGGACGATGACGATACGCCTCCCACAAAGGACAGCTTGTCCTTACCTCTGGGCAGCCTGGCAGACATGAGCGACTACATGCTGCAGTGCCTGTGCAACCACAGCAGAGTTACCCACATTTTAACGTGTGCTGACTACTGCGTGGCCACCCTGCTGGATCCCTGGTACAAAGACAACGTGCCCACTTTAATTCCCGCACTGGAGCGTGATAGGAAAATGTGCGAGTACAAGCGCACGTTGGTAGACGCACTCCTGAGAGCATTCCCAACTGATACGGGGGGAGAAGTAGAAGGACAAGGCGAAGGCAGAAGAGGAGCAAGAGGTCGCCAACGCAGCTGTGTCACGACCAGCTCCTCTGAAGGCAGGGTTAGCATGGCCGAGATGTGGAAAAGTTTTGTCACAGCGCCACAGCTAACTGCACCATTCGGCCCAATTCAACTTCTGTGTCTCCAAATTGTCCACATGGCCAGAGCTAGCCTTTTATGTCTTGGAGGTGCTTGCCTGCCCTGCAGCCAGTGTATTGTCTGAATGTGTATTTAGCACAACAGGGGGCATCATTACAGACAAATGCAGCTGCCTGTCCACAGCCAATGTGGACAAGCTGATATTTATAAAAATGAACCAGGCATGGATCCCACAGGACCTGTCCATCCCTTGTGCAGAATGGACATTTATAACTGCCTCGCCCTCAACCAATGTGGACAAGCTGATATTTATAAAAATGAACCAGGCATGGATCCCACAGGACCTGTCCATCCCTTGTGCAGAATGGACATTTATAACTGCCTCGCCCTCAACCATACATTCTTGTACTCCAGGGCACTTCTTTAATGAATCCTCTTTTTTGTTTAATTGTACCATTATTTTGGGCAGCAACACCAAGTTGAATGAACCTCCCCTCTGTCTGGGTGCCAGGGGCCTACATTTCAGCTAATCGCCTGCTGCTTTGGTGCGTGACATTAACCTCTTTTTGCTGTCAAATGACCTGTCTGGGTGTCAGGGGCCTAAATAACTGAAAGTGGCCTGTTCCAATGGTGGGTAACATGATGCCTCTTTTGCTGCTATGGGACCTCTCTCCTCTGTCTGGGTGCCAGGGGCCTACATTTCAGATAATCGCCTGTTGCTTTGGTGGGTGACATTATCCTCTTTTTGATGTCGAAGGACCTCTACTCTGTTTGGGTGTCAGGGGCCTATATTTCGTTTAATTGCTTGCTGTCTTGGTGGGAGATATTAAACCCTTTTTACTGTCAAATTACCGCCCCATTGTGTGGGTGTCAGGGGCCTATATTTCGTTTACTTGCTTGCTGTCTTGGTGGGAGACATTTAACTCTTTTTACTGTCAAATGACTGCCCCATTGTGTGGGTGTCAGGGGCCTATATGTTGTTTAATCATTTGTTATCTTGGTGGGAGATATTAAACTCTTTTTACTGTCAAATTACCGCCCCATTGTGTGGGTGTCAGGGCCCTATATTTCGTTTACTTGCTTGCTGTCTTGCTGGCAGACATTTAACTCTTTTTACTGTCAGATGACTGCCCCATTGTGTGGGTGTCAGGGGCCTATGTGTCGTTTAATCATTTGTTGCTTTGTTGGTTGACATTTTCCTCTTTATACTGTCAAATGACCTCTACATTGTCTGGTTGTCAGGGGCCTATATTTTTTTTCATCGCCTCCTGTATTGGTGGGAGACATTAACCTCTTTTTACTTTCAAATTACCGCCCCATTATCTGGTTGTCAGGGGCCTATATTTCGTTTCATCGCTTGCTGCATTGTTGGGAGATATTAAACTCTGTATACTGTCAAATGACCTCTACATTGTCTGGTTGTCAGGGGCCTATATTTCATTTAATTGCTTGCTGCATTGGTGGGAGACATTAAACTCTTTTTATTGTCAAATGACTGCCCCATTGTGTGGGTGTCAGGGGCCTATATTTCATTTAATCGCTTGCTGCCTTGGTGGGAGACATTAAACTCTTTTTACTGTCAAATGACCTCTCCTCTGTCTGGTTGTCAGGGGCCTACATAAATGATAATGGCCTGTTCCATTGCAGGTTGACCTAAGGCCTGTGTTGCTGTTACGGGACCACTCTTCTCTCTGCTAGTGCAATGGTCCTCCTGAATTAGTAAATGAGGCCTGTGGCACTGCTGGGTTAAATTGTAACTTTCCTCTTTGTGGGTGCCATGGGTCTGAATCTGTGAATGTGGCCTGTGGCATTGCTGGGTGAAATCAATACTTTCTTGGCGTGATTTTAACTCTCCTCTTTGTGGGTCCTGTGGGCCTGAATGTTTGAATAAGGCCTGTGGCCCTGCAGGTAGACACGATTCCTTCTTGGCTGTGATGACAACTTCAACTCCCATGTATGGTTGCTATTGGCCTGAGTCTGTGAGTGAGGAATGTGACACTGCTGGCAGACATGAATCCTTCTTGGCTGTCCTGTGAACTTCAGCTCCCATGTATGGTTGCCATGGCCCTGAGTCTGTGAATGAGGCCTGTGGCACTGCAGGCAGACATGAATCCTTTTTGGCTGTGATGAGAACTTCAACTCCCATAGCATTCCCACCTGACGCCACCCCAACCTCCTATTCCACCTCCTCCTCCAAGTTGCCAATTGATATTGGTTAATTTTTATTTATTTTATTTTAAGTCATTTCCCTATCCACATTTGTTTGCAGGGAATTTACCTACATTTCGCTGCCTTTTGCAGCCCTCTAGCCCTTTCCTGGGCTATTTTACAGCCTTTTTAGTGCCCAAAAGTTTGGGTCCCCATTGACTTCAATGGGGTTCGGGTTCAGGGTCAAGTTCGGGTCAAGTTCGGATTCGGCCGAACTTCTCGAACCCGAACATCCAGGTGTTCGATCAAAGGGCATCTATCAGTAGATTTGTACCTATGAAGCTTGCTGACCTGTTGCATGTGCACTTGGAAGCTGAAGGCATCTGTGTTGGTCCCAAGTTCATATGTGCCCGCATGGCTAAGAAAAAGTATGTTTTAATATATGCAAATGAGCCTCTAGGAGCAATGGGGGCTCGATTTATAAGGACTAATTCATCTCGTCAAGCAGCAGTGGCGACTCTAGGATCAATATATAGGGGGGACACAGAAGACACACAGTCAAAAATGGGGGGGCACTAATAATTTTTACCAGCCAATCATACTACTGAAAAAAACTAAATAAGTATATATAAATAAGATAACAAAATCCGAGAGTATTGCGGTATGCAGAGATACATTTTTATTGTATTAAACCAAATACTTAAAAGACAAGCTTTTAAGAGTTTTCCTTTCTTCCTCAGTACACTTGAGTATTCAGAAACAATCTATTCCTAAGGGTGGGTTCACATCTGCGTTATGTCGTTCTGTTATAGGTTCTGTTTCAAATAGAATATAACTGAATGGCCAGATGGAATGCAAAACGGAAGCCTTTAAGAGGCATTCCGTTTTGCTCTGTCTTAATAGAAGTCTATGAGAAAGCATAACTGATCCGTCTGGGTCCCGTTATGCAAGACAAAAAACCAAGTCCTGCCTGATAACTGGACTAATCTGAATTGTGCTGAAGGGACTAAAATAAAAGCACAGTTTGGACACTAAAATCTGTTGTCTGCGAAGAAGTTGGTGATTATGACCCCCTAAATGATGTGATCCCTTACAATTGGTGGAGGATGTGGGCAATAACAGCAGCTGGTTGCTAGGGGCAACAACAGGACAGAAAAAGCAGGTGCTGATGAATGCTGCTTTGTGACTGTGAGAAGTTTAAAGCGACTGATGTCTGTGGTGCAGTGCTGAGATTGTCTACAGAGAGAGACACCTGGAGTCTGTGGTCTCAGATTAAAGTGGACGTGTTAAAAAATTAAAATTTCTTGGACCTGGACTGTCTGTTGCTATGGGATGGATGGAGGATCTCGCCGAGCAGCTTAGGCAGGCCAATCTGAAAGCTAACCAAAGGCACCTGAAGTGGCAACAAGAGCATGAAAAGCTCATGGAGCAATTTGACCGACCAAGAGCGTTGCGATTCTTAAGATTTCAAGTGTTTGAGACTTGGGTGTACAGAGTCCTAGAGAGGATGTGCGGAGCAGCAGTGTTGCGGTTGCTAGGTGCAACCAGCCACGACGGCAGGCAGCTGTTCTACAACAAAGAGAGCGCTGCTGGAGATGCCGTCAAGTCGCAACGTGTGCACCTGATTGTCCTATGGTGAGGAGTCAGGTAACCAGGAATCAACGGCTGGAGGTTACTAATCTCCAGGAGAAGGACGGTGACCTCGGGGAAGATGTTCCTGGCACTCCCTCATCGCCTGGGACTGCCGAGCCAGAGACGTCTGTGGGTAAGACTGTTACATTTTTTTTCTTGTGTAAAAGACAAAGTGACAGTGAGCACTGCTCTGGAGACTGGGCAGGTTGCTGACCAGTACCCTGGGGCTTCAGAAGCCAGGAACTCTGGTGTTAACCGGCGGCAGTTGCTATCTGCCGAGCCAGGAGGTGTTGAGACACCAGGACTGGAGACTGTGCTGCAAATGATAGATGTGCGGGACAGTCGTGCAGATAATAAGGACTCTCCGCTGGTTCTCACTAAGTGCGAGACTCCAGTGGGAACTGAAACTTATAAGTTTGGGGTTGCAAATAGGCTCATGCATGACCTAATGTGGGGCAATGGAGACACTTCTGTAGTAAGTAATGAAGCTCCTACAGAACCTGTACCTGTCCCTTTAAATGAAGGTGTAAGGGCAATGCAGATAGAAAGCGATGGTTTAAGTGAAATGACTATTGGAAACAATGGTGCAGACAAGGTGCCAAGTGAAGGTGCAGACTTTGTTAAAATGTATAATGATAATGTGATGTCATGTGAAATATATGATGATGATGACATCCCTTTTCTCTTGCAGGTTGTGCTCAGGGCAGAAGTGCCCCAGGTTGCTAAAAATGTGTATGATGAAAAAATATGTGATGATGTTGGGAGCACAGAGTGGAGCGAACCTACTGTGGTAAACGTGCCGCAAAGTGATGCAGTGTTAGAGGGTGTACCACACGTTCCAGAGGTGTATATTCAGTCTCCACGGGATTCTATGATTTTCAGGGAGGTGTCCAATGTGGGGATTGCCTCATCGGTGCTGCTAGAGGTCAGGATTGATAGACACGAGCGGTATATATGACTTATGTACTGTGACCGATAGCAACTCAGAGAGGGAAGCTACCATGTCAAGGTCTTGTGAAATTAAGGTAGTCACTATTAGTGACCAGACGATAGTTATACCTGACGTGACGAGAGTTAAGTGGGGAGATGTCAGCCTAGTGACTGAGACCTATATCCAGGCAGTGGTAGATGACCTGGCATGTTAGTACAGCTGTAATCAGGAAGATGATTTCTCTCTCTCCACACGGTCCCTAATGTTCCCTAATACGTTGGAGAAGGGACTAGCTGTCTTCACAGAGAAACTTAAGAAGGCTTCAGAAGGGTCAAAGGAGGAGACCCAGAAAGATATGAGTGAGCTGAAGGATCTACCCTCTGATATCCAGGTGAAGAGTAAAGGCTTAAAAGAAGCACAGAAAACTGCAGTAGACACAGACAAGGTGCTTAAAGGGTCCCTGGGTGGAACCCCCACAGGGTGTCCAAAAGAGAATCGTGGTACTCCCACAACTGCTGTTACACCAGAACAGAGTGAAGAGCAGCTGGAACAGAAGGCCCAAGAGTGGGGCACTGCTAGCAAGCTAGTGCAAAAAACTAAGACAACGACCAAGGCTCTCTCCTTGGCTAGTGCCCTTGAAAAAGCGCTTGAGAAGCGTGACGAATTTGAGAGCCTGAACAGGCAACTCAGAGCAGAGATGGAGGATCTCATGGGCTCAAAGGATGATGTCGAGAACGTCTATGAGTTGGAGAAGTCTCGGTGTGCTCTCGTGCGGAAGGTGAAAGAGAAGAAGCAACCTGAAGAGGAGGATTCTCTGAAAGAGGCCAAGAAGGCAGAGAAGATGGATGATCTTTCTGCTGAACCCGTTGATGGGGCTGATGTGGATGCAGAAGCCAAGAGACTCATGGCAGTGTGTAGCCAAGACTTGGCCATGCAAGACATTCCTTCAGCCAGCGGTCTGCTGGGGAAGAAATACGAGGAGACCAACACTCACCATGCAGATGCTGTCTACTGCTGTGAGGTGGCTATCCTAGAGCCTGCACCAGTGGAGAACAGTTTCCGGAGCGTACCTCTGGAGGGATTGCCAGAAGATGAAGAGTCTGATACGGACTCCGGTGTCTTGATGAGAAAGCGGAGGAGTTAAGAAGCCAAGTATATGATGCCGTGTCCAAGAAGGATGAGAAGGCTAATCAAGTGAATGAAGACTCCAAAACAGACTCAAAGGCTGAAGAAGCTAAGGCCGATGAGTTGGAGTGGGAGAAATCCTGGGATGTTTCAGAGATCAAAGATAAGGATGAAGAAGAGTCTGCTGAAGTGGGGAGTGCCACTGAAGAAGCAGAAGACTCTGAAATTGAAGCCAAACCTGACGGAACCTCTGTGGGGAGTAAAGGAAAAAGATGCTATCTGTTGATAAAATAAAGGGACAAAAAGAGGCGAGTCGTAAGAAGCGAGCACGGTTGTAGCAGCTGTGTAAGACAAAGAGAGAGAGAGATAAAAAAAATTGAAAGAGAGTGTCTGCCTGTCACATGGACATGGGAACCTCTTAGACATTATCTCTTGGGCAAGATGTCAGTGTGGGTGACAAACCGAGCTCTGATAGCATGGGTCTGGCAAAATAAAGGGAAGCCTGTGACGCTGACCACATCTTCCAGGGGGAACGTTGAGCTGGAAGGTGACAAGATAATTCAGATGCCCTGTCATGAGCATCCGGTTGGTATGTGTTCACCCCCACAGGTTTGAACGGGGGGGGGGGGGATATGTGGTGATGTGAACCATAAAAAAGTCCTGGAGGGGGGTATATCTCTTCCAGATTCCTCATCTGACTGAGGTGGGTGAAATCCAGGATAATGCTGGCTTCAGCAAACATAGTTGCTGGAGCTATTTTCTTTATTTATTCAGGGCTGGATTTTACTTGGGTTGGTATGTTTTGGCAGTGGGACCTCCCAATCCACCTTCCCCAGTCTGGGGCAGGTTTTTCCCTAGCAGGAAGGGATGTCCAGGTGAGGCCTGCTCTAATCAGGCTGGGATAAAGCACCTGCCAGGGTGCCAGTCTGGGGGAAGGAGAGTGTTTGTGAGTCCTGCGGAGGCTCTGGGTGGTCTCAGTTACAAGGGCTGAGGGGCCACATGGCTATGTGATGCCTGATACCTTCCCTGGGTGGACAATTTGCAGTTGTGAACTGTGCCCTATAAGTCAGGTAGGAACTTATTCATATATGTTAGTTAGAGCCCAGCCAGGCAGGCATTTATTTTGATTGTGTATGTGGGAACCGCAACTGATCCAGTGCCTGATAACTGGACTAATCTGTAGTGTGCTGAAGGGACTAAAATAAAAGCACAGTTTGGACACTAAAACCTGTTGTCTGTGAAGAAGTTGGTGATTATGACCCCCTGAATGATGTGATCCCTTACAAAGTTCATATGGAAGGAAATCAACTATTGTTGATGACATAGGTGATAAGTTACTGGCAATATATGCGTAAAAAAAGAACCTAGAAAAAAAACACACGACCGTAACAAGAAAAGGAATATATTATGCAAAGTTTTTAACATAGTGGTGTGGCAACTGATGTAACTGAGGGTTACTATACCTTGGGACATGGATAAATAGACCTTTTTTTCCTAAAGGTGCAGATTTGATAACAAAAAAACTGTCATCATGTCTTTTTGATTTGATAAAAACCTGTATTATGTCTTTTTCAAGAGCACTTTAAAAAATAAAAGCTGTGCTGTGACTAGTTGCTGCGTCCAAGACAGCTTCATAAATCTCCCCAAATGTATTATTATAGATTTGATTGATCATGAATTTAACCCAGGAGTATTTGGATAGTTTATAAACCTACTGATAAAAATCTAAGTTTAGTGTCTGGCCACACTCAACGGAATATGTACAGTATTTCCTGTAAGTAAAGAGTTATTCCCATCACTCAAATTGATGACCTATTGCTAGGAGGTGGACTTCCAGGACCTCCAGTAATCCTAAGATTTAAAGAGCTGCAGTGCTGATTAAGTATAGTGAGTACACTTTTCACATTATTTGCCAACCATACTGTCTTTGTATTTTGTACATTTTTTTTAGAGAAAAATAGGAAGCAGGAAACATGATTTAAAAATTTTTGCATTTTGTTTTAAGGCGGCTTGTACCATCATTAATATTCCCCTAATAAATTAATTCTCAGACTGTCCTGTGCATAGCCATGCCATATATGTGTACACTGAAACCCATCATGTCACTATAATGGCAGCAGCAAAGACTACAGTTTGATTTTGCACTTACTCCTTTCCTATGGCAATGGTTGATATTCTGTAGTACTATCTTAAATGTCTTAATAAAATGTTAATGCATTTGACATTATTGGATTGCGGAGTTCCTTTTATGCATGTATGCATAGATACAGTGTAGCCTGTTAAAGCAGCAGTCTGTGTCCGCTTGACATCTTAGTCCCAGGTTTGTGTATCCTGTGGCACAGGCACTTTTTTTGCTCTACCCTTCCCATAGAGCCTGGCAAGCCGATTTGCCCTGTCCCTCTATGCAGGCTGTAGCCTGCTTGCCGGCATGGCCTATCCTCTTCTGCCCATAGGACACTTGATCCTTCTGGCTCTTAAAGGGCTGGCATGCACCCCAATCATGCCATGCTGTTTCGCTGTGTTTTCTGTAGCTGGTCTCCTTGAGATAAGATATTATTTTGTTTGAGTAGTCTCTAAGGGATTGCTCCCGGTTAGCCAGATTCCTACTCCACACTGATGAGGGGCAACACCCAGAAACAGCGGTCTGTGAATGGATAACTTGCTTAGGTCTTCCCCGTCACATCCTTAAAGCTTGTAAAAGAGCGGGATCTTGACATAGGGGCCACTTAATATAGTGTATTTGGTGATCTCTGTAATGGAGACACCCCTTTGCTTGGTTTTCCTTCCTTTGAGGGATATCTGGCTTTCATTGTGTTGTAGACCCAATACTGGGGCTCCACATTTATTTCGCATATGCCTATGGCTAGTTACCTTGGGGTAATTAAGGCACCTTTCCCTCTGGTCAGATGCCTGAGCAATGGGATTAAAATACAGGTTCCCAAACCAAGTGTGGAATGGTGTTTCTACCAATGTCCCTCCCACTCCAGTAAAGTCAGCCCTAAATGGCAAATACCTTAATAACTGACTCCAATGCTTGGCCATGCAGATTCTACACATTATAGTTCTTTCTTTCTCTGAAGTACTTTAGAATAGAGATGATTTTATCTTTGTGGATCTCTCTGAGATAGTTATTCTCTGGTATATAAGCTTACTCCTCTGAGGAGTGAGCACATCTAGCTTTTCTCACTACCTCAGCTAGAAACTGAATAACTGAACTAATAATGGACCTAAGCTCATCTCCCAGCTTCCAACAGGAGCAGAGTCAGGATTGTTAACCCCAACTTACCCATACAAAGTTGTATGGGTTATACAATCTGCAAAGAAAATAAAATTGGGGGTTAGTCATCACATCCCAGCAGGTGCACGTTGCCATGGCTGGAAGCACAAAAGCAAAAAACAAACAATGCAACAGCACTCTGCAAACACAAATAAATACAAGAGTGCCATACTCACTATAGAAAATGTAAAATTCTAATGCTGCGCTATAAATGTGTGATTCTTGGCAAATACATTTTGTACAAAATTATTTGGCTATGTCCGTCAGCTTCAAGGCAATCATGGGTTACAATACAATGCACCAAAGCATTAAACAACAAAAACAATTAGCAAGTACCCTATTCTGGGCTACCACACTACTACAAAAGCAAAATCTAATTTTGAATGGTAAATTTCATAAATATTTATAAAAATGAAAAGGGGTTACCAGGAAATCTTCCTGCTAAGCTGTGCATGAAACACGGCTCAGCAGGTAGAACGGCAGAATCCCATTCACCATAATAGATCTCTATTATGGTGAATAGGACAATGGATCAAAAGGTCCCAGGTTCTAGCTCCCTATGGGGGGGCTAAAAGTTATTGTTTAAAAATAGTTCAAATCCCCCCCTTTCCCAATTTTACATATAAAAATATATTAAGATTAAATATATATGATTACCTATCAAGGCCTCAATAGGTTATTTCAAATATTTTATACAAATATAATAAATCAATATCTCAAAGTAAAACATTAATTGCTACATATACACTGCTAGGGAAGAAGATAGACAGATTTTCATTTATATTTTGTCCACTGTTTGTAATCAACGTCTAGTGATAAGGAACATCCATGGAAAGTTTTTTGATGTACAAAAAATTCAATAGAACTGGATCAATACCGATAATGGCGGGTGTGCTTTCTATAGTAGACTCAACCACAAAAATTTGCTTGAAAGACACTTCTAAAAATTAACTTTTAATCAATATTATAATAAAAAAACCACATTACCCTTTATTAATACAAAAAACTCCCCACTCCCTCTGGGTACATTTGCGGGTATAGCTGATATGACAATTGAGCTCGGGCACGCAGTAGCTGTCCCTACAGCAGCTGCCCTGTCTATGGCTCAGCCCGAGGGCACCCCCTAATGGTGGGGACCCCTCGTCCTCGTGCCTGTCCTGCCTTACCCTGCAGCCGTCCCTAAACCTGCGTGATCCCCGCTTCTTAAATATTGGTCTGCATCAGATGAGATAATGCAGTCCCTACGGGAATACACCACGCTACCCGTGGAGGTATCAATCATATACCTCTATCTACCAATGTAGCCACGGTCATAAATGCAATCACATAAGGTCAATTATAGTCACCACATTAGCCTTATAAATGCAATCACATAAGGTTAAATATAGTCACCACATTAGCCTCAACGCGTTTCCCCCAAGACACTGGGTTCATCAGGAGGCAATAGTTACGTATAGATACACCTGTGCGACACAGGAATTGGGTCCTCATGTGGGGATCCAGAGGCCACCAGATAAACAGTCACTTCATGGAAACCCACACTTGTCTCCAAAAGCGGAGGACAGGTACCTAGGTCGCAGCCAGGGGTGAGGCGTCTGATGTTGCACCTTAGCAACCAAAGTTTTTTGATGGCAAGAACTTTTTTCTTCATTCAAAATAAAAACGTATATGCCATTATAAGAATATTACTAACAAATAAGAATTAGACATATATATATAATGCAATAAGTATATATTGGTTAAAAACAACTACCATATCAGGACTATGGGGGTAATTTACTATGCTGAAATACGCCTAAATTAGGCATATTTCAGGCGCGTATTTTGGCTCAGGGGTTAGCTGCACCGTTATCTGCGACTTCACCCCACTCACACCAGGTCTACAATTGTGGTTGTGGATAGAGATGTCCCGAACTATTCGCCTGCGAACGGTTCCCGGCAAACATAGCTTGTTCGCGTCCGCCGACACATTCCAGCTAATCAGCATACCCTCCCTCCCAGACCCTCCCACCTCCTATCAAAAAACAAGGACGGCATCCATCTTAGATTCATTCTGAAGCTGCAGTGTTAGTAGTTGTAATCGCAATTCGATTAATATAACCTGTATTAATATAACCTGTATTCTACCAATGTAGCCACGGTCATAAATGCAATCACATAAGGTCAATTATAGTCACCACATTAGCCTTATAAATGCAATCACATAAGGTTAAATATAGTCACCACATTAGCCTCAACGCGTTTCCCCCAAGACACTGGGTTCATCAGGAGGCAATAGTTCGCAATGCGATTACTATAACCTTATTACAACTTAGATCTGAGTTCCTAATGGTTGTATTGCTAGAATATAACGAAGATTGAGAATATAGCGCTATATTCTCAATCTTCGTTAAATTCTAGCAATACAACCATTAGGAACCCAGCAGTAAGTTGAATTCACAATGCGATTTAATGCAGGTTATATTAATAGCATTGCGAATTAAACTTACCAACTTACGTCAACTACGTAATTTTCCATGGGAGTTTTGCCATGGTTCCCCCTCCGGCATGCCACAGTCCAGGTGTTAGTCCCCTTGAAATAACTTTTCCATTACTATTGTGGCTAGAAAGAGTCCCTGTGGGTTTTAAAATTCGCCTGTCTATTGAAGTCAATGGCGGTTCGCCCTGTTCACACGTTCGTAAACATTTGCTTAAATTCGCGTTCGCCATTCGCGAACGGAAAATTTTATGTCCGCGACATCTCTAGTTGTGGAATGGGGGGTTTATGGAGTAGAAAATGATCTAAATGAAGCTGTCTTACATTTTAAGCTGGCGCTGGATGCACCGAAGTTTTGGAGAGGCCTGCACCAGCACAGGGCCTTAATTAAGACAGGCGGCTAAAACGCCAGTCTTAACAAATGTGCCCCTATGTGTATGTGTACGTCAGCCTACCAAGTTGTCAGGATCAGGGACTCAGATTCAGGAGGGGAGCCTGCAGGGTCACACTGGACCTCGCTCTGTCAGCACTCCTTCCTGAAACTTATCAATCTTAGTTGCCATCACTCGTCATATCAGGCTGACGAGACACCTTTGCATAAAATAACACTTAAGTACTCTCTACAGCTGCTAGCATTCACAGGGTTAATAACTCAATATAGGTAACGCTTCTAAGGTCATGGAATCGTTAGAACACAAGAAGGCTCTTATTAAAGTGAAGTTGTAATATCAAAAAAGGATAGCGCATACAAACAATGGGGTTATGATAGAAAATACAGCATAAAATACACAGACCTGTAAATACAGTGCAAAATAACAGTTGGTAAAATAAAAGGGATAAAAACAGAACTTAATATGTTATGTGGCGGTTAAGTCTGGTTGCCTGGCAAAGCAGAAATATCAGTCAGTCCATCAAGCTAGTGATCCCCAAAGAAATTACAGTTTGCTTTTCTCCATGCACGTTTTAAAAAGGGTCAGTATCATCCCATTATCACCCCCTTACCTGTGATGTCAAATGGGGCTAGGGAGTATGGTAATAATGACCTTTTATGACAGTTTTTTATGACCACTGTGGTAAGGTGTAGGGTGCCGTCGTGGATGGCAGGTATGTGTCACCGAGGTTCATAGCCTCGGTGAGGTGAGAGCCGTTTTTGTTAATGTCAGCAGCAGCTAGTGCTACTGACATAGTTTTAAATAGCATGGCTGCAAAGCCGATCCGGGCCGGCTCTTACCGGGAGCAGCTAAAGTGTAGGGTGGGTGGCTGCTCCCCACGACCCAGTCCTGGTTTTGGGCTGGGTTTAAAAACTCAGCCAGCTTCAGCAGCTGGGCTGTGATTATCCTGGAGCCTGCTAACAGGACTGTGAGGTTCTCTGTGCTGGAGGACGGAGCTCAGCAAGGTGGTGTTTCCCTGCAACCTGAAGGTGGAATCGCCTGCGGCTGGGCCGACTGCTAGGTGTGAACCCGCACCTAAACCACCCAGGTGACTGGACCCTGTGTTGGCCTGTTTTTGTTTTGCCACGTTATTTCCGTTGTGTGTGAACTGTCACCAAAGAGACTGTTTTTCATTTATGGTGTGCAAGTGTGAATAAAACACTGTTTGTTGCACAATCTGGACTCCTTGTTTTGCCTCTAAACTGCACCCGCACCGCTGTCTACCAGAGCGACTCCCCACACCACTTGCTGAAAACCAAGTCTGCCTCAAAATCTTGGTATTGAAATATCTTTTCGGGTATTCATCTTAGCAATTTCATATTTCCTCCATCCACTCCATCCGAATGTCCTGCACACGTGCGTACTAAACATGGTGGCGGTAATGGCAGTATAGCTGTAGTTATCTAATTGCTCCCTGTTACTGAGCTGGGATTCATTTTATTTTAATACCGTAGGCGCACACACATGGCCTGAGTACTCAGGAGGAAGCACTTGGACCAAATATGGATTTGTTCACTTATTTCTTTGACGTATATTGCAAGGGGTTTCATGTGTGACCTTGGCTGGAAAGGACACTAGCCTTTTCCTGACCCCTCTAATGGTTCTGGTCTGCATAACAGTGGTACATGTCATCTTCACATTTTATGATAGGGCTTTGGTTTCTGAGAAGTTGTTCCATTTTACAGTTTTTTATTGCTACAATCTCCGGTCTGGACGGACATGGAAAAGGTGATGACCCACTACAGGAATGTAAAGGGAGGGAGGTTGCCTACTACTAACAATAATTTTAATATCTGGATCCCATTATCACCACAAGTGATAAATTGTATTTGCTGAAAGTACAAAATAGCACAATGAGCAGTACAGTGCCTCCCTTTTTATATCTTCTCATATATTTGAAATTGATTTGTAATTTTATTTTATTATTGTTTTATTATGTTTGTATTAAATATTATAAATAGCCTATTTAGGCCTTGAGAGGTGATTACATGTATTAATAATTTCATAGCTCTTGAGTGCTGTGAGCATATCTTCACCACTCAGCTTTTCAAGGCTATCCATAGTTCAAGAGTGAGCCACTATATATACTTATGTCTAACAATAAAAAATAAACATAACGGGTATCGTCATGTCCGAAAATGTCTGCACTATTAATATTTTATTAAAATATTTTTCCTGCGTGGTGTACTCCGTAATGGAAAAAAAATAACATGTGATTTGTCATTTTTGTGTCACCTTATCCCCCCAAAAATTTCAAAAACAGTGATCAAAAAATCGTAGCAATAAAAACTATAGTTCACCCCACAGAAAGAAGGCCCTCATACAACTCTGTGGACATAAATATAAAAAAATTGTGGCTGACAGATAATTGTGTTTTTATTTTTTGAAATGTATATAAAAAAAACTATACACATTTGGTATCACGATTCACCATAATTGTATTGAGCCTCTGAATAAGGGTGTCATATCATTTTTAGGACACAGTGAACGCCATAATATCAAAACCCCAAAAATCTTGTTGTGTTTTTCAATTTAACCCCACAAATAACTTTTTTTACGGTTTCCATTGCAAGACACGATAAATTAAATGGTGCCATTAAAAATTCAACTTATCCCAAAAGAATAAGCCTTCCTATGAAGGCTATATGATTGGAAAATTAAGTTATACAAAAATAAAAATGGGCCCAGGACTTAAGAGGTTAAAGGCTTTTCGAATGTGACAATGAAAAAACAAAAGATTTATATGTGACTCAAGACTGTAAAACACTTACTAGCCAGAAGCATTTTCTCTGCAACTCTTTTCTCCTGCTTCTCCTCCACTCTCCCCTCTCCATAGACCTCTATGGTCCACAGATGTAATTTGATATTTCAGTGAACTGACAACTAGGATGGATTTGAGCAGTGAATTGAGAGTTAGTAAAACAAGGGGAGCAGAACATTCCGATAAGAGGAGAAAGAAGTATTTTTTTTTTATTGTATTAAAAAGTTTCATAGTTTTGCTTGTAACATTTTATATAGATTATGGAACAAAAGAAAATAGTTATTATTTAAGGTCATGTCATCTCCAGACTCAAAACCCAAACAGACCTGGTTTTTAAAGGTTTAAGGGGTTTTGCAAGATTTTTTTATTGATGTCCTATCATGGTAAGCCATCAGAATCAGTTTGGCAGACACCCTGCACACCCACTGATCAGCTGTTCTCAAGTAGCTCTGGGTCGGATGTAAGTGCCTGAACTGCACTGCTCCATCCACTGTGTACTCCTCCTATTCACATCAATGGGAGCAGCATTGCAGTAACCAGCTCTGTCCACTACACAGTGGACAGAGCTGTGTAGTTTAGGTGCTGGAGCCACTCAGGAACAGCTGACAGGTAGGGATGCAGGGTATCCTGGACAACTCCTTTAACTGTGTTTAATTTTATTACTTATTTTAACATTGATGAAAGATGTAGTGAGTTTATAATATCAATATATCTTTCATTTTAACCCCTTAACCACATCAGCCCGCCTAGCTTAAACACCCTTAATGACCAGGTCACTTTTTACAATTCTGCGCTACACTATTTTCACCGTTTATTGCTCCATCATACAACTTACCACCCAAATTAATTTTGCCTCCTTTTCTTCTCACTAAAAGAGCTTTCATTTGGTGGCATTTCATTGCTGCTGACATTTTTACTTTTTTTGCTATTCATCAAAAATGACCGAACTTTTTGCAAAAAAATGACATTTTTCACTTTCTGTTGTAAAATTTTTTAAAAAAACTACATTTCTATATAAATTTTTCTCTAAATTTATTGTTCTACATGTCTTTGATAAAAAAAAAATCCAATAAGTGTATATTTATTGGTTTGGGTAAAAGTTATAGCGTTTACAAACTATGGTGCAAAAAAGTGAATTTCCGCATTTTGAAGCAGCTCTGACTTTCTGAGCACCTGTCATGTTTCTTCAGGTGCTAGAATGTCAGGATAGTATAAACCCCCCAAACGACAAAAAAGTTTACATATACCCATGCTGAGTGTGAGAAATATCTCTGTAAATGACAATTTTTTAAATTTTTTTATACAAAGTTGTCCATTTACAGAGATATTTCTCTCATCCAACATGGGTATATGTAAAAATATACACCAAAACACATTGCCCTACTTCTCCTGAGTATGGTGATACCACATGAGTGACACTTTTTTGCAGCCTGGGTGCGCAAAGGTGCCCAAATTCCAACGAGTACCTTTAGGTTTTACAGGGCTGCTCACAATTTAGCCCCACCCAAAATGCCAGAACAGTAAACACACCATTCATTACTCATTGGAATTAGGGCCCCTTTCGCATCTTGGCTGCAAAAAAGTGTCACTCATGTGGTATCGCCGTACTCAGGAGAAGAAGTGCAATGTGTTTTGTGGTGTATTTTTACATATACCCATGCTGGGTGAGAGGAATATCTCTGTAAATTGACAACTTTGTATAAAAAATTTAAAACAGTTGTGGTTTACAGAGATATTTCTCACACAAAGTATGGGTATTGTGGCAATGTGAATAACAAGGGGTGTTGTTTGCACCAGGAGCGTGTCACCAAGGGGCCCGGCCTTGGTGAAGTAAAGGCCCTAGTCTAGAGATGGGTGGCCACTAAGTTAGTTGGTGGTCACCAAGATAACTAGCTTAGCTGGCTCCAGCCAGTTCCAGGGCGGGCTTTTACTGGGAACAGGTAATGTGCTGGGTGGGTGCCTGTTCCCCATGCTCCAGTCCGGGATTTTGGACAATGCCCATGTCCAGGGATTCTATTTAATCCTCTTGTTGGACATGGGTGGGGTCCCACTCTGGAGAGAGTTTTGGAGACAGAGTTTGGCAGAGGCTCTGTGTGAGTGGTCTCGGCCAAGTTGGCTGAGGGGCCACGGGGCTAAGCAATAGCCTGGAATTGGGGGACACAGCGACGCCTGGAAGGCTCGCAGGGCCACAGTCAGGAGGACTGGTGAGCCTGAATTCCCCAACGGACATTGAACTGAGACTGTGTGTGAACAGTGCTCTGAACAGCCAGGAGGCTGTGGGACATTGGGCTGGAGAAAGCCGCATCAGTTCACAGGGTGTGAACTGTACCCACTAGGTGAGTGAGGGATTAAAATAATATGTTTAGTTAGAGCCTAGCCGGGCCAGTGTTTATTGTTTTGTACCTGGTGTTTTGTTTGAGAAGACTGCCAAATAAATGCACTGTTTGGACATGAAATCCGTTGTCCGGAAGGAAGTTTGTGTGAATGATCCCCGAGACCAGAGCTAACCCCCCACAGTATATATAAAAATAGACCCCAAAACACATTGCCCTACTTCTCCTGAGTACGGCGATACCACATGTGAGACACATTTTTGCAGCCTGGGTGCGCAAAGGGGCCCAAATTCCAATGAGTAACTTTAGAATTTCACAGGGCATTTTTACGCATTTGGATTCCAGACTTCTTCTCACACTTTAGAGACCCCTAAAATGCCAGGGCAGTATAAATACCCCACAAGTGACCCCATTTAAGAAAGAAGACTCCACAAGGTATTCCGTGAGGGGTATGGTGAGTTCATGTAAAATTTTATTTTTTGTCACGAGTTAGTGGAATATGAGTCTTTGTAAAAAAAATAAAAATAATAAATAAATAAATACATTTCCGCTAACTTGTGCCAAAAAAAAATAATTCGGAACTCACCATGCCCCTCACGGAATACCTTGGGGTGTCTTCTTTCAAAAATGGGGTCACTTGTGGGGTATTTATACTGCCCTGGCATTTTAGGGGCCCTAAAGCGTGAGAATCAAAATGTGTAAAAATGCCCTGTGAAATCCTAAAGGTACTGTCACGACTGTGACTGATCCAGACAGGTCTGGGAGGAGAAGGTCGCAGCGACTTGCTACTCGCGATAGCTTGTAAGTTTGCTCCGTGGTTCAGGGTATGTCATCCGGGTTTTGCCTTGTGAACCTTTTTGTCCTGACTGGGAGTTTGTAGGCATCCTTCTCAGGTGAGTCCTGTCTGCCACTCCCAGCTACTATATTAGTTTCAGTTTCACTTGCAGTCATTGCCAGATATAGTCCTTACTTCCAGTGCTATTCTGACCTTTGAAGGAGATCGTTTGACGGTATTGCTGTGGAGCTCTTGTCTGGCGTGGACTGTCGTTATTGGGATCATCTTCTCTGCTCGTGACTGGATAAGTCTATCTCTGCTGGAGATTGTTTGTTTGTTGCTGTCTTCCCCTGTTGTTCTCCTAGACATGAGTGATGGTGACTAGTGCTCCCATTTGCCTTTCCCCAGTCTAGTCTTCTTAGGGTGACTGAGGGTTTAGGCATACTGCTCACCGTACGGGTTCACACCCCGTCTAGGGTATCAGGGCAGACAGGTGCCAGCTTAGGGTTAGTCAGGGGTGGCCGTTCTTTTTCCCATCCGTAGATAAGGGTCCCCCTTCCCCTCCGTCTGGTGCGACACGAGTGCTGCTGGAATAGCCGTCGTGACAGGTACTCATTGGAATTAGGGCCCCTTTGCGCATCTTGGCTGCAAAAAAGTGTCCCACACGTGGTATCGCTGTACTCAGGAGAAGTAGGGCAATGTGTTTTGGGGTGTATTTTTACAACCCATACTGTGTGTGAGAAATATCTCTGTAAATGACAACTTTTTAAAAAATGTTATACAAAGTTGTCAATTTACAGAGATATTCCTCTCACCCAGCATGGGTATATGTAAAAATACACCACAAAACACATTGCACTTCTTCTCCTGAGTACGGCGATACCACATGAGTGACACTTTTGCAGCCAAGATGCGAAAGGGGCCCTAATTCCAATGAGTACCTTTAGGATTTCACAGGGCATTTTTACGCATTTGGATTCTCACGCTTTAGGGCCCCTAAAATGCCAGGGCAGTATAAATACCCCACATGTGACCCCATTTTGGAAAGAAGACACCCCAAGGTATTCCGTTAGGGACACGGCGAGTTCACAGAAATGTTTTTTTTTTTTTGGCACAAGTTAGCGGAAATGTATATTATTTTATTTATTTTTTATTTTATTTTTTTTGCAAAGTCTCATATTCCACTAACTTGTGACAAAAAATAACATTTTTCATGAACTCACCATACCCCTCATGGAATACCTTGGGTTGTCTTCTTTCTAAAATGGGGTCACTTGTGGGGTGTTTGTACTGCCCTGGCATTTGAGGGTCTCCGCAATCATTACATGTATGGCCAGCATTAGGAGTTTCTGCTATTCTCCTCATATTGAGCATACGGGTAATGAGATTTTTTTTTTTCCATTCAGCCTTTGGGCTGAAAAAATAAATAAATTGAACGGCACAGATTTCTTCATTCGCATCGATCAATGTGGATAAAAAAATC
The DNA here is from genome assembly GCA_033119425.1 of Bufotes viridis. Taxonomy (NCBI): domain Eukaryota; kingdom Metazoa; phylum Chordata; class Amphibia; order Anura; family Bufonidae; genus Bufotes; species Bufotes viridis. The sequence goes on from CM065596.1 coordinate 73,768,967, forward strand.
TCTGCCAAAATCAGTGACTGCGGTGCGTTGGGCTGGGCGCTAGCTACCTAAAAAGTAGCTAACTAACTGGCGGTTATAAGGGACCCTTAGGCCCCATTCACACGTCCGCAATTCTGTTTGCGTAACGGAATTGCGGACCCATTCATTTCTATGGGGACAGACTTTTTCCCGCTCGGAACCAGAATTGCGGGTCTGCACTTCCGTTCCGCAAAAATATAGAACATGTCCTATTCTTGTCCGCAATTGCGGACAAGAAAAGGCATTTTCCATATACTTCTGGCAATGTGCGGATTTGCAAAATGCGGAAAGCACATTGCCGGTGTCCGTGGATCCGCAAAACACATATGGACGTCTGAATGGAGCCATACAGGGGGGTGATCAGGGAGTCTATATGGGGTGATCAGGGGTTAATAAGTGACAGGGGGGGTAGTGTGGTGCTTGGTGCTACTTTACATAGCTACCTGGTCCTCTGGTGGTCGATCCCAGCAAATGGGACCACCAGAGGACCAGGTAGCAGGTATATCAGACGCTGTTAACGCTGTTTGATGCGATTTATTTAACTTCTACAGCCTGCCAGCGATTGATCATCGCTGGCAGGCTGTAGTATAACTGCCGAGCTGTGAGCTGCTGTGAACGCGCGCGCGAGATGACGCTCCGACGCGTCAAGGGGGAACATCCCGGCCGCCCGCAGGACGCAGCCCTGCGTTTGGCGGTCGGGATGAGGTTAAGCACATGGCCATATTTCACCTTAAGGACCAGGCCATGTTTTGCAAATCTGACCAGTGTCACTTTATGTGGTGATAACTTTAAAACGCTTTTACTTATCCAGGCCATTCTGAGATTGTTTTTTCGTCACATATTGTACTTCATGACACTGGTAACATTTTGTTTAAAAAAGTTCTTTTTTTGTATAAAAAAATACTACATTTATAAAAAAAATTGAAAAATTTGCAAATGTTCCAGTTTCAATTTCTCCACTTCTATAATACATAGTAATGCCTCCAAAAATATTTATTACTTTACTTTCCCCAAATGTCTACTTCATGTTTGGATCATTTTGGGAATGCCATTTTATTTTTTGGGGACGTTACAAGGCTTTGAAGTTTAGAAGCAAATCTTGAAAATTTTCAGAAAATTTCAAAAACCCAATTTTTAAGGACCAGTTCAGGTTTGAAGTCACTTTGTGAGGCTTACATAAAAGAAACCACCCAAAAATGACCACATTCTAGAAACTACACCCCTCAAGGTATTCAAAACTGATTTTACAAACATTGTTAACCCTTTAGGTGTTCCACAAGAGTTCATGGCAAATGGACATAAAATTTCAGAATTTAGATTTTTTGGCAAATTTTCCATTTGAATCCATTTTTTCCAGGAACAAAGCAAGGGTTAACAGCCAAAGATAACCCAATATTTATTGCCCTGACTCTGTAGTTTGCAGAAACACCCCATATGTGGTTGTAAACTGCTGTATCGCCAAACAGCAGGGCATAGAATGAAGAGAACGTCATATGGTTTTTGGAAGGCAAATTTTGATGGACTGGTTTATTTACACCATGGCCCATTTCAAGCCCCCCTGATGCACCCCTAGAGAAAAAACTCCAAAAAAGTGACCCCATTTTGGAAACTACTGGATAAGGTGGCAGTTTTGGTGGTATTATTTTTAGGGTACTTATGATTTTTGGTTGCTCTATAATACATTTTTGTGAGACAAGGTAATAAAAAATTGAAATTCTGAAATTTCCTCTCCATTTGCCATAAACTCTTGAGGAACACCTAAAGGGTAAATAAAGTATGTAAAATCAGTTTTGAATACCTTGAGGAGTGTAGTTTCTTATATGGGGTCACTTTTATGGAGGTTCTACTCTAGGGAAGCATCAGGGGGGCTTCAAATGGTACATGGTGTCAAAAAACCAGTCCGTCAAAATCTGCCTTCCAAAAACCATATGGCGTTTCCTTCATTCTATGCCATGCCGTTTGGCGATACAGCAGTTTACGACCACATATGGGGTGTTTCTGTAAACTACAGAATTAGGGCAATAAATATAGAGTTTTGTTTGACTGTTAACCCTTGCTTTGTTACTGGAAAAAAAAATGATTAAAATGGAAAATTTGGAAAAAATTGCTGTTTTGGGACCGTTTTTATTTTATTTTTGTGACTGTGTTCATCTGAGTTTGTGTTATTTTTATAGAGCAGATTCTTACAGATGTGGCAATACCTACTATTTGTACTCTTTTAAATTTATTAAGGTTTTACACTATAATATCCTTTGTTAAACAAACAAAAAACTATTTTAGTATCTTCATAGCCCGAAAGTCAGTTTTTTTTTTCGTTTTTGTCCAATTGGCTTAGGTAGGGACTCATTTTTTGCGGAATGAGATGACTGTTTTAATGGCACTATTTTGGGGTGCATATGACTTTTTGATCGCTTGCTGTCACACTTTTTGTGATGTTAGGTGACAAAAAACTGCTTTTTACAGTATTTTTTTTTTTTTGTAGTGTCCACCTGAAGGGTTAGTTCATGTGTTATTTTTATAGTTCGGGCTCTTACGGACGTGGCGATGCATAATATGTCTACTTTTTAATTACTTATTTAGGTTTTACACAATCATATAATTTTTGAATGAAAAAAAAATCATGTTTTAGTGTTTGCATAGCCTAAGAGCCATAATTTTTTTAATTTTAGGGCGATTTTCTTAGGTAGGGTATCATTTTTTGCGGGATAAGATGACTGTTTTAAAGGCACTATTTTGGAGTGTATATGCCTGCACGGATGTCAGCCGTTGCAAGCAGAGTGTCAGCAATGTGCTGACACTCTGCTTGCCAAGCTCGGCCATCCTGAAATTGAGCGGAGGGGCGGGCAGAGGATCGCACACCCGCCCGCCTCCTGCGCCGCCTGCTGCACCGCTCACCCCACTGCTCGCAAGCCTCTCCCCTCCCCGCACCGCCCATCACAATGAGGGCACGGGGGGGGGAGGTTACAGAAATTTTGAAAAAAACATTTGTCGGCATTTTTAAGTATCTGATCCCCGCGGTCATAGACCGCGGGGATCAGATATATCGCAAAGCTCTGCAAACCACAGGTCTGAATTGACCTGCGGTTTGCAGTGGTCGTCGATACAGGGGGGTCACAGGACCCCCTCGGCATATGAACATGGTTCCTGCTCGATCGCAGCAGGAATCATGTTTCTATCGCAATTATTTTATTTTTTATACCAGATTTAATTTAGGGAGTATGGGTACGCCCTGTGTCCTTAAGAACTCGGACATTAGGGCGTACCCCTACGCCCTATGTCCTTAAGAGGTTAATCTTGAATAGTAAACATAAAACCTACTGCTGACCAGTTGTATTGTTTAATTACCAATGTTATTAAAAAACCTCCTCATCTCCTCTTCTACCTTGTCATTATGATGGCCTTGGTGTATTGTGCTTTTACTATGAGGTTGCCGTTGATCTTTCATATTTTCTTTTAGATAGAAACGAGCCACACAGGCACATCATGTATAGAACCTGACTTCCACATGCTTTCTTAAAATCTTTATCTGTTCTGAGAGCATGATGTCTTATTGTTAACAGAGATTAACACCAGCTTCATTTTATGCAAACACGCTGTGCCTACATATTATGTAAACTGGGGTGCCAATTCTTCTAGAAATAAGGTACATGATGATGATCAATAGTGATGAGCGGCATAGGCAATATTTGAATTTGCGATATTTTGCAAATTTTTGGCCAAATATTCTCAAATTCGCAATTTAGAAAATCACTAATATAACATGCGCATATTGGCCACACAATTTCATTACCTATAACATGCAATAAACAGACAATCACACAAAGGATGTATTCCAACAACCTATCCATGAGACAGGTACAGTCAGAATACCTTACTATGGCAGCCTTGTGCACTATGAGACATTTAAAAGACAGCTTTTTTTGTTTTTCCTCAGATGGGGATACTATACAATCATTAAACTACCGATCATACTTCTCCCACCCATCATCATCTGGGAACAATTTATTTTCCTTATTTTCCAACATAACAAAAAATACAAGAAATACAAATCAAGAGTAACAATCTACTACATTAATCCACTTCCTCACTTTCCATATCCATTCTGCATCAACCTCCCATTTCCTTTTTTTATCCCACAGATAACACACATATAACTTCCTTAATACCATTCGTACACTTTCTCTAACTGTTAGTTCTTTAATTTTAAACACATATACATTTCATACATACCAAAATACCTCTTTTATACAAGCCAACAACCACAACACTCTCTCCTTCACCCCATCACTCATACCTAAACCAAACATAAAAAATTCAAAGGACAACAAACTGATCCCAGTTATTTCTTTACATAATGGTCCCATTCTTCTAATAAACTCCCTCGCAAACTTACAATTCCAGAATAGATGTACAATGCTGTCACTTCCACCACAACCCTCCCTAGGACATACATCACTTATTACTAATCCACTATTCCTCTGAAATTCTTTTACTGGTAATACCCCATGTAAACTCTGCCAAATCACTTCACTCTGTCTATTCGTTAACCCATCCATACTAACTTTCCTTCATACCTTCTCTATATTGGCAGCCCTTACCATATTTATTCCACACTCCATCTCTCTACACTCTATCATTCTGTATACCAAACTCTTATTACGCAACATTCTCACATCTACTCCACATAATTCATACTTGACCAAAAACTTATACTCCCACATATACCATATTGGTACCCCGAACGAAATTGGACATCTCAAATCCCTCACACACCACTTCAACCATATCAAGTAGGTTCCAAATAAATATTTATACATACATGAGTATTTTGTCTCGATCTTAACTATGTTTAGTAAAAAACAAAATAATATTAACTCCAAAATATACCTCCAAATTTGGAAACTCCAGACCTCCTTTACTTATCCTTTTAACTAATACTTCCCTCTTGGCTCTCTTTATCTTCGATTCCCATAGGAAAACAAACAATATTATATTCAGATTTCTCAACGTCATATAACCTGGTGGAAAAACAATTGCAGTATACAAAAAAATAGGCAAGATAACACTTTTAATCACCATTATTTTACCAAAAAAGGACAAGTCCCTAATCCACCAAAAATCTTACTTATTTTTAACGCTCACCTTCACATCTTCCCTTCTAATTTCTCATCAAATTTCACAACTAAAACCTTAATCGGACCTTCCACCACACTGTCACCTCCCTCCCAAGCACTCCTTCAAAAGTGTTACATTCACTCTTATTCCAATTCATGCAAAAGCAGACACTCCACAAAATATAGACACTAACAATTTCATCCGTCCTACTGAACACTTGGAATCACATAACACACACATCATCCATATAACTCGCCTTCCATTCACTCCCACCCCCTCCTGGTATTTGCACTCCACGAATCACCTTATCTTTCTAATCTGTTTAATTTAAAATTAACAGTGATCATTTTTGTAAATATGTTTAATTAACTAATTCCCACCCCTTAGAAGAAATTTAAGATATACTTACCTGACTGTTGTGTTCCGTCTCCCCTGGTTACAGCCACCGCTCTCCTCCCGAATCTCGGTGGCCGCGCTTGCGCAGACGACTTCTTCTTTTCTCCCGGCTGGGCCGCGCGCAGTCCTGAAAGTGCACGCCGACGCCTCGCATGCGCTATGGTGACTTCTTCCTGGCCAGTATAGTGTACTTGCCAGGAAGAAGTCACCAGGGCGCATGCGCGGCGACGTGCGCATTCAGTCCAGCGCGACCCGGCCGGGAGAAGACATCAATCAAGATGGAGCCCGTCCCCAGCCAGAATCCAGGAAGTTAACGGCGCGCCGGGAGCAGGTAAGTATGAAAAGGCGCTGTGGGACAACCCCTTTAACAAACACAACTGTTCAATCGCACATATGAATACAATAGGTGACAATGGGCACCCTTGCCTCTCCCCTGAAAACACATTTACTCTTCTACCTACACAACCATTCAACAACACTCGACTAAAAATTCCATCATACATTAGTGATGAGCGAGCATGCTTGGCCGAGTACCGGTTCGGCTCGATAATCCCTATGCTTGGCACATGGTGGTACTCGGCCAAGTACCGCATGTGCTCGAGCAAAAAGCTTGAGTCTCCGTCTCGCGCATTTCGCGTGTTTTAGGCAGCCAATAAAGGTGCAGGTAAGTACTGCCCTCACTGTAATGCCAGTAGCCATGATAGCTGCTGGCATTACAGTGATTGGCTGGCCGGAATGCGTCATCGGAGGTTATATAGCACCGATGACGCATGTTCGGCTCAGACGTAGTCAGGCAGAGCATTGGGTAGGAAAGGAAAGACAGAGCAGGGAGCGAAGTTCAGCGATTTTAGTTAGAGAAAGCTTTTTAAAGATCCAAAAGTTCTTTTAAGGACTACTGTGTGTGTGTGTGTGTGTGTTTTATATCAACAATATATTTACCAGCAGTGTCAAAGACATCCGTGCTAAGGAAGGGACAGATAGTGCAGGGAGATAAATTTGCTGTATTTAATACCAAAAGCTTTACAAAGACCCCACAATGCCTTTTAATGACTACTGAGTGTGTTTCACAGTAGTGTTGATCACGAATATTCGAATTGCGAATTTTAATCGTGAATATCGGCACTTCGAGAATTCGAGAATACTTAGAATATCTCAAAATATATTCGTAATCGAGAATATTCGTTATTTCTTTAAATATCAGTCTATGTTAATTTTATGCAAATTTTATGCAATTTTTTTTTATGCGAATTTTCGCAATCAAGAAAACAATGCCAGAAGATCAGGAATTCGTGAATTTACAAATAAATGGTGAATATTCGGCCAAATATTTGCAGAATATTGGGAATTCGAATATTGCCCCTGCCGCTTATCACTATTTCACAGCAGCAAGATTTTTTTATTTTGTACCTATTAGTGACATATCATGTACATCATCCGCAGACTATCTCTTTAATAATCTGGCTCACCTCTAGTGACCATAGTGTGTGGCTTTGTGTAAAAAATACAGTCCTACATCAGCAAACAGTGTCTGCAGCGCGAATTCCATTAATCTGGGTCTAATAGTGTCCATATTATGTGGATTTTTGAGACATACTTTCCGGCCTCCCCAAATAGTTTCTGTATTTCAAATTACATTAATGTGGGCATAATATACTGTCCATATTCTGGGAGTTTATGTGACAGATAGTGTCTGGCATCCGAAAACAGTTTCTGTATTTAAAATTACATTAATCTGGGCATAATATAGTGTCTATTCTGTGGGTTTATATGACATATACCGTCCAGCCAGGGTCGGCGCATCCTATACGCGGACTAGGCAGCTGCGTAGAGCGCCCCTTGGGAAGGGGCGCTGCGTAGAGCGCCAGCCCTGCCTCATGCTGCAGCCGCCCGAACGCTCTATATTGAGCCTCTGGCGGCTGCAGCACTGCCCGGGCTGGCGCGTCCATGTATGTTTCGTATAAAACATTAGAGGTGAGGGCCTGAAGGTGAGCAAACCCCATAAAACATTGCAGTGATGGCCTACAGGTGAGCAGACTGTATAAAACATTGGAGGTGAGGGCCTGAAGCCGAGCGAACCCCATAAAACATTGCAGTGTGAGCCTAAAGGTGAGCAGACCGTATAAAACATTGGAGGTGAGGGCCTGAAGGTGATCGAACCCCATAAAACGTTGCAGTAATGGACTACAGGTGAGCAGACCATATAAAACATTGGAGGTGAGGGCCTGAAGGTGAGCAAACCCATAAAACATTGCAGTGATGGCCTAAAGGTGAGCAGACTGTACAAAACATTAGAGGTGAGGGCCTGAGGCTGAGCGAACCCTACAAAACATTGTAATGAGGGCATATATGTTCTGTATGGAAGAGGAGGCGGAGGAGGAAGCAGATGAGAAAACAAAACTCAAACATATACCCTTTTTTGCTGTGAAAAGGGTGCATCTGAATCTTGTGGATTGAGTACATTATAAGGCGTACATTTAAATTTCGGTTTTGTTCCTCATTAGCTCAGCTTTCCTCTGGTGGATTGGAGAAGTCAGGGGCAATCCAGGCCTTGTTCATTTTTATCTGATCTGAGTCAATCAGTGCAGTGTATATCTCAGTACCAGGCATACCATAGTGAATAAGCCCCTTTTTATAATGTCTGCCCAACAAACTGCTTTATGATGGTGCAGTGTATATCTCAGTACCAGGCACACTGTAGTGAATAAGCCCCTTTTATAATGTCTGCCCAACACACTGCTGTATGATGGTGCAGTGTATATCTCAGTACTAGGCACACTGTAGTAAATAAGCCCCTTTTTATAATATCTGCCCAACACACTGCTTTATGATGGCGTATTGTAGATGTTACTAATCTGAAATATTTCTGTCTTAGAAGTTTGTCTAGTTAAAAAAGCAATTTTCAAGCCCTGCATTGTCCATTCCTGGTGACGCCTGTCCCTGGGAGTGCTGAAGCAAACCCGTTAAAAAAAAAAAAAAGGTGCTGCACTGCTGTCAAACACACACTGTAGTCCTTAAAGGGACTGTTAGGTCTTGTAATAAGTTTTTTGGAGTAAAATCAGTAAGTTTAGAGCAAAACGCTATCTGTCCCTGCCTACTGTCTGCTCTCCCTGACGCTGAATGAGCTGAGCGCAGGACCCCAGCTTTTCCGGCCAGCCAATCAGTGTAAGGCTTATAGCTAACATGGCTATGGCCTTACACTGAGAGGAATTACTAACCTGGACCTTGATTGGCTGCTTAGAAGGCACCAATCGTGCGGGGAGCAGACTCGAGCAATGCGACGAATACACGTGGTGCTCGGCCTAGTAAAGAATGCTCGCTCATCACTATTAATCGCGCCTCTGTGTCTTCCACTTCCAGTAAACTGGTAGGATTATCAGACCCCATGGGGAGATGTCCAGTATGCTGTGCACTAAAAAACTGGGCAGTGGGCACGATGCTAAAGCTTCACATAACACAAAAAAAATAAATGAAATCAGCTCACCGCCTTTGCCAGTCCTCGGTGCATGGATCCTTAGGAGAAGCAAATCCACATTGTAGAAACAAAGTAGCGGGTCCAGCACTTGGGTCTTTGATTAAAAAAAAAATTTGATTATCTTTTTTAAAAAAAAGTCCAAAATGGCATAGCAGGACATCTCCCCACACCACCAGTTAACGTTTTTCGGACTGTACTGCTAAGTATCCATGCACCGAGGACTGGCAAAGGCGGTGAGTTGATGGCATTTATTTTTTTGTGTGAACTGCTTCTGCGACTCCTGCTGCTTGTGATAGCGGAGATGGTGTGAGGTGGCGACTCCTGGTCAGACACATGGGTGGCAGATTTTAGCTAACCAAAAGCTGTGGTAAACAGAATACACAGTGTATCCTGGTGATGTGATCTCCTTTTCAGCAATAAGAAAACATTCCCCCATATTTGCTTTGTCAACGAGTCATAATTGCATATAAAGTGCAGAGTTTCCTTGGTTCAGGCCTGTCAGGGTGTTAGTATTCCCCCAAGCCACTAGAGGGAGCTAGGGACCGCCCTTTATATATATAGTCAGGCCTGGGTCTAGTCAGCGTAGAGTAGAGGAGAGCAGTGAAAAGTGTGGGAGTTAAAGTGTGGACCTCCTGAAGTGAGGAGGTTAGTCAACCTGTAGCTGCTAGTGGTTTAATTCAAGTAAAGCAATCTTCCAGCAAGAGAACATATATTTCAGAGGAGCCTTTCCCAAGAATAAAGCAACCATTTCTGCATTTGGGCCTTGGGAGAATCTAGGTGCAGGAGTCGGATTATTAATCACTGCACCAATACAGCTACTGAGTTACCAGAGATCAAGTCCTGTCCAGTAAGCATTTTCCCTCTGTCTACCTTGCTAGGATTAGCCAATTCTTTACCAAGCCTGCATACCAGGAAAATCACTGCATTTATACCATTTGTCTCCAAACGTAATTACATAAAGAACTGTATATGATTTGCCGTAAAGAAGTTAATGATCGACGTTGTACCTCAATTATTCCTACTGTAAATTGGTTGTGCCACCGTAAAAAACACTGGCGTCACGGACTACAAGGGACCTTGTCACAGGCACGTTAAACCTTAACATCAAGGGAACCTCACATACCACCTAGCCTGTGTCCCTTCAACTAGAGAGTGCCCCAGAGGACCCACGTGCTGACCTCTCCATCACTGACTGCACGCCTGCCCAGTGACTTTATAACTGTGAGTACAAATCTCATCCCATCGGTCTGCCTCCATATGTCCGTGACCTCACAGGTCGCTTACCCTGAGGACTGGCATACTGCATGTCAAATTTTGGTCTCACGAACAGGATACAGATTTTTTCTACGCCATTGTGGAATACAAACTGTCTGCCATTATTGACTGTCAAGTGACTGAGCCCTATCTCCTTTATTACATAATCAGGCTAAATACTTGTTTAAAATTACTCCAAAAGCGCTTATATGCATTGCGCTGGCCTACTGAGAAAAATTGCGGTGTAAAAGTGTGGATTTATGGACCTTTTTCTTGTTTCAATACCCCTGCTTGCTGCCAATGAATCGCTAGCGGAATGGATTATATATGACCACCTGGACTGTGTGGAAATATTTGCTGCACCATCGTTGAGTCCGCCTGGCGCGACAAAGAAGACGGCGCAACCCCTGCATACCAAGAAGGTATGTAGTCAAGAGAGGCTGCGCCTATCTGCCGACGCTGCTGCCAGCCCCATTGCCTGGGACGTGGTAAAGTTCCGCCCCTCTGCTCTGGGATTCTCGCGGGAAGGAGTCGCTGCGCATGAGACCTCAGAGGGACGTAATCCCGCGCCTCGAGACTTGGACTGTGCAACACCGGAGTGAGTAAAAATCCCTATGTTAACCGGCCCTCTAGTGTCAAAGTGCCAGGGAGGGTTCCGATTCATACCGATGGCCTGCGAGACACCCCCTACCAATAATTAGGGACACGATTTATGAAAATAGTATCTCCAACTGGATTTCGGCCTGCACCATTGTTCTCTTAAAGGGCCATACTCCCTCAGCTGTCACCTACAGCAACGCTCTGCAAGGGTGAGTCCCAGCTTTGTTCTGCCTGCAGTCAGCGCATCCACTGGCCACGCCATGTCCGCACCAGAGGAAATGGGGCAGTCTGCCCCTAGTGAGCCTCCTGCAGCTACCGCAACTGGAAATAGTATGCCAGCCGCCACAGCCGCGCTCAATATGATACTGCTAACTATGCCTTACTATTTTGGGGCCCCCTGGTTTCCACAATATTCGGGGAAGCCCATAGCCTAAAGGACTTCAAGGACAAATTAATGGCCTTGTTCCGGCTTTACCCTATCTCTGCCGAGCAACATGACAATCCTCATGACAAGTCAGGACACTTCGGCGTGCAGAAAACTGAGGCCACTATCCGCAGGAGATTTTATTGGATTGGGATGAGATGAGACCTTGAGATGTTGTGCCAGGAGTGTTCAGCCTGCGCCGTTGGGAGGAGTGAGCGACATAACCAAAGAGCGCTCCTACATCCTATTGTGAGTAATGCTCCATTGGAACTTGTTGCGATTGATCATGTGAAATTGGAGCCAAGTCGCTCAGGCTATGCCTACGCCATGACTATCATCGACCACTTCCCCAAATTCGCGGTAGCTGTGCTTGCGAGAGACCTGACAGCCAAGACCACTGCAGAAAGGATTCTCACTGACCAGGGGTCTGCCTTTGAGTCCCAACTGTTCCACGAACTGTGCCTGCTGTATGATTGCCAGAAGATCCGGACCACGGCCTAACATCCTCAAGGTAACGGACTCTGTGAAAAGATTAATCAAACTCTGATTGATATGCTGAGGGCCTTACCTCCTGCCTCCAGAGGTGACGGGCCCACTCTTCTGCCTTAGCTTATGTATACTTACAACAATACAATCCATTTTTCCACCGGGTACACACCCTACTACCTGATGTTTGGCCGACAGGGTAGGCTGCCTGCGGATCATTCTCTGGATGTCCAAGTGCCGGACATCATTAACCCACTACCAAAGACTGACTGGGTAGTGGAGCACCAGAGAAGAACAACCATCGTACTAGTAAATTGCCTTTTCTCTTTATTGTGGCTACAGCCAACATCCTCTTACCCTCATGTCATCTCCTCCTCAGCACTCCAATCCGACTACCAGGTCCTGTCTATTATGACCAGCGGTTGAGAACCCACTGCCCCACGTGACCCTCTGAGGACGATGTCTAAGCACACACCTAGTTCTTAACACAATACCTCTGATGGTGAGGAGAGACTTTCCCGAGGGGTGCACCAGGTGCTACCTCAGAGAGGAACTGAAACACGAGGGAATCGGGACCAGAGAGTGAACCCACTGGACTGACCTCCAGGTTACACAATACACCCACTGGATGCTGGGAGGCCAAAGGCTGATCAGACGAAAGAGTAGTCAGGGTACGAATGCAAAAGTCAGGAGTGGCGGCAGTCAGGCAAATTCCATAAACGTAAATCAGGGTCAGGGCAGGTGGCAATCAGACAAAGTCCGTAAAACATAATCCGAAGTCCGATACACAGAATTACAAGTTCCAAAAGAACAGCAAACTAGACAAGCTAGGAACCTAGGTCGCCCTGTCACCTTCCTATAGAAGGAGGTGCATTTAAATACCTCCTTCAGACCAGCTATAGGCAGAGGAAGATGGAGGGCGTGCACAGGCTGCCTTACAAAGGGAGGAGAGACATGTCCTCACACACCCTAAATACATACAAGGAACTCTGAGCCAGAGTGAAAGCTCTGCTCAGAACCAAGAGGGAAATTCTGGTAGCAGGAATGCAAACCACAGCTAAGAACCCTGCTGCCCACGCCTGTCAGCACAGCGTGCAACAGCAGAAAAGAGTGAAGTAGCCTGGTGCCCATACCTGTATGTGGGGACAGAATCGCAGGTTAGGGGAGCTGGGCTAACACTGTCCGACACACAAACATTTTCAAAGTCTTTTCCCTCCCTGAAAATGTTATCAGACTGGGATATGTCATCATGGGCTACTTGGACACCCTTCCAAGAGTATCACTGTTGTTACCACTGCCCCTACTGCCATCATCATGGCTACAATTGCCACTAATACCAACAACAACATAGTTATGCATGGGGTCCCCCACCTCTAAATGCTGAAGCAGACACTTCTCACATACTGTAAGTCATCCATGACACATGAGGTTTTATTGTCTCTTCTTAGGAAAAAAGAAAGCACCCCAGTAGGTGGGAACAGTGAAGAGAGAGGTGATGCAACTGAAAGGCTTTTCTGGGGCCATAGGAAGGAGAAGCAGGAGGAATACTGTGACCCCTCGCTCCAAGGCGCAGTGTGAGAGTCAGAGGTGACCTTGACATCATCCAACTGTGACTGAGAGAAGGAGTAAGCCATCTGCAGCATCCCACTGGAAAAATCTGGGGGATCCCTTACCCCTCTAGAGGTATTTACGATTATATGTCCATCTGTTAGAGTAAGTAGTCGTGACGCCAGCTGCGGTTAAGCTGCGAGACCACAGAGCTCCCTTTAGATGATGGAATGTTAAATAGGCCACAATATCCCTGAAGATGTTGTGTAGCACATGTCACGGTGCTCCTACCTTTGGCTATGGTTGGAATCCCAGGTGTGGTGGTCCGAAGCAAGTGCAAAGGGGGTTGGTAACTTGGATGATGAATAAGAAGAATAAATGGAGTCCAGACTTGGTCAAATGTTGAACAGTTGCTTTACTTGTAATAAACGGTAATCCAAAGTATTATAGGAGCCTCAAAGTATTATAGGAATGAATAGAGGAGTAACTGAATTCCTATGCTGTGTCAGTTGGAGATCAGAGTGTTGTTCCCATGACACAGCTAAGGTTCAGAAGGGAGGTTATAACTCACACATACAGTCACCGGTAAGAAGATTAACTTCAATACAGTTTATATCATCTACCTTTCTAACAGGTCAGAGAATAAAAAAAATTATGGGAGTGCTGCTATAAAAACAATTAAATGCCCCCTTCTAGAAATGCACTGAACAATGGTAAAGACAATTTACAATGGTAATAATGACTATACAGTATCTTGAATTAATACAATTACTTAGAGGGAAACCCTCCTAATAGCAGAGGTGATAATATATTACTTTAAACTTTCCTTTTTACACCTACTCTTGGCTATAGGACTAACTAGACTCAACTAAAAATAAAACTTAACTTTTATTCTATCATTGCCTAAAGTTAAAACCTTTGCCCTATTTTCTATATTAATCCTATGTATGATCAGATTAGTATCTCTGACGGGGGATAATGCGCGCTTCTCCCCACTTTCTGTCTATAAGGTATAGTATTTACTAATACAGCAAAAATAGGGTTACACGTTAAAATCAATGACCACTACCCCCGACATGTTTCGCCGTGAGGCGTCTTCAGGGGTTGCGGGTAGCGTCTGAGTTTGCAACGAGGTCGCCGAAGCTTTTAAAGACTCTGATCCCCTCCTCTTTGAGACGTCACTCCAAATTATCCTATCAACACCTCTCTAACAAAGCAGTTTATGTGTTCTTGGAGATAACTGGAAGATGGTTGTCACTCCCCCACAGATGACGTTGCAGTGACGTATTCGCGCAGGTCAATAGTCTTAGATTATTTTGTGATTTATGTTCTAGCGCTATTGCGCATGTTTACTGACTTAGACTTTGACTCGCGTTACTACTCGAGTGTTTCTGCGCAGGTTTCAATACTTAGAGTTTACATCGCATCTTGGGGTTTGTCTGCGCATGTTCCTACACTTAGTTTATTTTTCACTCATTTTGCACTATATATAGAGGGTGTGTTATGTCTGGGTGTATTATGTCAGGATTGTTTGTAGAATATAATTCCTGAATCACATATTCGCTCAGGAGGTACAAGGGATATTTTTATCTTCAATCAGTTTTCCCATTTTTGTAACATTTTATTTTTATTATTATTATTGAGATGTGACTTCTAATATGGTTTCCTGTGGTTTTCATCCTGAATCACATTATGTCAGGATATAACCCTGCTTTTTGGATATCGATTATAGTAGAGGATACTCTGGTTATAGCTTCACTTTCAATTTTCCTAGTGTATGTATACCTCGTTTTTCTTTAGGCTATTTATTATATTTATATTTTAGAAGATTCCATTATGACATTTAGCATGTCTTGGAGTCTACTTTTAACGACGTTCTTTCAGATAAGACACAAAGGTAAAGCCTTCGTTTAATCCGTTTGGGGCTAGACTCTTCAGTCTGTAGATCCATTTGGTTTCTATTTGCTGTAGCTTTCTGTCCATATTTCCACCTCTTGGTCCTGTTTTCACTTTTTGTAAACCCCAAAATTTTATGGATCTACTGTCCCCATTGTGTACTGATTCTATGTGTCTGGCTAGTGTTACATCCCTTTTATTTCTGATGTCACTTAAGTGTTTAGACACTCTTCTTCTTAGTTCTTGCACTGTTTTACCCACATAGATTTTGGGGCATGAGCAATGGGCTATATAAATCACTCCCCTGGTTTTACAATTAATGTAATCTTTAATCTCATAGGTTTTCTGGTCGACTGGATTCACAAAGGATGTTTTAGATTGCATATACGTACAGAAGACACAATCTCCACAGGGGTGAGACCCCTTTACCGGCAACCAAGTAGATCCATAAAATTTTGGGGTTTACAAAAAGTGAAAACAGGACCAAGAGGTGGAAATATGGACAGAAAGCTACAGCAAATAGAAACCAAATGGATCTACAGACTGAAGAGTCTAGCCCCAAACGGATTAAACGAAGGCTTTACCTTTGTGTCTTATCTGAAAGAACGTCGTTAAAAGTAGACTCCAAGACATGCTAAATGTCATAATGGAATCTTCAAAAATATAAATATAATAAATAGCCTAAAGAAAAACGAGGTATACATACACTAGGAAAATTGAAAGTGAAGCTATAACCAGAGTATCCTCTACTATAATCGATATCCAAAAAGCAGGGTTATATCCTGACATAATGTGATTCAGGATGAAAACCACAGGAAACCATATTAGAAGTAACATCTCAATAATAATAATAAAAATAAAATGTTACAAAAATGGGAAAACTGATTGAAGATAAAAATATCCCTTGTACCTCCTGAGCGAATATGTAATTCAGGAATTATAGTCTACAAACAATCCTGACATAATACACCCAGACATAACACACCCTCTATATATAGTGCAAAATGAGTGAAAAATAAACTAAGTGTAGGAACATGCGCAGACAAACCCCAAGATGCGATGTAAACTCTAAGTATTGAAACCTGCGCAGAAACACTCGAGTAGTAACGCGAGTCAAAGTCTAAGTCAGTAAACATGCGCAATAGCGCTAGAACATAAATCACAAAATAATCTAAGACTATTGACCTGCGCGAATACGTCACTGCAACGTCATCTGTGGGGGAGTGACAACCATCTTCCAGTTATCTCCAAGAACACATAAACTGCTTTGTTAGAGAGGTGTTGATAGGATAATTTGGAGTGACGTCTCAAAGAGGAGGGGATCAGAGTCTTTAAAAGCTTCGGCGACCTCGTTGCAAACTCAGACGCTACCCGCAACCCCTGAAGACGCCTCACGGCGAAACATGTCGGGGGGTAGTGGTCATTGATTTTAACGTGTAACCCTATTTTTGCTGTATTAGTAAATACTATACCTTATAGACAGAAAGTGGGGAGAAGCGCGCATTATCCCCCGTCAGAGATACTAATCTGATCATACATAGGATTAATATAGAAAATAGGGCAAAGGTTTTAACTTTAGGCAATGATAGAATAAAAGTTAAGTTTTATTTTTAGTTGAGTCTAGTTAGTCCTATAGCCAAGAGTAGGTGTAAAAAGGAAAGTTTAAAGTAATATTGAATTAATACAGGTTCACTAAAAGGGTATACTAATGAAGGTTCTGCAGTAAAACACATTCAATAACATGGGTATATTAACGGTATTTTTGCAGTAAAATGCCTTTACCGTCACTGAATGGTATCTTTCAGTAATAAAATGCATTCACTAACTGAACAGTACAGTGCATTTGTAAAGGCTTCAAACCTATATATATAAAAAAATATATATATATATATAAAATATATATAAAACAGAATTTTATCATGTATCTCTATGGCTAAATTTTACAATGCGGAGCTAAATATTGAACTATGTTAAATGCAATTTTTTAGAACTTTAAAAAAAAAAAACTTCATGAGCCCCTGTTTAGAAAGGTGTAATAGTCACCCAAAGTCATAACTGCAGCTTTTAGTCCAAGCTGTCACTGTAATCTTCCACAAACATCTATGTTTCAATTCAGCAAACATATAAAAGTCTTTAAACAAGTTTGGAACTGGCATGTAAAATCTATTTTTATATATTTTGTGTGACAAATTTCCCATTCTGACAATCTTAAATAGCTCATAATTGGTGTGGTTTCACTACCCGCTGTCTCCTATAAGCACTGTATTGTATTCACAATATAGAGATGTGTTTTCTTTGCAATGGTAAGCTTAATCATATCCAATCACGTGACAAATGACATTACTAGGACAGAAACATAATCTCACTTCCATAAATAGCACTTAGTCTACTTTCATTTCTGAGTAAACTGAACATGAGGTAAAACAGGTCTATGTTATTGTGATAAGCATCACAAAACATCATTCAGTAAGGTCCCATCTGTTCTGAGACATAAGACCTTATCAAATAAACGTCTTGTAGCCTGAATGTCATGCGAGAATTTGTAGTCAATGACAGTCAGACAAAAGAAACTGAAACAATTATTTCACAATACCAATTCATATTTTTATATCACTTTTAATGCATAGTGTTTGTTAATTCAAGAGTTCCTTTAATTTATAAGAATAACATTGGCTTTCTAGGCAGCTGTAGGTGTGTATCGTATATGCTGCATATATGAGGTTTATTTCCTTCCTTCTACTGATTTCTATAAATATTCATTTGCTCCATGACTGTCAAGGGAACATGCTGTGCATTGCATGATATCAGAGCTGTGCTATAAGCTCAGAGACAGATGTCTCACCCTTCAGTCAGAAGCTGCAGCTACATTCCCCTTTTCCCAGTGTTCTATTTATTCCACATTCACACAGCAATGAAAAAAAATTGCAATAAAAAACAAACACACTGTTTTACATGGCCAGTTTTGCACCCATTTTCTGGCCATCTGCCCATTTTTAATGGCCATTAAAAATGAATATTTTAACTTTTTTATTTATTTAAATCCCATTTTCCAGCATTAATAATGTCCCCCAGAGTGGCCCCCAGCAGTAATGATGTCCTTATAGTGGTCCCAGCAATAATAATGTCCTTATACTGGCACCCAGCAATATTAATGTCCCCATAGTGGTCTGCAGAAATAATAATGCCCCCTATAGTGGGCCCAAGCAGTAATAATGTCCCCCAGAGTGGCCCTCAGCAGTAATAATGTCCTTCATAGTGGCCCCAGCAGTAATAATGTCCAACAGAGTGCCCCCCAGCATTATAAAAGTGCAAAAAAGTTTGAAAAAAATGTACCCTCCTCATCCACCTGCACGTGCAGGGACTGTCGTTCTTCACTTGATGCCGCTCCAACTGCACCAGTGATCATGCTGGGGGCATTCATCAAGTGAAGAACGATTGTCCCTGTCCAATGCTAAGTTCCCATGACAGTGAAAAACAGCAATTTGATGAGTACACTAGTGAAAAATGGCCTTTTAGGCTACATTCACATGACCGTGAAAAAAAAATGGCCATGAAAAAACATACATGCTGTCAGTTTTTCATGATCAGTTTTCAACAAACTTTGCATCCATTTTCTGGCTGTCTGGCCGTTTTAACGGCTGTCTTGCATCCTTTTTTTAACTACCATTAACCAGAGGTTTTTTCATTTTTGTGTTTTCGTTGTTCTTCCCTATCTTCCTTGAGCCATAACTTTTTTTTATTTCCGTTCCCATAGCTGTATGAGGGCCTATTTTTTTTCAGGACAAGCAATGTAGTGAAAGCAGTGAAAAAATTCCAAATGGGTGGAATTGGGAAAAAACTGAATTCCTCCACCATTTTATAGGTTTTGTTCCCACAGCGTTCCATTTGCAGCAAAACGGACCCATGCCCTTCATACTATGGGTCAGTATGATTACGATGCCCAATATGTATAGGTTTTTTATGTCTAAATAATAAAAAATAAATTTAAACCTAGTTATATCTACTGAACTGTGTGGGGGCTCATTTTTTGCGGGACAATCTGTAGTTTTTATTGATAGCATTTTAAAGTGTGTGTGACTTTTAGATCACATTTTTTTTCCATTACGCCATTCACCATATTGAAAAAATATTTTTACATTTTAATTGTACTGGCATTTTCGGTCACGATGATACCCATGATATTTATATTTTTTGTTATTTATGTATTTATTTTTTTATCACACGGAAAGGGGGGTAAATGAAGTTTTTATATTTTTTGATTTATATATTTTTAAGTGTTTTTTTTTTTAACTTTATTGTAATGATTTTGAAGCTCATATTTGAGCGTACAAAATCCAATCAGGGACTTTTTAAATCCAGTTGTTGCTCAGGATTGCTCATTTCTTATGTTGACCTCTGGCCAAAATAAGAATTGCAGCTTTAAGGCTGGGGACACACCTAGGCGTTTCTGAATCGCGCGTTTTTGGATGCGCGTTTTTGTAACTAGGAAACGCGCGTCATACGCGCGATTCAGTGATTCTCCCCTATGGCAACATTGTCCATAGGCGTGTTAAAACGCCCAAAAGAAGCTCATGTACTTGTTTAGTGTTAGGCGTTTACAGCGCGCTCAAACGCGCTGTAAACGCCCAAATGTGAACCATGCCCATAGGGATGCATGGCTTTTCACATGTTGAGCGTTTTTCAGCGCGTTTGAACGCGCTGAAAAACGCTCAGGTGTGTTCCCAGGGTAATGCTCTCAGCGAGGCTGAGTGCATTGAAATCAATTAACGGCATTCTCATTGGCCGCAGAGGATGCCAGTAAGAAGGCCAGAAGCGAGAGCTTCCAGATTATTTACCCATTAGATGCGGTGATCTCACTTGATTACGGCAACTAAAGGCTTTACTTAGCCACAGCTTTCGGAGACCCGCAGGTCATGATGCCTGCTGCACGTGCGAGTGGGCGCAATGTTTGCCTATCGCTCCAGCGCCATACATGTACGGTGCTGGTAGAGAAATGGTTAAAATGGATGATTTGCATTGTTTTGTTTTGTTATTTAAATCCAAACCCCGCTGTATATATGATGTCCTCATGATGTCCCCCATAGTGGCCCCAAGCATTAATAATATGGCCAGAATGGCACCCAACAGTAATAATGTCCCCCATCTAAATTGCTCATGTGAATAGAAACATTGACTTCAATTGGTTCTAAAAACAGCCGTCACGCATTTTTCCGCTGTCATAAATGTAACCCAACTGTTGTACACATTTCATGTTTGAGGAGGTCTCCGAGGCAAGGAACTAGAGACTGCTGGTAGATGAAGAACATGCCAGTTTTTAATAGTAAGATAATAAATATAAGCCTCATACGATATGCTTACATGAACTACTGATTTATGCTAATTCATTTATATTGATAAATTCACAGAATTAGAAAATAAAAGAATCTTATTTTTAACAGAATCACTTGGATAAATGTAAAACTTTTTTGTATGATCGGCATATATCCTCTCTAGATTTCCGCACTGCACACAAAGATTCTCCTCCTTATTGGCAGAATCAATTGCCGGTGTACATCTTACAGAAACCTCCACTGTATCACCTTCTTGGTAGACCAGATTTCTCTCCAGAAAATAGATATTTTTTCGGTGAAGTACTGTGAGGAAATTGATATACAAAACACTAGTTACACTCACAAAATGCTTGTGTAAACTCGCATATCATCAGCCCCGCTGATAACAATCTCCAATCTCTGCTCCACAATGGTGGCTGGCTTGCTGCTTGCAAAGAAAAAGGGGGTCAGTCAGCACATCCCAATGCGCAGATGCATGCCACCATGGCTAGAAATACAAAGAAATAAAATACAACGCAACAGCTCTCTGCAAATACAAATAACGTTCAATAATGCCACAGTTATAGAAAATATTCAGGTGATAATGCTACGCTTATTTTATAAATTTGAGATTCTTGGCAAATACATTTTGTACAAAATTATTTGTGCCTGTCCACCGGCGTCAAGGCAATCTCTATAGGACGGGAACCTAACACTAAATACTACTTGTTATAGTGCCATACTGGCCACAATAAAATTCAGGGAATGCAGGTACCAGCATGTTTGCTGTGCCCACTCTATACCTCTCCTGGTGCCAGACGGCTTTCAATGAATGCAGGGAGGGCAGGCTACAATTAAAATCAGACTATGGGGCAGACATGCTGGTAATGGTAAGGGGTGCAAGACTAAATGGAGTCAGCCACACCTCCAGTACAAATTGCAAAGAAAATGGGGGGAGGAGTCAGCACATCTCAATGCGCAGGTGCACGCCGCCATGGCTAGAAGTGCCTCAGTCGACAGCATCACGGAAACCAGACGAATTTGTTATGCTTCCCCATAGACTTCTATTATGATGGATCAATACGGAATGCCTCTTAAAGGTTTCCGTTTTGCATTCTGTCTGGGAATTCCGTTATATTCCGTTACAAACGGAATTTATAACAAATGCACTAACGCAAGTGCGAACCCATCCTTAGTTGCGCCACAGTCTGCAAATTTTCCCTGCTCATACCAGGTCTAAAAAAAGTGGGCATGGTGTGGGAAGGGGACTGACCAGCAGGCATTGGAATAAGGCTGAAGTTATATAGAGGCCAGCACCTCTTCATAACTTCAACGACCGAACGCTGGTCTTTGTGTTACAAAATAGTCCTATTTTTTTGCAAAGGGGATTTTTTAAGATACTTGAAGGCATAATGAGTAGAGATGGCCCGAACTATTCGCTGGCGAACAGTTCCCGGCGAACATAGCTTGTTCGCGTCCGCCGCGGCGGGCGAACATATTCGATGTTAGCGTTCGCCCGTATACTTTATCATTGAGAAAACTTTGACCCTGTACCTCACAGTCAGCAGACACATTCCAGCCAATCAGCATACCCTCCCTCCCAGACCCTCCCACCTCTTATCTAAACGCAAGGAAGGCATCCATCTTACATTCATTCTGAAGCTGCAGTGTTAGTAATTGTAAATCGTAATGCGATTAATATAACCTGTATTATTCGCATTGCGATTACAACTTAGATCTGAGTTCCTAATGGTTGTTTTGCTAGAATATATTAACGAAGATAACGAATATAGCACTATATTCTCAATCTTCGTTATATTCTAGCAATACAATTATTAGGAACTCAAATCTAAGTTGAATTTTCAGTGCGATTAATATAACCTGCATTAATTGCATTGCGAATTCAACTTAGAGCTGAGTTCCTAATGGTTGTTGTATTGCTAGAATATACGTTATATTCTAGCAATACAACCATTAGGAACTCAGCTCTAAGTTGTAATCGCAATGCAAATAATACTTACAATTATTAATCGCTTTGCGAATCCATTTGATGCCTCTATTTGATTGTATATGACAGCTGACTATAACTACCACCAACGTTCTGCTGCCTCCAAAGCAAGATATCTGAACCCCCCAGGGGCCATTTGGGCATTTTTGATAGAAAACGCATCAAAAACGCATCTGCGTTTTTATAATTTTTTCATTTTTTAGTTCATTTTTTTGTGCATTTTGCCACATTTGGTTGCATATTTACATTTGGTATAGGCAAATATGGTAGTCTAGATCATGTGTCTATACCAAAACCTAGGATCATTGTTTGACAGCATATTTTCAAAGCCATATAGCTGAATATAGATTTGGGCAGAGTAATGATCTAGACTACCATATTTGCCTATACCAAATGTAAATATGCAACCAAATGTGGCAAAAAACTCTAAAAAATGAACTAAAAAATGAAAAAATTATAAAAACGCAGATGCGTTTTTGATGCGTTTTCTATCAAAAATGCCCAAATGGCCCCTGGGGGGTTAAGATATCTTGCTTTGGAGGCAGCAGAACATTGGTGGTAGTCATAGTCAACCGTCATATACAATCAAATAAAGGCATCAAATGGATTTGCAAAACGATTAATAATTGTAAGTATTATTCGCATTGCGATTACAACTTAGAGCTGAGTTCCTAATGGTTGTATTGCTAGAATATAACGAAGATTGAGAATTCAATCTACGTTATATTCTAGCAATACAACCATTAGGAACCCAGCTCTAAGTTAAATTCGCAATGCGATTAATGCAGGTTATATTAATCGCATTGCGAATTCAACTTAGAGCTGGGTTCCTAATGGTTGTATTGCCAGAATTATATAACGAAGATTGAGAATATAGCGCTAAATTCTCAATCTTCGTTATATTCTAGCAATACAACCATTAGGAACCCAGCTCTAAGTTGAATTCGCAAATAAGATGTGCCGAGACTCTCGGCGAACAGTTCCCGACTAGTGTTGAGCGAACAGTTCGAGAATAGTTCGGGTTCGTACCGAACTTTGGGGTGTTCGTGACACGGACCCGAACCCGAACATTTTCGTAAAAGTTCGGGTTCGGAGTTCGGTATGTTCTCTCGGCGCATTTTGAAAGTACTATATAGCAGAATAGTACAGGCTTAAAGCTGAAATCACATTGCGATTACAACTTTGAGCTACCGATCACCATGGGAACGCCTCCTCCAGTAGAATGTACTGTCGGATGTTTGAACTACGTTGAAATCGCAATGCGATTCTTATATATTTGCTTAATCGCATTGCGATTTCAACTTCTCAAATCCGACAGTACATTCTAGCATTGTTCCCATGGTGATGTAGACGCTCCATTAGCACGGAATCCGGCTGAAGCAGAAATCGCAATGCGATTCTTAGAACTCAAATAAATCGCATCACACTACACGCTCTAATTGCATTCGATTTTAACTTTACTGTTTGGTTTTGTATCGCGATAATACAAAATTTGAATAATCGTGTGCGTGCTGTTCTAGCGACGCAGTGCTAGTCAGTATCCCACTTTAGTTCTAATCGCATTCGATGTTAACTTATGCATTTTTTTTTTTTGCCAGGCATCAGCAGTAAGTTAAAATAGAATGCGATGCCTGGCAAAAAAAAGCATAAGTTAAAATCGAATGCGATTAGAACTTAAGAGTGGGATACGAATAGCACTAGTGTTGTTGAGCGCACATTTCGAGAATAGTTCCGGTCCGTACAGAATTTTGGGGTGTTTGTGACACGACCCGAACCCGAACATTTTCATAAAAATTCGGGTTCGGTTTTGTAGTTCGTCATTTTTTGTGGCGCATTTTGAAAGGCTGCAAAGCAGCCAATCAACATGCATCATACTACTTGCCCTAAGATGCCATCGCAGCCATGCCTACTATTAGCAAGGCTGTGATTGGCCAAGTGCAGCATGTGACTCAGCCTCTTTATAAGCTTGTGCACATGTCGGGACGTGCTCACTCCCGATGTGAATAGAACAGGGATAGATGCAGCTGCTGTGAGGGCGAGATAGGCAGGGAATAATCGAGGAAAAAAACCTGAGAAGAAGTGAAAGATCTACCAGTGAATCAAAACAACTCAGCTGAGCTGTTCACTGAAAGTTTATTTTTTTTTACACTGGCCAGATCGATTTTTACCGGCACATGTAACTGGGCTGACCGGCGGCGGCTGCCACAGAGTCCAAAGAAAAGCTCCAAAGAATTGAAAAATCTACTCCTGTGACACAGAACAACAGCGATTCAGCTGCTCAGTCAAAGTCAATTTTTTTTCTGGCTGGGCAGACCATTTTCTGGCACATGTTACTGGGCTGATAGGCGGCGGCCATTTTGGGACTTGTGGTGCGCCAGCAAAAGCTGCCACAGCGTCCATTAATCTCATGTAATAGTCGATTTTTTCATAGATATACTACATCAGGGGTTTGGCTGTGCTTGTGTCACCCCTACTAACTGCCAATATATTTAATATATCAGTGGTGAAACTGAAAGTAACCCACTTGGATAGCAAATCCCATGAATGTGCTGTTCCAGCTAGGCTAGCCAGTGTCACTGCAGCCAGGTCCAATACTGTCAGCCAGAAATTAATTTTTTTATTTTTTTTGCCAGAAATATAAATTAAAAAAATCTTTCCCTGTAACAAACATAATTCTGGTCTTAGACCAGAAGAAGCACTCCTTCAGTAAATAATACTGTAAAAAGGTTTAGGCAATAATTCTCCCAGTGTGGGCAATTTATGTACCAAAACGAGCATTTTAAAAATTCCGGTGTTCTGAAATACCAGCAGTCCTCTTGTAATTAATACCAGAAAAAGGCATTATAGTGTCCAGTGTTGTCATTTTGGTTCAAAAAAGGGCAATTTAATCAATCTGGTGTTGGTGACACCCGAAATAGTAGGCCGCACG
Organism: Bufotes viridis; assembly: GCA_033119425.1. Classification (NCBI taxonomy): domain Eukaryota; kingdom Metazoa; phylum Chordata; class Amphibia; order Anura; family Bufonidae; genus Bufotes; species Bufotes viridis. The sequence continues at coordinate 73,794,422 of CM065596.1, forward strand.
TTGTTACTCCTTTGAAAAGGAAATAGTTCTCCCACTGTGGGATTTCATTTAACATAAGTAGCATTTAAAAAATTCTGGTGTCCAATTTGCAGCAGTCCTCTTGTAATTAATACCAGAAAAAGGCATTATAGTGTCCAGTGTTGTCATTTTGGTTCCAAAAAGGCCAATTTAATCAATCTGGTGTTGGTGACACCCGAAATAGTAGGCCGCACGTTGTTACTCCTTTGAAAAGGAAATAGTTCTCCCACTGTGGGAATTCATTTAACATAAGTAGCATTTGAAAAATTCTGGTGTCCAATTTCCAGCAGTCCTCTTGTAATTAATACCAGAAAAAGGCATTATAGTGTCCAGTGTTGTAATTTTGGTTCCAAAAAGGCCAATTTAATCAATCTGGTGTTGGTGACACCCGAAATAGTAGGCCGCACGTTGTTACTCCTTTGAAAAGGAAATAGTTCTCCCACTGTGGGAATTCATTTAACATAAGTAGCATTTAAAAAATTCTGGTGTCCAATTTGCAGCAGTCCTCTTGTAATTAATACCAGAAAAAGGCATTATAGTGTCCAGAGTTGTCATTTTGGTTCCAAAAAGGCCAATTTAATCAATCTGGTGTTGGTGACTCCCGAAATAGTAGGCCGCACGTTGTTACTCCTTTGAAAAGGAAATAGTTCTCCCACTGTGGGAATTCATTTAACATAAGTAGCATTTAAAAAATTCTGGTGTCCAATTTGCAGCAGTCCTCTTGTAATTAATACCAGAAAAAGGCATTATAGTGTCGAGTTGTCATTTTGGTTCCAAAAAGGCCAATTTAATCAATCTGGTGTTGGTGACACCCGAAATAGTAGGCCGCACGTTGTTACTCCTTTGAAAAGGAAATAGTTCTCCCACTGTGGGAATTCATTTAAAGGATAACTGTCACATTTTTTTTTTTCCAATATCTTAATAGAGACCATCTTCATGACATTAGTGGCCATCTTCATTTTTTTTTTATTATCCCTGAACCCCTATAAAACTCTCATTTTGCTCCCCTCAGCGCCTATTTTTACCTTAGCCTAAAAACAGGTTGCTATGTGAGGTCCGTCTATCTCCTGGAGGACGGGAGACGCACAGTAACTTGTACGTGCGCGCTCCCGGAAGTGAGAGCTCTCTATTATGCTGGTTTCAGGCTGCGATCTCCACTCTGGAGACTGCAGTCTGAAATCCCGTTAGTGCCCCAGTCTGCTCCCGTGCCCCCAGTGCCTTTTTATAAATAAATGCCCCCACTGCCCCCCACATGCGGCCATCATTGCCCCCATATGCCTCCATATGTCACCCGCTGCCCCCTCCGTTCCTCCTCCTGGTTGTTCCCCCCCTCTGCTCCGCTCCTCCTGCTGCCGGCTGTATTCATCAGCGAGTGTTAGCTGTGACTTACAGCAAACACTCTGCTGCTACACCCCAGATCGGTGCTGACACCGATCTGGGGCGTTTAACCCCATAGATGCCGTGGTCAGCAGCCGCCCGCGGCATCCATGGGGTTAAGAGGGATGGAGCTCCCTCTCTCTTCTATCGCGCTGCTGCCCCCGTTCCTCCCTCCTCCTCCTCCACCACGTGGCTCCCCTCCCTCCCCCTTCTGCTCCGCTCCTCTGCTGCCGTGTGTAATCTGCAGCGAGTGTTAGCTGTAACACACAGCTAACACTCTGCTGCTATGCCCCAGATCAGTGCTGGCACCGATCTGGGGCATTTAACCCCATAGATGCCGCGGTCAGCAGCCGCCCGCGGCATCCATGGGGTTAAGAGGGAGAGAGCTTACTGCGATCCGCTGCTGGTGCGATAGCAGCGGTGCGATCGTTGTCATGGCAACCAGACGCCTTACAAAGGCGTCCTGGTTGCTGTTATCTAAGGCTGATGAGACCCTGAGGGTCTGATCAGCCTTAGTGTAAATGTAGCACTGACTATACAGTGCATTGCAATAGATGACTATTGCAATGCACTGTACAGTGATCAGGCCCACTGGATCTTCAGGATCCAGATGGGTCTTGATAAGTTAAAAAAAAAAAAAAAAAAGTTAAAAAATAAATAAATAAAAATTTAAATGAGAATAAAATAAAAATGGTCTTTTTTCAAATCTGTTTGTCATAAAAATAAAAAATATACATAATTGGTATCGCCACGTCCGTAAAAAACAGCTCTATAAAAATATCACATGACCTAACCCCTTAGGTGAACACCGTAAAAATCAAAAATAAAAACCATGTAAAAAGCCATTTTTTGTCACCTTATGACAAAAATTCGAACACAAAGCGATCAAAAGGCGTACGCCGCCCAAAATAGTACCAATAAAACGTCACCTCATCCTGCAAAAATGAGCCCCTACCAAAACAATCGCCCTAAAAATTAAAAACTATGGCTCTGAGACTAAAACATGATTTCTTTTGTTTTAAAAATGCTTTTTCGTGTTAAATGTATTTTTTTTTTTAAAAGTAGACATATTATGTATCGCCACGTCCGTAAGGACCTGCTCTATAAAAATACCACATAACCTAACCCCTCAAGTGAACACTGTAAAAAATAATAATAAAAACTTTGTCAAAAAGCCATTTTTTTGTCACCTTACATCACAAAAAGTGTCATAGCAAGCGATCAAAAAGTCATATGACCCCAAAAATAGTACCAATCTAACCGTCACCTCATCCCGCAAAAGTGATACCCAACCTAAGACAATCGCTTAAAAACTGAAAAACGATGGCTCTCAGACTATGGAGACACTAAAACATGATTTTTTTGTTTAAAAATGATTGTGTAAAACCTAAATAAATAAAAAAGGATACATATTGGTATCCCACGTCCGTGAGGGCCTGCTCTATAAAAATATCACATCATCTAACCCCTCAGCTGAACACCGTGAAAAATAAAAATAAAAACAGTGCCAAAAGCAATTTTTGTGAACTTACATCACAAAAATTGTAACACCAAGCGATCAAAAAGGCGTATGCCCCCAATATAGTACCAATCAAACCGACACCTCATCCTGCAAAATATGAGACCATAACTAAAACAATCAGTCAAAAATAAAAAAGCTATAGCTCTCAGAATATGGAGACACTAAAACATAATTTTTTGTTTAAAAATGCTATTATTGTGTAAAACTTAAATAAATAAGAAAAAGTATACATATTGGGTATTGCCACATCCGTAACGATCTGTTCTATAAAAATAACACATGATCTACCCTGTCAGATGAATCTTGTAAAAATAAAAATAAAAACAGTGCCAAAACAGCCCTTTTTTGGTTACCTTGCCTCCCAAAAAATGTAATATAGAGCAATTAAAAATCATATTTACCCCAAAATAGTACCAATAAAACTGGCACCTTATCCCCTAGTTTCCAAAATGGGGTAAATTTTTGTGAGTTTCTACTGTAAAGGTGCATCAGGGGGGCTTCAAATGGGACATGGCATCTAAAAACCAGTCCAGCAAAATCTGCCTTCTAAAAAATGGCGCTCCTTTCCTTCTGTGCCTTGCCGCCTGTCCTTACATCAGTTTACGACCACATGTGGGGTGTTCCTGTAAACCGTAGAATCAGGGCAATAAATATAGAGTTTTGTTTGGCTGTTAACCCTCGATGTGTCCCCATGACAGTAATTCTACCGCCCATGTATGTCCCCCTATCACAGCAGTGATACAGCACAGATGTGTCCCCATGACAGTAATTCTGCCGCCCATGTATGTCCCCCTATCACAGCAGTGATACAGCACATGTGGCCCCATGACAGTAATTCTGCAGCCCGTGTATGTCCCCTATCACAGCAGTGATACAGCACATATGTGTTCCCATGACAGTAATTCTGCCGCCCATGTATGTCTCCCAATCACAGCAGTGATACAGCACAGATGTGGCCCCATGTCAGTAATTCTGCTGCCCATGTATGTCCCCCTATCACAGCAGTGATACAGCACATGTGTGTCCCCATGACAGAATATATATAGTGTAAGGCAGTGCTATTATATTATAAAGACTAGTTTACCATTAGTTTTCTTTGTCCACGCAACAGAGAATGTTCACACAGTTCTACCACTTGTGTATGTGATAGCAGGAGGGGGCGTGTTTCAGTGTGGAGAGCACCTATTGGTTGAGGTGCAGAAACTAGTGCACGAGGAGCTCAATGCATTGTGGGTAGTGAGGGCAGGCGGGATTAGCCTCAGGGTGAGGGCAGCAGCAGCCATCTTAACTGAATAAGGAAATTGCAGTTTTGTGCAGACTGGTTGCTAAGGGCTGGATCTTATGAAATATGGGGCGAGTAAGTCTAATAGTTATTGATTCTGGAATATCATTTTATTGGTAACTACATATATGAACATTGAAATTTGGGTCTAAATGTGACAGTTATCCTTTAACATAAGTAGCATTTAAAAAATTCTGGTGTCCAATTTGCAGCAGTCCTCTTGTAATTAATACCAGAAAAAGGCATTATAGTGTCCAGTGTTGTCATTTTGGTTCCAAAAAGGCCAATTTAATCAATCTGGTGTTGGTGACACCCGAAATAGTAGGCCGCACGTTGTTACTCCTTTGAAAAGGAAATAGTTCTCCCACTGTGGGAATTCATTTAACATAAGTAGCATTTAAAAAATTCTGGTGTCCAATTTGCAGCAGTCCTCTTGTAATTAATACCAGAAAAAGGCATTATAGTGTCCAGTGTTGTCATTTTGGTTCCAAAAAGGCCAATTTAATCAATCTGGTGTTGGTGACACCCGAAATAGTAGGCCGCACGTTGTTACTCCTTTGAAAAGGAAATAGTTCTCCCACTGTGGGAATTCATTTAACATAAGTAGCATTTAAAAAATTCTGGTGTCCAATTTCCAGCAGTCCTCTTGTAATTATTACCAGAAAAAGGCATTATAGTGTCCAGTGTTGTCATTTTGGTTCCAAAAAGGCCAATTTAATCAATCTGGTGTTGGTGACACCCGAAATAGTAGGCCGCACGTTGTTACTCCTTTGAAAAGGAAATAGTTCTCCCACTGTGGGAATTCATTTAACATAAGTAGCATTTAAAAAATTCTGGTGTCCAATTTGCAGCAGTCTTCTTGTAATTTATAGCGTAAAAAGGAATTATATCTTCCAGTGTGGGAATTTTTGGGCTTAAAATTAATATATTTTATTGTGGTGCGAGTTGAATCGCAACAATGAGGAAACATTCTATTAAGGGACGGGGATGCGGTCGTGGTGGTGTCCGTGGAGCCTCTGTTGCTGGTAGTGGACGTGGACGTTCGCCCTCAGGTGAACAAAGTAGTGAACCAACTCCCTCAAGTAGCCGGCAGAATTTACAGCGATATTTGGTGGGGCCCAATGCCGTTCTTAGGATGGTAAGGCCTGAGCAGGTACAGGCATTAGTCGATTGGGTGGCCGACAGTGCTTCCAGCACGTTCACCACATTGTCTTCCGCCCAGTCTTCTGCGGAAAGCGCACAGGTGGCACCGGAAAACCAAGCCCATCAGTCTGTCACATCACCCCCATGCATATCAGGGAAACTGTCCGAGCCTCAAGTTATGCAGCAGTCTCTTCTTCTGTTTGAAGACTCTGCTGGCAGGGGTTCCCAGGGGCGTCCACCTAGCCCTTCCCTAGCGGTGGAAGACATACCATGCACTGACGCACAACCACTTATGTATCCAGATGATGACTACATGGGAATACCACCACAGCAGAGTCACCCAGTCTCTGATGATGACGAAACACAGGTGCCCACTGCCGCGTCTTATTGCAGTGTGCAGACTGAACAGGAGGAGGTCAGGGAGGAAGACTGGGTGGAAGACGATGCAGAGGACGATGAGGTCTTAGACCCCACATGGACTGAAGGTCGTGCCGCTGACTTAAATAGTTCAGAGGAAGAGGCAGTGGTGAGACCGAGACAACAGCGAAGCCAAAGAGGGAGCAGGAGGCAAAAGCAGAACACCTGCCGTCCCGAGAGTTCGCCTGCTATTGGCCAGCGCCAACAGGGACCCAGCACCCCAAAGGCATCTTCAAGGAGTTCCCTGGCATGGCACTTCTTCAAACAATGTGCTGAGGACAAGACCAGAGTGGTTTGCACGCTGTGCCATCAGACCCTGAGGCGAGGCATTAACGTTCTTAACCTGAGCACCACCTGCATGATCAGGCATCTACATGCAAAGCATGAACTGCAGTGGAGTGCACACCTCAAAAACAAGGAACACGCTCAGGCTCCCCCTGCTACCTCTACCGCTGCTGCCTCGGCTTCCGCCTCGAGAGGAATGTTGCCACCTGCCGAGCAGCAAACAGAGAATGTGCCACCGACACCACCACCGCCACCATCACCTTGCGTCTCCACTATTTCACACAGCAGCGTTCAGCTCTCCATCTCTCAAACCTTTCAGAGGAAGCGCAAATTCCCACCTAGTCACCCTCGAGCCCTTGGCCTGAATGCCAGCATTTCTAAACTACTGGCCTTTGAAATGCTGTCATTCCGGCTGGTGGACACAGACAGCTTCAAACAGCTGATGGCCATGGCTGTCCCCCAGTATGTGGTTCCCAGCCGCCACTACTTCTCCAAGACAGCCGTGCCTTCCCTGCACATGCAAGTGTCTGATAAAATCAAGTGTGCACTGCGCAACGCCATTTGTGCCAAGGTCCACCTAACCACAGATACGTGGACCAGTAAGCACGGCCAAGGACGCTATATCTCACTAACTGCACACTGGGTGAATGTAGTGGCGGCTGGGCCCCAGGCGGAGAGTTCCTTGGCACACGTCCTTCCGCCACCTAGGATCGCAGGGCATCATTCTCTGCCTCCTGTAGCCTCCCCCTCCTACTCGGCTTCCTCCTGCACTGCTTCCACCAGCTCCTCCTGTCAGCCACACACCTTCACCACCAACTTCAGCACAGCCCGGGGTAAACGTCAGCAGGCCATTCTGAAACTCATATGTTTGGGGGACAGGCCCCACACCGCGCAGGAGTTGTGGGCGGGGTATTGAACAACAGACGGACGAGTGGTTGCTGCCGGTGGGCCTCAAGCCAGGCCTGGTGGTATGCGATAATGGGCGAAATCTCGTGGCAGCTCTGGGACTAGCCGGTTTGACGCACATCCCTTGCCTGGCGCATGTGCTGAATTTGGTGGTACAGAGGTTCATTCACCACTACCCCAACATGTCAGAGCTGCTGCATAAAGTGCGGGCCGTCTGTGCGCGCTTCCGGCGTTCACATCCTGCCGCTGCTCGCCTGTCTGCGCTACAGCGGAACTTCGGCCTTCCCGCTCACCGCCTCATATGCGACGTGCCCACCCGGTGGAACTCCACCTTGCACATGCTGGAGAGACTGTGCGAGCAGCAGCAGGCCATAGTGGAGTTTCAGCTGCAGCACGCTCGCGTCAGTCGTACTCGCGGCACTTCACCACCAATGATTGGGCCTCCATGCGAGACCTGTGTGCCCTGCTGCACTGCTTTGAGTACTCCACCAAAATGGCCAGTGGCGATGACACTGTTATCAGCGTTACAATACCAATTCTATGTCTCCTAGAGAAAACGCTTAGGGCAATGATGGAAGAGGAGGTTGCCCAGGTGGAGGAGGAGGAGGAGGAGGAGGAGGGCTCGTTTCTAAGACTTTCAGGCCAGTCTGTTAGAAGTAGCTCAGAGGGAGGTTTTTGAAGCAGCAGAGGGCAGGTTCACAAGTCGCCAGCCAAGGCACTCTAATGGAGGACGAGGAGGATGAGGAGGAGGTGGAGGAGGACGAGGATGAAGCAGGTTCACAGCAGGGTGGCAGCCCACACAGCTCAGGCCCATCACTAGTGCGTGGCTGGGGGATACGGTGGACGATGACGATACGCCTCCCACAGAGGACAGCTTGTCCTTACCTCTGGGGAGCCTGGCACACATGAGCGATTACATGCTGCAGTGCCTGCGCAACGACAGCAGAGTTGCCCACATTTTAACGTGTGCTGACTACTGGGTGGCCACCCTGCTGGATCCCCGGTACAAAGACAATGTGCCCACTTTACTTCCTGCACTGGAGCGTGATAGGAAGATGCGCGAGTACAAGCGCACGCTGGTAGACGCGCTCCTGAGAGCATTCCCAACTGTCACAGGGGAACAGGTGGAAGGCCAAGGCAGAGGAGGAGCTAGAGGTCGCCCACGCAGCAGTATCACGGCCAGCTCCTCTGAGGGCAGGGTTAGCATGGCAGAAATGTGGACAAGTTTTGTCTCCACGCCACAGCTAACTGCCCCACCACCTGATACGGAACGTGTTAGCAGGAGGCAGCATTTCACTAACATGGTTGAACAGTATGACTGCACACCCCTCCACGTACTGACGGACGGTTCGGCCCCATTCAACTTCTGGGTTTCAAAATTGTCCATGTGGCCAGAGTTAGCATGTTATGCCTTGGAGGTGCTTTCCTGCCCGGCGGCCAGCGTTTTATCAGAACGCGTATTCAGCACGGCGGGGGGCGTCATTACTGACAAGCGCAGCCGCCTGTCCACAGCCAATGTGGACAAGCTGACGTTCATAAAGATGAACCAGGCATGGATCCCACAGGACCTGTCCCTCCCTTGTGCAGAGTAGCCCTTAATAACTGCCTAAAACATGTCTTGTTGTACTACGGGCCACTTCTTTATTTAATACAAATTTTATGTAACCCACAGTTGAATGAAACTCTCCTCTGTCTGGGCGCCGGGGCCTAACTAGATGAAAGTGGCATGTTAAACTATCGGGTGACATAAAGCCATAACCTCTTCCATGCTACCTCTGTCCTCTGTCTGGGTGCTGAGGCCTAAGTCAAATAAAGCGGTCTTCTGCTGTGCTGGGGGATATGAAGCTAATCTCTGACCTCTCTCCTCTGTCTGGGTCCAAAGGCCTAAGTCACTGAAAGAGGCCTTCTCCTGTGGTGTGTGATATGATGCCTGAATTTGTGCTGTGGGACCTCTCTCCTCTTCCTGGGTGCAGGGGTCAAAGTATCTAAAAGTGTCCTTCTCTTGCGGTGGTTGATATGATGCCTGAATATGTGCTGTGTGGCCTCTCTCCTCTGTCTGGGTGAAGGGGTCAAAGTAACTAAATGGTGGCCTACTCCTGTGGTGGTTGATATGATGCCTGAATATGTGCTGTGGGGCCTCTCTCCTCTGTTTGGGTGAAGGGGTCAAAGTAACTTTATGGTGGCTTCCCTGTGGTGGTTGATATTATGCCTGATTCTCTGCTGTGGAACCTCTCTCCTCTTCCTGGGTGCAGGGGTCAAAGTATCTAAAAGTGTCCTTCTCTTGCGGTGGTTGATATGATGCCTGAATATGTGCTGTGTGGCCTCTCTCCTCTGTCTGGGTGAAGGGGTCAAAGTAACTAAATGGTGGCCTACTCCTGTGGTGGTTGATATGATGCCTGAATATGTGCTGTGTGGCCTCTCTCCTCTGTCTGGGTGAAGGGGTCAAAGTAACTAAATGGTGGCCTACTCCTGTGGTGGTTGATATGATGCCTGAATATGTGCTGTGGGGCCTCTCCCTCTGTTTGGGTGAAGGGGTCAAAGTAACTTTATGGTGGCTTCTCCTGTGGTGGTTGATATTATGCCTGATTCTCTGCTGTGGAACCTCTCTCCTCTTCCTGGGTGCAGGGGTCAAAGTATCTAAAAGTGTCCTTCTCTTGCGGTGGTTGATATGATGCCTGAATATGTGCTGTGTGGCCTCTCTCTTCTGTCTGCGTGAAGGGGTCAAAGTAACTAAATGGTGGCCTACTCCTGTGGTGGTTGATATGATGCCTGATTCTCTGCTGTGGGACCTCTCTCCTTTGTCTGGGTGCTGGGGTCGAAATAATAGTAAGTGACCTTCTCCATTGGTGGGTGACTTGAAGCCTGATTCTGTGCTATGGGACCTCACTCCAATTAATATTGTTTAATTTTTATTTATTTTATGTTAACTCATCATTTCCCTATCTAAATTTGTTTGCAGGGGATTTACCTACATTTTGCTGCCTTTTGCAGCCCTCTAGCCCTTTCCGGGTGTGTTTTACAGCCTTACCAAAAACCTTACCAGATCTAGCACATAAACCAGTTGAACTTGAAACCCTTGAAAGATTACAGTAATGAAAAATAATTATTAATATGGACAACACTATCTGTACCCTTTGTTTCCAATCAAACAAAACGCAATAAATTTGATTTAACATTATAGTTTTATAAAATAATCTTTAACAAAATAGAATTATTTTTTAACATAAATATATAAATAACCAAAAAAATTTGGGTAATTTTTTAATTTTTCTCTGCTCCTCCAGCAGATCATCGATGTCCTTAAGATGAGCCTCCTCCATGGCTCGCATTTGGTGGGAGAACTGCATCTTGAGCTGCCTCATCTTCCTGGTTTGCTGCTCCCTGAACTGCTGCATTCGCAGCTGGTGCTTCCTTCGCATTGTTTTTATTTTTTTTAACATGATGTTGTCAGCTGTAAAATAAATGAAATAAAATTTGGAAATGTACATTAAAATACAATCATTAATTGTTATATAAAGCTGAGATGATATTATTTTTTTTAAATCTGTCATATATTGGTTTAGGTAGGATTAATAATAGTTCCTTTTAGTTTTGGGTTATTGACTTAGTAGTTACGTTAATGGTTTTGATGTTGATCAATTACTTTTTAGTGTTTATTTTTATATTACTGTAACTGTTGTGTTGTACTTTATTTGTTGCCTGTTTTATTATATTTTCTTCATTTAAAAAAATAATATAGTTTGTTAAAATATATTCTTACAAAAATTTATATATTGCATGCTTGTTATATCGTACTTCCAAAAATGTATGTGTCAGTTAGATACGTTATGGAAATCAGTACTCCCACCCGTAACATTAGCTTTCTGGGACACTGAATAAATAAAAATATCCACATCATCCATTTACCTTCTTGTCGGGGGGTAGTGACCATCTCCTCTTCTGCCTCCTCAGAGTCATCACCCTCCTCCACTGCAGCAGGTGGGCTATGGGCCCGATAGCCTGATGGCCCTGCCTCTTCCTGCTCCTCCTCGTCCGAGTGGTCTGTCTCCTCCTCGAACCTCCACCGCCTTCTTCTTTTTAGAGAGCTTGGCACTCACTTTGGGAAGCGGAGCATCTGTAATGATGATGACCAAATTTTTTAAAAATGCCAAGATAAACAAGTAACGCCAAATTACAGTTAAAGGTACACAAATTAATCTATGGTAGTGTCTGGATGGCATAATAATTAACTACACCTATCTTTCTTCTCCTTTTGGCTTAGATCAAGTGTAGTATCATCAGTGTCTGCCTTGACCTGCCGGACCAGGAACCTGTGGGTACCCCCTGCACTCTGCCTTTGAGCATCGTTGATTAAGTTCAGCTTCAACTCACTGCTGCTATTGGGTGTTGGGCCACTCCCCAGGGAACAAGAGTGATTCGAGTCTATGACTTCATTTGGGCATGTGGCCTAATTGTCCTGATCGATGCTTGTTGTCTACACTCGTCCAGACGTGCGAGGAGTTTGGACAAGCTTCAGGGGCCAAAGTCAACTGTGTAAAGTCAAAAACATATGTGGCCCAGAAAGAGGTCTCATATTGCCACCTTTAGCACCCTTTCCCATCAGTTCAACACCACTGTACTAAGTGATTTATTGTAAAGGGTTAAAAATACTTATTTCTCTCACCAACATATTGTTATCTATCTGCTCAGTTATGCAAATAAGTATTGTACCTGGAAAAGATTTATCTCTGATCTTAGTGATCAGATCCATCCTGTGGCGCTTCAGATCTGACCACTTTTTTAGAATCGCATCCTTCCGATGAGTGCACCCATGCTTCTGCCACAGCTGGAAAGCAATTCTCCGCACTATGGCCTGCTTTTCGCCCTTGACCTTCTGCGGTCGTACCCCTTCTCCAACATTTCCTGCAAGATAACAATTAAATCATGTAATCCCACAGTTCTAAAATACAATTATTAGTTATCATAGTCATAAGAACCATCAAAAATAACATTTAATATCAAAACAAAGAGTAGAACATCGCCATCCCTTTAAAAGTGACTTGAACATTGCCGCCCCTTTAAAAGTGACTTGAACACTGCAGCCCCTTTAAAAGTGACTTGAACATCGCCATCCATTTAAAAGTGACTTGAACATTGCCGCCCCTTTAAAAGTGACTTGAACACTGCAGCCCCTTTAAAAGTGACTTGAACATTGCCATCCGTTTAAAAGTGACTTGAACATTGCGATTCCTTTAAAAGTGACTTGAATATTGCCGCCCCTTTAAAAGTGACTTGAACATCGCCATCCCTTTAAAAGTGACTTGAACATTGCGATCCCTTTAAAAGTGACTTGAATATTGCCGCCCTTTAAAAGTGACTTGAACATCGCCATCCCTTTAAAAGTGACTTGAACATCGTCATCCCTTTAAAAGTGACTTGAACATTGCCACCCCTTTAACAGTGTCTTTCACTAATCACTCATGTAGTTGTGCAGTCTGCTAAAGCCTGTGATGAGTTTATGTCACCAAGCAGTAGGACATGTGACAGTGTAAGGCAGTTATGAGATCAGTGAAGGCCTGCAGGCTTCTTGGCTAATAAAAATCATTAATAAGTTTAAATCACATTACTGCATTACACACTAACTAAGTTCAATTACTTACAGTTATTAAGAAATCCAGCTCTTCTTTAGAGAAATTACTTTTCGCCATAATCGCTGGGACAGTCACCAATCTCCACTCGTCTCTCTCGATCCGATCCGAGGTAACGCACACACGTACAGACGCATGTACACGATTCTTGAATAGTTGTATTATCGCGATAATAAAACTAACAGTGTAAAGTTGACTGTATTGCTCTAAGTTATATTCAGCATCGAATGTAACTTCTATTACAGCACACCAATACTAAAACTGACTAAGAGACAGCTTTAAGTTCTATTCGAACGCGATTGCAACTTTGGAACTTAAAGTGGTGTACGATTTTAAAAGTTGAGTACTAAAGTTGAAATCGCAATGCGATTCTTATGTATTTGCTTAATCGCATTGCGATTACAACTTTGAGCTACCGATCACCATGGGAACGCTCCTCCAGTAGAATGTACTGTCGGATGTGAGAATTAAGTTGAAATCGCAATGCGATTATTATATATCTAGCTTAATCGCATTGCCGTTTGTTAGCATTGCTAATAATTCCATCCATATTCGCTAACTTACTGACTCAGTAAGTTAACGATATGGATGGAATTATTTAGCAATGCTAAGTTGAAATCGCAATGCGATTAAGCAAATATATAAGAATTGCTTTGCGATTTCAACTTAATTCTCAGGTCCGACAGTACATTCTACTGGAGGAGGCGTTCCCATGGTGATCGTTAGCTCAAAGTTGTAATCGCAATGCGTTTATTGCGGTATATTATCCCTCTAAGTGTCTTTTACAGCCTTTTTAGTGCCCAAAAGTTCGGGTCCCCATTGACTTCTATGGGGTTCGGGTTCAGGATGAAGTTCGGGTCGAGTTCGGATCCCGAACCCGAACTTTTCCCGGAAGTTCGGCCGAACTCGCCGAACCCGAACTTCCAGGTGTTCGCTCAACTCTATTCCCGACGAAAATAGCTTGTGCGCGTTCGTCGCGGTGGGAGAACATATGCGATGTTCGGTCCACCCCCTATCATTGAGTAAACTTTGACCCTGTACCTAACAGTCAGCAGACACATTCCAGCCAATCAGCATACCCTCCCTCCCAGACCTTCCCATCTCCTGGACAGCATCCATTTTAGATTTATTCGGAAGCTGCAGTCTTAGTGAGAGGAGGGACAGTGTAGCTGGTGTTGATTTAATAGCTAGGCTAGTGTATTCAGTGTCCACTCCAGTCCTGAAAGACTCATCAGATCTCTGCTGTAAGGACAGCGTCCTGACAGCACCCTAAAAAGCCCTTTTTAGGGCTAGTACATCAGTCTCCCTCCCAGACCCTCCCACCTCCTATCAAAAAGCAAGGACGGCATCCATCTTAGTAGTTGTAATCGCAATGCGATTAATACAGGTTATATTAATCGCATTGCGAATTCAACTTAGAGCTGGGTTCCTAATGGTTGTTTTATTGCTAGAATATAACGAAGATTGAGAATAGGAACCCAGCTCTAAGTTGAATTCGCAATGCGATTAATATAACCTGTATTAACCGCTCCCGGACCGCCGTACGCAGTATCGCGTTCTGCGGGCGGCCAGGCTCTTCTGATCGGACGCATCTACGCGTGATCTCGCGAGACGCGAGATTTCGCATAGATGCGCCCGCGCATGTGCAGATCGCGCACGGCAAAAGGCGCAGGGAGAGTTGGTCATCAGCCTGCCAGCCAATCGGCAGCGCTGGCGGGCTGATGACTTTTAAAAAACGAATGAGAAGCCATTTAACCCATCATATTTGTAAATATGATGGATTAAATGGCTTCTGTGCCCTCTCCTGGGTCCTTTTCGTCGGTTGGACCCAGGAGAGAGCACACCTTACTGTGAGTACACCCAAGCACCACACACTAACCCCTGATCAGCCCCCCATCACCCAAATTAATCCCTTGATCACCCCTTTCATCACCTGTCAATTATCTAGTGAAAGGGAAAAAAGTGATCAGTGTAAACTGTCACTTTTTTTTTTTCACTAGGATTGACTTTTAGGTTTAGATTACTTTAGGCCCCTTTGGTAGGTAGTTAGCGTTAGCGCCCAGCCCACCGCACCGCAGTCACTGGTTCGCTGATTAGCGTAGCGCTAATCAGCGCTTGTACTTTTATAGTATCTGTAAGTGATCAGAACTGATCACGGTCAGATATATAATAGTACTAGTGTCACTTTAGTTCGCCCTCCACCCAAAACGCAGTGTTTGCCCGATCAGACCTGATCGGTCGCCCACACCTGCGTTCACCCACGCCCGCCCCGCCGCAGTGACAAAAAAAATTTTTTTTTTGTAATCACTGCACAATCCCTTCACAAGCGCTGCGGCGATAAAAAAATCCGTTTTGATCTTTTTTATCAATCGCAGCGGCTTCTGTACTTCGCTACCCTCTCAATTGTAAGACAGGCTTGCTTTTTTTCTTGGGTAGTCTCAGGGAATACCCCCTAAATTTAGACGCCCAAATGTCAAACAAGGGGTATTCCTCTTAAGAGGCCTACAGGATTCTGACCCAGTCGGATGAGGAATGGGAACCCTCATCTGACGAATCTAGCGGGTCAGAATACGAACCTGTAGAGAGCAGTGGCAGTCTGACCCAAAGTTCGGACGAGGAGGTTGAGGTCCCTTATAGAACCAGGCGTACCCAGCCCCGTGTTGCTAGACCGCAGGTAGCGCAGGATCCGCTTCAAGGGCAGCAGAGTGGGGCTGGCGCTGCCGGATTACGTGGTGAGGCATACACCAGCAGCGCAGCCGGTCCTGGACCTTCTACCAGCACTGCCGTACAACATGGTGAAGTGGCGAGCACCAGAAGGGCAGTAGAAGCTGGTACGGTGGCACGTGCAGTAGTTTCCCGTCGCAGCCACCACGCAGACAGGCCCGTAGAGCCCCTAGAGACCCTGAGGTGCTGGCAAATCCTGATTGGCAGCCCCCAACTTCAGCCGCACCATTAGTTCCCCCTTTCACCGCCCAGTCAGGAGTTCGGGTGGAAACAGCTCAGATAGGATCGGCGCTGGGGTTTTTTGAGCTGTTTTTCACTGCGGAGCTCTATGACCTAGTCGTGGCAGAAACAAACAGATATGCCACTCAATTTATCGCCGACAACTCGGGAAGCTCTTATGCCCAGCCTTTCCGGTGGAAACCAGTCCAAGTTTCCGAATTTAGAACTTTTCTGGGCCTTCTCCTCAGCATGGGCATAACCAAAAAACATGAATTGCGGTCATATTGGTCCACGAACCCAATTCATCACATGCTCATGTACTCTGCTGCCATGTCCAGGACACGTTTTGAGACCATCCTGCGTTTCCTGCACTTTAGTGACAACACCACCTCCCGTCCCAGAGGCCACCCAGCTTTTGACCGGCTCCATAAAATTCGGCCCCTCATAGACCATTTCAACCAGAAATTTGCAGATTTGTATACCCCTGCACAAAACATCTGCGTAGACGAGTCACTTGTACATTTTACCGGGCGCCTTGGCTTCAAGCAGTACATCCCAAGCAAGCGCGCCTGGTATGGGGTCAAATTGTATAAGCTCTGTAAAAGGGCCACAGGCTATACGCACAAATTTCGGATCTATGAGGGAAAAGATCAGATCCTGGAGCCGGTCGGTTGCCCTGACTACCTGGGGAGCAGTGGGAAGATAGTCTGGGACTTGGTGTCACCCTTATTCAGCAAGGGGTACCATCTTTATGTGGACAACTTTTACACAAGTGTGGCCCTCTTCAGGCATTTCTTCCTAGAACAGGTTGGCTGCTGCGGCACCGTGCGACCTAGTCGCCGGGGCTTCCCCCAATGGCTCATTACCACCAGACTTACAAGGGGGCAGAGGGCTGCATTGTGTAACGAAGAACTGCTCGCGGTGAAATGGAGAGACAAGCGTGACGTTTACATGCTCTCCTCCATTCACGCAGACACGACAGTCCAAATTGAACGGGCAACCAGTGTCGTTGAAAAGCCCCTCTCGGTCCACGACTATAACCTCCACATGGGAGGGGTGGACTTCAACGACCAGATGTTGGCCCCTTATTTGGTTTCCCGAAAGACCAGACGCTGGTATAAGAAGGTGTCTGTATATTTGATTCAATTGGCTCTATATAACAGTTACGTTCTCTACAGTAAGGCTGGGAGAACGGGATCCTTCCTCAAATTCCAGGAAGAGATCATCGAGAACCTCCTGTATCCAGGAGGTTCCGTGGCCCCAACCACCAGTGTAGTTAGCCGTCTACACGAGCAGCACTTCCCCAGCGTTGTGCCTGGTACCTCAACCCAACCGCCACCCCGAAAAAGATGTCGTGTCTGTAGCAGGAGTGGAATAAGGCGTGACACCCGCTATTTCTGTCCTGACTGTCCTGACCACCCTGCCCTATGCCTTGGAGAGTGTTTCCGGAAGTACCACACTCGGGTACACTTAGGGACCTAGGGACAGCACTACACAGGTAGTTTTTTTCCACTCAGGCTCTAGGGTCTCTCAGGACACTAGGTTTTGAGAGACCCTAACACATAGGGACGGTGCTGGTGTGCTACAGCAGAAGTGTGAAACGGTAGAAACGTCTCCTTTCACTTGGGATAACGCGTATAATGTACTTCGCACCATCTCTGTGTGATTTACACTTTACACATTGTCCCATGGGAAAGGAGAGGTTTCTGCTAGGAAAATAAAGAGTGACATGGAAAACAAAAAAAAAAAAATTAAACAGGTAGCAAGAAAAAAAAAAATCTTGAGTTAGTTCAGGTTTTTATGTTCATGTTTTATAAAAGTTTTAAAATGTTCTGGTTTTCTAAAGTTTGCAACGTTCAAGTCATGTGCCTGCTGCCTGTTTTTTCTTCTTTTTTTTTTTTTCCCCCCCATAACCACACTTTATTTTCCAGGTATACCAACAGACCAACGGACCAACTGACGAAAACGCCGCAGCACTGATGTGAATTCTGAGAGAAGCATTGCTGCTATCAGAAGACACGTGAAGTCAGTGTATGCGGCGCTGCAAGACGAGATTTCTCCTCTGCAGGACAGGTACGTTTGCCCTGGCATGTGAGCTGAGGAGAGGTGTTGGAGTTCATATGCTTTGGCAAACACTTTGTATCAAAAATCTGGCAAAGATAGTCTTCCTCCACACCGATCGATTGATCGATGTGAATGGAGAAATCACGCTTGCCAGGACATAGGAGCTGAGTGGGTATGGATGTTTGGGCGGAGCTCCTATGTCCTGGCAATCGCCAGGCCCCTCTTTTTTTTCTTGCATATTTTTTGGCAGAGATTTTTTCATCCACATCGATCGATGCGAATGAGGAAATCTGTGCCGTTCGTTTTTTTCTTTCAGCCCAGAGGCTGAACGGAAAAATCTCATTACCTGTATGCTCCATATAAGGAGAATAGCAGAAACTCCTAATGCTGGCCATACAGGTAATGATTGCGGAGACCCTCAAATGCCAGGGCAGTACAAAAACCTCACATGTGACCCCATTTTGGAAAGAAGACACCCCAAGGTATTCGCTGAGGGGCATATTGAGTCCATGAAAGATTGAACTTTTTGTCACAAGTTAGCGGAAAGGGAGACTTTGTGAAAAAAAACAAAAAAAAAATCAAATTCCGCTAACTTGTGCAAAAAAATCTTCTATGAACTCGCCATGCCCCTCACAGAATACCTTGGGGTGTCTTCTTTCTAAAATGGGGTCACATGTGGAGCATTTATACTGCCCTGGCATTTTAGGGGCCCTGAAGCGTGAGAAGAAAAATGCGTAAAATATCGTCCTAAAGGTACTCATTGGATTTAGGGCCGATTTGCGCATCTTGGCTGCAAAAGTGGCACACATGTGGTATCGCTGTACTCAGGAGAAGTAGGGCAATGTGTTTTGGGGTGTACTTTACATATACCCATACTGGGTGTGAAAAATATCTCTGTAAATGACAACTTTTTAAAAAAATTATACAAAGTTGTCATTTACAGAGATATTTTTCACACCCAGTAGGGGTATAGGAAAAATACGCCCCAAAACACATTGCCCTACTTCTCCCGAGTACGTCGATACCCCATGTGTGCCACTTTTTGCAGCCAAGATGCGCAAAGGGGCCCTAAATCCAATGAGTACCTTTAGGATTTCACAGGACATTTTTTACGCATTTGGATTCCAAACTGCTTCTGACGTTTAGGGGCCCCTAAAATGCCAGGGCAGTAAAAATACCTCACAAGTGACCCCATATTAGAAAGAAGACACCCCAAGGTATTCCGTGAGGGGTATGGTGAGTTCATGTAAAATTTTATTTTTGGCACAAGTTAGTGGAATATGAGACTTTGTAAAAAAAAAAAAATATATCAATTTCCGCTAACTTGTGCCAAAAATAAAACTTCCATGAACTCACTATGCCCATCAGCGAATACCTTGGGGTGTCTACTTTTCGAAATGGGGTCACTTGTGTGGTATTTTACTGCCCTGGCATTTTAGGGGCCCCTAAATGTCAAAAGCAGTTTGGAATCCAAATGCGTAAATGTCCTGTAAATTCTAAAGGTACTCATTGATTTAGGCCCATTTGCGCATCTTGGATGCAAAGTGGCACACATGGTATCGCCGTACTCAGGAGAAGTTGGCAATGTGTTTTGGGTGTATTTTTACATATACTCATGCAGGGTGTGAGAAATATCTCTGTAAATGACAACTTTTTAAAAAATTTTATACAAAGTTGTCATTTACAGAGATATTTTTCACACCCAGTAGGGGTATATGTAAAAAGACACCCCAAAACACATTGCCCTACATCTCCTGAGTACGGCGATACCCCATGTGTGCCACTTTTTTGCATCCAAGATGCGCAAATGGGCCCTAAATCCAATGAGTACCTTTAGGATTTTACAGGGAATTTTTACGCATTTGGATTCTCACGCTTTAGGGGCCCCTAAAATGCCAGGGCAGTATAAATACCCCACAAGTGACCCCATTTCGGAAAGAAGACACCCCAAGGTATTCTGTGAGGGGTATGGTGAGTTCATGTAAAATTGTATTTTTGGCACAAGTTAGTAGAATATGAGACTTTGTAAAAAAAAAAAATCCATTTCCGCTAACTTGTGACAAAAAATAAAAACTTCCATGAACTCACTATGCCCCTCAGTGAATACCTTAGGGTGTCTACTTTCGGAAATGGGGTCATTTATGGGGTATTTCTACTGTCTGGGCATTGTAGTACGTCAGGAAACAGGACAGGTGCTCAGAAAGTCAAAGTGCGGAAACTCAATTTTTTGCACCATAGTTTGTAAACGCTATAACTTTTACCCAAACCAATAAATATACACTTATTGCATTTTTTTTTTATCAAAGACATCTAGAACAATAAATTTAGAGAAAATTTTTTAGAGAAATGTAGTTTTATTTGACAAATTTTCCAACATAAAGTGAAAAATATCATTTTTTTGCAAAAATTTCATCAAAAAAAGTAAAAATGTCAGCAAGAAAGAAATAGCACCAAATGAAAGCTCTATTAGTGAGAAGAAAAGGAGGTAAAATTCATTTGGGTGGTAAGTTGTATGACGGAGCAATAAACGGTGAAAGTAGCGTAGTGCAGAATTGAAAAAAGTGGCCTGGTCTTTAAGGGTGTTTAAGCTAGGGGGGCCGATGTGGTTAATCGCATTGCGATTACAACTTAGATATGAGTTCCTAATGGTTGTATTGCTAGAATATAACGAAGATTGAGAATATAGCGCTATATTCTCAATCTTCGTTATATTCTAGCAATACAACTATTAGGAACTCAGCTCTAAGTTTAATTCGCAATGCGATTAATGCAGGTTATATTAATCGCATTGTGAAATCAACTTACCACACTTTGCGCCAACTACGTAATTTTCCATGGGAGTTTTGCCATGGATCCCCCTCCGGCATGCCACAGTCCGCGTGTTAGTCCCCTTAAATCAAATTTTCTATCACTATTGTGGCCAGAAGGAGTCCCTTTGGGTTTTAAAATTCGCCTGTCTTTTGAAGTCTATGGCGGTTCGCAATGTTCGCATGTTCGCGAACATTTGCGGAAATTCACGTTCGCCGTTCGCGAGTGAACTTTTATGGAATTGTAGAAGAGCACAAATAAGGAGGGATAGATTATGTTTAACTTTTGAGAAGGGGGTATGTCACTTCTGAATTTTGCAAGATTACTGTATTTTCCGCTTTATAAGACACACTTTCCCCCCCCCCCCCCCCCAAAAGTGTGTTTTATAAAACGAATACAGCAGTATTACATGGCCGGCACATTGCAGCCTGTGCTGTGCTTCTGAGGCATAGCGGTCTGCGATGTACCAGTGACATGTAAACAGGGGAAGTAGCGGGGTCCTGCACAGTCACTGAACTTCATTAAGCCAGGCCCCGGTAAGAGCAGCCATCACATATAAAGTGTATGCAGCAGCCCTTAGCAGTGCTGCTTTATTTAACTAGCAGTAATCACTTATCTGTAAACGGTATCTGTGGAAGACAGTGTTTTGGGGATCTGTGGATGACTCTGTTATGGGGAGATCTGACCTCATAACATTGGGCCCCAGTCATAGCAGTCATCACATATAAATGTATACAGCAGCTCTTAGCAGTGCTGCTTTGTTAAACTTGCAGTAATCACTTATCTGTAAGCGGTACTCACCATGTACGCAGCAAGCAGGCTGGCAGCGCACATCACTCACTCATGCGCTGCGTGCATGGCGAGTACCGCTTACAGATAAGTGATTACTGCAAGTTAAACAAAACAGCACTGCTAAAGGCTGCATACACTTTATATGTGATAGCTGCTATGACTAGGGCCCAATAACAGAATCATCCACAGAAACCCAAAACACTGTTGTCCACAGATACCCTTATAAGTGTCCTCCTCAGATCCACCTATAACACTGCCCTCCACTAGTGATGTCGCGAACATAAAATTTTCCCTTCGTGAACGGCGAACGCGAACTTCCGCAAATGTTCGCGAACAGTGCGAACCGCCATAGACTTTAGTAGACAGGCGAATTTTAAAAACCAAAGGGACTCCTTCTGGCCACAATAGTGATGGAAAAGTTGTTTCAAGGGGACTAACACCTGGACTGGGGCATGCCGGAGGGGGATCCTTGGCAAAACTCCCATGGAAAAAATACCTAGTTGACGCAGAGTGTGGTAGTTGCAATCGCAATGCGATTAATACAAATAATAATAGAAATTCTAGCAATACAACCATTAGGAACCCAGCTCTAAGTTGAATTCGCAATGCGATTAATATAACCTGTATTAATTGCATTGGGATTACAACTTAGATCTGTTCCTAATGGTTGTATTGCTAGAATATAACGAAGATTGCGAATATAGCGCTATATTCTCAATCTTCGTTATATTCTAGCAATACAACCATTAGGAACCCAGCTCTAAGTTAAATTCGCAATGTGATTAATATAACCTGTATTAATCGCTTTGGGATTACAACTTAGATCTGTTCCTAATGGTTGTATTGCTAGAATATAACGAAGATTGAGAATATAGCGCTATATTCGCAATCTTTGTTATATTCTAGCAATACAACCATTAGAAACAGATCTAAGTTGTAATCTCAATGCGATTAATACAGGTTATATTAATCGCATTGCGATTACAACTACTAACCCTGCAGCTTCAGAATGAATCTAAGATGGATGCCGTCCTTGCTTTTTGATAGGAGGTGGGAGGGTCTGGGAGGGAGACTAATGTACTAGCCCTAAATAGGGCTTTTTGGGGTGCTGTCAGGACGCTGTCCTTACAGCAGAGATCTGATGAGTCTTTCAGGACTGGAGTGGACACTGAATACACTAGTCTAGCTATCGATTTCCCTATTAAATCAGCAGCAACTACACTCTCCCTCCTCTCACTAAGACTGCAGCTTCCAAATGAATCTAAAATGGATGCTGTCCAGGAGATGGGAGGGTCCTGGAGGGAGGGTATGCTAATTAGCTGGAATGCGTCTGCTGACTGTGAGGTAGAGGGTCAAAGTTTACTCAATGATAGGGGGTGGACCTAACATCGCATATGTTCGCCCGCCGCGACGAACGCGCACAAGCTATGTTCGTCGGGAACTATTCGCCGGTGAATAGTTTGGGACATCTTATTTGCGAATTCAACTTAGAGATGGGTTCCTAATGGTTGTATTGCTAGAATACAACGAAGATTGAGAATTTAGCGCTATATTCTCAATCTTCGTTATAGTCTAGCAATACAACAACCATTAGGAACTCAGATCTAAGTTGAATTCTCAATGCGATTAATATAACCTGCATTAATCGCATTGCGAATTCAACTTAGAGCTGAGTTCCTAATGGTTGTTGTATTGCTAGAATATACGTTATATTCTAGCAATACAACCATTAGAACTCAGCTCAAGTTATGTCGCAATGCAAATAATACTTACAATTATTAATCGCTTTGCGAATCCATTTGATGCCTCTATTTGATTGTACATGACGGTTGACTATGACTACCACCAACGTTCTGCTGCCTCCAAAGCAAGATATCTGAACCCCCCAGGGGCCATTTGGGCGTTTTTGATAAAAAAAAAACGCATCAAAAACACATCTGCGTTTTTATAATTTTTTTCAATTTCTAGTTTATTTTTTGTGTATTTTGCCACATTTGGTTGCATATTTACATTTGGTATAGGCAAATATGGTAGTCTAGATCATGTGTTTATACCAAAACCTAGGATCATTGTTTGACAGCATATTTTCTAAGCCATGTAGCTGAATATAGATTTGGGCAGAGTAATGATCTAGACTACCATATTTGCCTATACCAAATGCAAATATGCAACCAAATGTGGCAAAATACACAAAAAAATAAAATAAAAAATAAAAAAATTATAAAAACGCAGATGCGTTTTTCATGCGTTTTCTATCAAAAACGCCCAAATGGCCCCTGGGGGGTTTAGATATCTTGCTTTGGAGGCAGCAGAACATTGGTGGTAGTCATAGTCAACCGTCATATACAATCAAATAGAGGCATCAAATGGATTCGCAAAGCGATTAATAATTGTAAGTATTATTCGCATTGCGATTGCAACTTGGAGCTGAGTTCCTAATGGTTGTATTGCTAGAATATAACGTATATTCTAGCAATACAACAACCATTAGGAACTCAGCTCTAAGTTGAATTCGCAATGCGATTAATGCAGGTTATATTAATCGCATTGAGAATTCAACTTAGATCTGAGTTCCTAATGGTTGTTGTATTGCTAGAATATAACGAAGGTTGAGAATATAGTGCTATATTCGTTATCTTCGTTATATTCTAGCAATACAACCATTAGGAACTCAGATCTAAGTTGTAATTGCAATGCGAATAATACAGGTTATATTAATCACATTGCAATTTACAATTACTATTACTGCAGCTTCAGAATGAATCTAAGATGGATGCTGTCCTTGCGTTTAGATAGGAGGTGGGAGGGTCTGGGAGGGAGGGTATGCTGATTGGCTGGAATGTGTCTGCTGACTGTGAGGTACAGGGTCAAAGTTTGCTCAATAATAAAGTATAGGGGCGAACGCGAACATCGAATATGTTCGCCCGCTGCGGCGGACGCGAACAAGCTATGTTCGCCGGGAACTGTTCGCCGGCGCATAGTTCGGGCCATCTCTATCCTCCACAGATCCCCCTATAACACTGTCCTCCACAGTTCCCCATAACAGTGTACTCCACAAATCCCCACAACAATGTCCTCCACAGATCCCCTCCACAGATCCCCATAACAATAAAAAACCTAGGTGCATCTTATCATCAGGTGAGTCTTATAAAGTGAAAAGTATGGTATTTGGCATCACAATTGGTATCAAATTGTAGAGAAGAAAGAGTAATTATTAAAGAATGTTTGAGTAAAATAGGTATAGGGTATGTTGAGAAGTACAGTGTATTTGGAATATCAGAGGGTGGGCTTCCTGGGCCAAAGTAAATAAGAAAAAGGTTACCAACAGGTTATTTGATCCAAAAACTTTGAGATATGACCAGGCTTAGATTGGCTACACAAGGTTACTGAGAACATACACCAGTTCGGGATGTGAGAAGATGTAATGTTGTTCCAGTAGTTAATCCGGGAAGGTGGAGAGAAAAAGGGATACTTTATATACCATCAATTATAATAGGCTTGGAACCCAATCCTCTTGGGAATCTTAAAGAGGAATTTCAATTAGAGGAAGCAAGTAATTATTCTTATTGGCAATGGTGTTATGCAGTGAGGCCATGTAGCAAATCTCATTGGTTCAAAAAGGAATCTCATCAACTGTTGGAGGTATTTAAATCAGCGAATCAAAGAACAAAGCATTTATTATCCAGAATCTACTAAAAGTAGAGATTTGGATGATGTATGCATTAAGACTGTTAGGAGGCCTTGGGGGATTCAATGTGGAATGCACTGTATGTGAGAGGATGCATTAAGCACATCAAGAAAGATGACAAAAAATGATTAATTTTTGTTTTGCATTTGGCTTACTATACTCCAAAAGTGTTAAATACATTTTCAAAAAGCAAGAAGGAAGCCTGCCCAAGATGTGGAGTGTTCAATGCAGATTTAATTTATATAATGAGAAAATATAAATATAATCATTATAGATTTTTATGATACTGATAAAATCTTTGTCTTATGTAAGTGGGAATAATAATAATGATTGTATACGTATATAAATAAAAAAAATAATAATCTATATGCTGTCTGGCAAGGGCCAATGCACAGAAAAAGTGTGCTGGCTCCCTGCAATGTCTTTTACTGATTTATAATGATTGTTGGGTGGACATTGACCCCTGAATGTATTTTTAAGATATTTTTACAATGCATTGTATTTTATTCTGATGACTTTTTGTCCCTGTTCTGTGACTTTCTTGATGTCTCACCTCTGAACTGACAATGTAATTTTCTTCCTTATTCTTGTATACAGTGCATATGTTGTTTGCACACTATTGTATCATTACCTGATTATTATGTTGTACCTGTTATATGTACTTCTCTTCAAGGTAAGCAGTTCTACATATTTACTTACATTTTATGTTCAGGTCTCTACACTATGGAGAGCATTCTTTCTTGTTTTTTAACTTCTGAATTTACAGGACATGCAGGCTGAGAACTGAAAATTGTGCAGACTAGCAGAAGACTAGTGGCCTACACAAATTTAATTTGGCATGGAAGATCCCAGAGTGCACTCCTAGGATGTTAGTCAAGCTGTACTTTACTAATGTGAAATTGACCCAGGGAAAATGAATACTCCTACTGTATATACGGCATAAAAAGTGTATGTTTGCAGTAGTTGCCTGGTTCTACCTCTGCTCATTAAGTTGGACTTTGTGTATACCTGCTTGGCTGTCACATGGTCCATGGCTGCTACCCATGTTGCGCTTTGCTGTCTCTGATCACTTCCAGAGAGGACAGAAAACTTAAAATGGCCCTGAAAAAATAAATAAAAGTGGCCCCATGTTGTAGGCAGGTCCAGATTGACAGAAGTTGGGACAACACAAGTAGGCAGGGACAATACAAGTAGCCAGTCCTGCAATACTGTAGTGCAGCACAAACGACTGCACCAGCAGAACCAAATACCAAAGCACAGCACAAAATACTACCACCTTCACCATATTATTCAACTGCATCTCTGTCCTAAAGACGGTGATTCAGTTCAGTTGAGAAGAGCACCTTTTGGCCAGGTGCATAAGTACCTGATGCTCCCAGCGTTGATTATTGCTAAGAGCATTATATTGTCATGTACCCATCCGGAGGGAAATTTTCTATGGGAAGTCCGCCCCTGCAGACTGCTGTCTGTATAATACCCGCTGACAGTGACCAGGATGGACATTCACTCAGATCCTGGTCATTTAACCACTCAGAAGCCACTGTCAATAGTGACTGCAGCATCTTTGGGGTTATACAGAGGAAGGAGTCTTTCTCTTCCCTGCAATCAGAGCCCTGAGGTGAAATTGCGGGACATCAATCAATTACTGTGCCAGCCTGGTGCCTTGCAATGGCTCCCAGGCCCCTGCCTTCAAAGCCGTCCCCAAAAAAGAAAAAAATTCCATGAACTGAATTAGTATTCTATTGCAGTGTATGGTACAAACTCATCAGAATATGCATGTACAACTCCCCTAATGTTCACGTTTTTGTACTGTGAAAAAGTTGGGAAAAAATGTTTTTTTAAAATTGAAAAAAATATATAAAAATATTAAAATCGCCAGTTTTCCAGTTTTACATATAAAACTAAAAATAAAAATAACTATAATTGCTATTGCTATGTCTAAAAATGTAAGAACTATTAAAATATAACAATATATATCATGCACTGTGAATGTATACGAGAAAAAACTAAAATGGCTGATTTACGTTTTTGGTCATGTTGCCCTCCAAAAAATTGAATGAAATGTGATCCAAAAATCACATGTACCCCAAAATGTTACCAATAAAAACTACAGCTTGCCTCTCAAGAAAACAACATTTTTAAAAGATTTATATTTTTTTAAGTGGTAAAGCATAACAGAAGCTATATTAATTTGGTATTGCAATAATTGAACCAAACTGCAGAATAAGGCTGCCATGTCATTTTCTAGTGCCCAGTGAACGCCGTGACACAAAACCCCCAAAAATGTGGAATGGAGGATTTTTTTAAATACATTTTTCCCCACAAATAATTTTATCCTATTTTGCAATATCCTATTTTTATGTGCCCTGCCCTCAAGGAGATGGGGATCTCAAAAACCCAAGATTAAACTGGGTTGTGATTAAGCAACTGTGAGCTCACAGCTTGTTCTTCAATGCTGCTATGGGTCTTGCTACTTTCTGCCATGGCTCAACCGCCCATATGCAGTTAGCACATAGTATTGATATTACTCTGTGTCTATGCAGGTCCTTACATCTGATAGACCACTACTTTCACAGAATCCAACCCAACTTCAGCTGCAAGCATACAATGTGCATGCCACATAGTACTCTGCACAACTCGTACAGCCTGCAAGCAAAACAGTACTCTTCTAGTCCAAGTCCTTATTAGTGGGGTGCTACCTCTTTAATGAACTTGAAGAATTCAGAGCATGCACAGATTCAGGCAGCAGAATCACCTGTATCTGTGCATGCAGTGAACAATATCAGCACCAGCGCAAAAAAGGACCCAGCTGAGGAAGCGGTTATGTTGGCCTCAATCACATGATCACTACTATCTTGGGAGCTTTGGGTGTGGGGGATGTTACATCTTATGTTTATACAGAGTGGGGAGAGGCTTCATTGTGCATTGTGGTTCATGCAATTTCTGAGGCTGACTTAACCCGTCTCCGTACAGCAATCAAATGAATGGACTTTGCAGAGTTGAAATTTGCGAGACTTAGTTGAATAACATCAGCATTTGATTCTTCAACTTGAAAACCATTTTACACCCGGATCCTGTACCAAACCCGACTTCAGATTGCAGTTATAAAATGGTTTTCAAGTTGAAGTATCTTCACCAAAGTCTAGTGAGTCTACGAACTTAGCAAATTTCACCTCCGCGAAGCCTATACATGACAGAGGTCGCTGTTGGAATCACTGCATACTTCACTTATTTGGGCAGTCACGGGGCCAAAACTGACCAAATAACTGAAGTATCAACTGAGCCTTACAGGACGATGTTAGCGTCAAGAAGAAGCGCAGTCCTTTTATACCCTCGTCAGCTCATTCCACATAGATGTCTACAAAACCTGTTCCATTAAACACTTATACAAGTAGAGCCCCCCTGACAGAGTGGAGAGGGTGTCAGCAGTAAGTTTGTGTTGACGTCACTGATTAATTTGCCTTTCCTCTGATCCGTCGGAACAATAACTGACAAAAACGGATCCTGTCTGTGGAGCAGACACCTTCACTCGATCAGCATTTGCTCAATAATCCATCATTATTGCTAATGCCCAAAAAAAAAACAGTTGTGGATCTAAAACAGTTTCTAGAATGGGGTCATTTTTGGGTGGCTTTTATTATGTAAGCCTCACAAACTGACTTGAACTGATCCTTAAAACGTGGGTTTTGGAAAATTTCTGAAAAATTTCAAGACTTGCTTCTAAACTTCTAAGCCTTGTAACGTCCCCAAAAAATAAAATGGCATTCCCAAAATGATCGATACATGAAGTAGACATATTGGAAATGTGAATTAAAATCTATTTTTGGAGGTATTACTATGTATTATAAAATTAGAGAAATTAAAAAATTAAATTAATTAAATTTCTGGTAAATTTGGTATTTTTTTTATAAATAAAAATTTACTTTTTTAACGCAATTTTACCACTGTCATGAAGTACAATATGTGACGAAAAAACTATCTCAGAATGGTCTGGATAAGTAAAAGCATTCTAAAGTTATCACCACATAAATTGACACTGGTCAGATTTGCAAAAAATGGCCCGGTCTTTAAGGTGAAATATGGCCGTGTCCTTAAGGGGTTAATGTGCAAGTGGTTGCATATAGGGAGTGAAGAAAAATCTGTTAATCATAACCACAATTCAGCACGCGTGCTGAGATGGAAATATCAGGTTTAGGTAGGTTACAAGATGGTGGAAAAACAAGTTCAGCTTTTGTAAAAAGCGTTTCAGAGAGGACATTATTTTAGAGGCAGCAGATAGACAGTCACTAGTGTTTTGTAGCGCTGGGGTGATGTCACAAAAATAGGAATATAATTGAGTTCCATCAGAATAAAGATAATACATACTTGAAGCCAAGATGGGTTTAGAGAAGGTTTTCTTTAGTAATAAATTAATAACAGCATGTTAAAAAGGGGAGGGAAAGATACCACTAAACTAAATATAATTATATAACTGCACTAATTATTCCTTTATTTGTTGTACAGCTGTGCCTTCATTGTTTAACCCTATCTCTGCTATCGTTTTGCTGTATTATTTGCTTTTCATGTTACCAAATACAAGGCACACGGGATTCTTACTGTGGGTGGAATCATTAATCATACGGCTTCCATTTCCAGACTGAATTATATGGCATTTGAATATGTTAAATGGTATGTGCCACAATTACCATAATCATCCATCATATTGTAACCGCCTTCCTTTCATGAAGGCTTGAGAACTGGCAGTTAAAACTCTGGATGTGCATTTTATAAAAAGAAAGGGAAAATATACAAAATTCTGAATCAATTTAAATGCGTATTATTTAAGGACATGCAGGGATGTGGCAGAAATTAATCCTAAAGATTTATGTTCTCAAGTCCTTAAACAAATAATGAGACCACTACCATTTATGTGAAACCAAAGACCTTTGGGGAAATTCCAAATGAGCAAAAAATTCCTTCCACAGATTGACGTAACTCAATACCCATTTATACAATAGCAGATTCTGACCGCAATTGAAATTCATCAGTGTCTGTCATGCTCGTTAAATCATTAGGAAGTGATGCATTATTAAAGAGGTTTTAAGACAGAGAGGCTCAGTAATTGCTATTGATAAGAAAATGTTGCTGATATTTGCTGGATAGATTGCAAAAACTGCAAGAAACCGCTGGAAAGCTTCAAAATGATTTATAGTGCAACAAAAAGCAACTTAACCAGGTAAAGCCACACACTTGATTCATATTTAAGTATTATCCAGTGACAAATGTATTGATCACAGAGTGGTATATGAAAATTGGTAAACCTACCGCCAAGCCAAACATTACTTTGTCTTTCTACATATATTTTGATGCATGACATGCTAAAGACTGGAGGAGTACAGCACCTCAGAGAACGGGTATAGGTCTATGATTTTGTGCTGCATCACATTTGACTGGGAATCACAAGTCAATACCTAACAAGGTATTAGAGAACAGTTACATATTCTACATGCCACTTTTAGCTACTTGTAGGTTTTGACATATGATGCACCATATCCAAATAATCATGTCAGATCTTCTTTCTTATGAAGGCAACTCCTACTGTGAGAAAAAGTATAGTTTGTGCTAGTTAGAGATAAGAGAAGTTTCATAAAATTTGATTTGGACGATTTGCCGAACTTTGACAAGAATAAATTTTTTATTTTTTTATGAATTAATTATATCATATTCATCACACTTGGTGGCCCAATCTCAGTGTGAAGCCTTGGAACTGTCATGGATCAGCGGGTGTGAACCCACTGTGCCACTGATTGGCTATACTCTGGAGGGGCGTGTCTAAGCAACTACCTGGTTTTCACTAGCGCCTCTAATGGTGAGGATAGACTTGAGCCGTTAGGGCAGTTGCCAGGGGCTACTACAGAGCTATCCCCGAGTCAATGGCAGCTGGTCCGGGCGAACCAGGAGGTACCTGGATAGGTACCTGAAGTATAAGCATAGTAAGGCAAGCAGAGACGTTACCAGGAGCAACGGTGCAGGACCGAAGGACGAAGCAAAGACAGGCAATAGTTCAGGGCAGGCGGCACAGGTACAGGTCAGGCGATCTGGGTTGCTTTTTAATCCCTTCTGTTAGCTCTAGATTTACTGTGCTTCAGTAAAACAGGTCTAATTTATCACTGTGGACATAAACTTGCAGTACCCCAAGATTCAAGTAGTGGTCACATGACAGAGGGAGGAGGATGGCAGCAGTAGCAGTAATAGTGACACCATAACAGAGTAGGGATGGGGCGCAGCAGCAGTGGCAGTAACAGTGACAATAGTGGCACCATAACAGAGTGGGGATGGGGGGCAGCAGCAGTGGCAGTAACTGGGACAATAGTGGCCCCATGACAGAGTGGGGAAGGGGAGCAGCAGCAGTGTCAGCAAGGCTGTGTTTAGAGATGAGCGAATAAAAAGTTAACGAAGTGGAATTCAATCCGGATTTCAGGAAAAATTCTATTCGTCCCAAAGTCGTATTTCTAGCGCTTCATGGTAACAAATCGTATTTTTTCTAAAATGGCTGCTGCACATGTTAGAAAGAGAAAGTAAGAAGTCTGGGAACAAGGGATCACCCATAATGCTATGCAGATAGCCAATCAGCAGCTAGCCAGACCCTGTGATGTCACAGCCCTATAAAAAGTCTCCATCATTTTCCAGTGAACTTAGTCCAGGGAGAGACGTTACAGGCACTGGGGACAGTGTTTAGGAAACAATTTATTTGCAAAATATTACTATTGAGCAGTTCAGGGACAGCTAAGTTATAGTGTAGGGATATAATAGGAAAGCATTATCCTCACTATAGGGAAGAGAGCAGGGAGAATTGAACTGTGTATCCCAATTACTGCAGCAAGGTGTAATAGAAAAGACACTATTCACTTTCAATGGAGTGAATCATGACGGATCCGTCTTGGCTATGTTAAATATAATACAACCGGATCCGTTCATAACGGATACAGATAGTTGTATTATCAGTAACGGAAGCGTTTTTTGCTGAACCCTGCCAGTTCCAGCAAAAAGGCTAGTACGAAAGTAGCCTTAGGGTGCTCAAGTTCTATTATACATAAGTATATCCGTTAATCACTAATTGTGTAATTGGGGTGAAATTGCGGCCTGATACTACAGATTTTAGGGTAAACAGGTTCTGTAGAAATCTATGTGGAATTAGCTCACAATGGTGTCAAAACAGCTCTTTCACTCTATAGTAGAATCTTTGATCACTGCATGGTTCTTTAACCCCTTAAGGACCGGGCTCATTTTCACCTTAGGACCAGGCCATTTTTTGCAAATCTGACCAGTGTCACTTTATGTGGTGATAACTTTAAAACGCTTTTTCTTATCCAGGCCATTCTGAGATAGTTTTTTTGTCACATATTGTACTTCATGACACTGGTAAAATTAAGTCGAAAAATTTCATTTTTATTTATAAAAAAATATCAAATTTACCAAAAATTTGGAAAAATTAGCAATTTTCCAAGTTTCAATTTCTCTACTTCTATAATACATAGTAATACCGCCCAAAAAAGTTATTGATTTACATTCCCCATATGTCTACTTCATGTATCGATCATTTTGGGAATGTCATTTAATTTTTGGGGACATTACAAGGCTTAGAAGTTTAGAAGCAAATCTTGAAATTTTTCAGAAATTTTCAAAAACCCACTTTTTAGGGACCAGTTCAGGTCTGAAGTCACTTTGTGAGGCTTACATAATAGAAACCATCCAAAAATGACCCTGTTCTAGAAACTACACCCCTCAAGGTATTCAAAACTGATTTTACAAACGTCATTAACCCTTTAGGTTTTCCACAAGAGTTAATGGCAAATGGAGATAAAATTTCAGAATTTCGATTTTTTTTGGAAAATTTTCAGTTTGAATCAATTTTTTCCAGTAACAAAGCAAGGGTTAACAGCCAAACAAAACTCAATTTTTATTGCCCCGATTCTGTAGTTTTCAGAAACACCCAATATGTGGGCGTAAACTGCTGTATGGCCAAACGGCAGGGCAAAGAAGGAAGGGAACGCCATATGGTTTTTGGAAGGCGGATTTTGCTGGACTGGATTTTTGACACCATGTCCCATTTGAAGCCCCCCGATGCACCCCTAGAGTAGAATCTCCAAAAAAGTGACTCCATCTAAGAAACGACACCCCTGAAGGTATTCAAAATTAATTTTACAAACTTTGTTAACCCTTTAGGTGTTCCACAAGAGTTATTGGCAAATGGAGATGAAATTTCGGAATTTAAATTTTTTGTTACCTGCCTCAAAAAAAGTGTAATATAGAGCAACCAAAAATCATATTTACCCTAAAATAATACAAACAAAACTGCCACCTTATCCCGTACTTTCCAAAATGGGGTCACTTTTTTGGAGTTTCTACTGTAGGGGTGCATCAGGAGGGCTTTAAATGGGACATGGTTTCAAATAACCAGTCAAGCAAAATCTGCCTTCCAAAAACCATATGGCGTTCCCTAACTTCTACGCCCTGCCGTTTGGCCATACAGCAGTTTACGACCACATATGGGGTGTTTTTGCAAACTAGAGAATCGGGGCAATATATATTGAGTTTTGTTTGGCTGTTAACCCTTGCTTTGTTACTGAAAAAATTGATTAAAATGGAAAATTTGCCAAAAAATAGCTATTTTCGGACCGTTTTTATTTTTTGTTATTTACATCGTTGAACTGACAGGTTAGATTGTGTGCTATTTCTATATAGCAGGTTGCTACGGACGCGGCAATACCAAATATGGCTACTTTTTGGGGGGTTTTGTTTCAGTTTTACATAATACAGCATTTTTTTTTTTTTAAATGATATTTTAGTGTCTACACATTCTGAAAGCCATATATTTTTTTTATTTTTTGGGCGACTGTCTTATGTAGGGGCTAATTTTTTGCGGGATGAGATGGCGGTTTGATTGGAACTATCTTGGGGTGCATATGACATTTTGGTCGCTTGCTATTACACTTTTTGTGATGTAAGGTGACAAAAATGGCTCTTGACACCGCATTTATTTTATTTTTTGTTGTGTTCACCTGAGGGTTTTGGTCATGTGTTATTTTTATAGAGCAGGTTGCGATGGACGCGCCGATACCAAATATGTATACTTTTTATTTATTTATTTAAGTTTTACACAATATTATCATTTTTTTAAAACAAAACAAATCATGTTTTAGTGTCTCCATAGTCTGAGAGCCCTATTTATTTATTTTTTTTGGGGTGATTGTCCTATGTGGGGTATCATTTTTTGTGGGATGAGATGACGGTTTGATTGGCACTATTTTTTGGTGCATATAACTTTTTGATCGCTTGCTATTACAGTTTTTGAGATGTGAGGTGACAAAAATGTTTTTTTTTTACATTGTTTTTTTTTTTTTTTTAACAGTATTTACCTGAGGGGTTAGATAATGTGATATTTTTATAGAGGAGGTTTTTACGGACGCGGCAATACATAATATGTATACTTTTTATTTAATTATTTTAACACAATAATAGCATTTTAGAAGAAAAAAATTATGATTTAGTGTCTCCATAGTCTGAGAGCCATATTTTTTTATTTTTTTGGGCGATTGTCCTATATAAGGATTCATTTTTTGCGGGATGAGATGGCGATTTTATTGGTACTATTTTGGGAGGCATACGCCTTTTTGATCACTTGGTATTATACTTTTTGTGATGCAAAGGGGGCAAAAAATGGCTTTTTTACACCATTTTTTTTTCACCAGTTTTTTTTTACGGTATTTGCGTGAGGGGTTAGGTCACGTGATATTTTTATAGAGGAGATTTTTACGGACGCGGCGATACCTAATATGTGTAGTGTATTTGTTTTTTTTTATTTTTATTCAGTGATATGTATTTTTCTTATTTTTACTTTTTTTCACTTTTTTGACATTTTTTTTGACCCAGACCCACTTGGTTCTTGTAGATCCAGTGGATCTGGTGTCTATATAATACAGTAAGTACACTATATAGTGTACTTACTGTATTTTTTTACTTTACAAAGTCTGAATAGGCTTTTGCCTTTAGCAAAAGCCTATTCAGAGTTTCAGTACCATGGCAAGCAGGACACTTCTGAAAGCGTCCTGCTGCCATGGTAACCACAAGAGAGCAGCGGGTGATGGGAAGAGAGGTGAGCTCCCTCCCTCTACTATCCTATCCCGTCGGGGGGGCTGCAAAGGTACAGCAGCCCCCCGATGGGAGAGGGAGAGAGCTCCCTCCATGTTAACACCTTCTATACCGCGGTCCGTACGGACCGCGGTATAGAAGGGGTTAAACTGCTGACATCTGCAGCACAGATGTCAGCAGTTTATAGCAGGGAGTCACAGACCGCGGGGATCAGAGACTACAGATAGCGCAGCAAACCGCAGGTCTGAATTGACCTGCGGTTTGCTGCGATCGCTGACATGGGGGGGTCACAAGACCCCCCTGGGCATTGTGCCAAGATGCCTGCTGATTGATTTCAGCAGGCATCTTGTTCCGATCACCGCCACGTGCGCAGCGGTGATCGGAAATTCACATGTACGCCCTTGGTCCTTAAGGGGCTAAACCTGACGCTAACAGTGACCTGTAAGGATAACTTGACACTTGAGTTATTTGGTCAGTTTTGGCCCTGTAACTGACTAAATAAATGAAGAGTGAAGTGATTCTAAGAGTGACGCCTGTCAACTCCCTATCATACTGACACACAGTAACTCTATCACTACCACAGCGGACTACCCATGCATGTCTCTGAAATGCACAGTGTTCTACACCAATATACAGGTTCTCTGTAGCTGGGAAATAGCTGTATTTTAACGCAAATCATCACAAATAAATTTGGATCGAATCATATCTTTTTGGGAAATTTGTCGAACTGTCTGAATCGAATTTTTGAAAAATTTGCTCATCTCTAGCTGTGTTCACATCATTGTTTATTTTACTGTTCTTGTGATCTGTCAGAAGAACAGAAAACTAAAAAAATAATCTAAGCCTGTATTTTGAGCATCCAGATGGTCAGTATTTGATTAGTAATTGTAAGCCAAAACCAGGAGTGGGTCCAAAACAGAGATAAAATGTAATAGAAATATTTGCATCTCTTCTGTGTTTTGGACCCACTCCTGCTTCTGGCTTACAAGTACTGATCAAATACTGATACAAAATACTGACCGTGTGAAAGAGGCCTTATACTCAATTTGCATCCATTTTGGCCATTTACATCTGAAATCAGCATACGGTCTTTCACACGGTCTGTATTTGGTCAGTATTTTGTATCAGTGTTCGATCAGTATTTATAAGCAAAAAACATAAGTGGGTCCAAAACGGAGATAAAATGTAATGGAAATTCTTGCATCTCTTCTGTGTTTTGGACCCACTCCTGCTTTTGCCTAACAAAAACTGAATAAATACTGACTGTGTAAAAGAGGCTTTACAGATGCTCAAAATAAAGGATCCTTTTTGTTTTCTGTTCATCTGACTGATTAGAAGAAAAACGGTGATGTCAATGCGGACAAACAGGGACATAAGTGGCCCCATGACAGAGTGAGGAGAGGGGGCAGCAGCATTGACAGTGACAATAGTCACCCCATAAGAGAGTGGGGAGAGGAGGCAGCAGCATTGGCATACAGCTAAAGGTGGTAGCAGATCATAGTAGTAGCAGAACCCAAAAATAGCAGTTTGATAGCAAAATGTGGCCAGAAGTAACAGCCCATTTTGCAGAATATTCCGGTATGGAAGCACACTACAATACGATCATTAATAGCAGAATTATCTATTCTATGCTTTAGGCACCGACGTCTGGAAATCCTGGTTGAGCCACACCTGATTCATCTTTATAAAGGTTAGTCTCTCAACATTTAGGGAGGAAAGGTGAGTTCTTTTAGGGGTAACTGTGCCGATGGGTTGCTTTAGGTGTAGTGGATGTGTAGCCTGTAGTGTTTTAAAGCAGAGTAAGACATTTATGAGCATAAATCTACGGCGCTCTTTTCGGATCTTAGATTTTATCTCTTGTCGCAGTAAAGGGGTCATCTATAAGATCACATGCAGATGCAATATGGAGTATATAGGAAAAACAAAACGTGAACTGCGGAGAAGAATTGGAGAGCACCTAAATGATGTGGCCAATAAGAAGGACACGACAGTGTCCAGGCATGTGCATGAAAGTCACGGAGGAGACTCTACATGTCTCAGTGTTGTGGGAATGGAACTGGTCCCACCCCCTGTACATGGTGGGGATTGGGACCGAGTCCTATTACAACGGGAAGTCAGATGGATCTTTCGATTAAAAACAGTGGCACCAACTGGTCTCAACGAACACTTGAACTACAGCTGCATTATCTGATGGTGGGTCAGCTGTCTGTTGGACCGCCAGTATATATATTTTTTGAATGAGACCTCCATTTTTTTAATGAGACCTTTGACGATTTGAAACTACCCGTCTGTCATAAATACCGAGTCTGAAGTCACCATACTGTTCTCTACATGTCCCTAAGAACAGATATTATCAATGAGGGTTAAAACAAGTATTTGCTGTCTTTAAACCCATTTAGGATGGGTATATGCCCAACCTAACCTTGTCACCGTAATCAACTGCTCTGTAGTTACAGAACAGCCTCCCTGCCTAAATCTACATTTCCATCTATAGCCACTAAATACCTGTATACATATACAGTGTGTGGTTGCTGGGGATACGTCACAATCTCCCAGCAGACCTTGCGCTGACTCCGCCCATATCATCGTGAGCGGGAGGGAGCGCTGACAACATCCTACGTCAGCAAGCTCCTCCTAGGATTCCTCGGCCTGGTCTCTATTTTCTGCGCATGAGCGCGCCGTTGGCCTGGAGTCAGGTGACGGGACGTCTGACGTCATCAATGGGCGTCAATGCACGTTGCGTCACGTGACCGCGTCTAGGCTGACGTGCTCACGAGGCATCCAGGGACATGACAGCCTTTAAATAGTGGCGCGCATTTATGTCAGGCGCCGTACCGCCCGCAGCACGTATCATACTGCGTATAGGAGGATGAAGATGGCTGACATCTAATGCCTCCTTCCACCTACCCTCCTTTCCCCCCCCCCCCTTTTTTCTGTGTTTTCCCTATGGTCTACAGGTATTTATATTCCCTATGAAATTAGGGTTATATCTTTGGTATGAACTTGTACCCTTCTACCCAAGGGGTTACACTTTTCAAACAACCCTTAACCCCTGCGAATTTTGATTTGTTGGGGCACTTTTTTTGATTTAGAGCCTGTGTATTTTGGCTCAAATACATATGATTAGGACCCTAGCACCTATAAATTATGCCCATAATGATCCCCTGATGATTGTTTTCAGAATAACATGAAACATGCATGTAGGGAATAGGGAGCACTTCTAGTGCAGGGTTGTGATAGGATCTAGTCCTTAAGGTAAGGTTCCGGACAGGGTCGCCCTTTTAAGGATGAGTGCCCTGTGGTGAGGCTGCTACTATCTAACTAGCTAACAGGGCCAGACCACTACCACAGGGTTATTATAGGGCGCGATAGGCTCCGCTCTGTCCTTTCCCTAGGGTATCTCTCAAAACCAAATATTGGGAGGAATGAAACCTGATTTTACTGGCTGTATCCGGTACCAGTGTCTACCCTGAACTACATCAAGACGTCAGTACGGTAGGACAGTGGATTATCAGTGCCGCCGTGCACACCCATATCCAAACATACTACTGGTTTCGGTGCACTTTTTTGTTATATTTCTATTTCTTTATCTTGGGGCACAACTGTTTTAATTGAATATTATTAAAAGTTATATATTAACGAATCTATTAAACGTGGTTTTAAGGTTAAATTTGAGGTGGATTCCCCTGTTTATTGGTATCAGAAAACAAGGAGTAGTGTTTAAGATTCACACAGTGAAATATTACACTGTCCTTTATCTCTGAAACATGGTAATTCTATGTATAAACTAACAAATTAACTGGGAATGTAGCAGCAGTTCAACAAGATGCACACATCAACATATTACACTGCCATTTAATGCTGAGGCACAGTAATTCTATGTATAAAGTAACAGATTAATTAGGAATGTGGCAGCAGTTCAACAAAATG
The DNA here is from genome assembly GCA_033119425.1 of Bufotes viridis. NCBI lineage: Eukaryota > Metazoa > Chordata > Amphibia > Anura > Bufonidae > Bufotes > Bufotes viridis. The sequence goes on from CM065596.1 coordinate 73,833,355, forward strand.
CACACAATGATATATTAGACCGCCCTTTAATACTGTGGCACAGTAATTCTATCTATAAACTAACAAATTAACTGGGAATGTTCCAGCAGTTCAACAAGATGCACACTGCCATAACACTCAACCTGGACTGTCCCTGCTGTTTCCCTACAGTCTCTACAAACTCTCCCTACCATCTCCCTATACTGTCTCTGCACTCTTCCTATACAGTATTATTCTATTAATAACTTTCTGCAACATTGTCCCTAGTGCATTAGCACTTGTTACATCTCTGCCTAAGCTCAGCTCACAGTGAAATGGTGGAGACCATGTGGGATGAGGGTTTTATAGGACTGTCATATCACAGGCGATGACTACCTGATGATTGGCTGGCTGCATGGCATTATGAGTCATATCGTGTTCCCGGGCTTTTTACTTTTACTTTACATTCAAGTGCAGCAGCCATTTTAGAAAAAAATATATTTGTTACCACGAAGTGTGAGGAAATTCAGATTCATGGCGAATCTAATTTTTCCTAAACTGTGGATTGATTTCCACTTCGGATGCTTCGATTAGCTCAACACAAGTGCCAGTCTTTCAAATTACTTAGTGGCTTACTGCACCGGCTCATTGAGATTGGAAACAATATTGATATGTGTATCAAAAGTATGCAAATGAAAAATGATCTGCTCTTGTTTTTGACAGGAAGTATATGGACCCAGGATAGCTGATAAGGTATGATTTACTTCTGAGAGTCGTATTGAGAGGCATAAGAGGTATTTTATAAACACACATGCTAAGTAAAAAAAAAAAATTATTGAAAGCCGAAAGAACATGACTTTTCATGTGCATCAAAAAGTGTATTGCCACCACAGAAAAACTGCACAAGGATGCTGTCACAAGCCTTCCTCCCTCTTTCATCTAGGCTATGACCACATATGTTTGCCAGATCTTCCCCTCTTCTTGCTAAGTGATTGCAGGGGCATGAGGAACCTGGGGGCCACACAGTGTGCTAATGGGGGAAATATAATAGCAGGTCTGGGCCTAGCCAGTTTGATGCACATCCCATGCCTGCCATGTGTGCTGAATTTGGGGTGCAGAAATTCCTGAAAACCAGACAGTGAAAATCAATTCAGTTAATCGAACACACACAACACCCCCACCCCCCCTTTGACTCAAACCATTAACAAACTATTTATAAATTTACTTAAAAACATATTAAAATAACTATAATGCAGCTAAACTAACTATATAAACAAACAAAACTATATACATGCCTTAGCCTTAACTTAAGGCCAGTGACATCCAAGTGGCTTGGAGGGTGGGTTCCTGCACCAACATAGGCCCTTGTCTGGAACACAATTGTCCAGCCAGGGCACAGTTCTGGAGGATGAGGAGTAGGAGAAACCATGTTCTCAGCAGGGTGGCACCCAAGCAAGCTCACGGGCAGCTGGGTTACCACCAGCACCTCAGAAGGTAGGGTTAGCATTGGCAAAATGTGGGAAAGCTTTGTCATGACGCCACAACAACCTGCACCACCAGCAGATCTGGAACGTCTTAGCAGGAGGCAGCATTTCAGCAACATGGTGGAAGAGTACACGTACTGACTGATGGTTTTGCCCAGGGGCGTAGCTACAGGGGAAGCAGAGGAAGCTACTGCTTTGGGGCCCTGACCTAGAAGGGGCCCATCCAGGAGGAGGACTAAAAGACTTTGTCAGGGCCCCCTCAACAGTATTATACAATGGTCAGCCTAGCATGGTGGAGGACGTGTGAGCCGTGAGCTCCCGCACCTAGCACCCGATTTCCAGCGTTTTTCAGCGGCACACCGGTCCCAAAATGGGCAAGATGAACAAAGACAAGAGTGGAGACATTGAACATACCCCCAGAGCAAAGAAATCTCAAGGAGATCTGAGTAAATTTCTACAGAAGAAGCATGCTTCCCCTGCTCAGCCAAAGAAGATGGCGGCGATGGGAGAGAGCGCTGCCTCGCAAGAACATGATTCAGATGACGCCAGCTCCTGCGCTCCCTCTGACTTACCGGATGACACGGACCCCGCTCCGATCACAAGAGCCTTCCTGCAGCACTCCCTCCACCGGTCGCTGGCAGAAGCTATATCCCCTGTGATGAGAGAGTTGGGAGACATTAAAATGGAGCTAACCCACGTGGGCCACAGAGTGGAAACGCTAGAAGAGACCCAAGCGGCGATAGTGCAGCACAGCAAAGGCCTCCAGTCGCAGGTACGCTCTCTGCATAATCAGGTGGATTCTTTATTCCTCCACTTGGAGGATCAAGAAAATTGGGGACGGCGGAAAAATATCAGGATTCGGGGGATCCCAGAGACTGTGGCGACTGAGGCGCTTATGGGGTCAGTTAAGCAGATATTCGCACTATTGGTGGGGGAGGAGAGGGCCGATGAGATAGTAATCGAAAGAGCACATAGAGCCCTTAGGCCCAAACCTGCGGCTGCAGACCCACCCAGAGATACTGTGTGCGCCCTCTTAAACTACAACGACACTGCAGCACTTCTGAAAGCGGCGAGGGAGACAGAAGACATTCAGTTTGAAGGCGGGAAGATTTTGTTATTTCAAGACCTCGCTACCAGCACTCTAGCTAAGAGGAGAGCGTTAAAGCCACTCACTGCGGAACTCAGGAAGAGGAGATTGCCGATGAGGTGGCTCTTTCCCTTTGGCCTCAGCATTACTATAAATGGCCATCAACTCGCTGTGAGACATCCGGATGATCTGGGAAAAATTTGGGAGGCCCTGAATACGGCCCCACTGGACATACCATCCTGGTTGCCGTCTGCCAATATGGAGAAATTACCTAAACTACCGACTCTGACGCCGTGGCAAGGAGTGGTCAAACAGAAAACCCCAAAGAAGAAGATCCAGGTTGCAGACTGAAATAGCTACATCGCCTCTTTGGTGTCTCTCTTTAATGGTTTCCTAGAGGACCTTCATATAAGTATATGTTCTGCTTAGATATATTGCATACACTTGCTCTCTTCCAACCGTTGGTTTCATGGGGCTCCCCCCTTGAAACCTCAAGTTGCATTGTTCTTATATGTTCTTATATCCTAATGTTCATTATGTTGTTAATTTAGCTAGTTCAGCTTGCCTTATGTTAAGAGGGACAGGAGAAGTCTCATACAGCACTATGATCGGCCTGGATCTATAATTATGCGGTTTCGGGACTTCTCCTTCTCTCCCATTTCTCTTAGTCTATTCAGGATTTAACTCTGGAACCGGTCCACTGCTCTTTATGGATAGGCGCTGGGAAGTTGGGAGTAGGGGCTTTTAGCCATCTGTAATCTCTACTTCCCCACTATTGGTCCACCCCCCCACGCTCCTATCTATAACGTACAGCAGACCTATTGCGCTATCTGCGCTAGTTGGGCCTTAGTGCCTTTTGACTGTGCCAATAGTTCACATGTTTTTTGTCGTTTTTGCCTATTGTGCCGAATCTGTGTCAAGCTCTTCTGTGATTGGGATCTATAGCGGACCGGCGTAATTATTATGGCTCACCTTACCTTTCTCACTCTTAATGTCAATGGGATGAATACCCCTCAAAAGCGTAGCCGAGTGTTTCACACCCTCAAGAGGGACAGCCCAGATTTTGTGTTTCTTCAGGAGACGCATTTTAGACATAACCGTGTACCCAACATGGCCAGTAGACTCTTCCCCACATGGCACCATGCTACACACTCCTCTGCATCGAGAGGAGTGTCCATTGCAATTGGTAAAAACACCCCCTTCCAGGTTTCAGCTATTTTGACAGACCCGGCGGTAGGTACCTCTTTATTAAAGGGAAAATTCTCAACACACCCGTCACATTAGCATCCTTATATGCTCCTAATGTGTTCCAAACAAAGTGGATTGTTCAGACGCTAGACTCCCTTAAGAGATTTGCAGAGGGCATCCTCATAGTTGGGGAGACCTTAATGTCACCTTAAATAAAAAGTTAGATTCCACGGCAGTCTCAACACACCTATCTGATGGGCAGAGACGCAAGATAAAACTAGCGCTCATGGAATTAGGAATCTCCGACATGTGGAGAATTTTTCACCCTGAGGAGCGTGATTACACCTTTTTTCCAAAGTCCACGGTACATACCACCGTCTGGACTATCTACTTCTCTCTAACACTGCTATACCTGCTGCTAAAGGGGTTTCGATAGGATCCATTACAGTCTCTGATCACGCTCCAGTATCCACACAAATAGCTTTTAGGGACATACCAGCTAAATTTTGGAACTGGAGGCTCAATCCCACACTACTGGAGGACGAGACGGTTGTGAATCAGATTGATTCGGTTATGAAGGAATACTTTACCTTGAACAGTCCCCCCGGCACCTCGTCTCCTATACTGTGGGAAGCACACAAGACTGTAGTGAGAGGGGAACTAATAAGCCTGGGTACGAAAATTAAAAACAAAGGAATAAAATCATAGACTCTCTCCTCCTTCAAATTTCTGCCCTGGAAAAATTACATAAAGCAACTATGACAGCAGATATAGTCCAACAATTGAGATCCCTTAGAACCCAATTACAAGATGTACTTAATGTGAAATCTGCAAAGATCCTTCAAGCGCTACGTTTTAAATACTATTCCCATGGGGACAAGGGGACAAAATTAATGTCAAACTTATTGAAAGCCCAGAGAAATAAATCTTTTATAACGTCTATAAAATCTAAAGCGGGCATTAGATTAACGGAGACCCCTGCAATAGCTAGGGAATTCTGTAACTTCTATTCGTCCCTGTATAATCTACAGAAAGAGGAAGTCTCTACTTCAAATTATAACACACATTTGCAGGTCCGTATAGATGAGTTCCTTAACTCTGTGAAGTTGCCCTCACTATCCTCTGAGGACATAGAGGCACTCATGAGACCCTTTACGGAGGAAGAAGTGAGTTTGGTACTCTCCACAATCCTATCTGGAAAGAGCCCTGGCCCTGACGGCCTTCCCATTGTCTACTATAAAAAATTTGCAAAGATACTGATCCCACATTTTACATCTCTTTGTAATTCTCTTCTAGCTGGAGGATCCCTTCCCCCACTGTCTCAGGCTGCGAACATTACCATCCTCCCTAAGGAAGGAAAAGATCCAGAGTCCTGTGGTAGCTATCGCCCTATCTCGCTACTGAACACAGACCTGAAGTGGTGGGCAAAGCTTTTAAGCAGCCGGATTTCTGTTCTACTGCCGAGACTAGTGGGAGAGGAACAGGTAGGCTTCGTTCAAGGTAGGGAGGGGCGTCACAACATCAGTCGGGTAATCAATGCTATCTGTCTAGCCAAAAAGAAAAATGTTCCATTGGTCTTACTAGGAACAGATGCCGAGAAGGCGTTTGATAGAGTCAGCTGGCCCTATATGAGAAGCACTCTGTTAGCATTTGGTTTCCCGGCTGGGTTTGTGTCTGCTATCTTTTCCATGTACTCAGCGCCTTCAGCCCGCATCCTAGTAAACGGAACCTTGTCTGATCCCTTTGAAATAAGTAATGGGACCCGACAGGGTTGCCCCCTGTCTCCTTCACTATTTATATTAGTATTGGAAACCCTGCTGTTGAAATTCCGGCAGTGCCCTAAGATTGAGGGAATCCAACTGGATGGCTTTACTCACAAGATGGCGGCTTTTGCCGACGATTTACTCCTTATGATCTCTAATCCTCTAGAAGCTATGCCACTGATATTGGATACCTTCAAGTCCTTTGGTGAGGTCTCTAATTTTAAAATCAATCTGGAAAAGTCTAAAGCCTTAGGAATTACCCTATCTCCTACTCAATTACGTAACTTGAAAACTTCCTCCCCTTTTAAATAGCCCACAGCAGCGATTAAATATCTAGGAGTATTGATCCCTACATCCCCAGACAAATTATTTCAACTGAATTTCCCTCAGCTATTAACTAAAATTCAAACCTTCTTGACTAAATCAACCCTATTAAAAGTGTCTTGGTTAGGCCGGAAAAATGTTTTGACGACTTATGTTCTTCCCCAAATCATTTACCTATTCCGCTCTTTACCCATAACTCTCCCCAGAACATATTTGGATACACTGAAGATGATGATGGGAAAGTTCCTTTGGGCAGGGAAAAAGGCCAGGCTCCCCTACTCACTTCTTGCGCGTAAAAAAAGGCAAGGCGGGATTTCCCTTCCTGACATTTATACATACCTGCAAGCTATTCACCTGGAAAGGTGGCTAGTTCTTACTAATGACAACATTTCCGCCCTTCACGTAAAATTGGAAAGGCTGTGCTGGGGAAAAGGTTGGAGCATCTGTTATGGATCAAACCGAGATCCCAACTTACCTCTGAGATTACCAGTGTTTTAACTAAGAGCACTATATTGTGCTGTCACAAATCACCTCACTTGCATATTAATGGTGCCTCGGTCTCCCCATTGCTCCCCTGAGAATTCTACCTTACACGCTCTCTGACAAAATTTTGGAACTGACAGATATTTGGTTCTCTCTACCTAATGCCAGACTAGGTGACTTACTGAAATTAGTGGACCCTCAGGACCACTATTTGTCTTTAGGCGGGACCTCACCGCCTCCTGGTTTTACCTTTCACAAATGGGACTTTGAGACCATGTGCAAGAAATTTAGGTCAGCGGCCTTTCTCCCACTCCCTGAACCTACCTGGCTGGAGACACTAGCACTTCTCCCTAACCCTCCTCCCAAGACACTCTCCCTGATTTACAAACATGTTGTGGAAAAGAGTGCGGCGAATCCGCCCATTTACCTGAAAGAATGGGAGGAAGAACTTGGTATCACTTTAGATGACTTTGAGAAACACTTTGTTATGTCACGCTCTCATGGGTTCTCCAGGTGCGTAAAAGTGCAGGAAAACTCCCTTAAACTATTAACTAGATGGTATCGCACACCTGCTTTGTTGCACAAAATGCATCTGACACCTTCAGACACTTGTTGGAGATGTCAGGAGGAGGGAGGAACGCTTTCGCACATCTGGTGGTCCTGCCCAAAATTGAAGAACTTCTGGACTTCTGTTGAGAAGACAATAAACAAAGTGTGTGATGACCGACTTCAACTTTCCGCCCCATTGGTCCTATTGTGGAAACCAGGCCCGGACTTCATACCTAATAAACATAAAATCCAAACACATATGATTGCTGCGGCGAAGCTCCTCATCCCCATGATCTGGAAATCAGAAGATCCTCCCACCTTACAAATGTGGTATGATAAAATGAACCAGATCTGCAGGATGGAGGAACTTGCTGGATGGGAATCACATAATAGGAAAGGTTTCCTTGCCGTATGGCAACCTTGGATATCCCATATGGCACTCCATAAGACACCAGAATCCCTGGGTACTACGAGTCTTTGAATCTCCGTGGTCCACTCCTCCCATCTTTCAGATATCAATTTTCCATAATCTTGACACTCTATATCTCTTGGACCATTGACTTTGTGACGTAACAATGATACAGTGAGTTTCCTAGTTTTGGACACCTTTCATAGCCTTTTCAATATCTCTGTGTGACAACTCACCGTTGAAACTGGTTATTATTCACATTCCTTCCCTAATCCCTATTTGCTGTAGCGGACACAGAGCGGCACGTTTGTTGTTGTTTGTCTCAGTTTTACCTAATAATTCTGCGTTCTTTATGCAGGACGACTACTATCAGGAGCGGACACGCTCTTGAACCATGTACATGTTGTTGTCATTTATTGCCTGAATTGTTGATCAGCTGATCCCAACATGTAATCTTGATACCAGATAGCAACTGTATGACTATTCTTGTCGTTATTTGTCCTGTAATATGTTGTTATTACAATATATTCTCAATAAAAAGAGATTTGTTAAAAAAAAAACAGTATTATACAATGAAATTATATAGAGTGGCAGTATAGACAGTGTAAAAAGCGGATGGAAAATTAACCCGAACAGCCTCACAACCTACACACTCAACAACCCCCCCCCCCCCCTTTCACTCAAACCATTAACAAACCATTTACAAATTTACTCTAAAACATATTAAAATAACTATAATGCAGCTAAACTAACTATATAAACAAACAAAACTATATACACGCCTTATCCTTAACTTAAGGCCAGCCAAATACAAGTGGCTCGGAGGGTGGGTTCCTGCACCAACGTAGGCCCAGGCCTGGAACACAATTGTCCAGCCAGGGAACAGTTCTGGAGGATGAGGAGGATTTGGAGGAGGAGAAGGAGGAGTAGGAGGAACATTGGGGGATACAGAGGACACAGATGTCCTTGCCTCTGGAAAGCCTGGCACACATGAGCGACTACATGCTGCAGTGCATGCTCAACGACCGCCGAGTTACTGCCACATTCTAACTTGTGCTGTTTACTGGGTGGCCACCCTGCTAAATCCCCGTTACAAGGACAACGTGCCGTCCTTAATTCCCTCACTCCAGTGTGATAGGAAGATGCGCCCGCCAGTAGACACGCTGCTGATGGCATTCACACATGACACCAGGGACTCAATGGAAGTACAAGGTGAAGGCTGAGGAGGAGGAGAAAGAAGTCGCAGCTGGGTCACCACCAACACCTCAGAAGGCAGGGTTATTATGGGCGAAATGTGGAAAAGCTTTGTCATCACGCCACAACAACCTGCACCACGAGCAGATCTGGAACGTCTTAGCAGGAGGCAGCATTTCAGCAACATGGTAGAACAGTACACGTACTGACTAATGGGTCTGCCAGGGGCATAGCTACAGGGGAAGCAGAGGAAGCTACTGCTTTGGGGCCCTGACCTAGAAGGGGCGCATCAAGGAGGAGGACTAAAAGACTTTGTCAGGGCCCCCTCAACTGTATTATTCAATTAAATTATATACAGTGGCAGTACAGACATTGTTGAAAGCGGATGGAACAGCTGCCGGGCCTGGTCTGAGAGAGCGATCTTTAGTAGCCCCAGGAATGGTGGCATGAAAGGAAGGAGTTGGGCAAAAATTACTGTGGGAGGGGGGCCCCAGTCAAATATTTGCTGTGGTGCCCAATCATTTCTAGCTACGCCACTGGGTCTGCCCCATTCAACTTCTGGGTCTTCAAATTGGGCACATGTCCTGAGGTTGCCCTTTGCGTTTTGGATGCGCTGGCCTACACTGCAGTCAGTGTATTGTGTGAACGTGTGTTTAACATGGCTGGGGGCATTATCACAGACAAGCGCAACTGCCTGTCCGCAGCCAATGTGGGCGAGCTTTCGTTTATTAAAAAGAACCACGTATGGATCCCACAGGACTTGTTTCTATCTTATGCAGAATAGACATCTATACCGGCCTCACCGAACCACTGTTATACTACCGTGCACTTACACTTTGTTTTATCTTTTTATATTTTCCCAATTTTGGGGGTCTACAGCAATTTATTTAAAAACAATAAAAAAACATGTTGGCGACAAGTACCTTTGGCTTCACAGCTCAAAAGGCTTTATGTCATGCAAGAATGTAACCGCCAAAAGTTCCCTGACAGTTAGGCAGTGCAGGGGTTTGTACCTGCCAAAAAAGGTAATATTGCACCCAACAATTTAAAAGAGGATTATTCACATATTCAGTCACTGTCACCTATGCAGTGCAGGGTTACTTGACAACAAATAATTGGAATATGTCAACCCCTGAACTCCCAGACGGATTAACTACCGGTATATTATTGTCCCCGACACATATGCAGCGCAGGCCGCAAAGGTAATTCCTGGCCTAAAAAATTATGATTTTATCATCACTCATGGAAAACATGGATTTCAGTGGTATATGTTGGGGTGTAGGACCTCATTGTTCTCAACATCTTCTTCCACCCAGTCTTCACCCCTGCCCTCTTTGTCGGTCTGCACACAGCAGAAAGCGGCAGAACTTTGCACCTGTATTTCGTCATCATCAGAGACGTGCTGCGGGGGTCTTCCCCTGACCCCATCCTCAAACCGAAGTGGTTGGGCATCCGTGCACTCAATCTCTTCCACTTCTGGGGCAGGGCTATGGATATGGCCCTGGGACACCCTGCCAGCAGAGTCATCAAAAAGCATAAGAGACTGCTGCATTTAACTGCCAATAGTCAACAATTAAGTTGACTATACAGTAAGGCAGTGCCTGTGTCATAAACAGAATAAATGTATTTAGGTCACACAACAGTGTAACGGAGCACTTCAATGCAATTACTTCACTATCACCAAAAATTTGATTTTTCAAACCAAAAATGTAAAATCAGAAGTTAACGGTTTTATCAGAAATGCAGCGTAAACCACTAATGTGCTATCTACCACAAAACCAGTGTGTTTGCAACCAACTAGCGGCGAATCAATGGATGTCATATATCTGGACTTCTCTAAAGCATTTGACACCGTACCTCATAAAAGGTTAGTATATAAAATGAGGATGCTCGGACTGGGAGAAAATGTCTGTATGTGGGTAAGTAACTGGCTAAGTGACAGAAAACAGAGGGTGGTTATTAACGGTAGATACTCAGATTGGGTCACTGTAACTTGTGGGGTACCTCAGGGGTCAGTATTGGGCCCTATTCTCTTCAATATATTTATTAATGATCTTGTAGAAGGCCTGCACAGTAAAATATCTATTTTTGCAGATGACACTAAACTGTGTAAAGTAATTAACAATGAAGAGGACCGTTTTCTGCTACAGAGGGATCTGGATAGATTGGAGGCTTGGGCAGAAAAATGGCAGATGAGGTTTAACACTGACAAATGTAAAGTTATGCACATGGGAAGGAATAATGCAAGTCACCCGTACATATTAAATGGTAAAACACTCGGTAACACTGACATGGAAAAGGATCTAGGAATTTTAATAAACAGCAAATTAAGCTGCAAAAACCAGTGTCAGGCAGCTACTGCCAAGGCCAATAAGATAATGGGTTGCATCAAAAGGGGCATAGACGCCCGTGATGAGAACATAGTCCTACCACTTTACAAATCACTAGTCAGACCACACATGGAGCACTGTGTACAGTTCTGGGCTCCTGTGAACAAGACAGACATAGCAGAGCTGGAGAGGGTTCAGAGGAGGGCAACTAAAGTAATAACTGGAATGAGGGATCTACAGTACCCTGAAAGGTTATCACAATTAGGGTTATTCACTTTAGAAAAAAGACGACTGAGGGGAGATCTAATAGCTATGTATAAATATATCAGGGGTCAGTACAGAGATCTGTCCCATCATCTATTTATCCCCAGGACTGTGACTGGGACAAGGGGACATCCTCTGCGTCTGGAGGAAAGAAGGTTTGTACACAAACATAGAAAAGGATTCTTCACTGTAAGAGCAGTGAGACTATGGAACTCTCTGCCTGAGGAATTGGTGATGGTGAGTACAATAAAGGAATTCAAGAGGGGACTGGATTTATTTCTGGAGTGTAATAATATTACAGGCTACAGCTACTAGAGAGGGGTCGTTGATCTAGGGAGTTATTCTGATTGCCTGATTGGAGTCGGGAAGGAATTTTTTTCCCCTTAAGTGGGGAAAATTGGCTTCTGCCTCACAGGGGTTTTTTGCCTTTCTCTGGATCAACTTATAGGAAACAGGCCGAACTGGATGGACAAATGTCTTTTTTCGGTCTTATATACTATGTTACTATGTTACTATGTAACTATGTAAATGCGGAGTTCAAAAGGTTACTTTATATGACTGAAATACAGGGTAGGCCTCAGATCTGCTATGTATCACAAAACCAGTGTTTATTGCAACAAACTACAGAAATGCAGTATGTCACTGCTAAATTTAAAAATACGTTTTTGTGTGTTGTACGCCAAACTGCTCTGTGTAACAACAATACGGGTTTATTTCCCACAAAATATACAAATGCAGTATTTCACTGCTGAAATTTAAACGTAGGTATTTGTGCGGTTTATTGAAAACTGCTCTGTGGACCAAGAATTCCCCAAAAAAACTCTAATGCACTATTTCAGTGCAGAAATTTAAAGTAGGTATTTGTAAGCTGTATGTACAACTGCTCTGTGAAGCTTTTTTTCAACAAAACAGAAAAATGCACTATTTCAGTGCTGAAATGTAAAATACATATTTGGGCGGTGTATTTAAAACTGCTTTGTGGACCAGGAATACCACATTTTTCCCCCAAAAATACACTGATGCACTATTTGAGTGCAGAAATGTAAAATATGTATTTGTACGCTGTATGCACAACTGCTTTGTGAACCAAAACATGGCTTTTTTCCCCAAAATTCATAAATGTACTATTTAACGGCTGGAAATTAAACGTAGATATTTGTACGCTGTATGCACAACTGCTTTGTGGACCAAGAACACAGCTTTTTTCCCCAAAATTCACAAATGCACTATTTAACGGCTGGAAATTAAACGTAGGTATTTGTACGCTGTATGCACAACTGTTTTGTGAACTGAGAACACAGCTTTTTTTCCCTAAAACACAGTAATGCACTATTTCAGTGCTGAAATTTAAAATAGGTATTTGTATGCTGTATGCTGTCTGCACAACTGCTTTGTGAACCAAGAACACGGCTTTTTTCCCCATAATTCACAAATGCACTACTGCTTTGTGAACCAAGAACATGGTTTTTTTTCCCTAAAACACAATAATGCACTATTTCAGTGCTGAGATTTAAAATAGGTATTTGCATGCTGTATGCACAACTGCTTTGTGAACCAAGAACACAGCTTTTTTCCCCATAATTCACAAATGCACTATTTAACGGCTGAAAGTTAAACATAGGTATTTGTACGCTGTATGCACAACTGCTTTGTGAACCAAGAACACAGATTTTTTTCTCTAAAACATACTAATGCACTATTTCAGTGCTGAAATTTAAAATAGGTATGTGTACGCTGTATGCACAACTGCTTTGTGGACCAGGAATACAGTTTTTTCCCAAAAAAAATACACTGATGCACTATTTCAGTGCAGAAATGTAAAATAGGTATTTGTACGATGTATACACAACTGCTTTGTGGACCAGGAATACTGTTTTTTTTCCAAAAAATACACTGACACACTATTTCACTGCTGAAATTGAAAATACGTTTTGGTGCGTTGTATGCACAAGTGCTCTATAGCATCACAATACAGATTTTTGCCCCAGACTACAAAAATAGACTATGTCACCCCTAAATTATACAAATGGTAATATAGGGGACTTGACCTGCCAGAAAAAATGATTTTTTCCTTCACTGAGCTACCAAAAAGGATTAGGCTGATGTCCCTTGCAGGCTGGCACACATGCAGGTCACATGCAGTTACAAGGACACTGCAGTGGCTAAAATGGCCGCCGACCCCCACCTCAGTAACAGTTGGATTAAAAAAAAAAAAACTTTGCAGTATCACTGGGCTCAAGGCTGGGTACAAAAATGTAGGATTGCAGTAGTACCCTCCCTCAATAATTGCTGTTACTTGAAGATTTCACACCACCAGGTTCAACAGATTTCTTTCCTAATCTATCTCTGGGAGTACTGGCAGCAACCTTTCCCTATACTAACAGCAGCAGAGTGACGTGCGGCACTATGTGACTCCAGCTTATAAAGAGGCTTGGTCACATGCTGCACTCAGCATTAGTAGGCATGGCTGTGATCGCTTCTTAGGGCAAAGATGTAAAACGCTTGCTGATTCGCTGTGAAGAAGAAGCGGGAAGAATCACCGAACAATGGACCTGAACTGTAACTTTTATGAAAATGTTCGGGTTCGGGTCTGTGTCCCGAACATCCTAAAATTCTGTACGAACCCGAACTATACAGTTCGAGTTCGCTTAACTCTATATATATATATATATATATATATCTTCTACTTATAGAAGCTATTTGTATTCTTGTAGTTTTACCAATCGAATACTCCTGTTTTCCAATCAACTCAAATACTCCTGTTGACCAATAAACAAGTTAGATTACAGAAAACAGTCCTCTTATTTGAAAGACAGGAATTGTTTATGCTGAATGTCAGACTACACACTGTGTGAACGTGTATGAAGACGCTGAACAACGCTGTGTGTAGATCTGTTCCATCTCAGTGGTCCTGGATAAAACCACTGACAGGAACAGATATCACTCTTAGCCAATAGTACAAGAAGTGCCTTATACTAAATCAAATCTCATATTTTATATTTAGGAACATTTGGTTGTTGCATTATGTTTTCTTCTCACCCCTGCAATGAATCAATTAAAGAAGCTGAGCTCTATTGCTCTGTTCCCTCTCCAGCCTCACTCTTGCGTTATCCATCCCTATACATTGAGTATTGAGTCAGCATTTTAAAGTTAAAAAAACAGATTTCTTGACTGTATGAAACTACTATTTTGTTTGTCATAAAATTAACTTTTACCACATTCCTTTTTCTAAGTCACATCAGCAGGCACAATATAATGTAACGCATCTCTCTATTGTGAGGCTCCACAGAATTCAATATTCAATTGAAAACAAACAATGCAGAATAATTGTATAGAAATATACATGCAGCACAGCAAGTCGCAATGCGACACCATAGACTAGCATTATAAAATACGTTGCGTGACAAATGTCATCGTGTAGCCCTACCCTAAAGGAGAAGTTGCTATGGCTGAGTCCCTCATAGGAGCAGTATTTATTGGTTAAAGGATATACAGTGGGTTGCAAAAGTATTCACCCCCCCTTGACTTTTTTCGCATTTTGTTACATTACAGCATTAAGTTCAATGTTTTCTAAATCTGAATTTCATGTGATGGATCAGAACACAATAGTCTAAGTTGGTGAAGTGAAATGAGAGAAATATATAAATAAAACTATTGTTTAGAAATAGAAAACAGAAAATTGGCATGTGCGTATGTATTCACCCCCTTTGTTAGGAAGCTCATAAAAAGCTCTGGTGCAACCAACTACCTTGAGAACTCACATAATTAGTAAAATGATGTCCACCAGTCTGCAATCTAAGTGTCACATGATCTGTCACGACATATACACACCTTTTTTGAAAGGCCCCAGAGGCTGCAACACCTGAGCAAGAGGCATCACTGACCAAACACTGCCATGAAGACCAAGGAACTCTCCAAACAAGTAAAGGACAATGTTGTTGAGAGGTATAAGTCAGGGTTACGTTATAAAAAAATATCCAAATCTTTGATGATCCCCAGGAGCACCATCAAATCTATTATAACCAGATGGAAAGAACATGGCACAACAGCAAACCTGCCAAGAGACGGCCACCCACCAAAACTCACGGATCGGGCAAGGAAGGCATTAATCAGAGAGGCAGCACAGAGACCTAAGGTAACCCTGGAGGAGCTGCAGAGTTCCACAGCAGAGACTGGAGTATCTGTACATAGGATGACAATAAGCCGTACGCTCCATAGAGTTGGGCTTTATGGCAGAGTGGCCAGAAGAAAGCCATTACTTTCAGCTAAAAACAAAAAGGCACGTTGTGAGTTTGCGAAAAGGCATGTGGGAGATTCCCAAAATATATGGAGGAAGGTGCTTTGGTCTGATGAGACTAAAATTTAACTTTTCGGCCATCAAAGAAAATGCTATGACTGGCGCAAACCCAACATATCACAGCACCCAAAGAACACCATCCCCACAGTGAAACATGATGGTGGCAGCATCATGCTGTGGGGATGTTTTTCAGCAGCCGGGACTGGGAAACTGGTCAGAGTTGAGGGAAAGATGGATGGTGCTAAATACAGAGATATTTTTAAGCAAAACCTGTACCACTCTGTGCGTGATTTGAGGCTAGGACGCAGGTTCCCCTTCCAGCAGGACAATGACCCCAAACACACTGCTAAAGCAACACTTGAGTCGTTTAAGGGGAAATATGTAAATGTGTTGGAATGGCCTAGTCAAAGCCCAAATCTCAATCCAGTAGAAAATATGTGGTCAGACTGAAAGATTGCTGTTCACAAGCGCAAACCATCCAACATGAAGGAGCTGGAGCAGTTTTGCAAAGAGGAATGGGCAAAAATCCCAGTGGTAAGATGTGGCAAGCTCATCCAAAGCGGCTTGGAGCTGTGATTGCCGCAAGAGATGGCTCTAAAAAGTATTGACTTTAGGGGTTGAATAGTTATGGGCATTGACTTTGACTTGACTTGACATTATTTTGTCCTATTTGTTGTTTGCTTCACAATAAAAAAGTTGTGGGCATGTTCTGTAAATTAAATGATGCAAATCCTCAAAAAATCCATGTCAATTCCAGGTTGTGAGGCACGAAAATACGAAAAAAGTCAAGGAGGGTGAATACTTTTGCAATGCACTGTAAGGCCACTTTTACACTAATGTTTTTGCTGGTTCTGGCAGGGTTCAGCAAAAACGCTTCCGTTACTGATAATACAACCATCTGCATCCATTATGAACAGATCCAGTTGTATTTTCTGTAACATAGCCCAAACGGATCCGTCATGAATTCCATTGAAAGTCAATGGGGGACAGATCCGTTTTCTATTGTGTCAGATAGTGTCAAAGTTAAACGGATCCGTCCCCATTGACTTGCATTGTGGGTCATGACGGATCAGTCTTACTCCACATACCATAAGGGAAAGAAAGCTGCAGCATTCTGCGGTTTGCTCTCCGGTATTGGAACGCAACCAAACGGAACGGAATTTTTTTTGAGCATTCCGTTCTGTTCATTTACGTTTTGTTCCTATTGACAATGAATTGGGACAAAACGGAAGTGTTTTTGTTCCGGTATTGAGACCCTATGACTAGTGATGATCGAGCATGCTCGGCCGAATATCTGTTCGGCTCGAGCATCCCTATGATCGACACATGGCGGTACTTGACCGAGTACCGCATGTGCTCAAGCTAAATGCTCGAGTCTTTAAGCAGCCAATAAAGGTGCAGGAAAGTACTGCCCTCTCTGTAATAACAGTAGCCATGTTCGCTGCTGGCATTACAGTGATTGGCTAGCTGGAATGCGTCATCGGGTGCTATATAGCACCCGATGACGCATGTTCGGCTCAGACATAGACAAGGAGAGCTGAGCATAGGAAGGGAAAGACAGAGTAGGGAGCGAATTTCACAGTTTTTATTCCGAGATAGCTTTTCCAAGACCCAAAAGTCCTTTTAAGGACTACTGTGTGTGTGTGTTTTAGAGCTGAAATCTATTTACATCCTGCAGTCTCAGGGACAGTGGTTCGGTAGGGAAAAGATAGTGCAGGAAGAGAAATTAGCTGTTTTTACTACCCAAAGCTTTTCAAAGTCCCCAAAGTCCTTTTAAGGACTACTTGTTGTGCTTGACAGCAGGAAGATATTTTTATTTTATACCTATTAGTGACATATACTGTACATCATCTGCAGACTGTGTCTTTAATAATCTGGGCCACATCTAGTCTCCGTAGTGTGTGGCTCTGTGTAAAAAATACTGAACTACATCTGCAGTGTCCGTAATGCAAATTACAATAATCTGGGCCTAATATAGTGTCCATATTCTGTGGGTTTCTGTGACATATACTGTTCTGCATCTGAAAACAGTGTCTGTATTGCAAATTCCAATAATCTGGGCCTAAAATAGTGTCCATATTCTGTGGGTTTCTGTGACATACTGTCCTGCATCCAAAAACAGTGTCTGTATTGCAAATTCCAATAATCTGGGCCTAATATAGTTTCCATATTCTGTGGGTTTCTGTGACATATACTGTCCTGCATCCAAAAACAGTGTCTGTATAGCAAATTCCAATAATCTGGGACTAATATAGTGTCCATATTCTGTGGGTTTCTGTGACATATACTGTCCTGCATATGAAAACAGTGTCTGTATTGCAAATTCCAATAATCTGGGCATAATAGTGTGTCCATAATCTTAGGTGTTCTGTAACCAATACTGTACTACATCTGCAAACAGTGTCTGTATTGCAAATTCCAATAATCTGGGCCTAAAATAGTGTCCATATTCTGAGGGTTTTTGTGACATATACTGTCCTCCATTCAAAAACAGTGTCTGTATTGCACATTCCACTAATCTGGGCACTCTGTGTAGGGTAATTGTAATACAGGCAGAGGGGAGGGATATGCTGGGGGTGTCTGTATTGTCCCATTGTGTGTGATTGGCTGCTGTATCCCGTGTCGCAGTCTTCCTTCTGGTCCCCTAGGGGAGTGTCCACCAGGTGGGAGACCTGCATAAATACCGGGCAGGTAGC
Source organism: Bufotes viridis (assembly GCA_033119425.1). Taxonomy (NCBI): domain Eukaryota; kingdom Metazoa; phylum Chordata; class Amphibia; order Anura; family Bufonidae; genus Bufotes; species Bufotes viridis. The sequence goes on from CM065596.1 coordinate 73,851,381, forward strand.
CCTCAATAAAGTTAGAATTCCTGTTTAACCATTAATACGGAGCCTCGTCTCGTACTTGGGGGGAATTGCTACGTCAGAACGTTCTCTTGCCTGTTCCAGGAAAGGAGGACTTCGTATGGTGCCAGTTCGGTGGATTCCAGCGGTTGTGGGTTGCGGTGCTCTTCTTAAGGGGAATCGCCCGAACGGTATTAACCCTCACTATACCGGGTTATACCGTAACAACTGGTGGCAGCAGTGGGATCGTTCCTACAGCCAGAAGGACAGCAACAGAAGGCACCGTGGATTTTAAAATTTGAGGGCAAAGCGTGTCCCAGTACAGCACCGGTATGGAACCACTAGTGGAGTATGATGAGGGTGTCATGGATGACCGAGATGCAGTCCGCAAAGGCATCTGGTACCAGGCACTGGGTATTGTGGAGTATCTGCGGGACGAGAGGCTCCCCAAGGACGAGCAGCGACAGCAGAAGCGAGTAGCCCTGCGGATGCTCTTCCTAGGAGAGCAGCCCCTGGAAGAGTGGGTAGAAGACCTGAAGCACCTGGTAAGGCGGGAGATGTGGCTGGAAGATGCCTACCAGGCACTCTGGTGGTATGAAGCTCGGTACCTACCCCGGACAGCCGAGCATGACATGCCAGAGGGAGAGGAGTTTGATGGTCCTGGCTTGTTATGGGAGACTTTTTCAGAGCTGGAGTTTGGGAGCCCTACACAAGCCCGGTTCAGGGACCTCTTTGAGTGGCGGGAGAGCAGGTATGACTGGGACGACACTCACAAAATTGAGCAAGACCTGGTCCACCTGGTGACCCGGGAGATGGAGCTGGAACAGGACTACCAGCAGCTGTTCCACTCCAGTGAGAGGGCTCAGCGAGAGAGCAGAGTGTCAGACCCAGGTCCAGAGCCCTTCAGCTGGGAGGATATTGTGGAGGTCTACTGGGATAAACCCCAGGTGGCCGGTGGAGATGGGACCGAGGTCTCTCCACCGGTCCTGCAGGGAATTGGGAGCCCAGTCTCCATTTCCCAGCGGCAGGCTGAGTTACAGGGGGCAGAGACAGTCGGTCCTGTCCCCCAGCGGCAGAGTCAAGTGCAGGGAATTGGGAGCCCAGGCTCCATTTCCCATCGGCAGAGAGTCCGGCAGGGAATAGAGAGCCCAGTCTCCTTTCCCCAGCAGCAGGACACTGTGTTGGGAGCGGAGACAGTCGGTCTCCCTCCCCAGCGGCTGGAAGTATGTCTGGGAGAGAAGCTTGTTACCTGCTCTCCCCAGCGGCAGCCGGATTTTAAGGGAGTAGGGACAGTCGGTCCTGCTCCCCAGCGGCAGTATGTTTTGCAGGGAGAGAAGAGCATCGTCTCCATTCCCCATCGGCCGTGTGATTTACAGGGAATTGGGAGCCCAGTCTCCATCCCCCAGCGGCAGTTTAACGCACCAGGGGGAGACAGTAAGCCCCACAACAGTGCAGATGGGACCGTGGTCTCTGCACTCACAGCACAGGGGGTAGGGACAGTCGGTCCTGTCCCCAGCAACAGGGCCATTTAGCCAAAGGGGAGACAGTCGGTCTCCCCCACAGCAGCATGGTGGTCTATCTAAAGGGGAGACAGTCAGTCTCTCCCTACAACAGCAGAGCTGTGTATCTAAAGGGGAGACAGTCGGTCTCCCCCTACAACAACCAGGCTCCAACCAGGCTACTTCCGTGGTAGCACTGGCACCAGGGCAGAGTACCGCTGGTCTCTGCCCACTCAGCAACCCACTCAGGCAGTCTACCAGTCCCCCACACAGCCGTAGTGAGGGACATGGACAGGTTTATCCCTTGCTCAGGTGTAGTAACCATTTATTGTGGGTGGGCTGTACTGCTGTTTCTGTTTTGTGGGTGGGCTGCTGGACTAACAAGGGCACTGACCGGCAGAAGGTCAGATACCCTGTTAGTCTGTTTGGAAAAGGGGAGATGTGTGGCGAAACCAAACTCGCCACTGAGTTTTGAAGGGGACAGATTGCCAGCCTCTTGCCCCAGGATTATGGGCCCTCTCATCAGCCCATGCTAAACTTAAACCCCATGGCGATTTGACTGTGTTTGTGGCATCTGAGCGCTGTTTGGATATATTGAGCGCTCAGATCCAAGCCATCTGGGGATATGTTAAATGTCTGTGTGTACTGTAAAGGGTGGGACATTGTATATTGAATAATGATGTCTGTCCTATTGTCCCCACGTGTGTATTGGCGATTTCCCTTTGTCCTGAGAGATAATTGAATGAGTCCTCGATTGTCTCCAGGACAGAAGACATTGTGTATTCTCCTGCCTATGATGATTACATTAACCTGTGTAGGGTAATTGTATCACAGGCAGAGGGGAGGGATATGCTGGGGGTGTCTGTATTGTCCCATTGTGTGTGATTGGCTGCTGTATCCCGTGTCGCAGTCTTCCTTCTGGTCCCCTAGGGGAGTGTCCACCAGGTGGGAGACCTGCATAAATACCGGGCAGGTAGCCCTCAATAAAGTTAGAATTCCTGTTTAACCATTAATACGGAGCCTCGTCTCGTACTTGGGGGGAATTGCTACGTCAGAACGTTCTCTTGCCTGTTCCAGGAAAGGAGGACTTCGTATGGTCCCAGTTCGGTGGATTCCAGCGGTTGTGGGTTGCGGTGCTCTTCTCCAGGGGAATCGCCCGAACGGTATTAACCCTCACTATACCGGGTTATACCGTAACATGGGTCTAATATAGTGTCCATATTCTGTGGGTTTCTGTGACATATACTGTCCTGCATCCGAAAACAGTGTCTGTATTGCAAATTCCACTAATCTGGGTCTAATATAGTGTCCATATTCTGTGGGTTTCTGTGACATATACTGTCCTGCATCCGAAAACAGTGTCTGTGGTGCAAATTTAAATAATCTGTGCCTAATGTAGTGTCCATACTGTGTGTCTTTCTGTGACAAATTCTGTACTACATGAGAAAACAGTGTTTGTAGCGCAAATGTAAATAATTTGTGCAACATCTACTATGTGTGCATTTAATACATATCACTGACATATACTGTACTTTATCCGTAGACGGTGTATGTTAGTCTGTGACATTATCAGGTCTTAATCTCCTGTGTAATGTGTGACCATCCTAAATACCTTTTTGAATTTATTGGCGCATATACTTACAAATCCTACGCTACTGTACGTGTGACATACTTTTAAGCATATATAACAGTTAATATTAAGAAGGCGCCCAGTAAGGGCCGTGAAAATGGCAGTGATGCTGATGGTGCACGCAGAGGTCGTGACCCTGGGCACGATGAAACTGAGTAAAAGAATGTAGCTGAGGGCCTCCAGGTGCGCTAACCCTCAAAAACAATATTTGGATGTGCCTTCTGGTCAGCTGACCCTCTAAAACATTATTTGCGAGTGCCTTCAGTTCAGCTGACCCTCTAAAACATCATTTGCGAGTGCCTTCAGGGCAGCTGATCCAGTAAAACATTATTTGCGAGGGCCTGCAGGTGAGCAGACCCTAAAAAACATAATTTTCCAGGGCCTGCAGGTGAGCTGACCCTGTTAAACATTATATGTGAGGGCCTGCAGGTGAGCTGACCCTCAAAAACATTATATGTGAGGTCCTGCAGGTGATCTGAACCTAAAAAACATGAATTGCCAGGGCCTGCATGTGAGCTGACCCTAAATTAAACATTAAATGTGAGGGCCTGTAGGTGAGCTGACCCTCTAAAATATTATGAGCGAGGGCAGCCTAAAAAGCATTTTGATATGATGGAGGAGAAGGAGGAGGAGTAGAGAAGTCAGGGGCAATTCAGGCCTTGTTCATTTTTATATTTTATGACATAACGCTGGCGGCAGGGCAGGACAGCACCTCTGAGGCTTAGAGTGGCAGTTTGTGCCACGTGTCCAGCTTGGACACCCAATAGTTGTAAGGCACAGAGGGATCGCTGAGGACGCTGACACGGTCTGCTATGTACTCCTTCCAAAAATTTTCCCACCTTGTGACACTAGGCCGCACATCAGGGTGAGGGTGCTGGCGGGGTGTCATGAAACTGTTCCAGGCCTTGGAGAGTGTTGTCCTGCCTCTGTTGGAACTGCTGTGTGTTCCCCTCATCTCCCCTCCTGTAAATTTATCCGCAATGACATTCTGTTCAATTATTATTATGGTTTGTGGTTGTATTATTATTGGTATTATTATTGTTAATATGGTTGTAAAATATGTTATGGGTATTTGGTTATTTATGCGTTTATTAACAGGCTATGCCATTGGTTTACCTCCACTCTCGTGTGTTATGTTTTTAGTTATATTAATGTATAAGTTTGGGATGTTTGTTGTGCATTGGACATATATGCTGTATGACTGCCATGTGTGTGAGCTTGCCAAGCTCCAAAGCTGCCAACAAGTTACGGCCATTATCAGACACAACAACCAACCATGCCTGGTTGTAGGTTGAGTGGCGAGAGCCACAGCTCAGTCTGGTCCCTAATACCCTGCCACAGCTCTGCGGTGGTGTGCTGTTTGTCACCTAAGCAAATGAGTTTCAGCACGGCCTGTTGAAGCTTTCCCACTGCTGTGCTACACTACTTCCAACTACTGACTGATCGCTAACTGGTGCTGCAAGATAAGAATTCAGAGGTGGAAGTGAAGTAGGAGAAGGGGGTTTGCTGCAACTAATGTAGGTGGTGGGGAAAATCCTGATGGAATGGGGGCCCGCAATCCTTGGCGTTGGTAGCACCCATTCCATCCGAGGGTACGCGACTAGCTACTGGCCTCCACAAGGTTCCCCCAGTGTGCCGTCACGGAAATGTAGGGTCCCTAGCAAAAAGCACTTGTCGATGTGTCAGTCGTTAAGTGGACCTTCCCAATAACTGCGTTGATCAGGGCACGGGTGATGTTACGGGACACAATTGCTGGAGTAATGGGGGATGGCACACAGAAAAAAATAATGGCGGCTGGGGACTGAGTAACGAGGGATGTCTGCCGCCATGAGGCTGAGGAAACCCTCAGTGTCCACAGGCCTAAATGGGAACATTTCCAGGTTCAGCAATTTTTAAAGGTGTGCATTTAGTGCTATGGCCTGTGGGTGGGTGGCTGGATATTTGCGCTTACGTTCAAAGGCCTGAGTTAAGGACATCTGTACGCGGCCCAATTTGGTTTGGCCGGCCTTCTCCCTTTTACCATCCCACAGCCTCTTCCAGCCTGTTGCAGTGCTGTGGATCCCTCCCCCTCTGTACTGCTGTCCTCACTTGGCTTGCCACCTTTCCAGGTTGGGTCAGGGATGTCATCGTCGCCCATCTCCACTTCCTCACTCTGCTCATCATCCTGACTTGTGTTGACCTAACAAGACCCTCACTCATTGACAACTATGTCTCATCCGCATCATCCACCTCGTGAAACACTAATTGCCATTCCCCACCGTCATCTTCTTCTGGCTGTGGATGCTGAAGAGTTTGGGGATCAGTGCACAAGATCTCCTCAAGTCATGTCCCTCTTCAGGGAGAGCTCACCTGCAGGCCCTCACCTACAATATTTTAGAGGATCAGCTCACCTGCAGGCCTTCACCTACAATATTTGAGATGGTCAGCTCACCTGCAGGCCCTCAACTACAATATTTGAGAGGGTCATCTCACGTGCAGGCCCTCAACTACAAAATTTTACAGGGTCAGCTCAGCAGCAGGCCCTCACGTACAATATTTTACAGGGTCAGCTCAGCAGCAGGTACTTGCCCATTATTTTTTAAATGGTCAGCTAAGCAGCAGGCACTCGCCATCATTTTTTGCAATGCTCAGCAGCAGACTCTCACCCCTAATGTTTTAGAGGGTCAACAGCAGGACCTTGTTCCTAATGTTTTGGAGGGTCACCAGCAGGCCATCAATGATAATTTTTCAAGGGTGTGTATGATGCCCTCCTTTATGTGTAATAAAGGGTGTATTGCAGAGCTGGTTCCTTGTAATTTTTGGCAGCATAGGCTTTATGAGTGTAGTAAATCCACTACCTGAACAATTGTGCCACAATGTGAATGAGGTCCTCCTTTATGTGATATACAGGCTGTTTCGGAGTGCCTCTTGCTTGTACTTTTTTGCAGCACTTGCACTTTATACAATTGAATATACAGGAAAGAATGTTTCCTAACAATTTTTCCTGTGAAATTGATTTTTTTTTTGGGGGGGGTTGTGCATATTTTTGTCAGTCTGTAAAAGTGGTGTACAACTCAGACCACATGGTTCCCAGCAGTGAGCTGGGAGTCCAATATGCATCCAGACATCATCCCCATGCTGTTCCCGATCCATTTCAGTGGTATTTCTGTCCCTTTCTGACCTTTTCCAATGGACCAGGCACCCTCCCCTCTTTAGAGCAAGGGGTGCCTGGTTGTCTCCCATTGACTTCCATTATACTCAGGTGCTCGGCCGAGCACACGAATATAGCAATGTGTTTGGGCCGAACACCCGAATACTTTGGTGCTCGCTAATCACTACCTATGACGGATCTCAATACCAGACAATAGAAACGCTAGTGTGAAAGTAGCCTAAGAGAATGAGATGAGAAAGCACCCAAGCATGCTTTATTGACAACAATGAGATTCATACCAAGATATAGGATATTGTTCGTGTACATAGCTAAGAAATTCTCCTTTGCTGCTCACAGAAACATTAAGACTGAATCTGAGTATGCAGAACTTGACTGAGTTCATTATCAGTTCATACCACTGGGAAAGCAGCTCTCGGTTAGGAACGGTTGTGTGTATAATCACAGATAGCAGAAGCTAAAAATATTAAATGTCATTTTGATATGGCAATTAGCCAACCAAAATTGTACACTGCTATTCTGAACACCACTAGGTTTGGGACTTTTTTTTAAATGCCACTGAGATTAGCCAGGCTTTTATGTAGGCATACAATCATCATACACTAAAATATACTCATACACTCAAAAGCAAGGCATTTATAACAAGCATAATGAATCCAATAAATAAATAAAAATACTAAAACAACAGTTAATTCCAAAAGCTACGGGGGAGATTTATCTAACTGGTGCAAATTACAACTGGCTTAGTTGCCCATAGAAACCAATCAGATTCATAGTAACATAGTAATGTATATAAGACCGAAAAAAGACATCTGTCCATCCATTGGGCCTATTTCCTACAAGTTGATCAGGGGAAGGCAAAAAACCCCTGTGAGGCAGAAGTCAATTTTCCCCACTTAAGGGGGGAAAAAATCAACGACCCCTCTCTAGTAGCTATAGCCTGTAATATTATTATACTCCAGAAATACATCCAGGCCCCTCTTGAATTCATTTATTGTACTCACCATCACCACCTCCTCAGGCAGAGAGGTCCATAGTCTCACTGCTCTTACTGTAAAGAATCCTTTTCTATGTCTATGTTTGTGTACAAACCTTCTTTCCTCCAGACGCAGAGGATGTCCCCTCGTCACAGTCACAGTCCTGGGGATAAATAGATGATGGGAAAGATCTCTGTACTGACCCCTGATATATTTATACATAGTAATTAGATCTCCCCTCAGTCGTCTTTTTTCTAAAGTGAATAACCCTAATTTTGATAACCTTTCAGGGTACTGTAGTTGCCCCATTCCAGTTATTACTTTAGTTGCCCTCCTCTGAACCCTCTCCAGCTCTGCTATGTCTGCCTTGTTCACAGGAGCCCAGAACTGTACACAGTACTCCATGTGTGGTCTGACTAGTGATTTGTAAAGTGGTAGGACTATGATCTCATCACGGGCGTCTATGCCCCTTTTGATGCAACCCATTATCTTATTGGCCTTGGCAGCAGCTGCCTGACACTGGTTTTTGCAGCTTAGTATGCTGTTTATTAAAATTCCTAGATCCTTTTCCATGGCAGTGTTACCGAGTGTTTTACCATTCGGTATGTATGGGTGACTTGCATTATTCCTTCCCATGTGCATAACTTTACATTTGTTAGTGTTAAACCTCATCTGCCATTTCTCTGCCCAAGCTTCCAATCTATCCAGATCCCTCTGTAGCAGTATATTGTCCTCTTCAGTGTTAATTACTTTACAGAGTTTAGTGTCATCTGCAAAAATTGATATTTTACTATGCAAGCCTTCTCCAAGATCATTAATACATATATTGAAAAGAATAGGGCCCAGTACTGACCCCTGAGATACCCCACTAGTGACAGTGACCCAATCTGAGTGTGTGCCGTTAATAACCACCCTCTGTTTTATGCCACTCAGCCAGTTACTTACCCACTTACAGACATTCTTTTTGTCTAAGGCTACTTTCACAATCGGGTTTTGGACGGATCCGTCATGGATGTGTAAAAACGGATCCGTTACAGTAATACAACCGCATGCATCCGTCATGAACGGATCCGTTTGTATTATCTATAACATAACCAAGACGGATCCGTCATAAACTCCATAGAAAATCAATGGGAGACGAATCCGTTTTCTATTTACCAGATTGTGTCAGAGAAAACTGATTCATCCCCATTGACTTACATTGTGTGCCAGGACGTTTGGCTCAGTTTCGTCAAGCGGACAGCAAAACGCTGCAGGCAGCCAGATCGGAATGGAGACTGATCGAAGGTAAACTGATGCATTTTGAGTAGATCCCTAGCATTCAGAATGCGTTAGTTCAAAACTGATCCGTTTTGGACCGCTTGTGAGAGTCCATGATGGATCTCACAAACGGAAAGCCATTCTAGCTATTCTACTTACTGAACATGATTATGAGGACGGCCATATTGCCTGAGCTGTTCTTAACAGCATTTACACAGCATTAAGAAAATTGCCTTACGGCAGCCCCATGGCTCATAGAGACAATAATCTGGAGGGGGACCTCATTGACTTCTATGGGAGAGTTTTCTGGGCATGCTCTGTGAGCTTAGTAAATTTGTATTCCAGATAAAAATTACAAGGTCGGGGCAGTACATGTGTAATCCAGATAGCAATTCCAAGTTCAGCCCAGCAGAAAAGGAGCAGAATCGATAGTCAGGCAAGATACGGTACAGGGGTAGTCAGACAGGAGATCACACCTTAGTAGAAACTAGAAAACCTAAAAGATCAGGAAGTGAAACAACTGCTCAGCTAAATAGGAAGGCTGATTGGCACCTTATTCAGAAGCTGGACAGGGAGCAAGAAGAAATGGTTAACTCTCACAGTGCTGAAAGGAAGTTTGCTGAGCATTAGTCCCAATACACACAGGGGAAGCGGAGCAATGTCCTCACCTGTCCGGGGCAGCAAGACAGTATGAAAAATGGGTCACCAGTCTAACATAAGCATGGCATCAGTCATGTGACCCTCACACATGTCATGTGACATTCTGGCATTCAGTTAACTCTCCATGTGTCCAATATTCCATCAAGTCTGACATGTCAATTGACCCGTTCACTATAATAGGTCAGTGTTCAGTCTGTGCGCTATTCATTCTCTACACAGACAACACCCAAACATGAACATCACTTATCTGAATGGGTTAGAATGGGTATTCCGGCTGGCAGTTCCAACAGACAATGCCGAGAATCGGCCAGACAAGAAATACATTATTTGTCCGGCCCATTCTCTGCCTATTTGTCCAGTGGCGACTGGATCTCTGCCAGAGCAATTATAGTCAATTCGGTCTGGCGAGAAGGTAGCAGTATCCAGCAATGCCGGATCTGGAAAACTCCAGCAGGCTGCTCTCTACCAGTACAACCTGCCGGTGGCTCTGCTGCAGAGGTCAAACTAACCTTAGCCTTGCTTCAACATAGGGATATTCTCCTAAAAATAACATCTACTATAAATGGAGAGTAGGCTCTTTAATTAAAGTTATGTTTTCAGAAAAGTTTTGCCACATACTAGGACTTGTTCCAGAGGAAAAACACAAACTTGTTATATAACATCTGGAGGGAATGTGACTTCTGTACACGCTAGAAACCAGTTACAATAACAGAAGGAAAGAACATGAGCCATCTTTCATCTTGCACTTGGCTGCTGTGCAGCACATGCAAATATGTTGGATATTTATATATTTCCTAAATGTTGATGAAAACATGTACCAAGGCAGATTTATCAACAGCAATATCCTGATGTGTAAAGACTCATGTAAGTGGTCTGTGATATTTTAACATCTCAGTGACCAAGCCTGGCTGAGATTTAAAGCAGTAAACAATATATCTTTGTATAGTGTTAGCCAGTAAATAGAAGACATAAAAATGAGATTGATTAGTGGTTGATACTGTTTAACTAATTAGCTAACTATTACATTGACAAGCTTTGTACTCAGGTCTCTTCTTTAGGCATGTTACCAACTAGAATTTTTAGGAAAAGATGTTCCCTCTTTTTGGTAATTTTTTATGAATATTTGCATTTTCTCTCCCCTTTCCTAAGCTCTTAAATGTAATGACAGCAATAGCAAATAGAGGAAAAATGACAGTGACATATACAGTGTCTGACTTGCCCACTAGAGTAGCAGAGGATCTTCTGGTCGGCCTAGGCTCTGTACTATAGTGAGCCCCAAATGTCCAGACAGAGAAAAAAAAACATTTGGAGCCAAAAACTTGCCACTATTTATTTGAATTAAAATCAAAAAAATTAGACATTATGAATTATATAGGAGGTGTGTCCTGAAAATAATTTCCTCTGGTGGAATCAAGGAACCTCAGTACGACCCTAGACATATATCACTATGTGTAAAGGCATGATTGATAGCCTAAACAAACAGCGGGATGTGACTTGCAATGACTTTGATCGAGCGGGTGCAGGAGCTGTGCTTACTCGATTAGTGGCAGATTCCCGGCTGTTCCTGACAGCCAAGCCCCTGCTGTATATTCCAGCATGGGTGAATACACCAATGGCAACATATTAATCCCTTCTATGCCACAGTCAACGCTAATCTCAGCATGTGCGGGATTTGGGGAGGAAGGAAGCTCCTTCTCTGACCCTGCGCTGTGGTGACCCAATGGCTGGAACCACAACTTGATGCCTTCTAAAGGCATCAGGGCTTGCTTTCTTTGAAAGCCTATTAGATCTATCCCCCAGGCTGGGTCTAATATGCAAGCTGTTAGTCTATTACACTGAAAGTCATTGCATTGCTATACACATGTATTGTAATGCATTGTAGAGGGGATCAGATCCCCAAAAGTTCCATAGTGGGACAAAAACTCAAAGTAAAAATTTTTTTTTCAAAAAAAGTGTTTTGCATAATAAAAATAATAAAAAGTGCACCTTTACCATAATAAAGTTATATAAAATTGTAAAAAATAGGAAAAAATAGACATATTATGTATTGCCATGTCTGTAACAACCAGCTCTACAAAAATATCACTTGACCCACCCTGTCTGGTTGAACACTGTAAAAAAAAACGGTGCCAAAACGGCCATTTTTTGGTCACCTTGCCTCAAAAAAGTGTAATACCAAGCGATCAAAAAGTTGTATGTACCCCAAAATTATACCAATCAAACCTTCATCTCATCCCACAAAAAAATGAGCCCCTACATAAGATAATCACTCAAAATAAAAATAGCTGCTAAAAATGGCAACACAAAAACAAGATTTTTTCTTTTCAAAAATGCTTTTACTATGGTTAAACTTAACAAAAATAAAAAATAGACATATTAGGTATCACTGCACATGTAATGACCAGCTCCATAAAAATATCATATAATCTACCTGTCAGGTGAATGCTGTAAAAAAAAAAATGTTTTTTAAATGTGCTAAAACAGCGATGGTCACCTAGTCTCACAAAATGGCCTCATGCACACGGCCGTTTGTGGTCCCCAGCACAGGCAATGTCCGTGCGGCTGCCGAAACGGATCGAGACCCATTCGTCTTGAATGGGTCCGTGATCCGTCCGCAAGGCAAAAAAATAGAGCATGTTCTATTTTTTTGTGGTGTGGAGGCACGGACAGAAACACCACGGAAGCACTGCGTAGTTCTTCCATGGGGTTCCGTGCCTCCGTTCAAGTGAATGGGTCCGCATCTGTGATGCGGGTAGCACACGGCCGTGCCCGCATATTGCGGACCCGCTGTTTGTGGGCCGCAATACGGCCACGGCTGGGCAACGGCTGTGTGCATGAGGCCAAAGTGTAATACCAAGCGATCAAAAAGACATATGTACCCCAAAATAGCACCAATAAAAACATCACCTCATACCGCAAAAAAAGATCCCCCACATAAGACGATCACCTGAAAAATTAAAAAAAATATGGCTCTGAGAAAATGGCTACACAAAAACAAAATTTTTATCTTTTCAAAAATGCTTTTACTGTGTAAAATGTAAAAAAAATAAAGAAAATAGACATATAGGTATCGTTGCGTGCATAACAACCTAAAAATATCACATGATCCACCCTGCCAGGTGTAAGCTGTAAATAGAAATAAATAAAAACTGCCAGAACAGTCCTTTTTTTGTCACCTTACTTTACAAAATGCGTAATATCGAGAGATCATAACTCATATATACCTTAAAATAGTACCAATGAAAACGTTACCTCATCCCACAAAAAATTAGCCCCCAGAAAATGGCAATTCAAAAAGATTATTTACCTTTATAGAATGCTTTGGGGGTCATTTATTATTAGATATACAGAATTGTTTGGTGTATATCTGTTGCAGATTCTGTCGCAAAGGGTATTTGCGGCCAAATCTACAACTTTTACCCTCCTCACACGAGGTCTAAAATAGGGTGCATCCATCTTAATAAATAACCCCAATAGCATCTCTGTGATTGTACTGACCAGCAGAATAAAGATAACCTCATTTTTCCCACACAGTGTACACCGCAACAACAAAACCTCAAAAAGCAATGGCAGAAATGTTGCATTTCATTATCGTGCTTCTCAAAAATAGGAATAAAAAATGATCAAAAAGTTGTATGTCCTCCAAAATAGAACCAATGATGATGGCAACTCATACCACAAAAAATAAATCCTAACACGCAGAAAAATATTTGGTTGTCAAAAAATTGCTGTACTGGTACCCCAGAGACTGTTCAATACCAATATGGTGCCCATAAACCAATCCATCAAAAACTGTGTCCATATGGGGCTCCTGCGGTGTGCCCCTACAACAGTTTACAACCACATATGGGCTGTTGCCATATTCAGAAGTCAGTTGGTAACGAATTTTGGGGTGCTTTTTCTCCTGTTACCCCTTGTGAAAATGAAAAATGTGGGGCTAAAACAACATTTTACTGAAAGAAATGAAATTTTTTATTTTCACAGCCAAGTGTTTCTAATTTCCATAAAACGTCAGTGGGGTCAAAGTGCTCAGTACACACTTTACTAAATTCCTTAAGGGGTGTAGTTTTCAAAATGAGGTCACTTTTTGGGGATTTCCACTGTAGGGGTACCCTAGGATCTCTTCAAATACAACATGGCGCAAAAAACCATTTCAACAAAATCTGCCTCCAAAAACCATATGGCGCTCCTTCCCTTCTGACCACTGCCACTTGTCCATACAGCAGTTTACGACTATATATGGGGTGTTTATGTAAACTGTGAAATTAGGGTAATAAATATTGAGGTTTATTTTGCTGTTAACCCTTGCTGTGTTGCAGGAAAAAATGGATTGACATAAAAAATCTGTAAAATAAAATGACATTTTCTTTTAACTCTTGTGGGACACCTCAAGGGTTAACAAAGTTTGTAACATCAGCAGTGATGAGCGAGCATGCTTGGCTGAATATCTGTTCGGCTCGAGCATCGCTATGCTCGGCACATGGCGGTACTCGGCCAAGTAACGCATGTGCTCGAGCAAAATGCTCCAGTCTCCGCCCCACACGTTTCGCGGGTTTTAAGCAGCCAATAAAGGTGCAGGTAAATACTGCCCTCACTGTAATGCCAGTAGCCATGTTGGCTGCTGGCATTACAGTGATTGGCTGGCCGGAACGCGTCGCACCCGATGACGCATGCTCGGCTCAGACATAGACAGGGAGAGCAGAGCGTATGAAGGGTGCTATATAGCACCCGATGTCGTATGTTCGGCTCAGACATAGACAGGGAGAGCAGAGTGTAGGAAGGGAAAGACAGAGTAGGGACTGAAATTTAACAGATTTTATCAGAAACAAGATTTGCAAAGACCCAAATGTCCTTTTAAGGACAACAGTGTGTGTGTGTGTGTGTGTGTGTGTGTGGCGTTTTACAGCAGCAATCAATTTAACTCTTTCAGTCTCAGGGAAAATGCTCCTGAAGAGACAGATAGTGAAGGGAGAGAAATTTGCTGTTTTTACTACAAAAGCTTTTCAAAGACCCCACAATTAAATGACTATTGGGTGTGCTTCACAGCAGCAAGATATTTTTATTTTGTACCTATTAGTGACATATAGTGTACATCATTCGCAGACTGTCTTTAATAATCTTGCTCACGTCTAGTGACCATAGTGTGTGGCTTTGTGTAAAAAATACATCAGCAAACAGTGTCTGTAGCGCAAATTCCTTTAATCTGGGTCTAATAGTGTCCATATTCTGTGGATTTATGTGACATACTGTCCGGCCTCCCCAAACAGCTTCTGTATTTCAAATTACATTAATCTGGGCATAATATACTGTCCATATTCTGGGGGTTTATGTGACAGATAGTGTCCGGCATCCGAAAACAGTTTCTGTATTTAAAATTACATTAATCTGTGCATAATATAGTGTCTATTCTGTGGGTTTATGTGACATATACCATCCGGAAAACGAAAAAAGTGTCTGTATTTAAAATTACAACAATCTGGAGCTAATATAGTGTCCATATTCTGTAGTTTTATGGGACATATACTGTCCATTATCCGAAAAGAGTGTCTGATGCGCAAATCTAAATAATCTGAGCCTAATCTAGAGTCCACAGCATGTGCCTCTCTGTGTCAAATACTGTAACACAGGAGAAACCAGTGTTTTTTTGGGAAATGTACATTATTTGTGCAACATTTAGTGTCCATAGCGTGTGGCTCTCTGTGTCAAATACTGTAACACAGGGGAAACCAGTGTATTTTTGGGGGGAAATGTACATTATTTGTGCAACATTTAGTATCCAAAATAACAGAAAATAATGCACTATAAAATTAGATTCAAGCATAACATATGGACTAGGCCCTCACTCTTGATAAAAACTGAGACACTTGGTCAATACATTTTGATCAAAATACATCTAAGCCCACCTACTGGCGACAAGGTGGTCTCAGTTCAGGCAGGTTCCTATGCTAACCTATTCATGCTGTGGCGCACTTTTCTGGAGCACAGTCCCCGCACATATTGTGTGCTGGCCCTTGTAACCTCCATGTGCATCAGCAATCGGTGGGAGGAGAGACACACACACCTATATGTACCACCTTAATCAAGGTCACCTATTAGGTGGGGCAAAAGTGCACTTGAATATCACTCCC
Source organism: Bufotes viridis (assembly GCA_033119425.1). Classification (NCBI taxonomy): domain Eukaryota; kingdom Metazoa; phylum Chordata; class Amphibia; order Anura; family Bufonidae; genus Bufotes; species Bufotes viridis. The sequence goes on from CM065596.1 coordinate 73,866,677, forward strand.
AGTGTAGGAGTGTATCCACACATGAAGGTGCCACTCCTTCAAGACAAATTAAACAAATCACAGAAAAAAAAATATATAGACCATCCTGCACGATATGGTATTAAATGTGTGGATGTATATGGCTGCATTTACAAAATCACAGAAAATAGTGCACTATATAATTAGATGCAAGCATAACATATGGACTAGGCCCTCACTCTTGATAAAAACTGAGACACTTGGTCAATACATTTTTATCAAAATACATCTAAGCCCACCTACCGGCGACAAGGTGGTCTCAGTTCAGGCGGGTTCCTATGCTAACCTATTCATGCTGTGGCGCATTTTTCAGGAGCACAGTCCCCGCACATATGGTGTGCTGCCCCTTGTAACCTCCATGTGCATCAGCAATCGGTGGGAGGAGAGACACACACACCTATATGTACCACCTTAATCAAGGTCACCTATTAGATGGGTGGGGCAAAAGTGCACTAAGGTCTCGCTCACAGCACTCTTCGCTGAGTTCCTCATTGGTGTTGGCACGTGCAAAAGTGGAAGCAGCGAAGGTACAAGCTCACTGCATTAGAAAAGAAGCAGCCATTAAGGCACAAGTTGCAGAGACACAAGCCCAATCCCAAGCTAATCAAGCAGCTATACAAGCCCAATCTCAAGCTAATCAAGCAGCTATACAGGCTCAGGCGCAAGCGACCAAAGCCAAGGCCGAAGCTGAGTTGGAGGTCCTTCAGAAGAAAAGGGAAGAAGCTGCAGCCATGACTGAACTTAGAGTTCTTGAAGAAGCTGCTGAAGAAGAAGAAGCTTATCATCCTATGTCCAAGATATATAATGACTCAGAAGGCCGTACCCTGCAATTCGTCCTAGACCAAAGCAAAGTCAATGGATTTGTACCAGAAGATTAGGGCTCTGCATGCCAGCCTGCTGAACTCATGCGAGTAGAAAAAGAGGCAGCTGATAACTATAGAGTTGACCCCAGTCCAGTGGACATTTCTCTTTCTTTCAAACCTCTGCCACCTTACACAGTATTTCAGGCACCATTAGAGACCAAGTCGCTTGAAGCTCATCAAATCGCATTAAAACCTCCTGAGACTAGTTACATAGCAATCAAGATGCTGGCGCCAACATTACAAGATGTGAAGCCTTAATTTACGCTCAACCCAGCTGCCACTCCATTCCATCTTCCAACCTCCAAACATACGGTATCAGATGGTGCCAACAACACCAGCGAGGGAGAAGTTCCCATCGCCATTATGCAGGAAAGAAATAACGCATCAGAAATCGCTAAGTACCCCACTCTCAGGGACCTCATCAGTACTAGCCTTACGAAATTTGATGATCGCCAAGAGAACTATAGAAGTTGGAAGGCTAACTTCAAGACAACAGTTCAAACCATTGGTGAACCGCCTATACAAGAACTTGATTTACTCATTAGATGGCTAGGTCCATGGTCGTCAAACTGTGTTAAGAGACTCAAAACCGTTCATATCTACGAACCAGTCAAAGGCCTTTGTCTCGCATGGGAAAGATTAAAGCAGACATACGGCGGCTCGGAAGTAGTTGAACGTGCCTTATTTAAACGACTATACGACTTTCCTGGATTATCCAATACAGACCGCCAAGGGTTCCAGGAATTAAGTGACCTTCTTCTTGAGTTTGAAATCATCAAGGCAGACCCGCAGCTACCAGGTCTCAGCTTTCTTGATACCTCCCATGGTGTGGGCCAGATCGTGGAGAAATTGCCCCTCAATATTCAAGACCAATGGGCAACAACAGGTTCAAAATACAAGGAGCAACATAGTGTTCACTTTCCACCATTTTCATTCTTCTGTAAGTTCATCAAGGACTTGGCTAGAGCTAAAAACGATCCTAGCTTCAATACCTTGGGAACCAACCTCTTTTGCTTTACTAAACAGAGACACGAAACTTCCAGTCCCAGACAGAGAGACCCTAAAGGTCTAATTTCAGTAAAAAAGACAGGGGTTGTGCCCACTACTAACAATGGAAATGAAAGCCCTAAGGAACCCGATCATCATTGCCCTATCCATGATAAACCACATCCTTTAAGGAAATGCCATGTCTTCATAGCACAGGCCTTTGAGGAACGTAAGGAGTTCCTAAGGAGTCATAATATCTGCTTCAGATCGGGTGCATCCATTGAGCATTTCGCCAGAGACTGTGAGGTTCCAGTCAAGTGTTCTGAATGTAATAGTGATCTACATGTGTCTGCTGTTCTCCCGGGACCAATCAGGCAGAACCCAGAACCAGTTAGCTGGCGCAAGCCCCATTCCGATCAAGGCGAGGAGAGTCATGGCGGGGAGAGTGCCGACCGACCAACCCCTACTGTCACGCCCAGATGCACAGAGGAATGCGGAGAAGGACTTGTGTGTGGTAAGTCATGTTCTAATATTTGCCTCGTGGATGTGTTTCCTACTGCACAACCAGAGAAGACCATAAGAATGTATGCTATTCTAGATTACCAAAGTAATCGTTCCCTAGCTAGCCCTAAGTTCTTTGATCTGTTCAGGATAGAGGGAGAAACTACACCCTATGAACATGCTCTGGCTTTGTGACAACCTCAGGAAGAAGAGCTAATGGTTTCACCTTGAAGTCCATCAAAGGAGATAAGAAACTCTCTCTTCCAGCCCTTATAGAGTGTGACAAATTGCCGGACTCAAGGGATGTGATTCCCACACCCGAAGCTGCACAGCATTACCCTCATCTCAGGAACATAGCCAGAGATTCCTCCCCTTGATAACCATGCTAAGATCTTACTCTTGCTAGGTAGAGACATTCTTGAGGCTCATAAGGATATGAGATTCAAGGACTGAAAGCAATCTACATCTAAATCAGCCTCACAAAATAAACGCTCTTGCTCTAAATTGGTGACACAGACAGAGAAGTCACATTCTAAATCTTTGGCAAGCTCAGCTTCTAATGAAAGCAACAGAAAATCTCCTGTAGTAAAAAAGAAGAAATCCACATCTGGGGTGCATAAAAGATCACTCAACAATAAACCTGAAAAGATAGGAAATATTCCTGTGCCATCTGGCCTTTTTAAAGAGCACAACCTTTATAAGTTTCGGTGGAAGCAGGTACAACATCTTGCCAGTCAATTCTGGAAAAGGTGGAGAAAAAAGTACCTCTGCCTCTTGCAATAACGCAGAAGGTGACAAGAACCAAGGCCTAAGGAAGGAGATTTTGTTCTGTTAAGAGACAAACAAGTTGATCGTCTTAACTGGCCTACTGGACTTATCACTAAAGTCGTATCCAGTTCGGATGGGAAAGTTCGTAAGATGGAAGTAAGAACCACGAGAGGTGGAGTAATCTAGACCTTCTTCCGCCCCGTTACAGAAGTTGTGTTACTCATGCCTGCAGAACTTCCAGGTTGAGATCCCTTCTACCAAAGATACTTGTCATCTTCTAAGACTGTTTCCAGTACCAGCTCTATGGCCTAAACTGAAGACATATCCTGTTTTGGTTTGAATAAATGTTCATTGCATGTTTCCTTTTCAGGTTTATGGACATTATTCATCTGTTTATTCATCAGGTTTATGGACATTATTCATTGTTATTTTATACAATTCTATTGTATGCATATATATAGTGGTATCTACCGATATCAGACGGGGAGTGTTCTGTTTCAGTATCTTGCATTGTGTATTGGTATGCTCCTCTCGTCTCCTCCCCCCTCTGTTTCAGCTTCTAGTTGGTTCAGTCTAGCCGCTTCCTGTTTTACCAGTCATGTATTGCTGGAGAATCTGAGGAGAATCTCATCTTCTTTTCAAGGAGAATATTGTTGCCATAATTCTTTTACCATCTGGATTCCCTGCACATCTTGTAATACAATCTCTGGATTAAAGACTACTTGATTAACTCCTGGGTGTCTGATGCGTAAACTGTAAGTGGAGAATGTCTGATTCAACAAGTCACCTCACAGATGCGTGATTGTATAAAGCTGACATTTCGAAACGCCACACAGACTGCATATATTACACATAATTATAGATGCAATATATACAGATATATAGTAGATACAGCAGTGTACTGATATGTGAGGTACGAGGTATAATATATGCAGTTTGTATAGATATATAGTATATACAACAGTGTACTGATATGTAAGGTACGAGGTATAATATATGCAGTGTGTATAGATATATAGTATATACACCAGGGTACTGATATGTGAGGTACAAGGTATAATAGTTAAAGTATACAGGTATATTGTATATACAGCAGTGGACTGATATGTGAGGTACAAGCTGTAATACCTCATACCTCATGTCAATACACTGCTGTATTTACTATATACCTGTACACACTGCATCTATTATACCTCGTACCTCATATGTCAGTACCTGCTGTATATACAATATATCTGTATACACTGCATCTATTATGCATACCTCGTACGTCACATATTACACTACTGTATATACTATATACCTGTACACGCTGCATATATTATACTTCGTACCTCACATATCAGTACACTGCTGTATATACTATATATCTATACACAATGCATATATTATACCTCTTACCTCACATATTACATTACTGTATATACGAGTTACCTGTACAAACTGCATATATTATACCCCGTACCTCACATATCAGTACACTGCTGTACATACTATATACCTGTACACACTGCATATATTATACCCTGTACCTCACACATCAGTACACTACGGTATATAATATATACGTGAACACACTGCATATATTATACCTCGTACCTCACATAACAGTACACTGATATACAGTATATACTATACATCTGTACACACTGCATCTATTATACCTCTTTTGTGTGCTAGGGCTGTTTTGTAATCCCAATCCGGCCCTGATGGCATAAATTATAAAACGCAGCAGCAAGCATAGTCCATGGAACAAAGGGAGAGGCCTGGAATAGGTAGTGGGAGGTTCTATAAAATGGGAATGGGGGCCCAATTTAGATTCTTGCTATGGGGCCCAGTGATTTCTATTTACACCCTTGATTGTACCACAGGTGAAAATAGTGTATTTTGGGGAAATGTACATTATTTGTGCAACATCTAGTGTGTGTGCGTTTCATACATATCACTTATATATACTGTACCTTATCTGAAGATGGTGTATGCTACTCTGTGACATTATCAGGGCTACATCTCCTGTGTAAAGTGTGCGCATCCCAAATACCTGTTTTAACTTATTGGCGCATACACTTACAAATCCTACGCTACTGTACTTATGACAAACTTTTAAGGATATATAACATTTAATATTAAGAATGCGGCCAGGAAGGGACTTGCTAGTGGCCGTGATGCTGATGGTGCACGCAGAGGCCGTGGCCCTGGGCGCAATAAAACTGAGTAAAAGAATGTAGCTGAGGGCCTGCAGGTGCGCTAATCCTCTAAAACAGTGATGTCGATGGCAAACCTTTTAGAGATTGAGTGCCGAAACTGCAACCCAAAACCCAAGTGCCCACATGGTCATTTACTCTGAATACTACAGCCCAATATAGTATATATTCCATGTTCCTTATCATTTAGCTATAGCTGTAGAGTGCCAGTTCGTGCCACGTGTTCTGTTTGGACACCCAGTAGTTGTAAGGCACAGAGGGATCACTGAGGACGCTTACATGGTCTGCTATGTACTACTTCACCATCTTCCACATTTTTTTCCATCCTTGTGACACTAGGCTGTGTATGATGGTGAGGGTGCTGGCGGGATGTCATGAAACTGTCCCAGGCCTTGGAGAGTGTTGTCCTGCCTCTGTTGGAACTGTATTGTGTTCCCCTCATCTTCCCTCCTTGGTTGCCCAAGGAACTACGTACTCTGCCGCCAGTGTTAATATGCGATTTAAATAATCGCGTATTGCGATTGTAACTTAAGGCTACTCTCCTGTTGGTTTGATATCTAGAATTAGCGAATATGAAGAATGTATTCGTCATATTCCTCAAAACGAAGATAACGAAGTATTCTCCATCTTCGTTTTAGCTACCTATTCGTCAACTTCACTAATTCTAGCAATCAAATAGGAAGGTTGACTATAGAGACAGCTGTGTTTATTTCGCTATGTGATTATATTACTTTGCTTTTTTTTTAAATAAATAAAATAATTATAATACTTGATAATTATTATAATTATTCTATTTATTAAAAAAATAATAATAATAATATGATCGCATAGCGAATTAAACACAGCTGTCTCTATAGTCAACCTTCCTATTTGATTGCTAGAATTATCGAAGTTGACGCATAGGTAGCTAAAACGAAGATGGAGAATACTTTGTTATCTTAGTTTTGAGGAATATGACGAATACATTTGTCATATTCGCTAATTCTACCAAGCCAACCATAGAAACCAGGTCTAAGTTGAAATCGCAATGCGATTAATATAACTTGAGCTAATCGCATTGCGATTTCAACTTAGACCTGGTTTACTATGGTTGGCTTGGTAGAAGAAGATGACGATTGACGAATGTATTATGTAGAACTACTTTTGGGAAGTGAGAAAGAAAAAAATATAACAATAAAAAAAAAAACGAATATTCGAAATAGTGAATATAGAGTGCCATATTCGCAATTTAGCATAGTGCCGATATTCGCTAAAAAAATTCGCTATGCGAATATTCGCGCTCAACACTTTTGTTATTGTTATGGTCTGAGTTTGAGTTTATAACTACGCTGTAAAATATGTTATGGTTACTTGGTTATTTATGAGTTCTTAAACAAGCCATGCCATTAGTTTACCTCATCTCTCGTGTGTTATGTTTTTATATATATATTAATGTATAAGTTTGGATGTTTGTTGTGCATGGTACATATATGCTGTATGATTGCCATGTGTGTGAGCTTGCCGAGCTACAAAGCAGCCAACAAGTTATGGCCATTATCAGACACAACCAACCTGGTCCCTTTTACCCTGCCACAACTCTGCTTGTCACCCAAGCAAATGAGTTTCAGCACGACTTGTTGCCGCTTCCCCACTGCCGTGCTACACTGCTTCCAGCTACTGACTGATGGTTGACTGCTGCTGCAAGATGAGAATTCTGAGTTTGAAGTGAAGGAGGAGGTGGAGGCGGAGGAGGAGAAGGGGAGGGGGGTTGTAGCCACTAATATAGGTGGTGGGGGAAATCCTGATGTAAGTAGGGCCCGCAATCCTTGGCGTCGGTAGCACCTGTGCCATCCCAGGGTACGACTCGCTACCGACCTCCACAAGGTTCACCCAGTGTGCCGCCACGGAAATGTATCGCCCTGGCCAAAAGCACTTGACCATGTGTCCGTCGCTATGTGGACCTTCACAATAACTGCGTTGGTCAGGGCATGGGTGATGTGACGTGACACAATTGCCGGTGTAATGTCGGGACGGCACACAGAGAAAAATAGTGGTGGCTGAGGACTGAGAAACGAAGGAAAGCCTCAGTTTCCATATGCCTAAATGGCAACATTTCCTGGTCCTAAAATTTTGAAAAGTGCATATTTAGTGCTATGGCCTGTGGGTGGCTGGGTATTTGAGCTTACGTTCAAAGGCCTGGGGTAAGGACATCTGTACGCTGTTCTTGGACACAGAAGTGGGTGTGCTAGCTGATGGTGCTTGCGAAGGCCCAGCTGCAGGACGGGAGTCATCCAGGCCTGCGTCTAAAACAGAGGATTAGCCAGCCCAGCAAGTAACACAGGGGAAGAAGAGAAGGCAGTGGTGTGACCCACAGACACTGATTGTAGACTCAGGGGTTCGGGCCATCTGTTAGAGTGCTTTGATGCCATGTGGCGGATCATGATGGTGGTGGTGAGGTTGCTAGTGTTCGCAACCCCTACTCATTTTGCTGTTCCCGGGTTTGAGTTTTAATTGTTATGGTTTGAGTTAGAGTTAATGAATAGGATGTAAGATATGTTATGGTTACTTGTTTATTTATGAGTTCTTATTTTTGTATAGCACAGTTACAGTTAGCAAATGACAATTCTTTTATCGTCCACACTTTCCTCAAAAAAGCGCCAGACTGCGGAACACCTACCCCTTGGCAAGGGAGATTTCCGCAAGGGGGAACAGTTGCGGGCCTATTTGGTGTGGCCCACCTTCTCCCTTTTGCCACCCCACAGGCTCTTCCAGCCTGTTGCGGTGCTATGGATCCCTCCCCTTCTGTACTGCTGTCCCCGCTTGGCGTGCCACCTTTCCAGGTTGGATCAGTGATGTCATCGTCCCCATCTCCTTTTCCACTTCCCCACTCTGGTCATCCTCCTGACTTGTGTTGACCTAACAAGACCCTCACTCATGTTGACCTAACAAGACCCTCACTCATTGACAACTGTGTCTCATCCACATCATCCACCTTGTGAAACACTAATTGCCATTCCCCACCGTCATCTTCTTCTGACTGTGCATGCTGAAGAGTTTGGGGATCAGTGCACAAGATCTCCTCATGTCCCTCTTCAGGGATGGTCAGCTCACCTGCAGGCCCTCACCTACAATCTTTTACAGGGCAATCAAAAAATATTGTTAAAATTGCAATTACATTTTTTCATAGCCGATGCTGACCGCCATTCCATGCGCTAATTCTACAATGTAACATTACCGCAATCAAAAAATAATCTAAAATTTCTATAATATTTTATCGTGGCCAATGTTTTTGATAATATCTCTACAATGTCCTTGCACTGGCATCCGGGGGTGACGTAAATCCTTAGCATGGAGGAATCTCGTTGGTAATCGGAATAAACCACACAAATCGTTCCACCCGCTCACAATGGCCATGCTACAACACCCACAGAATCGAGAAAGAGGCATCAATCTGTCAATCCTTTCAGTGTTCGGGCCTGGTGAGGTTTCCCATGTGGAATCAAATTAAGCTGCAGGCTCCACTCCTGGTGATGCCCTTCCATCAATTAGTTTCAGTTTTAGCCTTGCAACCATACTCCACTCGGAACCCAAAGACTTTGGTTTCCAGGAAAATGCTTGGCGCGTAATGGGAATAACGCCGCCGGATCGGGTGTCGGATCGTTTTCAAACCAGGCTACAAATTTCATCTTTAGATTAATGAAAACATTCTTGGCAAATGCTTTCAGTGTGGTTCTTCTGGCGCCAGTCAAATAGCAGGCAATTCAGATACATTTTCACCCTTTATGGACCGGGCTCATTTTCACCCTAAGGACTAGACCATTTTTTGCAAATCTGACCAGTGTTACTTTATGTGCGAATAACTTTAAAACGCTTTTACTTATCCAAGCCATTCTGAGATTGTTTATTCATCACATATTGTACTTCATAACACTGGTGAAATGGAGTAAAAAATCTAAATTCAGAAATGTCATCTCCATTTGCCAATAACTCTTGTGAAGCACCTAAAGGGTTAACAAAGTTTTTAAAATCAGTTTTGAATACCTTGAGGGGTGTAGTTTCTTAGATGTTTCACTTTTTTGGAGTTTCTACTCTAGGGGTGCATCGGTGGGGGGGCTTTAAATGGGACATAGCGTCAAAAAAACAGACCAGCAAAATCTGCTTTCTAAAAACCATATGGCGTTCCCTTCCTTCTATGTACTGCCGTTTGGCCATACAGCAGTTTACGACCACATATGGGGTGTTTCTGCAAACTACAGAATCAGGGCAATAAATATTTAGTTTTGTTTGGCTGTTAATCCTTGCTTTGTTACTGGAAAAATGGATTAATATGGAAAAGTTGCCAAAAAAATAGCTGTTTTGGGACTGTTTTTATTTTTTGTTATTTACATCGTTGATCTGACAGGTTAGATTGTGTGCTATTTCTATAGAGCAGGTTGTCACAGACGCGACAATACCAAATATGACTACTTTTTGGGGTTTTTTATTTCAGTTTTTCATATCAAAGCATTTTTGAAAAAAGATTTTTTAGTGTCTCCACATTCTGAAATGTTTTTACGGACACAGTAATACCAAATATGTATACTTATTTTATTTATTATAACAAAAAAACAACGTTTTATTGTCTCCATAGTCTGAGAGCCATATATTTTTATTTTTTTGGGTGATTTTCCTATATAGGGGCTAATTTTTTGCGGGATGAGATGGTGGTTTGATTGGTACTATTTTAGGAGGCATACACCTTTTTGATCAATTGCTATTACACTTTTTGTGATGTAAGGTGACAAAAAATGGCTTTTTTTTACACCTTTTTTTGTTTTGTTTTTACGGTATTTACTTGAGGGGTTACGTCATGTGATATGTTCATAGAGCAGGTTTTTACGGATGCGGCAATACCTAATATGTGTAGTGTTTTTTTTTTTTTATTCAGTGATATGTGTTTTTTTAGGAGAAGTAGTTTCAGGAGAAGTAGGGCAATGTGTTTTGGGGTGTATTTTTACATATACCCATACTGTGTGTGAAAAATATCTCTGTAAATGACAACTTTTTCCATTTTTTTATACAAAGTTGTCACAGAGATATTTCTCTCATCCAGCATGGGTATATGTAAAAATACACCCCAAAACACATTGCCCTACTTCTCCTGAGTACGGCGATACCACATGTGTAACACTTTTTTGCAGCTAAGATGCGCAAAGGGGCCCTAGTTCCAAGGAGTACCTTTAGGATTTCACAGGGCATTTTTACGCATTTGGATTCCAGACTTCTTCTCACGCTTTAGGGGCCCCTAAAATGCCAGGACAGTATAAATACCCCACAAGTGACCCCCTTTTAGAAATAAGACACCCCAAGGTATTCCATGAGGGGCATGGCGAGTTCATAGAAGATTTTTTTTTGTTTTTTCTCACAAAGTCTCCCTTTCCGCTAATTTGTGACAAAAAGTTCAATCTTTCATGGACTCAATATGCCCCTCAGCGAAAAGCTGAGGTTTTTGTACTGCTCTGGCATTTAAGGGTCTCCGCAATCATTACATGTATGGCCAGCATTAGGAGTTTCTGCTATTCTGCTATTCTCCTTATATGGAGCATACGGGTAATGATATTTTTTTTTCCGTTCAGCCTCTGGGATGAAAGAAAAAATGAACGGCACAGATTTCTTCATTCGCATCGATCGATGTGGATGAAAAAAATCTCTGCCAAAAAATATGCAAAAAAAAAAAGAGGGGCCTGGCGATTGCCGGGACATAGGGGCTCTGCCCAAACATCCATACCCACTTCAGCTCCTATGTCCTGGCAAACGTGATTTCTCCATTCACATCAATCGATCGTTGTGGAGGAAGACATCTTTGCCAGATTTTTTATACAAAGTGTTTGCCAAAGCATATGAACTCCAACACCTCTCCTCAGCTCATATGCCTGGGCAAACGTACCTGTACTGCGGAGAAGAAATCTCGTCCTGCAGCGCCGCATACACCGACTTCACTTGTCTTCTGACAGCAGCGCAATGCTTCTCTCAGAATGCACATCAGTGCTGCAGCGTTTTCGTTGGTTGGTCCAGCTGGAAAATAAAGGGTGGTTAGTGAAAAAAAAAAAAGAAGAAGAAAAAACAAGCAGCAGGCTCATAAATTTGAACGTTACGAACTTTATAAACCTGAACATCATAAAACTTTTAAAACCTACACTAACTCAAGATTTCTTTTTCTTGCTACCTGTTTACATTTTATTTATTTTTTTCACTCTTTATTTTCCTTGCAGAAACCTCTCCTTTCCCATGGGACAATGTGTAAAGTGTAAATCGCACAGAGATGGTGCGAAGTACATTATGCTCTTTATCCCAAGTGAAAGGAGACGTTTCTACCATTTCACATAACTGCAGTAGCACACTAGCACCCCTGTGTGTTAGGGTCTCTCAAAACCTAGTATCCTGAGAGACCCTAGATCCTGAGTGTAAAAACTACCTGTGTCCTGCGGTCCCTCCGTCCCTAAGTGTACCTGAGTGTGGTACTTCCGGAAACACTCCCCAAGGCATAGGACAGGGTGGTCAGGGCAGTCAGGACAGAAATAGCGGGTGTCACACCTTATTCCATTCCTGCTACAGACACGACATCTTTTTCGGGGTGGCGGTTGGTTTGAGGTACCAGCAACGACATTGGGGAAATGTCGCTCGTGTAGACTGCTCACTACACTGGTGGTTGGGGCCACGGAACCTCCTGGATACAGGAGGTTCTCGATGATCTCTCCCTGAAATTTGAGGAAGGATCCTGTTCTTCCAGCCTTACTGTAGAGAACAAAACTAATATATATAGCCAATTGAATTAGATATACAGACACCTTCCTATACCAGCTTCTGGTCTTTCGAAAAAGCAAATATGGGGCCAACATCTGGTCATTGAAGTCCACCCCTCCCATGAGCAAATTATAGTCGTGGACCGAGAGGGGCTTTTCAATGACACTGGTTGCCCGTTCAATTTGGATTGTCGTGTCTGCGTTAATGGAGGAGAGCATGTAAACGTCACGCTTGTCTCTCCATTTCACCGCAAGCAGTTCTTCGTTACACAAGGCAGCCCCCTACCCCCTTGCAAGACAGGTGGTAATGAGCCATTGGGGGAAGCCCCGACGACTAGGTTATACGGTGCCACAGCAGCCAATCCGTTCTAGGAACAAATGCCTGAAGAGGGGCACACTTGTGTAGAAATTGTCCAGATAAAGATGGTACCCCTTGCCGAATAAGGGTGACACCAAGTCCCAGACTGTCTTCCCACTGCTCCCCAGGTAGTCAGGGCAACCGACCGGCTCCAGGGTCTGATCTTTACCCTCATAGACACGAAATTTGTGGGTATAGCCTGTGGCCCTCATACAATTTGACCCCATACCGGGCGTGCTTGCTTGGGATGTATTGTTTGAAGCCAAGGCGCCCGGTAAAATATATTAGGGACTCGTCTACGCAGATATTTTTCTCAGGGGTATACAAATCTGCAAATTTGGTGTTAAAGTGGTCTATGAGGGGCCGAATTTTGTGGAGCCGGTCAAAAGCTGGGTGGCCTCTGGGACGAGAGGTGCTGTTATCGCTAAAGTGCAGGAAATGCAGGATGGTCTCAAATCGTGTCCTGGACATGGCAGCAGAGAACATGGGCATGTGATGAATTGGGTTCGTGGACCAATATGACCACAATTCATGCTTTTTTGTTAGGCCCATGTTGAGGAGAAGGCCCAGAATAGTTTTAAATTCGCAAACTTGGACTGGTTTCCACCGGAAAGACTGGGCATAAGAGTTTCCCGGGTTGGCGGTTATAAATTGAGTGGCATACCGATTTGTTTCTGCCACGACTAGGTCAAAGAGCTCCGCAGTGAAGAACATCTCAAAAAAACCCAGTGCCGATCTGATCTGAGCTGTCTCCACCCGAACTCCTGACTGGACGGTGAAAGGGGGAACTAATGGTGCGGCTGAAAATGGGGGCTGCCAATCAGGGTTTGCCAGCACCTCAGGGATTCTAGGGGCTCTACGGGCCTGTCTATGGTGGCTGCGTCGGGGTAACTATTGCACATGCCACCGTACTAGCTTCAACTGCCCTTCTGGTGCTCGCCACTTCACCATGTTCTACAGCAGTGCTGGTACTGGGTCCAGGAAGGGCTGCGCTGCTGGTGTATGCCTCACCACGTAATCCGACAGCGCCAGCCCCACTCTGCTGTTCTTGAAGCGGATCCTGCGCAACCTGTGGTCTAGCGACACGGGGCCGGGTACGCCTGGTGGTATCAGGGACCTCAACCTCCTCGTCCGAACTTTGGGTCAGACTGCCACTGCTTTCTACAGGTTCATATTCTGACCCGCTAGATTCCTCAGATGAGGGTTCCCATTCCTCATCCGACTGGGTCAGAAGCCTGTAGGCCTCTTCAGGCGAATACCCCTTATTTACCATTTGGACAACTAGATTTAGGGGGTATTCCCTGAGACTACCCAAGAAAAAGAGCAAGCCTGTCTTACAAATGGGAGGCTAGCGAAGTACAGTAAGCCGTTGCGATTGATAAAAAAGATCAAAACAGATTTTTTTTTATCGCCGCAGCGCTTGTGAAGTGATCGGGCAAACACTGCGTTTTGGGTAGGGGGCGAACTAAGGTGCAACTAATACTATTATAGATCTGACTGTGATCAGTTCTGATCACTTACAGATACTATAAAAGTACAAATGCTGATTAGCGCTACGCTAATCAGTGAATCAGTGACTGCGGTGCGGTGAGCTGGGCGCTAACGGAAGCTAACTACCTTCCAAAGGGGCCTAAACTAAACTAAACCTAACAGTGAATACTAGTGAAAAAAAAAGTGACAGTTTACACTGATCACTTTTTTCCCTTTCTCTAGTGATTGACAGGTGGTTGAAAGGGGTGATCAAGGGGTTAATTGGGGTGATGGGGGGTGATCTGGGGGTAAGTGTGTAGTGCTTAGTGTACTCACTGTTACATGTGCTCCCTTAGGGTCCAACCGACGAAAAGGACCCAGCAGAGAGCACAGAAGCCATTAAACACATTATATTTATAAATATAATGTGTTAGATGGCTTTTGATTCGTTTTTTTTAAAAGTCATCAGCCTGCCAGCGCTGATCATTGGCTGGCAGGTTGATGACCAACTCCTTCTGAAACTTTTTACCGCCGCGCACTGCGCATGCGCAGCGGCATCAGCGCGTCATCTCGCGTCTCGCCAGATGACGCGCCGATGCGTCGACCAAGAGAAAGGAGACCGCCCGCCGAATGCATCCGTGCGTTAGGCGGTCCTGTAGCGGTTAAAGACTGAAAAAATAATTAAAACTTAGATTTTTTTTAAAAACATCACCATATTCTGACCCTCATAACTTATATAGCTATGTCTAATGAGCTGTGTGGGGGCTTGCTTTTTGTGGGATGATCTGTAGTTTTTATTAATACCATATTGGAGTGTGTGTCTTTTTGATTACATTTTATGTAAAAATTGTGTGCATTGCTGGGGTAAGTTGCCTTAGAATTCAGAACAGCCAGTTTGATTAAGTCCAGGACACGGCTGCAGAGTTGAGCGGGCCTGAAGAGGCCCTGAGCGGGGGCACTATGAAAGCTGCACGGCCACGCAGCTTAAAGGAAACACTGTCGAAGAGTAGCAGCTGCAGCAATGGTGACAGCAGCAGCCATATGGTACATGTTGGCTGGAAGGCAGAAAACAGCAGTAGAATGATGGCGGCAGTGTCATGATGGCAGCAACTGCAGACATACAGTACGGAACATGATGGTAGGCAGACAGATATCAGCAGTGCAAGAATCCAGATCCATGCCTCATTCATTTTGACAAAAGTGATGTTTTGTACACTAGAAGAAGACAACTTTGGGGAAGGTGCATCTGTGGTGGGTGAGAAGTTAGTTAGAAGGTTGTAAGAGTGTTTAAACTAGGGACTGGGGGGAGGCCAAAAGCCTGACTAATAAAACTCGTGAACTGGAGTTAGAAATAAGTGAGGAGGATTATGACATAGTGGGAACAACTGAGACATGGCTGGATCATTGCTATGACTGGGCGGTTAACGTACAGGGTTACAGTATGTTTAGAAAGGATCGTAAAAACCGGAGAGGTAAAGGGGTTTTCCTTTATGTAAAGTCCTGTCTAAAGCCCACACTACAGGAAGATATAAGTGAGGGAAACGAACGTGTGGAGTCCCTGTGGGTAGAAATACATGGAGGCAAAAACAATTATAAAATACTGATAGGACATCAAGCTACCTAATATACTAGAGTCCACAGAAAATCCACTGTTAAGGGTAAAAGATGAGGCGGTAAATCATAATAAAGTTTTTAATATGGGGGACTTCAATTTCCCGGATATAGATTGGGAAATTGAAAGCTGTACATCCCATAAAGGAAACAGGTTCTTGGCAATAACCAAAGACAATAACCTTTTCCAGATGGTTCAGGATCTGACTAGAGAGACGGCCATACTGGACTTAGTATTAACCAACAGACCGGACAGAGCAACAGATGTGCAGGTTGGGGGACACCTGGGAAATAATGACACAAATAAGGCACAAAAATACCAAACTTCCAAACAGCACAATTTCACACGTTAAGAGAGGCCATTAGCCTCACTTAGTGGGACAATGTCCTCAGGAATAAGAATGCAACCACAAAATTGAATATTTTTAAAGGCATCCTAAACTTTAAAGAGGACCTTTCATCCGTTTTGACATAGGCTAATTATGTCAAAACCTTGTTTTGTTGCCCCTACTGATGCCCGGGATGTATTTTTTTTTCTTATACCTTCTCTCTTTCAGCTGGTTCAGAGCCCCATTGTTTCGGCGAGCGAGATGTAATCTGGCAACGGGGCGGAAACACCGTCCTCTGCTGTGGGCGTCTCCTTTTTCCCAGCTATGATCGCGATCCAATCAGAGCGGATCGCTCAAAGCCAGTGGTAGTAGGGGTTCTTCCTTTCTGCTCTATTGTATCCATACCTAGGATGAGAAAAAATTACCATATGCTCCTGGGGGGTTCTCCCTCAGAAAAATACAGGACACACTCATTGTTGTTAATTTTTCTGTGTCAACCCCAATTAAAGCTGTGTTATATATCCGGACCTCAGCTTGGTTGCACAGTATAACATCACACTGCACCGTGTACCAATATTATCTGTCCGCAAACCAACACCTCCCCTAGTCGACAGTATGACAAAGCCCCACGAAAACCTAAGGCAAAACCGTGCCACCTATCCGGATCTGAGAGTTTGGTTGCACAGTATAACCTGACACTATACCGTGTACCAATGTTATCTGTCCGCAAACCAACACCTTCCCCAGTCCACAGTAGAACACAGTTCTGCTCATAGGAAACACAAGAATGAGTCATGAACAGCGCCCTCTATTGGTTGCATAGTCTTATGACAAGACTATTCGCTGTTGTGAGATCGTGAAATCTCACATCCGATGGTATATTCTAAATCCGAGCCTTTCCCATGGTGATGGGGACGCTCCATGCACACAAGATGTCGGCAACGGGCACTGACTGGAGCGAGATGAAATCCTAGGGAGCCCGGACACATAAGAACAGTTTTTTGGGGAACCAGACAACAGGGAGGAATCAATCATATGAGTCCACTATTTCATTAAAAAAATGACGAATATTCTAATAAGGAATATATAGCACTATATCAGGCATCCTCAAACTGCGGCCCTCCAGCTGTTGTAAAACTACAACTCCCACAATGCCCTGCTGTAGGCTGATACATGTAGGCTGTTCGGGCATGCTGGGAGTTGTAGTTTTGCAACAGCTGGAGGGCCGCAGTTTGAGGATGCTTGCACTATATTCAATATATTGCTATATATTTGTGGGTTTTTTTTCAAATATTCGCGAATATATGATGAATATTCTACAAAATATTTGTCAAATATCGCATATTCGAATATAGCCCCTGCCGCTCATCACTACTGGTGAGGCATACAAAGCTGAGAGGTAACCCCTTCATGGCCAAGCTGACTGTACAATTTGTTACCTGCTTTCTATAACCGGACACATTACAATTATTTGCACAGGGGCAATTCCTTGCAATGCGTCCTTTGTTTATACACTTAAAACAAATGACCTGGCTTCCTGTCCTTTGTGTTTGGTTCTTAACTGCTTTGCAGTGTTTTGCTGTTTGACTTAAGCCAGCACATGCAAAACATCTGATGTCTGCCCTGTATGGCTTAGGTCTGTACATAGAGATGAGCGAACACCTGGAAGCTCGGGTTCGCCGGGTTCGGCTGAACTGCGCCGCAAAATTCGAGTTCGGAACCCGAACTTGACCCCGAACCCCATTGGAATCAATGGAGACCCGAACTTTGGGGCACTAAAATGGGTCTAAAAAAGTAATGGAAGGGGCTAGATGGCTGCAAAAGGAAGCAAAATGGGGGTAAGAGCTGGACAATTGCCCTGCAAGCAAATATGGATAGGGTAATGACTTAAAATAACATAAAATACATATGGAGTAGGGGGTTGAGGAGGCGGTGGACGTGGCGGTGTAGGTGAAAGCGGTGGTGGAGGAAGTAGTCGCCAACAACACTGTTTTTTGTTTTTAACTTTTTTTTTTTTTTTTTGGGTAGAGCCCAAAACATTGGGAAATATAAAAATGGAAACAAAGAGAAAGTGAGCTGCAGTATAACAAAGGCTGAGTGAGGCCGATATCCACATGTCTATTCTGCACAAGGTACGGACAAGTCTTTTGGGTTCCATGCCTGGTTCATTTTAATGAAAGTGAGCTTGTCCACATTGGCTGTGGAGAGGCGGCTGCGCTTGTCTGTGATAACGCCCCCTGCCGTTCTAAACACACTTTTAGACAATACACTGGCTGCAGGGCAGGCCAGCACCTCCAAGGAGTAAAGGGCAAGCTCAGGCCATGTGCCCAATTTGGAGACCCAGAAGTTGAATGGGGCAGACTCATCAGTCAGTATGTTTAGGCGTGTGCACACATACTATTCCACCATATTGCTGAAATGCTGCCTCCTGCTAAGACGTTCCATATCAGCTAGTGGTGCTGGTTGTTGTGGTGTGCTGACAAAGCTTTTCCACATTTCGGCCATGCTGACCCTGCCTTCTGAGGTACTGGAGGTGCCCCAGCTGTGTTGGTGACTTCTTCCTCCTCCTCTGCCTTCGCCTTGTGCTTCCACTGAGGCCTCGGTGTCAGGTGGGAATGCCATCAGCAGCGTGTCTACCAGCGTGCGCTTGTAGTCACGCATCTTCCGATCACGCTCCAGTGAGGGAATTAAGGACGGCACGTTGTCCTTGTAACGGGGATCCAGCAGGGTGGCCACCCAGTGATCAGCACTGGTTAGAATGTGGGCAACTAGGGGGTCATTGCGCAGGCACTGCAGCATTTAGTAGCTCATCTGTGCCAGGCTCCCCAGAGGCAACGACAAGCTGTCCTCTGTGGGAGGCGTATCGTCTGTGTCCTTTGTATCCCCCCAGCCACGCTGCAGTGATGGCACAAAGCTGCTTTGGGTGCCACCCTGCTGTGAACATGGTTCCTCCTTCCCCTCCTCCTCCTCCTCCTCCTCCTCATCCTCCAGAACTGTGCCCTGGCTGTACAATTGTGTACCTGGCCTATGTTGGTGCAGGAACCCACCCTCCGAGCCACTTGTGAATAACTGGCCTGATAACCGTGGAAATTATCCCTCTTCCTCCTCCTCTTCCTCCTGTGCCACATCCTCTTCCATCATCGCTCCTTTTTTCAAGGAGACATAGAAGCGGAATATAAAACGCTGAGAACAGCGCCATCAGCACTGGCCATGTTGATGGAGTACGCGAAACAGCGCAACATGGCAGACAGGTGTCACATGGACGCCCACTCATTGGTGGTGAAGTGGTGCTGTTCCGCTGGGCTGACCCCCTCCCCCAGTTTGCTGCAGCTGAAACTCCACTATCGCCTGCTGCTGCTCGCACAGTCTCTCCAGCATGTGCAAGGTTTAGTTCCACCTAGTGGGCACGTCGCATATGAGGAGTTGAGTGGGAGAGCCGAAGTTATGCTGCAGCGCAGACAGGCGAGCAGCAGCAGTGTGAGAACACCGAAAGAGCGCACAGACGGCCTGCACTTTCTGCAGCAGCTCTGACATATCGGGATCGTTTTTCAGGAATTTCTGCACCACCAAATTCAGCACATGCGCCAGGCAAGGGATGTGTGTCAAAACGGCTAGGCTCAGAGATGCTAGAAGATTTCGCCCATTATTGCACACTACCAGGCCGGGCTTGAGGCTCAGTGGCAGCAACGACTCATCGGTCTGTTGTTCCATGCCCGTCCACAGCTCCTGCGCGGTGTGGGGTTTTTCCCCCAAATAGATGAGTTTTAAAACAGCCTGCTGGCGTTTCCCCCCGGCTGTGCTGAAGTTGGTGGTAAAGGTGTTACGCTGACCGGATGAGGAGGTGGTAACAGAGGAAGGGAAGTAGGAGGTGGAGGCAGCAGGAGGCAAAGACAAATGCCCTGCAATCCTCGGTGGTGGATGGACCTGCGGCAAACTGCTACTGCTCCACGTATAGGTGGTTATGTGGATCTTGCCACAGATGGCATTGCGCAGTGCACACCTGATTTTATCCACCACTTGGTTGTGCAGGGAAGGGATGGCTTTCCTGGAAAAGTAGTGGCCACCGCCATAAGGTTTTTTAAAGTATCCGTGTCCACCAGATGAAATGACAGCATTTCAAAGGCCAGGAATTTTGAAATGCTGGCTTTCAGGGCCAGGGATCGTGGGTGGGGAGGGGGGTACTTCCACTTTCTCTCCAGTGTTTGGAGGATGGACAGCTGAACAGTTCCATGGGACATTGTGGAGATACTTGGTGACGGACATGGTGGCATTGCTGCCACATCCTCTGTTTGCTGGGTGGTAGGTGCCACTGTCACTCCAGAGAGAGAGGAAGAGGCCAAGACTGCAGCAGAAGAGGGAGCAGGAGGAGCCTGAGAGCTTTCTTCATTTTTGAGGTGTTTACTCAACTGCAGCTCGTGCTTTGCATTTAGATGCCTGGTCATGCAGGTTGTGCTCAGGTTTAGAACGTTTATGCCTCGCTTCAGGCTCTGATTGCACAGCGTGCAAACCACTCGTGTCTTGTCATTAGCACATTGTCTGAAGAACTGTCACGACAGGGAACTCCTTGGAGATGGCTTTGGTGTGCTCGGTCCCTGGGTGTGGTGGGCAGTAGCAGGCGTACTGTCTAGGAGACGGCCCCTCTGCTTTTGCACCCTGCTCCCTCTTTTGCTTTGCTGGTGGCTCTGTGCGACCACCACCTCTTCCTCCAAACTGCACACGTCACTTGCATGACCTTGATTCTATGTGGGGTCTAGGGCCTCATCATCCTCCACATCATCTTCCACCCACTCTTCACCGCTGCCCTCCTTGTCAATCTGAACACTGCAGAAAGCCGCAGCAGTTGGCACCTATGTTTTGCCATCATCAGAGACTTGCTGCGGTGGTCCTCCCATGTCCACATCCTGAAATATAAGTGGTTGGGCATCGGTGCACTCAATCTCTTCCACTTCTGGGGCAGGGCTATGCGGACGGCCCATGGAAACCCTGCCAGCAGAGTCATCAAAAAGCATAAGAGACTGCTGCATGACTTGGGGCTCAGACTGCTTGGCTGATTTGCAAGGGGGTGAGGTGAAAGACAGATGCCCATGGGCTGCAGGTGCCAACTCTGAGCTTTCAGCAGGGGACCAGGTGGAAGACAATGTGAAGGAACTGGAGGCACTGTCAGCCATCCAATCTACTACCGCCTGTACTTGTTCTGGCCTCACCATTTGTAGAGCAGCATTCGGGCCTACAAAATAACGCTGAATGTTCTGTCGCCTACGCGCACCAGAGGAAGGTGTTTTATTTGGGCCTGTAGCTTGCACAGATTGACCCTGTCCTCTCCCTGAAACAGGAGCTCCACCACCACCTGCAGCACCACGACCAAGGCCACGTCCCTTATTTGACGCTCTCCTCATTCTTTGCGTTCACCCAACAAACTAACAGACGGATTTACAAAATGTATTTCCCATTCAGGTATGCAGTGCAGAGGTAGTTTGAAAAAAAAAGGGGTACAGATCACCCAACAATCTAAAGTCCACCAAATTTACAGAATATATTTCTCTGTCAGGTATGCAGTGCAGCAGGAACACACCCTCCAAGCCACTTGTGAATGACTGGCCTGATAACCATGGAAATGTCCACCCACAATCTAAGAGCTGTATTTACTGGTTATCTTTCACTCTCAGAAATGCAGTGCAGGCCGCAAATGTACTTTATGGCAAAAAAATAGGTGATTTTTTTCACCAACAATGTTACAGTTGTATTTACTGGTTATTTTTCACTCTCAGAAATCCAGTGCAGGCCGCAAATGTACTTCATGGCAAAAAATAAGTGATTTTTTTCAACCACAACGTCATAGATGTATTTACTGGTTATATTTCACTCTCAGAAATGCAGTGCAGGCCGCAAATGTACTTTATGGCATAAAATAAGTTATTTTTTTTCAACCACAATGTCACGGTTATATTTACTGATTATATTTCACTCTCAGAAATGCAGTGCAGGCCGCAAATGTACTTTATGGCAAAAAATCAGTGATTTTTTTCACCAATAATGTCACAGCTGTATTTACTGGTTATATTTCACACTCAGAAATGCAGTGTAGGCCGCAAATGTACTTTATGGCAAAAAAAAATAAAATTCTCCCCCCAGAATCTAACAGAAGGATTTACTGAATTGATTACACTGTCCAATATGCAGCACAGGGATACTTTACAGAAAAAATTTGAATATGTCACCCCCTGGGTCCCTGAACTCACAGACGGATTACCTATATTATTTTCCCTTCCCTTGGCACATATGCAATGTAGGTACACTTAAAAAATGGGTATATGTCACCCAGTGAACTACAAGAACAGGATTAAATATATAAGCTCTATATATAACATTACACTCTGCGCTCCCCTATGTTCAGAAAAAATTCCTTCTGTTCTCCTGCTGATGTTTTAGCAGGTGCCGCTGCAGGATATAAGTGCTGGTCCCCTTGAAAAGTACAGCTGGTGTATGCAAACTTTCTTTTATAAATAAATGCTATATCCGCGCTGGCATACTATTGGATGAGAATTATCCCACGGCGGTATCAGTAGAAGCAAGTGTGACGTCACATTCTTCCTTCACATAGAGCGGCTCCTGTGCGCGCGTCTGCCACCGGCCGGGGTGGCACGCGAACTAACCAGTGTAGCTGAAGAGCGCATCATTCAATTACAAGCTCCCGATCCGGACACAGAACCAAGTCAACACAGTGACACAAGGTAGGAAACCTGTGCACATTATATGTGACTCGAGGATAACTTGTTAACAGAGACAAGTACGGGATTAAATTATTGTCCCTGGCACATATGCAGGTGCAAGTGCACTGCACTTGCACAAAATGGCCGCCGACGCCCACCTAATTAACAGACGGATTATAGCGTATTTTTCTGTGTCACTCTGCTCAGCGCAGGGTACAAAAATGTTGAATTGCACCCACAAAAAAAAAAAAAAAAAAAAAATCGCTGTAGATCGCAGACTTAACACCAAGCTCTGATATCAGATTATTTCCTAATCTCTCCCTTACAGCAGCAGCATCCTATCCCTACACTAGTAAGAGCTGACATGACGTGCAGCGCTACGTGACTCCAGCTTATATAGAGGCTGGGTCACATGCTGCACTTGCCAATCACAGCCATGCCATTACTAGGCATGGCTGTGATGGCTTCTAAGGGCACACATCTTAAACGCTTGTTGATTGGCTGCCCTGCAGTCTTTCAACAAGCTTTATTAAATGGCCGAACAATGAACTCGAACCAAAACCTTTACGGAAATGTTCGGTTTCGGGACCGCGTACCAAAAACCCTAAAGTCCGGTACGAACTCGAACTTTACAGTTCGGATTCCCTTAACACTATCTGTACACACTGCAATCATGCTCCCTTCTTCTGAATTGTTCCATCATCGGGGACGCACTCTTTAAAATGTTCCTTTTGCTTTTTTCTCAAATTATGGTACAGTTTCTGGATAGGCAAAAATTTTAGGAGATTTGGCCTATCGCAGACTAATGTCTATTTTTGGAGATTCTAGCCCTGACTTTTAAGGAAAAAGAAAGGGCAGGCACCATTTTGGAAAAATTGATGATAATGTTTTGCATGGTAGTCATCAGCCAAGACCTAGCATCAAGCTCATCATTCAACTTGGCTAAAATTGCATTAGTAGAGGCAGCCAGATCCTTGTCAACTGAGTCAACTGAGCCTCAATTTCCTCATTCTGCTTCTGCAGCTCTACTAATTGCAATTCCATACTTGCCATGTGCCTGCCTCTGTCAACTGTAGATTGCACATTTTCTGACAGTTGTTTCCGTAATGCCGAAACCTGCTTCAAATTACTGACACAGCACTGGCAGTGAGTGTTTGGAGGAACTTTCTCTGTTGACTGAATGCTATCCCCAAAGGTATAGACCAGTTTGGCTAGCATTTTGAGCTGTTTAGTCACCTTGTTAATCACCATACAATTGTTAATGCACAGCTTGTCATGACTACAAGCCTGTGTTAACAAAGTGGACCACAGTATTTCTGCTGACTTGTACTTGGTGGGGAGGATGGGGTTAAATGTGCTGTTTTTAGTTATCTGTTGCAGTGTGTCCATACTCCCTTGTGGAGAAGCCATCTTGTTCGCTGTTGTCTTTTTCGTCCTTCCTTTTTTGCTTGAAAAAAAGTCCTTTTTCTACCAAATCGCCTTTTCCCAACCAGCTTGACCTTTCCAGATCAACACGAATGGTGATGCTTCTCAAACTACACCACCCAATGACTTGCTCGCTGTATACCCTCAAGTGTTCCGGATTGCAAGGAAAACAGAAAAATGCTAATACCTTAGAATGCAAAAGATTAGGTTCTCTGTTATTGATACTGTTCTGTGTAAGGCCCTAATTGAAACTGTGTTACATGTTCTGGACCCTTCTGACACAATTTTTGCCGGATATTCTATTTCTAAAAACTGGTCGCTCATTTTCAAAGCCTCTTCCTCAAATTGTTCAGCTTTAGAGCAGTTACATTTTAGTCTTCTAAATTGGCTCACCGGTACATTGGTGAGCCACCTTGGTAAATGACAACTTGAATATCTAATGTTACTATTCTTGGCTACTGATTTAATATGGGTACTACAGACAACTCTGGGTGATCCTACTTTTATATTTATGTCTAGAAAGGTTATCTCTTGATCGTTAATTGTCGGGGTAAATTCTAGATTTTTGTTGTTAGTATTTATCTCTACTAGAAAGAGGTCAAATTTTTCTCTATTGTCTCTCCAAATAAATACAATATCATCGATGTACCGGCGCCAGAGCACCAGACTCGTCCCCAGCCGAGGCGCAATGAACTCACTCTCCCATTGTGCAAGAAAAAGATTTGCATAGCTGGGGGCAAATCTGGTGCCCATGGCGGTACCGGTCAATTGTAAATAAAAATCCACCTAAAAAATAAAATAAATATGAAACAGTATATAACTCACTGTTTCTAAAAGAAATTGAGCCAGTTCTGTCTGTAAATATTGTTTTCTCTAAAGGTTTTATCCAATGCCTGTAAGCCCAATTTATGTTTTATTACTGTGTAGCGTGACTTAACGTCTAAAGTGCCTATAATATAATGACTTTCCCATTCAAATGTTCGCGCCCCCACATTTTCACTCAGTCCGTATGAAGGGGAACAATAGTCCACAGCAGATATGTAGGTCTCCGGCAGGCGTCAGGATGTTTGTGAAGGCTGCTCTCACCTCTATGACCCGTCAGCTATGTCAGCTCCAAGCTAGCTCCTGGGTGCAATGGTAAGTCAGGTCTTTTCCTGTCTGAAATGCAGCAACTGCTGGGTCAGGGTGAGGGAAGTTGTTTAGGGAGTCTCCCTCAAGCTATTGTGGCTACCCTGAAGGCTTGCAGAAATGAAGGGAGTCAGGATTTCACCAGGAATTCGGGAAAGCCTTCTTCAACATGTCCTCACGTCATGCCTGCTAGACCATGCCCCCTTCCCTTCTCTTTACATACAATCAGGGGTGGCCCCAGAAAGAAATGTAGAAGTGGCCCCATGTTGTAGACGGAGCCAAACTGGCAGATCGTGTTACTGGCAGATTTTTGCAGAGAAATCTGTATTTTTTTACTGAAACTATTTTGGAATATGCCTTTTTGATCATTTTTTATTCACTTTTTTTGGAGATGAAGCAACAAAAAAACTGCGAATTGGCAGTTTTAAAATTTTTTCCCATCATGGAGCTCACTGTGCAGAATAAATAAGTTGATTTTTTAATAGTATGTTGATATTTTAATAGCATTAATGTTTGTTATTAATATGGGAAAAAGGGGCTGATTAGAATTTTTATAAGTTTAAATTTTTTTTATAGTTTTAAAACCTTTTTTCATTTCTGTTTACTTTTTTTAAGTCTCCCTAGAGGACTTTAACATGTGATTGTCTGATCTCTGCTCCCATAGACTGTACCTGTATAGCGGAGGTCGGGAAGAAGTTAAAAAAAACTGTCCTTCCCCCATATACCGTAACTGGGGCCTCAAGTATTATAATAGCGATTGTGAACACCACTGTGTGTTTTAACTTTTATTCCTCTTTTATCCAAATACCAATGAAGGTTTATTCTTATAGACAAGTGTGCTTTGTAGCACAACTGGTAAGGCTTCTGTCTCAGAAGCAGAAGGGTAACAGTTTAAAAGTACTGATAGAAAATATTTTTAATATACAGGGATATCCTCATACACTGTCAGAATGCTAACAGTGTTTGAGGATACCCCCAATGATGACTCTATATATGGAAATTGCCACACATGGAGTCAGGCAGGGGGCTCCTAAACAAAGCAACAATACTAGGTTCTCAGTAAAAGAGAACATCAGTCTACTGCACGAATTCCCAGTAAGGATCGCTCTTGCATAATATGACCCACCCACCAGAAGAGCAGTTAAGTATGCATAAATTAGGTTGCCCATAAGTTACCTTGTTGGCCCACCCAACATCTCTTTCCCCTAAATACAAGTTGCAGACCTCAGACCAGATGATAAAAACTAAAATACTCCACTCTTCGACACATGCCTGGGCACCGCCACAATGGCTTTTCCTGCAGTGCAGGGCAGCACACTATGTTCTAGTGCCAGCACAGCACTGTCTGGACGCTGTATGCAGTGTGGTCCAGAGGTGGATTAAGTGTCCCAAATGGCCAGGGCTGTTGTTCAAATTTGAGGGCCTGGGCTGTTCCTCAAGCCCCACAAGTAAAAAAAAAATTAAAAAAATTACTGCACAGTATATCCCCCCAGACCTAAAGACATATTTAGATGAACATTACATACAGTGCTATCATACATACAGGGTAATACAGTATCACATACCTCTTACCTCCAGTGATGTCTGCTCTGATGTAGACATTCTCTATCCTCATCTTCTCCATTGGAAACAGACCACCATGATCATATCCTTCAGCCGCGTCTCATCTCTGCAGAATTTGCCACACAGACATCTTAGATTCCTATAAATGATTATTCAAGTATGAATAAAATTGCTCCTTTATTAGTACATATTAAAAATCCATCTTTGGACTCACCACCACTTTTACCACTTATACATTGCTGACCCATTTCTGATGCATACTGCGACAAGGATGAGGAATCTAAGATTTTCCATAAACAAAAGCAAAACCCAGCTCACTAGTTCCAGACCCCAAATCTAGCAGTCAATCCATGCACACCATCCTGCTTCAACGTGCTTGCATATCCAATAACTGATTAGTCCAGCATTCATAAAACTTCTCCTTTATTAGTACATAATGCCATCATGAGTCCATAACTAAGGATGCAGTGTGCATCAGAAACTCATCAGTGGCCTTTTAAGTGGTACAAGTGTCAGTGAGTCCAAAAGATAGAGTTTTAATATGCACTAATAAAGGAGAAGTTTTATGCATGCTGGACTAATCATTTATTGGATATGCAAGCACATTGAAGCATGATGGTGTCTGTGCATGGATAGACTACTAGATTTGGGGTCTGGAACTAGTGAGCTGGGATTTGCTTTTGTTTATGGAAAATCTTAGATTCCTCACTTTTGCATCCTCGTCGCCCTCCTGGTACCCCAACACTGTGCCTGCTGTGCTCCCCTAACAATGCCCAAAAACACTGTACTGCAAAAATAATGCAATACAGATAGTCTCCCCATAGTAATAAAGCTCCTCAAAGTCCCACCAATAGTAATAATATTCTCCCCCAAGTGCATTGCATCCAATTACAAGCAGAGCTCTGAACCCACAGTTAGCATGCAGAGCATTATATTGCAATTCACCCAGTGCCTATGCAGAGCACTGCACCCACAGTCCACATGCAGAGGATTGCATTCACCCAGTCAGAAGCAGAGCTTTGCACCCACAGCCCATATGCAAAATAATGACCCTCAGTGCACCCATTACACATGTAAAGCACTGTATTGCAGTGTGCCTAGTCCACATGCAGAGCATTGCACCTAGTCAGAAGCAGAGCATTGCACCCATAGTCCACAAGCAGAGCATTATATTGCACCCACATGTAAATCATTGCACCTGACTGTACCCACACAAAAAAAAAATTAAATTACAAAAAAGAACTATGGTGAGGATTTGTTTAATACCAGTAGTCTGAGGTATGCAAATCTTTAATTTAAAGATTCAGAAGAAATCTGTATGAGTGCAAGGAACATAACCTTTTACACTAAACTCTAGCGTTCTTTAAAGGTCAGTTTTGAATATCAAATTGTGCATTTAAATGTGCCTTCTTTATTAAAGCAAATAAATTCAAAACATATGTTTTATTCAGAAAATGACTTTTTGAGCCCAGACCTTGAAATTTAATTGTCAGAAAAGAATTGATCTAGTTAAGGTACTATTTTTCCATCGTGGTCAGGTTAAATACCTTTATGATCTACATACATCTGTACACTATTAAAAAAAAACATCTTTAAAATGGCCTGGCTGCCCCCCTGATTTTTCTAGAATAACTTGTACTCTTTTGTTTTACAAATTTTTGTCAACAAAGACTAATACGAGTATTTTAGGGCATAAACCCCTTCCTGACGCAGCAATGAGGGCTTGTTTTTTTGTGGAACAAATTGTAGTTTCTAATTCTAGAACCATTTAATATTGCATACAATGTAGTGGGAAGCTGGAAAAACTTCCAATTGGAGTGAAATAGGAAAAAAAGGCATCAAAATGTACGTAAATCCCCTGCAAACAAATGTGGATAGAGAAAATAAAATAAATAAAAATTAACCAATATCAATTGGCAACTTGGAGGAGGAGGTGGAATAGGAGGCTGGGGTGGCGTCAGGTGGGAATGCTATGGGAGCTGAAGTTCTCATCACAGTCAAAAAGGATTCATGTCTGCCTGCAGCGCCACAGGCCTCATTCACAGACTCAGGGCCATGGCAACCATACATGGGAGTTGAAGTTCACATCACAGCCAAGAAGGATTCATGTCTGCCAGCAGTGCCACAGGACTCACTCACAGATTCAGGCCAATGGCCAATGGCAACAATACATGGGAGTTGAAGTTGTCATCACAGCCAAGAAGGAATCATGTCTGCCTGCAGGCCATTCAGGCCCATGGGACCCACAAAGAGGAGAGTTAAAATCATGCCAAGAGAGTATTGATTTAACCCAGCAATGCCACAGGCCTCATTCACAGATTCAGACCCATGTCATCCATAAAGAGGAGAGTTACAATCATGCCAAAACAGTATTGATTTCACCCAGTAGTGCCACAGGCCTCATTCACTAATTCAGGACCATGGCACCCACAAACAGGAGAGCCGTCCTGTAAAACAGCAATACAGGCCTCAGGTCAACCTGCAATGGAACAGGCCATTATCATTTATGTAGGCCCCTGACACCCAGACAGAGGAGAGGTCATTTGACAGTAAAAAGAGGTTAATCTCTCACACCAATGCAGCAAGCGATTGAAAGAAATATAGGCCCCTGACAACCAGACAATAGGGCGGTCATTTGACAGTAAAAAGAGGCTAACGTCTCCCACCAATGCAGCAGGCGATGAAACAAAATATAGGCTCCTGACAACCAGACAATGTAGAGGTCATTTGACAGTATAAAGAGTTTAATGTCTCCCACCAATGCAGCAAGCGATGAAACGAAATGTAGGCCCCTGACAACCAGACAATGGGGCGGTCATTTGACAGTAAAAAGAGGTTAATGTCTCCCACCAATGCAGCAAGCGATGAAACAAAATATAGGCCCCTGACAACCAGACAATGGGGCGGTTATTTGACAGTAAAGAGAGGTTAATGTCACCCACCAAAGCAACAGGTGATTATCTGAAATGTAGGCCCCTGGCCCAGACAGAAGAGAGAGGTCCTATAGCAGAAAATCAGTCTTCATGTCACCCAGCAATAGAAAAGGCCACTTTCAGTTTTTTAGGCCCCTGCAGCCAGACAGAGGAGAGAGGTCCCATAGCAGAAAATCAAGCTTGATGTCCCCACCAAAGCAGAAGGCAATTAACATAATTTTAGGCCCCT
Source organism: Bufotes viridis (assembly GCA_033119425.1). Lineage (NCBI taxonomy): Eukaryota > Metazoa > Chordata > Amphibia > Anura > Bufonidae > Bufotes > Bufotes viridis. Next base: position 73,896,535 of record CM065596.1, read on the forward strand.
GACACCCAGACAGAGGAGAGGTTCATTCAACTTGGGGTTGCCCCCAAAATAATGGTACAATTAAAAAGAGAGGATTCAATAAAGAAGTGCCCTGGAGTACAAGAATGTATGGTTGAGGGCGAGGCAGTTATAAATGTCTATTCTGCACAAGGTACGGACAAGTCCTGTGGGATCCATGACTGGTTAATTTTAACGCAGGGCAGGCAGTGAAACCGGTACCTCCTCCTCCTCTACCTCATCCTCCTCCTCGTCCTCCAGAAGTGTGCCCTGGCTGTCCACATGTGTACCTGGCCTCTGCTGTTGCAGGAACCCACCCTCTGAGCCACTTCTGTATAACCTGCCTGAAAACCTGTGAAATGCCCCCTCCTCCTCCTGTGCCGCATCCTCTTCCATCATCGCCGACATTTTTCTTTCAAGGAGACATAGAAGGGGTATTGTAATGCTAACAATGGCGTCATCAGCACTGGCCATGTTGGTTGAGTACTCCAAAGACCGCAACAAGGTACACAGGTCTCGCATGCAGGCCCAGTCACTGGTGGTGAAGTGGTGCTGACCCACAGAGTGACTGACCCGTGCATACTGCATCTGAAACTCCACTGCCCGCTGCTGCTCGCACAGTCTCTCCAGAATATGTAAGGTGGAGTTCCACCTGGTGGGCATGTCGCATATGAGGCGGTGAGCAGGAAGGCTGAAGTTACGCTGCAGCGCAGACAGGTGAGCAGCAGCAGGGTGAGAACACCGAAAGCGTGCACATACGGACCGCACTTTCAGCAGCAGCTCTGACATGTCTGGATAGTTTTTAAGAAACTTCTGCACCACCAGATTCAGCACATGTGCCAGGCAAGGGATGTGCGTCAAACCGGCTAGTCCCAGAGCTGCAACGAGATTTCGCCCATTATCGCACACCAACAGGCCGGGCTTGAGGCTCACCGGCAGCAACCACTCATCAGTCTGCTGTTCTATGCTCCTCCAAAGCTCCTGGGCGGAGTGGGGTTTGTCACCGAAACACATGAGTTTTAAAATCACCTGCTGACATTTACCCCGGGCTGTGCTGAAGTTGGGGGTGAGGTTCTTTCGATGACCGGATGTGGGGGTGGTAGAAGAGAAGTAGGAGAAGGATGATGCGGAGTAGGATGAGGAAGCAACAGGAGGCAACGAATAATGCCCTGAGATCCTCGGTGGTGGAAGGACATGCGCCAAACCGCTATCCACCTCGGGCCCAGCCCCTACTACGTTTTCCCAGTGTGCAGTTAGGGAGATATAGCGACCCTGGCTGTGCTTACTGGTGCATGTATCTGTGGTTATGTGGACCTTGCCACAGATGGCGTTGCGCAGTGCACACTTGAGTTTATCCTCCACTTAGTTGTGCAGAAAAGGGACGGCTCGCCTGGAAAAGTAGTGGCGGCTGGGAACAACGTACTAGGGGACAGCCACTGCCATCAGCTGTTTGAAACAGTCCGTCTCCACCAGATGGAATGACAGCATTTCAAAGGCCAGTAATTTTGAAATGCTGGCATTCAGGACCAGGGCTCGAGGGTGGGTAGGTGGGTATTTCCTCCTTCTCTCCAATGTTTGGGAGATGGACAGCTGAATGCTGCAGTGTGACATGGTGGAGATGCTTGGTGATGGTGTTGTATGTGGTCGTGTTGGTGGAACATCCTCTGTTTGCTGGTCGCCAGGTGCCACTGTGACACCAGAGGTGGAGGGAAAGGCAGAGCCAGCAACAGAAGAGGGAGCAGGAGGAGCATGAGAGAGTTCCTTGTTTTTAAGGTGTTTACTCCACTGCAGTTCATGCTTTGCATGTAGATGCCTGGTCATGTAGGTTGTTGGGGCAGGTTTTGGTGTGCTCGGTGCCTGGGTGCAGTGGACAGTAGCAGGCGTACTGTCTTTGGAATAGTCGCTGCGCTTTTGCACCCTGCTCCCTGTTTTGCTGTGCTGTTGGCAAAATTGTGTGGGATCTTATGGTGCCATTCCTACACAAAGGGTACCATGTGTATACGGATAATTTTTATACCAGTATAACCCTTTATAAATCCCTCCAAGCTGCAAAGACAGGGGCTTGTGGGACAGTCCACAAAAATACAGTTGGATACTGTGGGGAGTCGCTCTGGTAGATAGCAGTGCGGGTGCAGTATAGAGGCAAAACAGGGAGTCCAGATAGTGCAATAAACAGTGTTTTATTCACACTTGCACAAAATAAAACAGTCTCTTGGTGTTAATTCACACACATAAGAAATCAAGCGGAAAAACAAGACAGTCCAAAACAGGCTCCAGTCACCTGGGAGGTTTTTAGATGCAGGTTCACACCTGGCTGTCAGTCCAGCCGTAAGACAGTCGCCGTCAGGCTTCCAGGTCGTCTGCACTCCTCCTTGCTGGGCTCTTGCTTCCAGCCCAGAGAACTTCCAAACACAAGTGAAACAGTCTAACAGCAGCTCCAAGACAATCACACCCTCCACACCCAGCTGCTGGCTGTGTTATAAAGGCCCTGGAAAACCCGGCCTGGACCGTGGGGAGTAGGCACCCACCCAACTCTTTGCCTACTCCCAGTAAGAGCCGGCCCGGATTGGCTTTGCAGCCAAACTAAATAGCAAGGTGTCAAGCAGCACTAGCTGCTGCTGACACACCAAAAATCCGGCTCTTACCTCACCGAGGCCAGGAACCTCGGTGACACGTACCTCCCGTCGACCACAGTACCTTGCACCTTACCACATACCCCCCTTTGTTCAGCCCTGAGGGGTGAACACATGTGAGGCAGTGGACGCGGGACAGGGCATCTGCGTTACCCTGCAAGCGGCCTGCCCTGTGTTCCACGGAGAACTTGAAGTTCTGCAGGGATAGGAACCACCTGGTGACCCGAGCATTCCTCTCCTTTGCCTGGCTCATCCACTTGAGAGGGAATGGTCGGTCACCAGGCGGAACCTCCTCCTAACAGGTAGTAGCGGAGAGATTCGAGTGCCCACTTGATAGCCAGGCACTCCCTCTCCACTATGCTATACCTGGTCTCGGCGGGACTGAGCTTACGGCTCAGGAAGACAACGGGATGTTCTTCCCCGTTGACCTCCTGAGACAGTACAGCACCGAGGCCTACCTCTGAGGCATCCGTCTGTACTATGAATTCCCTGTTGAAGTCGGGTGTCACCAAAACCGGGGACCCACACAGGGCCGACTTCAATGCAGAGAAAGCCTCTTCTGCCTTCTCACTCCAGTGAACCTTTCCGGACTTTCGTCCCTTCAATAGGTCTGTCAATGGTGCTGCTATCGGGGCAAAGTGGGGCACAAACCTCATGTAGTACCCTACAATCCCCAGGAACGATTTTACCTGCCTGGTAGTGACCGGTCGGGGCCAGTTACGTATGGCTTCTACTTTAGTTACCTGCGGCTTGATGACTCCCGCCCAATAACATATCCCAGGTATTTGGTCTCTTCCAACCCAATCGCACACTTCTTTGGATTGGCGGTTAGTCCAGCTTTCCTCAGGGCATCCACAACCGCCTGCACTTTGGGCAAATGGCTTTCCCAGTCGGTGCTGTGGATGATTACATCATCTAAGTAGGCCGAAGCGTACCGACGATGAGGTCGTAGTACAATATCCATTAACCTTTGGAAGGTGGCGGGGGCGCCATGCAGGCCAAAGGGTAACACCTTGTAATGATACAGGCCCTGCGGGTAACAAAGCGGTTTTTCCTTGGCCGCCTCCGTTAAGGGTACCTGCCAGTATCCTTTAGTGAGGTCTAGCACAGAAAAATAACGGGCTTGCCCTAAATTCTCAACAAGCTCGTCTACCCGGGGCATGGGATACGCATCGAACTTGGACACTTCATTTAATTTGCGAAAATCGTTGCAGAACCGCAGCGTCCCATCCGGCTTAGGTATTAGAACTATGGGACTGGCCCACTCACTTTTCGACTCCTCAATGACATCAAGCTTCAACATTAACTGCACTTCCTCCGCGATGGCCCGTCGCCGAGCCTCGGGTACCCGGTAGGGTTTTAACCGGATCTTGGCCTGAGGCTCAGTGACGATGTCATGTTGGATGAGAGGCGTGCGGCCAGGGAGGTCCGAGAACACATCCGTGTTCCGACTGACGAACTCCCTGACATCCTGAACTTGTTTGGAAGACAGGCTGTCTGCGATTTTTACCGTGGTTACCGCTTCGCAGGCCTCGAACTGTGGGGCTGGACCCTTGTCACCTAGAAGCCCTGGCCGGGGGCTGTTGTCGTCGGCCGTGTCCCTGTCTTTCCACGGCTTCAGTAAATTCACGTGGTACACCTGCTCCGGCTTGCGCCGCCCGGCTGGTGTACTTTGTAATTTACTTCCCCTACCTTCTCAATAACCTCATAGGGGCCCTGCCACCTGGCTAGGAACTTGCTGTCAAGGGTGGGCACCAGAACCAAAACCCGATCTCCCGGGTTGAAGCTCCGTACCCGAGCCTGACGATTGTACACCCTACTCTGGGCTTGTTGCGCTGCCTCCATATGCTCCCGGACCAGCGGCAACACCCTTTCCATCCGTTCCTGCATCTGGGTGACATACTCAATGACACTTTTGTGGGGACAGGCTGTTGTTCCCACGCTTCCTTGGCGATATCCAACAGGCCCCGAGGGTGTCTGCCATAAAGCAGTTCGAAGGGCGAGAACCCAGTAGAGGCCTGGGGCACCTCTCGCACTGCGAACATGAGATAGGGCAGAAGCAGATCCCAGTCCTTCCCATCTCTAGACACCACCCTTTTAACATGTTTTTAAAGTTTGATTAAACCTCTCGACAAGACCGTCTGTTTGTGGATGGTAAACGGACGTCCGTAACTGCTTTATACGCAACAATTTACACAGTTCCCTCATAACTTTGGACATAAAAGGGGTCCCTTGGTCTGTCAGAACCTCTTTTGGCAGGCCCACACGGGAAAACATTTCCATTAACTCTTTGGCAATGAGCTTAGCTGAGGTATGTCGCAGAGGCACCGCCTCCGGATATCGAGTGGCATAGTCGAGAACTACCAGAATGTGTTGGTGGCCCCTGGCAGACTTTGGTACAGGCCCAATTAGATCCATAGCGATTCGCTCAAACGGGACCTCAATAATTGGAAGAGGTACCAGAGGACTACGGAAATGTGGCTGGGGGCTATTTATCTGACAGGTGGGACAGGACTTACAATACTCTTCTACTTCCTTAACTCCTTAAGGACACATGACGTATGGGTACGTCATGTGTCCAGTCCCTAAAGATGGCGCCCGCTCCTGGCCGCTGCGGGCACCATCGCTGCGGAGTCCGGCTGATTCCTGTAGCTGACCCCCGCAGCTGATGATCGCTTGATCGGCAGCGCTGCCGACCGCGATCATTCAACCCTGCAGATGCCGTGATCAATCCTGATCACGGCATCTGCAGCGCTAAAACCAGTAAAACTTTCGGCAGCGCTCCGGCTCCCCTAGTGGTGATCGGGAGAATCGGAGCGCTGTAAGGGATAGCCTCAAGCCTTTCATTCAGCATGAGGCTATCACTTACTATTTCCTATGGAGCCCTTGTTAGCAATAGGGCTTCATAGGAAAGTAGTAAATGCTCATAAACTCCAATACAAGTGTATTGGAGTTTATGATAAAGCAATCAGGTAACTGATTTATATAGGTCCCTATGGGATCTATATAAAAGTGTAAAAAAATTAAAAAAATAAAAAAATAAAAAATAAATAAAAAAACCTAAAAATTTAAATCACCCCCTTTCCCCAAAATTAAAATAAAATAATAAAAAAATAAAAAAATACACATCATGGGTGTCACAATGTGTGAAAACGCCCATAGTATAAAAATATAAAAATATATTTCCCATACGGTAAACAGAAAAACGGAAAAAGCGCCCAAATGGCCGATTTGCCGTTTTGGACCTTCATTTCCTCAAAAAAATTAAATAAAAAGTGATCAAAAAGTCCTACACACCCCATAATGGTATCAACTAAAAGTTAAGATCGCCCCGCAAAAATAAGCCCCCATACAACGCCATACACTTATATACAAATACGTTATAGCGGTCAAAACATGGCGACAAAAAAAAAATAAAAAATTTTTCCAACTTTGGAATTTTTTTCACTATCAAAACGCAAGAAAAGCTATACATATTGGGTATCGCCGGATTCGTACTGACCTGTAGAATAAAACTAAATGGTAAGTTTTATCGCAAATCAAACGTCGTAATTTAGAAACCCGTAAAACTGTGGTGAAATTGCTTTTTTTGCAATTTCACTCCATTTGGAATTTTTTTCCCGCTTCCCACTACACCGTATGCATTATTAAATGATGGCGTTGGAAAGTAAAACTTGTCCCGCAAAAAATAAGCCCTCATATGGCCATGTGAACGGAAGAATAAAAAAGTTATGGCTCTTGGAAGGCATAGAGCGCAAAACGAAAACGCAAAAATGTAAAAACCCTGTGTCCTTAAGGGGTTAAACAAACCGGGCCAGTAAAATCGCTGTAGTATGCGGTCCTGCATTTTCTGCCACCCCAGGTGTCCCCCAAGAACATGTTGGTGGGCAAGCTCCATGACCAGCTTGCGATACGCTGTGGGCACCACCAACTGTTCAACAGGCTCACCTCGGATTTGGTTCACTCGATACAACATATCCTGAAGAACAATGAATCGCGGAAACATTAATTCAGCCCCAGGTTTCTGGGGTTTACCATCAATTATTATGACACTTTCCCAGGCCCTGGTTAGGGTTTGGTCCCGGTGTTGTGCGGTCCCAAAATTTTCCCCGGAGACATTGAGGTCTGCCAACTCAGGTCCCGGTGGCAAGTTCTCCGTGTCTCCCACCATTACACTCAGTGGGGTTGTCTCCCCCTCTACCGCTGGAGCAGTGGTCACCCCTACCGCTGGCCCTTCAGACTCGGGCTCCCAGGGTTCTGGCCTTCCAGTGGTATCAGGCCACTCTACAAGGGTTACCCCTGTCTCGGGTCCATCAGACAGTTTTATCGCCGGCCACAGTGCCGGGAAACCTGGGAAGTCCCTCCCAAGTATCAATTCATGCGGGAGTTTGGTAGCAACAGCCACCTCGTGGGTCCACTTACCAGCCGCTGTGGACAAAGTCACTAGTGCAGTGGGGTAGTCTTTTAGGTCTCCGTGGATGCACAGGACCCCGATTTTACGGCCGGTATACTCCACAGGCCGTACCAGGGCAGCCCTTACCAGGGAGACTAGACTCCCGAGTCCAGCAGGGCCACCGCCAGAGAATCTCCCACCTCTACCTGACACAGGTGGTTATTGTCCTGCCCCTCACGGGTGCCAGTTGCACACAGCTTCCGTGCATACAGGGAGTGGCGACAGCCATAGTTCACATCCATCGGCTCATCCCGATGCGGACAGTCGGCCCTGATGTGGCCTGGCTCCTGACACCTCCAGCATACCACGGGAGGCGGATCCGCAGGGGTATATTCCGTGCAGGCCTCTCTGTCGCCGGACGTCGGAACTGGGGCGGAGGCCTCCGGGGTTTGACTGACCCCTTCCCAGCAAGATTCCCCTGCAGGTTTCTGGTGGCCTCGTAACGCTCCACCAGGTCGACCATCTCCAGGGCACTTACGGGAGACGCCTGGCCGACCCAGTGTTGGAGGGATAAGGCAGGGCCCTCCAGAACATGTCGGCCAGTAGACGGTCCAGCATAGCAGTCGGACTTAGAACATCAGGCTGCAGCCACTTTTGCAACCGATGCAGCAACTCATAGTACTGCGGCCTGGCGGGTTCAGCCGTTTTAAAGTCCCACTGGTGGACCCGCTGAGCCCGGACCAACACGTTTACCCCCAATCTGGCCAGGATCTCCCCCTTCACCGTGGGGTAATCAGCAGCCTGGGCATCTGCCAAGTCAAAAAAACTTGCTGGGCCCGGATGCCAGGAACGGAGCGACCACCTCGGCCCACTGGTCACGGGGTAACTTTTCCCTCACGGCTACCTTCTCAAAGACCTCCAGATATGTCTCAACGTCGTCCGAAGGGGTCATCTTTGGGATCGCCGCACGGACCGCTTCCGGGCATCATGGTCGTGGTGGGACGCTCCTGCAGCTTGTAACGCCATCACGTGCTGTAACAGTAGCTGGTTGGTCTCCCGCTGCTGCACGTTAGCCTCTATGAGAGCTTTCACAGCCGCCTCCATGTTGCCAGCAACTCCTACTTGTAGCTTTGCTGGCTTAATATATGCCATGCACTTGTGCCCAGCAAAACAAAACAAACTTCGGCGGTCACGCCAGCCTCACTGCGCATGCCCGCATCCGACACCAAATGTGGGGAGTCGCTCTGGTAGATAGCAGTGCGGGTGCAGTATAGAGGCAAAACAGGGAGTCCAGATAGTGCAATAAACAGTGTTTTATTCACACTTGCACAAAATAAAACAGTCTCTTGGTGTTAATTCACACACATAAGAAATCAAGCGGAAAAACAAGACAGTCCAAAACAGGCTCCAGTCACCTGGGAGGTTTTTAGATGCAGGTTCACACCTGGCTGTCAGTCCAGCCGTAAGACAGTCGCCGTCAGGCTTCCAGGTCGTCTGCACTCCTCCTTGCTGGGCTCTTGCTTCCAGCCCAGAGAACTTCCAAACACAAGTGAAACAGTCTAACAGCAGCTCCAAGACAATCACACCCTCCACACCCAGCTGCTGGCTGTGTTATAAAGGCCCTGGAAAACCCGGCCTGGACCGTGGGGAGTAGGCACCCACCCAACTCTTTGCCTACTCCCAGTAAGAGCCGGCCCGGATTGGCTTTGCAGCCAAACTAAATAGCAAGGTGTCAAGCAGCACTAGCTGCTGCTGACACACCAAAAATCCGGCTCTTACCTCACCGAGGCCAGGAACCTCAGTGACACGTACCTCCCGTCGACCACAGTACCTTGCACCTTACCACAATACCCACAACCACTGGTGTCCAAACGTTTGGAGAAAGGAACATCCTTTGCCCTCGCAAGTGACCAGCTGCTTGCAGTGAAGTGGAAGGACAGGAAGGATGTCTACATGCTGACCACCGTGCATGCAGACACCACAGTAGCAATTAGGAAGAGGGGTGCTACGGCGGAAAAACACAAACCAGTCTGTGTGACAGACTACAATAAATTTATGGGAGGTGTAGACCTCTCGGACCAGGCGCTTCATCCCTACCTGGTGAAGCAAAAAAACAGGGCCTCGTATAAAAAGGTAGCAATCTACCTCATCCAGATTGCTACCTACAATAGTTTTGTTTTATTTAAAAAGTCCCAGAGAGCCCTCAACTTCCTCGAGTACCAGGAGAAGGTGGTTGAGAGTCTCCTGTTTGAGTTCCCCACACCTGGGCAAGCCTTTGAATCAGAGGATGTTTGAAGGCTTTCAGAACGCCACTTTCCTCACCCCGTCCCAGCCAGCAAGACATATCCTGAAAAACGATGCCGGGTGTGTAGAAAATATGGAAGAAGGAGGGACACCCGAATTAACTGCCCTGTTATCCATCACAACCAGGCCTCTGTAATTACCCCTGGTTTGAGACATACCATACGGTTGCGAATCATTATTTTTATTTAATACCAAAAAGAATGGTGGGGAGGCTTTTCAAGAAGTCAATTTATTCTCATTTTCTGTTTAGTTTGTGGGCTTTCCAGGGAGGGAGGGATCCCTTTGGCAAGGGTCGTGGAGCTAATTTTTTTCAGACATTGGAACAAATTTTACCTTTTCTAATTTGTTTCCTTAAATTTTCCTAATTTCATTTTTATGACTATGTCCTGCCATACAAAGCTGTTAATTCCATTCACGTTACTGTATTGTGATATTGGCATGATATTTTTTATTTGGAGGATCTCTAATCATTGAGTTGTTCCTCACCAGTACACTAAGGGCTTTATTAATAATTTTTTGGGGGACACCCCACAACATGTCGGGAATTAGTGATCCTTTACTGTTTCTACAGATAGTTCCAGACACTGTCCCTTTATATACTCTGTAGGTGACTGGTTCATTGTGTGCATAGCGGTTTCTGCCTTGCAGTCAGGTGCCTGTTAGGGTGCAACGCGTCACTTAGAACGTTCGTCTCTCATATAGGGATTGATGGGGCTAAAGAGACGTTCAACAACCAGTCACTGTCGTTGAGTGCCAGCTTGTCATTACAGCCCTATCAGTGTTCTTGTATCTTGTGAACAAACTGGAATTTGCAACATAGCTGGAGACATGTTGCTTCGTTTTCTTGGACTTGTTGCCTTTCACTACAGTTCAGTTTTTTTTTTTCCTTTTTTTTCATTTTGGCGAGACATAGTCATATGTACAGGCAAATGCCTTTTTAGTAATCTGCCTCCCTTATAAGTGCAAAGCTTCACTTCTCATCTGTAAGGGATCTAGTTTTTAAAATGGGGTGATTTATAAGGGTTTTCTATCATTTTGCAGCTCAACGCTGCAAAAAATGGAGAAGGTGGTTGAGAGTCTCCTGTTTGAGTTCCCCACACCTGGGCAAGCCTTTGAATCAGAGGATGTTTGAAGGCTTTCAGAACGCCACTTTCCTCACCCCGTCCCAGCCAGCAAGACATATCCTGAAAAACGATGCCGGGTGTGTAGAAAATATGGAAGAAGGAGGGACACCCGAATTAACTGCCCTGTTATCCATCACAACCAGGCCTCTGTAATTACCCCTGGTTTGAGACATACCATACGGTTGCGAATCATTATTTTTATTTAATACCAAAAAGAATGGTGGGGAGGCTTTTCAAGAAGTCAATTTATTCTCATTTTCTGTTTAGTTTGTGGGCTTTCCAGGGAGGGAGGGATCCCTTTGGCAAGGGTCGTGGAGCTAATTTTTTTTCAGACATTGGAACAAATTTTACCTTTTCTAATTTGTTTCCTTAAATTTTCCTAATTTCATTTTTTATGACTATGTCCTGCCATACAAAGCTGTTAATTCCATTCACGTTACTGTATTGTGATATTGGCATGATATTTTTTTATTTGGAGGATCTCTAATCATTGAGTTGTTCCTCACCAGTACACTAAGGGCTTTATTAATAATTTTTTTGGGGGGACACCCCACAACATGTCGGGAATTAGTGATCCTTTACTGTTTCTACAGATAGTTCCAGACACTGTCCCTTTATATACTCTGTAGGTGACTGGTTCATTGTGTGCATAGCGGTTTCTGCCTTGCAGTCAGGTGCCTGTTAGGGTGCAACGCGTCACTTAGAACGTTCGTCTCTCATATAGGGATTGATGGGGCTAAAGAGACGTTCAACAACCAGTCACTGTCGTTGAGTGCCAGCTTGTCATTACAGCCCTATCAGTGTTCTTGTATCTTGTGAACAAACTGGAATTTGCAACATAGCTGGAGACATGTTGCTTCGTTTTCTTGGACTTGTTGCCTTTCACTACAGTTCAGTTTTTTTTTCCTTTTTTTCATTTTGGCGAGACATAGTCATATGTACAGGCAAATGCCTTTTAGTAATCTGCCTCCCTTATAAGTGCAAAGCTTCACTTCTCATCTGTAAGGGATCTAGTTTTTAAAATGGGGTGATTTATAAGGGTTTTCTATCATTTTGCAGCTCAACGCTGCAAAAATGGAGAAAGGTGGTTGAGAGTCTCCTGTTTGAGTTCCCCACACCTGGGCAAGCCTTTGAATCAGAGGATGTTTGAAGGCTTTCAGAACGCCACTTTCCTCACCCCGTCCCAGCCAGCAAGACATATCCTGAAAAACGATGCCGGGTGTGTAGAAAATATGGAAGAAGGAGGGACACCCGAATTAACTGCCCTGTTATCCATCACAACCAGGCCTCTGTAATTACCCTGGTTTGAGACATACCATACGGTTGCGAATCATTATTTTTATTTAATACCAAAAAGAATGGTGGGAGGCTTTTCAAGAAGTCAATTTATTCTCATTTTCTGTTTAGTTTGTGGGCTTTCCAGGGAGGGAGGGATCCCTTTGGCAAGGGTCGTGGAGCTAATTTTTTTCAGACATTGGAACAAATTTTACCTTTTCTAATTTGTTTCCTTAAATTTTCCTAATTTCATTTTTATGACTATGTCCTGCCATACAAAGCTGTTAATTCCATTCACGTTACTGTATTGTGATATTGGCATGATATTTTTATTTGGAGGATCTCTAATCATTGAGTTGTTCCTCACCAGTACACTAAGGGCTTTATTAATAATTTTTTGGGGGACACCCCACAACATGTCGGGAATTAGTGATCCTTTACTGTTTCTACAGATAGTTCCAGACACTGTCCCTTTATATACTCTGTAGGTGACTGGTTCATTGTGTGCATAGCGGTTTCTGCCTTGCAGTCAGGTGCCTGTTAGGGTGCAACGCGTCACTTAGAACGTTCGTCTCTCATATAGGGATTGATGGGGCTAAAGAGACGTTCAACAACCAGTCACTGTCGTTGAGTGCCAGCTTGTCATTACAGCCCTATCAGTGTTCTTGTATCTTGTGAACAAACTGGAATTTGCAACATAGCTGGAGACATGTTGCTTCGTTTTCTTGGACTTGTTGCCTTTCACTACAGTTCAGTTTTTTTTTTTCCTTTTTTTTCATTTTGGCGAGACATAGTCATATGTACAGGCAAATGCCTTTTTAGTAATCTGCCTCCCTTATAAGTGCAAAGCTTCACTTCTCATCTGTAAGGGATCTAGTTTTTAAAATGGGGTGATTTATAAGGGTTTTCTATCATTTTGCAGCTCAACGCCATTACATGTGTGCAATGGGGCCTGAACCATTTTCAGTTTATTATCTGAAAGACCCCAGGTGCTCTTTTATGTTTGGGCCCTGCCGTTTGTCAAGACATAAGATTAGGGCCACAATGGGGGTATTTCTGAAGACAGGAGAAATGGGGTGATACATTTTGGGGTGTACATCTTCATTTTCATGTGCTCTGTAGAAAAAAATCTGTCTTTAAATTGACACTTTTATGTAAAAAATAAAAAAAATAAAAATTTTCCACCTGCTTTGCATTAATTTCTACAAAAAACTAGGGGGTCTAAATGCTCACTACACCCCTAGATGAATACCTTAGGGGGGTCTAGTTTTCAAAATGGGCTCCATTATGGAGGTTTTCTATTGTTTTGGCAGCTCAACGCCATTACAAGTGTGCAATTGGGCCTAAACATGTTCAAGCAAATTTTGTGTTCTGAAAGCCACTGGGTGCTCCTTTATGTTTGGGACGTGCCGTTTGTCAAGACATAAGAGAAGGGCCACAATGGGGGTATTTCTGAAGACAGGAGAAACGGGGTGATACATTTTGGGGTGTAAATCTTGATTTTCATGTGCTCTGTAGAAAAAAAATCTGTCTTTAAATTGACACTTTTGTGTAAAAAATTAAAAATATTTTTTATCCGCCTGCTTAGCATTAATTTCTACAAAAAAATAGGGCGTCTAAATGCTCATTACACCCCTAGATGAATATCTTAGGGGGTCTAGTTTTCAAAATGGGCTCCATTATTGGGGGTTTTCTATTGTTTTGGCAGCTCAATGCCATTACAAGTGTGCAATGGGGCCTAAACATTTTCAAGCAAATTTTGTGTTCTGAAAGCCACTAAGTGCTCCTTTATGTTTGGGCCGTGCCGTTTGTCAAGACATAAGATTAGGGCCACAATGGGGGTATTTCTGAAGAAAGGAGAAACGGGATGGGGTGTAGATCTTCATTTTCATGTGCTCTGTAGAAAAAAAATCTGTCTTTAAATTGACACTTTTGTGTAAAAAATGAAAACTTTTTTCACCTTCTTAGCATTAATTTCTTTAAAAAACTAGGGGGTCAAAAAACTCATTACACCCAGAGATGAATACGATAAGGGGTCGAGTTTTCAAAATGGGTTCACTTTTGGGGGGGTTCTATTATTCTGACACTTATAAGCCTCTGAAAACTTGGCTTGTTGCAGAAAAAAATATGCACTTCAAAGTCTCCTAAAAAAAAATTGTAAGTCCCGCCAAAATAAAGTAAAGATGTGGAAATATATTTCTGATAAAAATATTGAATAGTATTTATGTATGTATGTGAAATATTGCAGTTGAAAACAGGAAAATATGCCAATTTTTACAAATTTTCATAAATTTTCACGTTTTTTAATAAAGATACGCATATTTTATCAGTAAAATTTTACCACCTAAGTAAAGTACTATATGTGATGAGAAAACAATGTCAGAATTACTTTGATGTGCAAAACCGTTGCAAAGTTATTCTCTGCTAAAGTGACACATGTCAGATTTGCAAAATTTGGCTTGGTCATTAAGGCCCAAACAGGCTTGGTCACTAAGGGGTTAAAGGTCAAGTCCAAATTGGCTTTGCAATAAGCAGGGCAACGCTGGCGTCAAGTCCTGGGCTTACCATACCAAGATTGGAACTTTGTTCTGCTGTTCTGGCAACAGATCCTATTGTGTCTGAAATAGATATAAAACTTGATAGTACAGTGTTTCATACAGACAATAAAGTAGTGTTGGGCTACATTTACAATGAGACTATGTTCATAACAGAGTTCAAAGAATCAGGAGGTCGACACGGTCTACCCAGTGGCACTATGTACCAACTGACCTCAACCCTGCAGACCATGCTACAAGAGCTGTTCCTGTAGCCCACCTTAAAGATACTACGTGGCTCACAGGACCACCATTCCTCTACAAACCTGTACTTGACACTCTTGAGAAAGACACATTTAAACTATTAGAGCCAAATGTTGATGCAGATATTCGTCCTCACGTTTCTGTACTCACTACAAGAGTTTCTAACAGAGAGATTGGATCCAAACGATTTGACAAGTTTTCTACATGGAAATCACTGAACAGCCCTATAGCTGGTTTGATTCACATGGCGAGATCTTTTAGAGCCACACCTACAGGATCAGAGCACAGCAAAGGTTGGCATTACTGTCATAAGGCCCATACAGTGGATGAGCTCACACAGGCCGGAGACGTTATCATCCTTTGTATCCAACAAGAGGTTTATGCTCAAGAATTTGAATTCCCCCGAAATCAAAAGAGTGTTCCCAAAGACAGTTCCCTCAAGAGACTTGACCCCTTTATAGATGCTAATGGACTGTTGAGAGTCGGAGACTTATTTCGAATGTGAAATTCGAGAGTAATAAATGTAATCCTATAATACTCCCACCAATCATATTGCATCTTTACTTGTGCAACACTACCATGAGAAGACTAAACAGTAACACCAGTGACGTTTGTTTACTGAAGGAGCTTTACGTTCCGCTGGATTCTGGATAATGGGAGCGAAAAGACTTGTGAGTTGTCTCATTTTCAAATGTGTCACTTGCCTGAAACTATGTGGTATGTTTCAGTCACAGAAGATGGCTAACCTCCCTTCTGACTGACTCAGTACAGAACCCCCCTTTACTAATGTTGGTCTTGACGTGTTTGGCCCCTGATCTGTCATTACTCGACTAGAGGAGGCCATGCAAACAGTAAATGCTGGGCAGACATATTTACGTGCATGAGTATCAGGGCTGTGCATATAGAATTCTATATCGAGTCTTTGGATACATCCAGCTTTATAAATGCTCTCAGACGTTTCATTTCCGTTAGAGGCCCAGTTAAACTTATCTGCTCTGATAGGG
Organism: Bufotes viridis; assembly: GCA_033119425.1. Taxonomy (NCBI): domain Eukaryota; kingdom Metazoa; phylum Chordata; class Amphibia; order Anura; family Bufonidae; genus Bufotes; species Bufotes viridis. Next base: position 73,912,063 of record CM065596.1, read on the forward strand.
GTACCAGCTTTGTTGGAGCCTGCAAAGAACTGCATATCCCCTCAAACATTGACGGCGACCATGTAGGGAGATATTTTGCTGACCAAGACTGTAAATGGTCATTCAACCCCCCACACTCTTCCAACATAGGAGGCTCTTCGGATCCTTGATTCTGTCTTTCTACAGCTAAGAACTTCATGGCTCATCCATGACACCCTCTCAACCTTCATGGCTAAAGTAGTTGCAATCATAAATGCCAGACCCTTGACTTCAATATCCAATGATCTAGAGGATCCTTTCTTGCTCACCCTTCCACTCTTCTCACCCCAAAAAGTCAGTACAGCTTCAGCTCCTCCTGGTGAATTTAGTACTAAAGACTTGTACAAGTGCCAGTGGAGACGAGTGCAAACCCTAGCAGGTGCCTTCTGGGATAAATGGAGGAAACAATACATCTCTACACTACATGTCCAGAATAAATGGCAAACCAGAAAACTCAACATGGAGGTTGGTAAAGTTGTTCTTGTCAAAGACCCTCAGTCAAAAAGAAATGACTGGCCTTTGATACTGATAACCAAGGTGTTTCCAAGTGAAGATAGGAATATCAGAAAGGTGGAAGTTAAAGTCTGCAGGAAACATGAGCGTAAAGTCTTCCTCAGACCCGTTACTGAACTGATTTTGTTGCTCTCTCCAGAGGTAACTTAATGTGGTATCCTTTAGATACCAGGCGGGGAGTGTCATGCCTTCTGCAGTTGTTAGTTAATTAATGTATAATTCTCTGTTCATTGTGTAACTGCACCATCTAGTGGCTGTTTACATACACTGCAGCTCTTCACACTAGAAGTTTGACCCACTTCAGCTTCCATAACTTGTTGCCTATGAACTCTAGTGACATCATCAGCACTGCACATAGCAGCCATTTTCCTCATCCACAACCGTCATTCCAGAAGTATCCACACGGCCTGGTAGTGTCCTGATCCATCTTCTACATCTAAGCTTACAGTAGCATCGCTGGTATGTTCCACATAGCTACATAACAACATCTTGCATCTGTATGCATATTGTATTATATGTATTGTCATAAGACAGATTGGATTAGTAAGTGCATTATTTTTCTTTTCCTCCGTTTTACCTGCATATATTTCCTTGCAATAAAGACAAAGTTGGACGTTACTCCATTGTCAATTCATTGCCAGAAAAGGTTTAGCTGTCTGTCAAGCTATGTACCTTTACACATAAGGAGGACAGAACAGGCAGTATTAGACTGGCAGATGATAGCTAACGAGCGTTCATAGGAACACTCATTAGTGATTTTCTGGCAGAAAATCTGCTGGTCCAATATTCCCTTTAGTGATATGGGGGAGGCAGAGAATAGCCTGATAAGTAGAGAAGTTCTTGCCTTTCATTGCAGTACTGAGCTACTCTTTACAGTACAAAATATGAAAGTACATGAAATAGCAATACCACAGTACATTAATGTTACACTGACAAAGCTATTTCTTTTGGATATATGGTTCATCTAAATATTCAAATATAATCCCAGTCTTGGCCACTTTATTTCTCTGGTGAATATACAAGAAATCCTAGCATAATGTTCAAAAGTTACATATTCTAGCACGTCAGAAGTGTACATTTTGTAAAGACCGATAGACGATAGAAATTAACTTGCCATGAGGAGGACCCACCAAACCCTTACTGAAGGAATGCCTAGTTTTGATCATAAAAGATTTCCATTAGGCCTCATGCACACAGCCATTGCGCGGCCGTTCCGTGCATTGGGGACCGCAATTTGCGGTCCCCAATGCACAGGCAACGTCCGTGCGGAGGCCGGGACGAATCGAGACCCATTAAACTTGAATGGGTCCGTGATCTGTCCACACGGCAAAAAAAAGAACATGTTCTATTCTTTTGCAGTTCTGAGGCACGGAGAGAAACGCCTCGGAGGCACTCCGTGCGGATCCACATTCATGATGCGGGGAGCACACGGCTGGTGCCGGCATATTGCGGACCCACTGTTTGCGGGCCGCAGTACGGCCACGGCCGGGCAACAGCTGTGTGCAAACAAGTTTCCCAAACGCAAGTGCTAATATAGTCATGTCCATATTTCTAACTAGGCACTGGAGGTCAGATGACTAAGGAGTTTGTCACAAGAGCAGGAGTATTTTTTTTTTTTTTTTTTATGATTTTCTTCAGCTTATTCCCTGCCTCATGCCAGAAAGGGAGAGGATGTTTGGGAGTCCCTGCATACCTGCACTGAGTTAGCATAAGAACAAGGCATAGAACAAGGCATATTTATTTTTTACTTTGTGCACCCCATAAGGCCATATAAGTGACATTTGGGTGACATTTAAAGGCTATGTACACCTTTCAGGGCAATTTATTTTTATTATTATATTGTACTCCTTTTGAGCTAAAAATCATTTTTTCAATTGGTCTTTAATAAATGGAGCCCTTTTTTTCTGTACATAGCTGAGATGCTCTAGAAGCAGCCTCTAGATTTTCTCTCTTTTCCGTCGAGGAAGCTGATAGGATCCTTATCTCTGCTCTCTGACCTTTTAAAAACTCATAGCTCAGTTCTTATATAAGAATGTGGCTTAACTAAGTGTTTATGACTGGTTAATAATTTAGAGGTAAGTTTTATTAGATGACCGGCACAAAGTGAAAATGAAAGTACCAGTCACACAGTTGGAAAAACAGTCAACCCTTTGTGACGGCTCAATATTTTTAATAAAGGCCAATTGAAAATATTATTTTTGGCCAAAAATCACAAAAATGCAATCATAAACAAAAATTGGCTCTGAGGGTATAACATAGTAACATAGTCCACAAGGCCAAACACAGACATCTGTCCATCCAGTTCGGACTGTTATCCTGCAAGTTGTCCTAGAGGAAGGCAAAAAAAAACTGTGAGGTAGAAGCCAATTTTCCCCACTTAAGGGGTAAAAAATTCCTTCCGGACTCCAATCCTCTTCTATGTTTGTGTAAGAATCCTCTTCTATGTTTGTGTAAAAACCTTATTTCCTCCAGACGCAGAGGATGTCTCCTTGTCACAGTCACAGTCCTGGGGATAAATAGATGATGGGAGAGATCTTTGTACTGAACCCTGATATATTTATAAATAGTTATTAGATCTCCCCTCTGTCGTCTTTTTTCTAAAGTGAATAACCCTAATTTTGATAACCTTTTAGGGTACTTTAGTTGCCCCATTACAGTTATTCCTAGGTCCTTTTCCTTGTCTGTGTTACCCAGTGTTTTACCATTTAGTATGTACTGGTGACTTGCATTATTCCTTCCCATGTGCATAACCTTACATTTGTCAGTGTTAAACCTCATCTGCCACTTATCTGCCCAAGCCTCCAATCTATCCAGTTCCCTCTGTAGCAGTATATTGTACTCTTCCATGTTAATTACTTTACACAGTTTAGTGTCATCTGCAAAATTTGATATTTTACTGTGCAAGCCTTCTACAAGATCATTAATAAATATATTGAAGAGAATAGGACTCAATACTAACCCCTGAGGTACTCCACTAGTGACAGTGACCCAATCTGAATGTGTACCAATAACCACCCTCTGTTTTCTATCATGGAGCCAGCTACTTACCCACATACAGACATTTTCCCCCAGTCCAAGCATTCTCCTTTTATATACTAACTTTTCATGCGGTACAGTGTCAAATGCTTTGGAGAAGTCCGGATACACGACATCCATTGATTCACCGCTGTCAAGTCTAGAACTTACCTCCTCATAGAAACTGATTAAATTAGCTTGACATGACCGATCCCTCATGAAGCCATGAAGTACATAACATTTTATTTACATTTTTTTTATTGCTGATCTGACCAGTAACTAGGGCTGACATAGTAGCCCCTATTATAGAGGGAATACAGTCTCCAAATTGGTTGTACATTGCTGTACAGCCTCAGTGAAAACCGGATATGGACCCAGCAGCTGACACAGATTCCCAGCCCCCAGCAATCATATGCAGCAATCACCAAGCATACGTCGAGATTGGTGAAGAAGTGGTCCCAGACCACAACTGAATTGAACACTTGTGGGTAATAGTGTTGATCAAGCACCAAAGTGGAAGTCAACGGGAGAGCCCAAGCATTAAACCAGTCATCATCTGCTCTGAAGAGGGGAGGGTGCCTGGTTCATAGGAAAAGGTCAGAAATTGATTGAAACACCACCAAAATGGTTCGGGAACAGCATGGGGAGGATGTCTGGATGCATCTTGGACTCCCAGGTCGCTGCTGGGAACAATTAGTATGCCTGCTGTGTCCGAGTAGTACGCCACATTTACAGACTGACAATAGTACGCACAAGATCAAAGATAAAATCTATTTTAGAGGAAAAATTGTTAGGAAACATTCTTTCCTGTATATTTACTTGTATATAAAGTGCAAGTGCTGCCAAAAATTACAAGCAAGAGGCACTCCGATACAACCTGTATATCATATAAAGGAGGGCCCTTTTCACATTGTGGTACATTTGTTCAGGTAGTGGGACCCCTACACTCATAAAGCCTATGCACTAAGTGAAAGGGCTGCCAAAAATTACAAGGAACCGGCACTACAATACACCCTTTATTACACATAAAGGAGGGCATCATACACACCCTTGAAAAATAGCCTGCTGGTTACCCTCAAATAGATTTGGAGCAAGGGCCTGCTGATCTGACCTAAAACATTAGGGGTGAGGGCCTGCTGCTGAGCTGACCCTCTAAAACATTAGGGGTGAAGGTCTGCTGGTGAGCTGACCCTGTAAAAGATTGTAGGTGAGGGCCTGCTGGTGAGGTGACCCTCTAAAAAATTATATGCGAGGGCCTGCAGGTGAGCTGACACTGTAAAACATTATATGTGAGGGCCTACAGGTAAACTAAGCCTGTAAAAAATTATATGCGAAGGCCTGCAGGTGAGCTGACCCTGTAAAACATTATATGCGAGGGCCTTGGCCACTGAGACTGGACTTGGTGGAAGACAGGGTGGTGCTTAACCGACTGGAAGCATTTTCTGCTGCAATCCAACCGACCACCTGGTCGCACTGGTCTAACCGCTACAAACATATATTGCTGCTGTGACACACAATAGTCCTTAAAAGGACTTTTGGGTCTCTGAAAAGTTTTTTATAATAAAAGTCTTCCAATAACACTCCCTACACTGTCTGTCCCTTCCTATGCTCAGCTCTCCCTGACTGAGCCAAACACGTGTCATCGGGTGCTATATAGCACCCGATGACACGTTCCGGCCAGCCAATCACTGTAATGCCAGTATCCAACATGGCTACAGCATTACAGTGTGTGCCAGCACCTCCCTGCATAGCAGCCAAGAAATGTGCGGAGAGGAGACTCGACTGGTGTTCGGCTGAGCATGCTCAATCAACACTATTGGGTAAAGTTGAAGAAAAAGCTGTATTCGTACCCAAGTGAGTTGACCAGTATGCAGCAACATTGGGAACGTGTAGATGAGACCTAGGAAGAGATCTCGCTTCAACTTGATCGAGAGCATGCCCAGAAGGATTCAAGCAATTTTTAAAGTCAAAGGTGGATTTACAAAATACTAAAAAAATAATAAAAATTACAATTTAGAATTTTAGTAGCAAAACAGTAACAATGCAGTTACATGATAAGAATCTGCATAACTAATCATATGCTAAATAGTTGCAAGTCCAATTTATGTATGAGATCGCAACGATTATTGTCTATAAAATGATGGTAGTCTCACGTTCAAAGCTGTAGTGGAAGGTTAGATATGGAGCCTGAAAGTCAAAAGTTCGAAACATAGCTACCCTTTTTCTCGTCAGTGTATACTAAACACCTAGGGGTATATAGTCAACAGGCAATTGACAAGAGTTAAAGGGATTTTGTTACCTATAATGTTTCTGCTAGTTAAAGCCTGATAGTGACACATTTCTAATCTGATTTTGTAGATGCGATCGTAGATATTTAAAATTCTGTTCCCTAAACATGATTATAGGGGCAGCCATCTTGCCTGAGCTGTTGTTAACAGAATTTAGAGATATGCTTTACAGCTGTCACAATGGAACATAGACAAAATAGTCTGGAAGGGACTCTAACTTATATTGGAGTGTTTTCAGGACATGGTCTGTGACCTGTGCAGAATAATCTATTGTGAATGGTGAATCCTATGTTATCTATCTGTCTATCGAGAGGTGATATCTGTCATTGTAATCCTACCTACGATGATAATGATGAAAAGTAATCTGTACAGACCAGGAACTGGTGACTATTAGGCCAGTGCAAAAACTGCAGAAGTTTAGGATTTTCTTAAATATAGTGACATGGTAAATTACCCGCCTGCCGACCACCTAACGCAGTGATGCGTCCAGGTGGCGGCAGGTCTGTTCCTCTCTGACGCGGCGGCGCGTCATCTCGCGAGAGGCGAGATCTGCTGTGAATGTGCGCGCGCTCGCGTTCACAGAAGATCGCGTCTCAGGAGTTGTACTACAGCCTGATCACCCCCTTGTCACTGATCACCCTCCTGTAAGGCTCCATTCACATGTCCATATGTGTTTTGCGGATCCGCAAAACACGGACATCGGCAATGTGCTTTCCGCTTTTTGCAGATCCGCACATTGCCAGAACTATATAGAAAATGCCTTTTCTTATCCGCAATTGCGGACAAAAATAGGACATGTTCTATATTTTTGCAGAACGGAAGTGCAGACCTGGAAGTGCGGATCCGCAATTCCGGATCCAAGCGGGACAAAGTCTATCCCCATAGAAATGAATGGGTCCGCAATTCCGTTCCGCAAACAGAATTGCGGACGTGTGAATGGGGTATAAGGGTCCCTTATTACCGCCAGTTAGTTAGCTACTTGTTAGGTAGTTAGGGCTCAGCCCACCGCACCGCAGTCACTGATTTTGGCAGAGCTTTTTTCATCCATATTGATCGATGCGAATGAAAAAATCTGTGCCGTTCATTTTTTTTTTTTTCAGCCCAGAGGCTGAACGGAAAAAAAAAATCTCATTACCCGTATGCTCAATATAAGGAGAATAGCAGAAACTCCTAATGCTGGCCATACAGGTAATGATTGCGGAGACCCTCAAATGCTAGGGCAGTACAAACACCTCACATGTGACCCCATTTTAGAAAGAAGACACCCCAAGGTATTCCGTGAGGGGTATGGTGAGTTCATGTAAAATTTTATTTTTTGTCACAAGTTAGTGGAATATGAGACTTTGTGAAAAACAAAAATAAAAAAAATAAAAAATATCAATTTCCCCTAACTTGTGCCAAAAAAATTTTTTTCTGTGAACTCGACATGCCCCTCACGGAATACCTTGGGGTGTCTTCTTTCCAAAATGGGGTCACTTGTGGGGTATTTATACTGCCCTGGCATTTTAGGGGTCCTAAAGCGTGAGAATCCAAATGCGTAAAAATGCCCTGTGAAATCCTAAAGGAATTTGGGCCCCTTTGCGCATCTTGGCTGCAAAAAAGTGTCACTCATGTGGTATCGCCGTACTCAGGAGAAGTAGGGCAATGTGTTTTGGGGTGTATTTTTATATAAACCCACACTTTGTGTGAGAAATATCGCTGTAAACGACAACTTTTTACATTTTTTTATACAAGGTTGTCAGTTTACAGAGATATTTCTCTCACCCAACATGGGAATATGTAAAAATACACCCCAAAACACATTGCCCTACTTCTCCTGAGTACGGCGATACCACATAAGTGACACTTTTTTACAGCCTAGGTGCGCAAAGGGGCCCAAATTACAACGAGTACCTTAAGGTTTTACAGGGCTGTTCACAATTTAGCCCCGCCCAAAATGCCAGAACAGTACAAACACCCCACAAATGACCCCATTTTGGAAAGAAGACACCCCAAGGTATTCGCTGAGGGGCATAGTGAGTCCACGAAAAATTGAAGTTTTTGTCACAAATTAGCGGAAAGGGAGACTTTGTGAGAAAAAACAATAAAAAATCAATTTCCGCTAACTTGTGCCAAAAAAAAAAATCTTCTATGAACTCACCATGCCCCTCACGAAATACCTTGGGGTGTCTTCTTTCCAAAATGGGGTCACATGTGGGGTATTTATACTGCCCTGGCATTTTAGGGGCCCTAAAGCTTGAGAAGAAAAATGCGTAAAAATGCCCTCCTAAAAGGTACTCATTGGAATTTGGGCCCCATTGCTCATCTTGGCTGCAACAAAGTGGCACACATGTGGTATCGCCGTACTCAGGAGAAGTAGGGCAATGTGTTTTGGGGTGTATTTTTATATATACCCATACTGGGTGAGAGAAATATCTCTGTAAATTGACAACTTTGTATAACATTTTTTAAAAAGTTGTCATTTACAGAGATATTTCTCACACACAGTATGGGTATATATAAAATACACCACAAACCACATTGCCCTACTTCAGCGATACCACATGTGTGACACTTTTGCAGCCAAGATGCAAAGAGGCCCAAATTCCAATGAGTACCTTTAGGATTTCACAGGGCATTTTTGCGCATTTTCTTCTCACGCTTTAGGGCCCCTAAAATGCCAGGGCAGTATAAATACCCCACAAGTGACCCCATTTTGGAAAGAAGACACCCCAAGGTATTCCGTGAGGGGCATGTCGGTGTTCACATATATTTTCTTTTTTGGTACAAGTTAGGGGAAATTGATATTTATTTTTTTTTTTTTCACAAAGTCTCATATTCCACTAACTTGTGACAAAAAATAAAATTTTACATGAACTCACCATCCCCCTCACGGAATACCTTGGGGTGTCTTCTTTCCAAAATGGGGTCACTTGTGGGGTATTTATACTGTCCTGGCATTTTAGGGGCCCCTAAAGCGTGAGAAGAAGTCTGGAATCTAAATGTGTAAAAATGCCCTGTGAAATCCTAAAGGTACTCATTGGAATTAGGGCCCCTTTGCGCACCCAGGCTGCAAAAAAGTGTCACACATGTGGTATTGCCATACTCAGGAGAAGTAGGGCAATGTGTTTTGGGGTGTATTTTTACATATACCCATGCTGGGTGTGAGAAATATCTCTGTAAATGACAACTTTTTAAATTTTTTTATACAAAGTTGTCAGTTTACAGAGATATTTCTCTCACCCAACATGGGTATATGTAAAAATACACCCCAAAACACATTGCCCTACTTCTCCTGAGTACGGCGATACCACATAAGTGACACTTTTTTGCACTCTGGGTGCGCAAAGGGGACCAAATTCCAACGAGTACCTTTAGGTTTTACAAGGTTGCTCACAATTTAGCCCGCCCAAAATGCCAGAACAGTAAACACACCCCACAAATGACCCCATTTCGGAAAGTAGACACCCCAAGGTATTAACTGGGAGGCATAGTGAGTCCGTGGGAGATTTTTATTTTTTTTGGCCAGAAGTTAGCAGAAATGGAAACTTTATTATAATTTTTTTTCCTCAAAGTGTCATTTTCCGCTAACTTGTGAAAAAAAATGAAATGATCCATGAACTCATCATGCCCCTCCGCGAATACTTTGGGGTGTCTTCTTTCTAAAATGGTGTCATTTGGGGGGTATTTATACTATCCTGGCATTCTAGCACTTGAAGAAACATGACAGGTGCTCAGAAAGTCAGAGCTGCTTTAAAATGCGGAAATTCACTTTTTTGCACCATAGTTTGTAAACGCTATAACTTTTACCCAAACCAATAAATATACACTTATTGGATTTTTTTTTTATCAAAGACATGTAGAACAATAAATTTAGAAAAAAAATTATATAGAAATGTAGTTTTTTTAAAATAAAATTGCAACAAAAAGTGAAAAATGTAATTATTTTTCAAAAATTTCGTCAAAAAAGTAAAATATCAAAAAAAGTAAAAAGGTCAGCAGCAATGAAATACCACCAAATGAAAGCTCTATTAGTGAGAAGAAAAGGAGGTAAAATTTATTTGGGTGGTAAATTGTATGACGGAGCAATAAACGGTGATAGTAGCGTAGTGCAGAATTGTAAAAAGTGGCCTGGTCATTAAGGGTGTTTAAGCTAGGGGGGCTGAAGTGGTTAAAAATAATATCTCCAACAATTCTTTCAAAATATGTTTAACATAAAAACTTGATTTTCTGATCATACATGCCCTTCAAGTATAAGGTCCTTTTTAAATGAGCTGATGCATAGGCAATTACGGGGAACAAATGTTCCAATATTTGGTCCATTCCTTGGCCCATGTAAGAGAACCTTTGGTAAATACTGATTTCCAAGAAGTAAAGCTTCTTAGTATAACTTAAAAAAATAGTGGCCACAGAGTAAGGCCTCTTGCACATGACAGTATTTTGCGGACCGTATACTGGCCGTTTTTTCAGTTCAGTATACTGACAGTATACTGTACCATTCACTTCAATGGGACCGCAAAAAAGCTGAAGTGTCCCTTAATGCCTTCCATTTCCGTTATTCCGTTCCGTTTAAATATAGAACATGTCCTATTCTTGTCCGCAAATCACGTTCAGTGGCTCCATTCAAGTCAATGGGTCCGCAAAAAAAACGGAAAGCATACGGAAGTGCATCCGTATGTCTTCCATATCCGTTCCGTTTTTTGCGGAACCATCTATTGAAAATTTTATGACCAGCCCAATTTTTTCTATGTTATTACTGTATACTGTATATGCCATACGGAAAAACGGAACTGAAAAACGGAACCGAAACAGAAACACAACGGAAGCAAAAAACTGAAAAATGGATCCGAAAAAAACGGACCGCAAAACACTGAAAAAGCCATACTGTCGTGTGCAAGAGGCCTAAGGGTGACCATTTACCTAGCAAGAGTTAGGGCTCTTTCATATGAGTGATGTTAAACTTTTCCATGTTCCATCTGCTAAATATGGATAAGTTTTGTGCACGGTTCATTTTTCTTACAAATAGTGTTGAGCGAACAGTTCGAGAATCGTTCGGGTCCGTACCGAATTTTGGGGTGTCCGTGACACGGACCCGAACCCGGACATTTTCAAAAAAATTTGGGTTCGGGTCCGGTGTTCGTCGATTTTTTCCCGCTTTCTGAAGGGCTGCACAGCAGCCAATCATCTAGCGTTTTACTTCTTGCCCTAAGAGCCCATCACAGCCATGCCTACTAATGGCATGGCTGTGATTGGCCAAGTGCAGCATGTGACCCAGCCTCTATTTAAGCTGGAGTCACGTAGCGCCGCACGTCACACTGCTCTGATTAGTGTAGGGAGAGGACGCAGCTTCTGTGAGGGCGAGATAGGCAGGGATAAAGAAGTGAATGATCTACCTTTCTACACCTGTGCATCAGAACAACTCAGCTGAGCTGTTCACTGAAAGTCACTATTTTGTTGAGACTGGCCAGAGCGATTTTTACTGGCACATGTAACTGGGCTGACCAGCGGTGGCCATTTTGGGACTTGTGGTGCGCCAGCACAAGCTGCCACAGAGTCTAAACCAAAGCTCCAAAGAAGTGAAAAATCTACACCTGTGAATCAGAACAACAGCGATTCAGCTGCTCAGTCAAAGTCAATTTTTTTCTGGCTGGGCAGACCGTTTTCTGGCACATGTTACTGGGCTGATAGGCGGCCGCCATTTTGGGACTTGTGGTGCTACAGCAAAAGCTGCCACAACGTCCATTAATCTCATGTAATAGTCGATTTTTTCATAGATATACTACATCAGGGGTTTGGCTGTGCTTGTGTCACCCATACTAACTGCAAAGATATTTAATATATCAGTGGTGAAACTGAAAGTAACCCACTTGGATAGCAAATCCCATGAATGTGCTGTTCCAGCTAGGCTAGCCAGTGCCATTACAGCCAAGTCCAATACTGTCAGCCAGAAAAAAAAAAAATTTTATGTGCCAGAAATATAAATTAAAAAAAGCTTTCACCGTAATAATAAAATTATTCTGGTGTTAGACCAGAAGAAGCACTCCTGTTGTAATTAATACTGTAAAAAGGCTTAGGCAAAATTTCTCCCAGTGTGGGAAATTTATCTAGCAAAACAAGCATTTTAAAAATTCCGGTGTTCTGAAATACCAGCAGTCCTCTTGTAATTAATACCGCAAAAAGGCTTTATATCGTCCAGTGTTGTAATTTTGGTGAAAAAAAGGCCAATTTAATCAATCTGGTGTTAGTTACACCAGAAACAGTAGGCCTCACGTTTTTACTCCTGTAAAAAGGAATTAATACAGGAAAAAGGCATTACATTATCCAGTGTTGTAATTTTGGTGAAAAAAAGGCCAATTTAATCAATCTGGTGTTAGGTACACCAGAAACAGTAGGCCTCACATTTTTACTCCTGTAAAAAGGAATTAATAACGGAAAAAGGCATTACATTGTCCAGTGTTGTAATTTTGGTGAAAAAAAGGCCAATTTAATCAATCTGGTGTTAGTTAGACCAGAAACAGTAGGCCGCACGTTTTTACTCCTGTCAAAAGGAATTATATCTCCCCGTGTGGGAACCTATGTACCAAAACTAGCATTTTAAAAATTCTGGTGTCCAATTTGCAGCAGTTTTCTTGTAATTAATACCGGAAAAAGGAATTATATCTTCCAGTGTGGGAATTTATGTACACAAACTAGCATTTTAAAAATTCTGGTGTCCAATTAGCAGCAGTCTTCTTGTAATTAATACCGGTAAAAGGAATTATATCTTCCAGTGTGGGAATTTTGGGGCTAAAAAATAATATATTTTATTGTGGTGCGAGTTGAATCGCAACAATGAGGAAACATTCTATTAAGGGACGAGGACGCGGTCGTGGTGGTGTCCGTGGAGACTCTGTTGCTGGCAGAGGACGTGGCCGTTCGGCCTCAGGCGCACAAAGTAGTGAACCAACTCCCTCAAGTAGCCGGCAGAATTTACAGCGATATTTGGTGGGGCCCAATGCCGTTATGAGGATGGTAAGGCCTGAGCAGGTACAGGCATTAGTCGATTGGGTGGCCGACAGTGCTACCAGCACGTTCACCACATTGTCTTCCGCCCAGTCTTCTGCGGAAAGCGCACAGGTGGCACCTGAAAACCAAGCCCATCAGTCTGTCACATCACCCCCATGCATATCAGGGAAACTGGCTGAGCCTCAAGTTATGCAGCAGTCTCTTATTCTGTTTGAAGACTCTGCTCCAACGGTTTTCCAGGGGCGTCCACCTAGCCCTTCCCCAGCGGTGGAAGACATTCCATGCACTGACGCACAACCACTTATGTATCCAGATGATGAGGACATGGGAATACCACCACAGCAGAGTGACCGAGTCTCTGATGATGACGAAACACTGGTGCCCACTGCCGCGTCTTATTGCAGTGTGCAGACTGAACAGGAGGAGGTCAGGGAGGAAGACTGGGTGGAAGACGATGCAGAGGACGATGAGGTCTTAGACCCCACATGGACTGAAGGTCGTGCCGCTGACTTAAATAGTTCAGAGGAAGAGGCAGTGGTGAGACCGAGACAACAGCGAAGCCAAAGAGGGAGCAGGGGGCAAAAGCAGAACAGCCGCCGTCCAGAGAGTTCGCCTGCTATTGGCCAGCGCCAACAGGGACCCAGCACCCCAAAGGCATCTTCAAGGAGTTCCCTGGCATGGCACTTCTTCAAACAATGTGCTGACGACAAGACCAGAGTGGTTTGCACGCTGTGCCATCAGACCCTGAGGCGAGGCATTAACATTCTTAACCTGAGCACCACCTGCATGATCAGGCATCTACATGCAAAGCATGAACTGCAGTGGAGTACACACCTTAAAAACAAGGAACCCGCTCAGGCTCCCCCTGCTCCCTCTACCGCTGCTGCCTCGGCTTCCGCCTCGAGAGGAATGTTGCCACCTGCCGAGCAGCAAACAGAGGATGTGCCACCGACACCACCACCACCACCGCCACCTAGCGTCTCCACTATTTCACACAGCAGCGTTCAGCTCTCCATCTCTCAAACCTTTGAGAGGAAGCGCAAATTCCCACCTAGTCACCCTCGAGCCCTTGGCCTGAATGACAGCATTTCTAAACTACTGGCCTTTGAAATGCTGTCATTCCGGCTGGTGGACACCGACAGCTTCAAAAAGCTGATGGCCATGGCTGTCCCCCAGTATGTGGTTCCCAGTCGCCACTACTTCTCCAAGACAGCCGTGCCTTCCCTGCACATGCAAGTGTCCGATAAAACCAAGTGTGCACTGCGCAACGCTATTTGTGGCAAGGTCCACCTAACCACAGATACGTGGACCAGTAAACACGGCCAGGGACGCTATATCTCCCTAACTGCAGACTGGGTAAATGTAGTGGCGGCTGGGCCCCAGGCGGAGAGTTCCTTGGCGCACGTCCTTCCGCCGCCAAGGATCACAGGGCATCATTCTTTGCCTCCTGTAGACTCCTCCTCCTACTCGGCTTCCTCCTCCTCCTCTGCTTCCACCAGCTCATCCAGTCAGCCACACACCTTCACCACCAACTTCAGCACAGCCCGGGGTAAATGTCAGCAGGCCATTCTGAAACTCATATGTTTGGGGGACAGGCCCCACACCGCGCAGGAGTTGTGGCGGGGTATTGAACAACAGACCGACCAGTGGTTGCTGCCGGTGGGCCTCAAGCCCGGCCTGGTGGTGTGCGATAATGGGCGAAATCTCGTGGCAGCTCTGGGACTAGCCGTTTGACGCACATCCCTTGCCTGGCGCATGTGCTGAATTTGGTGGTGCAAAAGTTCATTCACAACTTGTCACGGCGGGAAGCGGGGAAACTCCCCGCCGCGCAATATCTGCGGCCGCTGGGCCAAAAAGGACTAAAAGCAGGGACCCTGGAACTGCTAAACTAGCACGTCCCTAAGGCTGGCCCTGGTCTCCTAACCGTATGGGCCGACCCCGAAGGTGGGAGGGCCCATACGTCCGGAACCTATAGCCCTGGACGTCCCTGCTTCACCCTGGATCTAACAGGGCAGAGACCACCTGCTCACCCAAGGACACGGATGAGCAGGAGTCTCCAGAGGCCCCTCTGCAGCCGGGACCCTGACAGTGTGCCCCTGAGTTCCGCAGGAGAGCATACAAACAAACACTCTTACCTGCCGCACCGCAGAAGAAACAGCGGATCCCGGAACTCCCGACCTCCCATGCGGATCACTGACGCATGCGGATGGATCCCAAGGTGGCAGCACACCATCAGGTTGGTACCACACCCCTCTGGGCGTGCAAGCCCCTTCCGGAGCGTCACACCGTGTAAACAGACACCACACATACCCACACCATACTACAACAACCAGGTGGGGAAGGGATACACAGACACTCACCAGGGAAGGAACAACATAGCAAACAATATAACAAATAAGGGTGGCTCACGCAGACATCCAAGTGGGGAACAGACAACAAGCTCCAGCCATGCTCACACCATGACTGGACAAACCAAACTGACCTCCAGGCTCCAAACACAGGAACTAAAAGGACGCCTGAGGACACACCCACAATGCAGCCACACCTTAGCCACACCTTAACCCCGTGCACGCCAAACAAACACAGAAGACACTAAACAAGGGAATCGTGCACAGGAAAGGGGGAAAGACACACATGCACCACAAGAAGTTGCAAGCAGCAACCAGCATGTGTGTCTATGTGTCACCACACCAAAGACAGAGCAGCCGTGGCCCTGCGCCAAACATAACACATACACATACGATATAACATACATCAGTGTATGCAAGGCCACAGGTAAAAGCCACGACCGCCAGGCGGGTGACCCGTTGCCAACGGCAACCGCACATAGGGCAACGGGGTAGCAGCCCTCCGTGCAGACGACACGTTGCCGCTGACAACCAAACGCACGACCTAAACCTGGGTCGTGACACAACTACCCAGACATGTCAGAGCTGCTGCATAAAGTGCGGGCCGTCTGTGCGCGCTTCCGGCGTTCACATCCTGCCGCTGCTCGCCTGTCAGCGCTACAGCGGAACTTCGGCCTTCCCGCTCACCGCCTAATATGCGACGTTCCCACCCGGTGGAACTCCACCTTGCACATGCTGGAGAGACTGTGCGAGCAGCAGCAGGCCATAGTGGAGTTTCAGCTGCAGCACGCACGGGTCAGTCGCACTGCGGAACAGCACCACTTCACCACCAATGATTGGGCCTCCATGCGAGACCTGTGTGCCCTGTTGCGCTGTTTCAAGTACGCCACCAACATGGCCAGTGGCGATGCCACTGTTATCAGCGTGACAATACCAATTCTATGTCTCCTAGAGAAAATGCTTAGGGCGATGATGGAAGAGGAGGTGGGCCAGGGCCAGGAGGAGGAGGAGGAGGATGACGAGTCGTTTTTAGCACTTTCAGGCCAGTCTGTTAGAAGTGGCTCAGAGGGAGGTTTTTTGCAACAGCAGAGGGCAGGTACAAATGTGGCCAGCCAGGGACCACTACTGGAGGACGAGGAGGATGAGGAGGAGGTGGAGGAGGATGAGGATGAAGCAGGTTCACAGCGGGGTGGCACCCAGCACAGCGCAGGCACATCCCTGGTGCGTGGCTGGGGGGATACAGAGGATGATGACGATACGCCTCCCACAGAGGACAGCTTGTCCTTACCTCTGGGGAGCCTGGCACACATGAGACATACATGCTGCAGTGCCCGCGCAACGACAGCAGAGTTGCCCACATTTTAACGTGTGCTGACTACTGGGTGGCCACCCTGCTGGATCCACGGTACAAAGACAATGTGCCCACTTTACTTCCTGCACTGGAGCGTGATAGGAAGATGCGCGAGTGATCGGAAGATGTGCTGGGTGATATGAATGTTATACTTGTGCTGTCTGACATGTCTCCTTTGTGTGGGTGCAGGGGGCCAAAGTCACTGAAAGCGGCCTTCTCCTGTGGTGGGTGATCTAAATGCCTGATTCTCTGCTGTGGGACCTCTCTCCTCTTTCTGGGTGCAGGGGTCAAAGAAACAAAAGGTGGCCTACTCCTGTGGTGGTTGACATGATGCCTGATTCTCTGCTGTGGGACCTCTCTCCTCCGTGTGGCTGCAGGGGTCAAGGTCTCTAAAAGTGCCCTTCTCCTGTGGTGGTTGATATAAAACTGATGCTTGTGCTATCTGACCTGTCTCCTCTGTGTCGGTGCTAAGGCCTAAGTCACTGAAAGCGGCCTTCTCCTGTGCTGGATGATATAAATGCCTGAATCTCTGCTGTGGGACCTCTCTCCTCCGTGTGGCTGCAGGGGTCAAAGTCTCTAAAAGTGCCCTTCTCCTGTGGTGGTTGATGTAAAACTGATGCTTGTGCTATCTGACCTGTCTCCTCTGTGTCGGTGCTAAGGCCTAAGTCACTGAAAACGGCCTTCTCCTGAGGTGGTTGATATGATGCCTGATTATGTGCTGTGGGACCTCTCTCCTCTTTCTGGGTGCAGGGGTCAAAGTCTCTCAAAGTGGCCTTCTCTTGTGCTGGGTGATGTAAAACTGATGCTTGTGCCATCTGACATGGTTGCCGGGGTCCCATTAAATGATGGCCTACTCCTGTGGTGGGTGATCTAAATGCCTGATTCTCTGCTGTGAAACCTCTCTCCTCCGTCTGGGTGCAGGGTCAAAGTCTCTAAAAGTGGCCTTCTCTTGTGCTGGGTGATGTAAAACTGATGCTTGTACCATCTGACATGGTTGCCGGGGTCCCATTAAATGATGGCCTACTCTTGTGGTGGGTGATCTAAATGCCTGATTCTCTGCTGTGAAAACCTCTCTCCTCCGTCTGGGTGCAGGGGTCAAAGTCTCTAAAAGTGGCCTTCTCTTGTGCTGGGTGATGTAAAACTGATGCTTGTACCATCTGACATGGTTGCCGGGGTCCCATTAAATGATGGCCTACTCCTGTGGTGGGTGATCTAAATGCCTGATTCTCTGCTGTGAAACCTCTCTCCTCTGTCTGGGTGCAGGGTCAAAGTCTCTAAAAGTGGCCTTCTCTTGTGCTGGGTGATGTAAAACTGATGCTTGTACCATCTGACATGGGTGCAGGGGTCAAATTAACTAAATGATGGCCTACTCCTGTGGTGGGTGATCTAAATGCCTGATTCTCTGCTGTGAAAACCTCTCTCCTCCGTCTGGGTGCAGGGGTCAAAGTCTCTAAAAGTGGCCTTCTCTTGTGCTGGGTGATGTAAAACTGATGCTTGTACCATCTGACATGGTTGCCGGGGTCCCATTAAATGATGGCCTACTCCTGTGGTGGGTGATCTAAAAGCCTGATTCCCTGCTGTGAAAACCTCTCTCCTCCATCTGGGTGCAGGGGTCAAAGTCTCTAAAAGTGGCCTTCGCTTGTGCTGGGTGATGTAAAACTGATGCTTGTGCCATCTGACATGGTTGCCGGGGTCCCATTAAATGGTGGCCTACTCCTGTGGTGGGTGATCTAAATGCCTGATTCTCTGCTGTGAAACCTCTCTCCTCCGCCTGGGTGCAGGGTCAAAGTCTCTAAAAGTGGCCTTCTCTTGTGCTGGGTGATGTAAAACTGATGCTTGTACCATCTGACATGGGTGCAGGGGTCAAATTAATTAAATGGTGGCCTACTCCTGTGGTGGGTGATATGAGGCCTTAATATGTGCTGTGAAAACCTCTCTCCTCCGTCTGGGTGCAGGGGTCAAAGTCTCTAAAAGTGGCCTTCTCTTGTGCTGGGTGATGTAAAACTGATGCTTGTACCATCTGACATGGTTGCCGGGGTCCCATTAAGTGGTGGCCTACTCCTGTGGTGGGTGATCTAAATGCCTGATTCTCTGCTGTGAAAACCTCTCTCCTCCGTCTGGGTGCAGGGGTCAAAGTCTCTAAAAGTGGCCTTCTCTTGTGCTGGGTGATGTAAAACTGATGCTTGTGCCATCTGACATGGTTGCCGGGGTCCCATTAAATGATGGCCAACTCCTGTGGTGGGTGATCTAAATGCCTGATTCTCTGCTGTGAAACGTCTCTCCTCCGTCTGGGTGCAGGGGTCAAAGTCTCTAAAAGTGGCCTTCTCTTGTGCTGGGTGATGTAAAACTGATGCTTGTGCCATCTGACATGGTTGCCGGGGTCCCATTAAATGATGGCCTACTCCTGTGGTGGGTGATCTAAATGCCTGATTCTCTGCTGTGAAACCTCTCTCCTCCGTCTGGGTGCAGGGGTCAAAGTCTCTCAAAGTCTCCTCCTCCTGTGCTGGGTGATATAAATGTTATACTTGTGCCATCTGACATGGTTGCCGGGGTCCCATTAAATGATGGCCTACTCTTGTGGTGGGTGATCTAAATGCCTGATTCTCTGCTGTGAAAACCTCTCTCCTCCGTCTGGGTGCAGGGGTCAAAGTCTCTAAAAGTGGCCTTCTCTTGTGCTGGGTGATGTAAAACTGATGCTTGTACCATCTGACATGGTTGCCGGGGTCCCATTAAATGATGGCCTACTCCTGTGGTGGGTGATCTAAATGCCTGATTCTCTGCTGTGAAACCTCTCTCCTCTGTCTGGGTGCAGGGGTCAAAGTCTCTAAAAGTGGCCTTCTCTTTTGCTGGGTGATGTAAAACTGATGCTTGTACCATCTGACATGGGTGCAGGGGTCAAATTAACTAAATGATGGCCTACTCCTGTGGTGGGTGATCTAAATGCCTGATTCTCTGCTGTGAAAACCTCTCTCCTCCGTCTGGGTGCAGGGGTCAAAGTCTCTAAAAGTGGCCTTCTCTTGTGCTGGGTGATGTAAAACTGATGCTTGTACCATCTGACATGGTTGCCGGGGTCCCATTAAATGATGGCCTACTCCTGTGGTGGGTGATCTAAATGCCTGATTCCCTGCTGTGAAAACCTCTCTCCTCCATCTGGGTGCAGGGTCAAAGTCTCTAAAAGTGGCCTTCGCTTGTGCTGGGTGATGTAAAACTGATGCTTGTGCCATCTGACATGGTTGCCGGGGTCCCATTAAATGGTGGCCTACTCCTGTGGTGGGTGATCTAAATGCCTGATTCTCTGCTGTGAAACCTCTCTCCTCCGCCTGGGTGCAGGGGTCAAAGTCTCTAAAAGTGGCCTTCTCTTGTGCTGGGTGATGTAAAACTGATGCTTGTACCATCTGACATGGGTGCAGGGGTCAAATTAACTAAATGGTGGCCTACTCCTGTGGTGGGTGATATGAGGCCTTAATATGTGCTGTGAAAACCTCTCTCCTCCGTCTGGGTGCAGGGTCAAAGTCTCTAAAAGTGGCCTTCTCTTGTGCTGGGTGATGTAAAACTGATGCTTGTACCATCTGACATGGTTGCCGGGGTCCCATTAAGTGGTGGCCTACTCCTGTGGTGGGTGATCTAAATGCCTGATTCTCTGCTGTGAAAACCTCTCTCCTCCGTCTGGGTGCAGGGGTCAAAGTCTCTAAAAGTGGCCTTCTCTTGTGCTGGGTGATGTAAAACTGATGCTTGTGCCATCTGACATGGTTGCCGGGGTCCCATTAAATGATGGCCAACTCCTGTGGTGGGTGATCTAAATGCCTGATTCTCTGCTGTGAAACGTCTCTCCTCCGTCTGGGTGCAGGGGTCAAAGTCTCTAAAAGTGGCCTTCTCTTGTGCTGGGTGATGTAAAACTGATGCTTGTGCCATCTGACATGGTTGCCGGGGTCCCATTAAATGATGGCCTACTCCTGTGGTGGGTGATCTAAATGCCTGATTCTCTGCTGTGAAACCTCTCTCCTCCGTCTGGGTGCAGGGGTCAAAGTCTCTCAAAGTCTCCTCCTCCTGTGCTGGGTGATATAAATGTTATACTTGTGCCATTTGACATGGTTGCCGGGGTCCCATTAAATGATGGCCTACTCCTGTGGTGGGTGATCTAAATGCCTGATTCTCTGCTGTGAAAACCTCTCTCCTCCGTCTGGGTGCAGGGGTCAAAGTCTCTAAAAGTGGCCTTCTCTTGTGCTGGGTGATGTAAAACTGATGCTTGTACCATCTGACATGGGTGCAGGGGTCAAATTAACTAAATGGTGGCCTACTCCTGTGGTGGGTGATATGAGGCCTTAATATGTGCTGTGAAAACCTCTCTCCTCCGTTTGGGTGCAGGGGTCAAAGTCTCTAAAAGTGGCCTTCTCTTGTGCTGGGTGATATAAATGTTATACTTGTGCCATCTGACATGGTAGCCGGGGTCCCATTAAATGATGGCCTACTCCTGTGGTGGGTGATCTAAATGCCTGATTCTCTGCTGTGAAACCTCTCTCCTCCGTCTGGGTGCAGGGGTCAAAATCTCTCAAAGTCGCCTTCTCCTGTGCTGGGTGATTTAAAACAGATGCTTGTGCCATCTGACATGGTTGCCGGGGTCCCATTAAATGGTGGCCTACTCCTGTGGTGGGTGATCTAAATGCCTGATTCTCTGCTGTGAAACCTCTCTCCTCCGTCTGGGTGCAGGGGTCAAAGTCTCTAAAAGTGGCCTTCTCTTGTGCTGGGTGATGTAAAACTGATGCTTGTACCAGCTGACATGGGTGCAGGGGTCAAATTAACTAAATGGTGGCCTACTCCTGTGGTGGGTGATATGATGCCTGAATATGTGCTGTGGGGCCTCTCTCCTCTTTCTGGGTGCAGGGGTCAAAATAACTAAAAGTGGCCTTCTCCTGTGCTGGATGGTATAAATGTAATGCTTGTGCTATCTGACATGTCTCCTCTGTCTGGGTGCTAAGGCCTAAGTCACTGAAAGTGGCCTTCTCCTGTGGTGGTTGATATGATGCCAGATTCTCTGCTGTGGGACCTCTCTCCTTTGTCTGGATGCTGGGGTCGAAAAATAATAGTAAGCGACCTTCTCCATTGGTGGGTGATTTGAAGCCTGATTCTGTGCTATGGGACCTAACTCCAATTAATATTGGTTAATTTTTATTTATTTTATGTTAAGTCATCATTTCCCTATCTACATTTGTTTGCAGGGGATTTACCTACATTTTGCTGCCTTTTGCAGCCCTCTAGCCCTTTCCGGGAGTCTTTTACAGCCTTTTTAGTGCCCAAAAGTTCGGGTCCCCATTGACTTCTATGGGGTTCGGGTTCGGGATGAAGTTCGGGTTGAGTTCGGATCACGAACTCGGACATTTTCCGGAAGTTCGGCCGAACCTCTCGAACCCGAACATCCAGGTGTTCGCTCAACTCTACTTACAAACACAGGGTATGCAAATCCACTCTTAGCAAGTTCTGCCTCTAATGCCACCAGATGTAAGCCATCATATAAGTCAATGTTCAAAGGTCTTGAGACTTGACTTGGATAATAATTAAGCCAGCATCTTATCTGCAGATAGCTGTTTCTGGATGATTGCCCCTCAACAGAGCAGAGAGTACTGGCTTAGGCTACTTTCACACTAGCATTTTGGCTTTCTGTTTGCGAGATCCGTTCAGGGCTCTCAAAAGCTGTCCAAAATGGATCAGTTTTGCCCTAATGTATTCTGAATGGAAAAGGATCCGCTCAGAATGCATCAGTTTGCCTCCGTTTAGTCACCATTCCACTCTGGAGATGGACACTAAAACGCTGCCTGCAGCTTTTTGCGGTCTGCCTGACGAAGCAGAGCCAAACGGATTCGTCCTGGCACACAATGTAAGTCAATGGGGATGGATCCATTTTCTCTGACACAATCTGGCACAATAGAAAACGGATCCATCCCCCATTGACTTTCAATGGTGTTCAAGAGGGATCTGTCATGGCTACAGAAGACATAATACAACCGGATCCGTTCATGTCGGATGCATGTGGTTGTATTATGGCAGGCATCCTCAAACTGCGGCCCTCCAGCTGTTGTAAAACTACAACTCCCACAATGCCCTGCTGTAGGCTGATACTTGTAGGCTGTTTGGGCATGCTGGGAGTTGTAGTTTTGCAACAGCTGGACAGCCACATTTTGAGGATGCCTGTATTATGGCAACGGAAGCGTTTTTGCAGATCCATGACGGATCCGCAAAAAACGCTAGTGTGAAAGTAGCCTTAACTGAGTGAGAGGCCTCGGTCAGGGATCAGGAGATACTATATCTCCTTATGGGATTGCCTAATCGGTATGAGGAGTCTTATAAGCTAGGCAATGCTCCTCTGGAATTCTGGGAAGATAGTATGCAAATCAGTTATTGGCTAGCTTACTAAGAGCTGATGTGCATATCCTCTTAGCAGATAAGGCAGTCTCCGTTAGGAGATATAGCATCCCCTGTGTTCTCACAGACACATTCACTTGAGTCTTGCTGGAAAATCAGAGCTGCATGATGCATATTGTGATTTTATCAATGTCTATGCTGAAAATTTGCACATGTGACTTCTGCCATCAGGGGAGAGGCCTGGAGACCCCTATACATAATGGTTAGATAGTCCAGGTGAAATTTAATAGGTTCAATCAACATTCATCTGTGTATTGCGAGAGCAAGGCTATATTCACATGCAGAATATTTGCTGCAAATTGTCTGGCAAATTGTACACCAAAGAGTGACAAACACACAGATCTTGCCACAGTTTTATGCCTTTATACACACCATATCGACCATAAAACTACAAACCGTTTTTCATTATTTCTGACATTTGTACTCTTTCTCTTGCAAAAAGCACTGTGGCGGCTGTTACTTTAAAACCTATTGTCAAACATTAGAAAGTCTACATGCACAGCACATTTTTATTTCTGAAAAAGATCACAAGGGGAATGGAGTCAGGAATGTTAGTGGTAAGTATTGCCTGTTATTTAGCACAGAGTCTGAATATATTGGACATCTTCTTTGATGAAGGGGGCAGTGGAGCTTGCCATACAGTATATGTAAATACAGCATATACAGATGGATAAAAGCAGCCAAGCTGGAGACAGAGAGACTCATTGAGACAGTAAAAGGAGAAAAACTAACCCTACAATGTTCTTCAATTATATAAATGGTAAAAAGTTTAAACCTCAAAGTGTTGGTCCTTTACAGAGTGCAGTGGAGTCTTAAAAAGCTTAAAATAGAGGAGTCACCAGGTCTAGATGGCATACACGTTCGTATCCTAAGAGAATTAAGTAAAGTAATAGACATACCCCTTTGATAGTTAAGGACTCTATATTGACAGGAGTGTTCCAAAGGATTGGCGCTTAGCAAATGTGGTGCCAATATTCAAAAAGGGGTTAAAAACAGAGCCTGGAAATTATAGGCCGCTAAAAGTCTAAAATCTGTCTTGGGTAAACTATTTCAGAGTTTTTGAAGAGCATGTCTCAACCAAAATCTGTTCCCAGGTCTCTTCTACACGTTCCCAATGTTGGTGCATACTGGTCAACTCACTTGAGTATGAATACAGCTTTATCTTCAACTCTACCCATAGGTGTTCAACTCGGTTGAGGTCTGGGGACGTATGCTTTTTGTTGTTGTCCTGCTGTAACAATATCTCATCTTTTTCATATCCATAGTACTCAAGTATAAGAAGTAACTTGTCTTGTAGGATACTCACATATAGCTTAGAATTGAGACTACCATTGATCCTGATCAAGTATCCAACACCTTTGGCTGTGATACAACCCCATATCATCTGGCTTCCTCCACTGACAGAACTTGACAGTTCCTTCAATTTCTCGATCCGTTAGACCCTTTTCCCTTGGTTATCTGGATCTGGATGATGCTGTTTCTCTTTTTTTTTTTTTGGGGGATCTTCTTCATGGCTGCTCCTGGATTCGAAACCGTGACATTTCACTTGGGAATCAACCTAATAACACACTGAGCTATTAGGGGATGTGAGAATAGGTCGTAATTTGTAGTATACAAGAAGCAAAAGACTACCACCACCAGGAGCAAAACAGTAACAATGCAGTTACATTACAAGAATCTGCATACATAACCATATGCTAAATAATTTCAAGTCCAATTTGTGTATGAGATAGTCAACATGACTGTCTATAAAATGATGGTAGTCTCATGTTTGAAGCTGTAATGGATGGTGAAATATGGAACCTGAAAGCCAAAGTTAACAACATTGTTATTCATTTGCCCGTCAGTGTAAAAGGGTAGTACATAAAATGAGAATGCTTGGACTGGGGGACAATGTGTGTATGTGGGTAAGTAACTGGCTTAGTGATAGAAAACAGAGTGTGGTTATTAACTATACACAATAAGATTGGGTCACTGTCACTAGTGGGGTACCACAGGGGTCAGTATTGGGCCCCATTCTCTTCAATATATTGATTAATGATCTTCTAGAAGGGTTGTATAGTAAAATAAAAAAAAATTGCAGATACCAAACTGTGTAAAGTAATTAACATGGAAGAGGACAGTATACTGCTACAGATTGATCTGGATATATTGGACAGCTTCTTTGATGAAGGGGGCAGTGGAGCTTGCCATACAGTATATGTAAATACAGCATATACAGATGGATAAAAGCAGCCAAGCTGGAGACAGAGAGACTCATTGAGACAGTAAAAGGAGAAAAACTAACCCTACAATGTTCTTTAATTATATAAATGGTAAAAAGTTTAAACCTCAAAGTGTTGGTCCTTTACAGAGTGCAGTGGAGTCTTAAAAAGCTTAAAATAGAGGAGTCACCAGGTCTAGATGGCATACACGTTCATATCCTAAGAGAATTAAGTAAAGTAATAGACATACCCCTTTGAAAGTTAAGGACTCTATATTGACAGGAGTGTTCCAAAGGATTGGCGCTTAGCAAATGTGGTGTCAATATTCAAAAAGGGGTTAAAAACAGAGCCTGGAAATTATAGGCCGCTAAAAGTCTAAAATCTGTCTTGGGTAAACTATTTCAGAGTTTTTGAAGAGCATGTCTCAACCAAAATCTGTTCCCAGGTCTCTTCTACACGTTCCCAATGTTGGTGCATACTGGTCAACTCACTTGAGTATGAATACAGCTTTATCTTCAACTCTACCCATAGGTGTTCAACTCGGTTGAGGTCTGGGGACGTATGCTTTTGTTGTTGTCCTGCTGTAACAATATCTCATCTTTTTCATATCCATAGTACTCAAGTATAAGAAGTAACTTGTCTTGTAGGATACTCACATATAGCTTAGAATTGAGACTACCATTGATCCTGATCAAGTATCCAACACCTTTGGCTGTGATACAACCCCATATCATCTGGCTTCCTCCACTGACAGAACTTGACAGTTCCTTCAATTTCTCGATCCGTTAGACCCTTTTTCCCTTGGTTATCTGGATCTGGATGATGCTGTTTCTCTTTTTTTTTTTTTTGGGGGGGGATCTTCTTCATGGCTGCTCCTGGATTCGAAACCGTGACATTTCACTTGGGAATCAACCTAATAACACACTGAGCTATTAGGGGATGTGAGAATAGGTCGTAATTTGTAGTATACAAGAAGCAAAAGACTACCACCACCAGGAGCAAAACAGTAACAATGCAGTTACATTACAAGAATCTGCATACATAACCATATGCTAAATAATTTCAAGTCCAATTTGTGTATGAGATAGTCAACATGACTGTCTATAAAATGATGGTAGTCTCATGTTTGAAGCTGTAATGGATGGTGAAATATGGAACCTGAAAGTCAAAGTTAACAACATTGTTATTCATTTGCCCGTCAGTGTAAAAGGGTAGTACATAAAATGAGAATGCTTGGACTGGGGGACAATGTGTGTATGTGGGTAAGTAACTGGCTTAGTGATAGAAAACAGAGTGTGGTTATTAACTATACACAATAAGATTGGGTCACTGTCACTAGTGGGGTACCACAGGGGTCAGTATTGGGCCCCATTCTCTTCAATATATTGATTAATGATCTTCTAGAAGGGTTGTATAGTAAAATAAAAAAAAATTGCAGATACCAAACTGTGTAAAGTAATTAACATGGAAGAGGACAGTATACTGCTACAGATTGATCTGGATATATTGGAGGCTTGGGCAGAGAAGTGGCAGATGAGGTTTAAAGGGGTTGTCTGAGTTATATTTTTGTTCTTTGTATATTTATAACTAGGCAAATGTAAGGGCTTTACCATGCACTTCCTTTATCTGCAGTGGCTCCTTTCTCAGATTTCACTGAGGGTCACATGACCTGTGATGTCAGCTTCTCTCCCTGCTCTGATTATGTTTGGTGCACAAGCCTGAGAGCAGATATGTTGCACGGCAGTCTGCTCTCTCCCTAGATTCTTCAGGTAGCTTTAACCCCTTCAGCAGCACAGACTCAGGACTGAAAGCTTTCCTGAGTAGCTGCAGGCAGTGAAGAGACACAGGATCTTCCCTCTACATCCTGCAGAGACAGAGCTGACAGACTGGAGGAGTTCAGCAGAGCATTGCACAAGAACAAGTAGGGGGAAGATCCTGTGTATCTCAGCAGGGTCATTGTACAGCTGGGACTTGTAGTCCTAAACACACAACATGCTGTTGAGTATCCCAGCAGCCAGACATGTCACTCAGGGCAGCAATTTTATGTACTCCCTTTGTGGAGCAGGGGGAGGGGCACAAATATTCATGAGGAAACCTCAGAGATTGTTGTTACTGCAGGTAAACAATAGGCCAGAAAGAACCAGGAAATATAATTTTTTTTGCCTAAAACTTGCTTAGCTTAGTTATATATTGCTGACCATCAGATTTACAGTGCTATATATTTTTTTCATAACTCGGACAACCCCTTTAACACTGACAAATGTAAGGTTATGCACATGGGAAGGAAAAATAAATGTCACCAGTGCATACCAGGGCCGGACTGGGGATAAAAACCAGCCCTGGAAAAAGTTGCATACCAGCCCCACAGCACTGCGTCGTTATTTACTTGTTTATAAAACTCGTTTATTTTAAAACACGTGTGTAAACACGAATATGAACTTTGCCCCACAATAGCTCTTTTTTAGAACCCCAATTGTTCATATTATTACAGTAGACCAACTTTTCCCAACCAGGATGCCTCCAGCCGTTACAAAACTACAACTCTCAGCATGCCCAGACAGCGTTAGGCTGTCAGGGCATGCTGGGAGATGTAGTTTTGCAACAGCTGGAGGTATCCAGGTAGGGAAACGCAGTAGAGTGCGGATGACACACTGTTATGGGGGGATCTGTGGATGTCACTGTTATGGGGGATCTGTGGATGACACTGTTATGGAGATCTGTGGATGACACTGTTATGGGGGATCTGTGGATGACACTGTTATGGTGGATCTGTGGATGACACTGTTATGGGGGATCTGTGGATGACACTGTTATGGGGATCTGTGGATAACACACTGTTATGGGAGACCTGTGGAGGACACTGTTATGGGGGATCTGTGGATGTCACTGTTATGGGAGATCTGTAGAGGACACTGCTATGGGGGATCTGTGGATGACACTGTTATGGGAGATCTGTGGATGACACTGTTATGGAGGATCTGTGGATGACACTGATATGGAGGATCTGTGGATCACACTGATTTGGAGGATCTGTGGATGACACTGTTATGGAGGATCTGTGGATGACACTGTTATGGAGGATCTGTGGATGACACTGTTATGGGGGATCTGTGGATGACACTGTTATGGAGGATCTGTGGATGACACTGTTATGGGGGATCTGTGGATGACACTGTTATGGAGGATCTGTGGATTACACAGTTATGGAGGATCTGTGGATGACAATGTTATGGAGGATCTGTGGATGACACTGTTATGGGGGATCTGTGGATGACACTGTTATGGGGATCTGTGGATAACACACTGTTATGGGAGACCTGTGGAGGACACTGTTATGGGGGATCTGTGGATGTCACTGTTATGGGAGATCTGTAGAGGACACTGCTATGGGGGATCTGTGGATGACACTGTTATGGGAGATCTGTGGATGACACTGTTATGGAGGATCTGTGGATGACACTGATATGGAGGATCTGTGGATGACACTGTTATGGAGGATCTGTGGATGACACTGTTATGGAGGATCTGTGGATGACACTGTTATGGGGGATCTGTGGATGACACTGTTATGGGGGATCTGTGGATGACACTGTTATGGGGGATCTGTGGATGACACTGTTATGGGAGATCTGTGGATGACACTGTTATGGAGGATCTGTGGATGACACTGTTATGGAGGATCTGTGGATGACACTGTTATGGAGGATCTGTGGATGACACTGTTATGGAGGATCTGTGGATGACACTGTTATGGAGGATCTGTGGATGACACTGTTATGGGAGATCTGTGGATGACACTGTTATGGAGGATCTGTAGATGACACTGTTATGGAGGATCTGTGGATGACACTGTTATGGAGAGATCTGTGGATGACACTGTTATGGAGGATCTGTGGATGACACTGTTATGGAGGATCTGTGGATGACACTGTTATGGGAGATCTGTGGATGACACTGTTATGGAGGATCTGTGGATGACACTGTTATGGGGGATCTGTGGATGACACTGTTATGGGGGATCTGTGGATGACACTGTTATGGGGGATCTGTGGATTACACTGTTATGGGGGATTTGTGGATGACACTGTTATGGAGGATCTGTGGATGACACTGTTATGGAGGATCTGTGGATAACACTGTTATGGAGGATCTGTGGATGACACTGTTATGGAGGATCTGTGTATGACACTGTTATGGGGGATCTGTGGATGACACTGTTATGGGGGATCTGTGGATGACACTGCTATGGGGGAACTGTGGATGACACTATTATGGGGGATCTGTGGATGAGACTGTTATGGGGGATCTGTGGAGGACACTGCTATGGGGGATCTGTGGATGTCACTGTTATGGGAGATCTGTAGAGGACACTGTTATGGGGGATCTGTGGGTGACACTGCTATGGGGGAACTGTGGATGACACTGTTATGGAGGATCTGTGGATGGCACTGTTATGGGGGATCTGTGGATGGCACTGTTATGGGGGATCTGTGGATGGCACTGTTATGGGGGATCAGTGGATGGCACTGTTATGGGGGATCTGTGGATGACACTGTTTTGGGGATCTGTGGGTAACACACTGTTATGGGAGACCTGTGGAGGACACTGTTATGGGGATCTGTGGATGACACTGTTATGGGGGATCTGTGGATGACACTGTTATGGGGGATCTGTGGATGACACTGTTATGGGAGATCTGTGGATGTCACTGTTATGGGAGATCTGTAGAGGAAACTGCTATGGGGGAGCTGTGGATGATACTGTTATGGGAGATCTGTGGATGACACTGTTATGGGGGATCTGTGGATGACACTGTTATGGAGGATCTGTTGATTACACTGTGTTGGAGGATCTGTGGATGACACTGTTATGGGGGATCTGTGGATGTCACTGTTATGGAGGATCTGTGGATGACACTGTTATGGGGGATCTGTGGATGACACTGTTATGGGGGATCTGTGGATGACACTGTTATGGGGGATCTGTAGATGACACTGTTATGGGGGATCTGTGGATGACACTGTTATGGAGGATCTGTGGATGACACAGTTATGGAGGATCTGTGGATGACACTGTTATGGAGGATTTGTGGATGACACTGTTATGGAGGATCTGTGGATGACACTGTTATGGAGGATCTGTGGATGACACTGTTATGGAGGATCTGTGGATGACACTGTTATGGGGAATCTGTGGATGACACTGTTATTAGGGATCTGTGGATGACACTGTTATGGGGGATCTGTGGATGACACTGTTATGGGGGATCTGTGGATTACACTGTTATGGGGGATCTGTGGATGACACTGTTATGGGGATCTGTGGATAACACACTGTTATGGGAGACCTGTGGAGGACACTGTTATGGGGGATCTGTGGATGTCACTGTTATGGGAGATCTGTAGAGGACACTGTTATGGGGGATCTGTGGGTGACACTGCTATGGGGGAACTGTGGATGACACTGTTATGGGGGATCTGTGGATGACACTGTTATGGGGGATCTGTGGATGGCAAAGTTATGGGGGATCTGTGGATGACACTGTTATGGGGGATCTGTGGATGACACTGTTATGGGGATCTGTGGGTAACACACTGTTATGGGAGACCTGTGGAGGACACTGTTATGGGGGATCTGTGGATGACACTGTTATGGAGCTCTGTGGATGACACTGTTATGGGGGATCTGTGGATGACACTGTTATGGGGGATCTGTGGATGACACTGTTATGGGGGATCTGTGGATGACACTGTTATGGGGATCTGTGGATAACACACTGTTATGGGAGACCTGTGGAGGACACTGTTATGGGGGATCTGTGGATGTCACTGTTATGGGAGATCTGTAGAGGACACTGCTATGGGGGATCTGTGGATGACACTGTTATGGGAGATCTGTGGATGACACTGTTATGGAGGATCTGTGGATGACACTGATATGGAGGATCTGTGGATCACACTGATTTGGAGGATCTGTGGATGACACTGTTATGGAGGATCTGTGGATGACACTGTTATGGAGGATCTGTGGATGACACTGTTATGGGGATCTGTGGATGACACTGTTATGGAGGATCTGTGGATGACACTGTTATGGGGATCTGTGGATGACACTGTTATGGAGGATCTGTGGATTACACAGTTATGGAGGATCTGTGGATGACAATGTTATGGAGGATCTGTGGATGACACTGTTATGGAGGATCTGTGGATGACACTGTTATGGGGATCTGTGGATAACACACTGTTATGGGAGACCTGTGGAGGACACTGTTATAGGGGATCTGTGGATGTCACTGTTATGGGAGATCTGTAGAGGACACTGCTATGGGGGATCTGTGGATGACACTGTTATGGGAGATCTGTGGATGACACTGTTATGGAGGATCTGTGGATGACACTGATATGGATGATCTGTGGATGACACTGTTATGGAGGATCTGTGGATGACACTGTTATGGAGGATCTGTGGATGACACTGTTATGGAGGATCTGTGGATGACACTGTTATGGAGGATCTGTGGATGACACTGTTATAGGGGATCTGTGGATGACACTGTTATGGGAGATCTGTGGATGACACTGTTATAGAGGATCTGTGGATGACACTGTTATGGAGGATCTGTGGATGACACTGTTATGGAGGATCTGTGGATGACACTGTTATGGAGGATCTGTGGATGACACTGTTATGGAGAGATCTGTGGATGACACTGTTATGGAGGATCTGTGGATGACACTGTTATAGGAGATCTGTGGATGACACTGTTATGGAGGATCTGTGGATGACACTGTTATGGGGGATCTGTGGATGACACTGTTATGGGGGATCTGTGGATGACACTGTTATGGGGGATCTGTGGATTACACTGTTATGGAGGATTTGTGGATGACACTGTTATGGAGGATCTGTGGATGACACTGTTATGGAGGATCTGTGGATAACACTGTTATGGAGGATCTGTGGATGACACTGTTATGGAGGATCTGTGGATGACACTGTTATGGGGGATCTGTGGATGACACTGTTATGGGGGATCTGTGGGTGACACTGCTATGGGGGAACTGTGGATGACACTATTATGGGGGATCTGTGGATGAGACTGTTATGTGGGATCTGTGGAGGACACTGCTATGGGGGATCTGTGGATGTCACTGTTATGGGAGATCTGTAGAGGACACTGTTATGGGGGATCTGTGGGTGACACTGCTATGGGGGAACTGTGGATGACACTGTTATGGAGGATCTGTGGATGGCACTGTTATGGGGGATCTGTGGATGGCACTGTTATGGGGGATCTGTGGATGGCACTGTTATGGGGGATCTGTGGATGACACTGTTTTGGGGATCTGTGGGTAACACACTGTTATGGGAGACCTGTGGAGGACACTGTTATGGGGATCTGTGGATGACACTGTTATGGGGGATCTGTGGATGACACTGTTATGGGGGATCTGTGGATGACACTGTTATGGGAGATCTGTGGATGTCACTGTTATGGGAGATCTGTAGAGGAAACTGCTATGGGGGAGCTTTGGATGATACTGTTATGGGAGATCTGTGGATGACACTGTTATGGGGGATCTGTGGATGACACTGTTATGGAGGATCTGTTGATGACACTGTTATGGAGGATCTGTGGATGACACTGTTATGGGGGATCTGTGGATGTCACTGTTATGGAGGATCTGTGGATGACACTGTTATGGGGGATCTGTGGATGACACTGTTATGGGGGATCTGTGGATGACACTGTTATGGAGGATCTGTGGATGACACTGTTATGGAGGATCTGTGGATGACACTGCTATGGAGGATCTGTGGATGACACTGTTATGGAGGATCTGTGGATGACACTGTTATGGAGGATCTGTGGATGACACTGTTATGGAGGATCTGTGGATGAACACTGTTATGGGAGATCTGTGGATGACACTGTTATGGGGGATCTGTGGATGACACTGTTATGGGGGATCTGTGGATGACACTGTTATGGGAGATCTGTGGATGACACTGTTATGGGAGATCTGTGGATGACACTGTTATGGGGGATCTGTGGATGACACTGTTATGGAGAGATCTGTGGATGACACTGTTATGGGAGATCTGTGGATGTCACTGTTATGGGAGATCTGTAGAGGACACTGTTATGGGGGATCTGTGGATGACACTGTTATGGGGGATCTGTGGATGTCACTGTTATGGAGGATCTGTGGATGACACTGTTATGGGGGATCTGTGGATGACACTGTTATGGGGAATCTGTGGATGACACTGTTATGGAGGATCTGTGGATGACACTGTTATGGAGGATCTGTGGATGACACTGCTATGGAGGATCTGTGGATGACACTGTTATGGAGGATCTGTGGATGACACTGTTATGGAGGATCTGTCGATGACACTGTTATGGAGGATCTGTGGATGACACTGTTATGGAGGATCTGTGGATGACACTGTTATGGGGAATCTGTGGATGACACTGTTATTAGGGATCTGTGGATGTCACTGTTATTGGAGATCTGTAGAGGACACTGTTATGGGGGATCTGTGGGTGACACTGCTATGGGGGAACTGTGGATGACACTGTTATGGGGGATCTGTGGATGGCAAAGTTATGGGGGATCTGTGGATGACACTGTTATGGGGATCTATGGGTAACACACTGTTATGGGAGACCTGTGGAGGACACTGTTATGAGGATCTGTGGATGACACTGTTATGGGGGATCTGTGGATGACACTGTTATGGGGGATCTGTGGATGACACTGTTATGGGGGATCTGTGGATGACACTGTTATGGGGGATCTGTGGATGACACTGTTATGGGGGATCTGTGGATGACACTGTTATCGGGGATCTGTGGATGACACTGTTATGGGGATCTGTCGATGACACTATTTTGGAGGTCTGTGGATGACACTGTTATGGGGATCTGTCGATGACACTATTTTGGAGATCTGTGGATTACGCTGTTTTGTGGGGGATCTGTGGATGGCACTGTTATGTGGGGGATCTGTGGATGGCACTGTTATGTGGGGGATCTGTGGATGGCACTGTTATGTGGGGGATCTGTGGATGACACACTTATAGGAGATCTGTGAATGACACTATTTTGGGGGATCTGTGGATGACACACTGTTATGGGGGGGATCTGTGAAGGACACTGTTATGGGAGATCTGTGGATGACACTGTTATGGGGGATCTGTGGATGACACACTGTTATGGGGGGATCTGTGGATGACACACTGTTATAGGGGATCTGTGGCTGACACTGTTATGGGGGATCTGTGGATGACACACTGTTATGGGGATACTTTCACACCTGCGGGCTGTTCATCTGCCGGATCCGCCATGCCGCAAGTACCCATGCAGTTGACTATAATTGGGGCAGGGGATGGAGCTATGGCCAGCACGGCAGAGATCACTGGACTAAAAAGTTGGACATGCAGTACTTTTTAGTCCGACGATCTCTGCCGTGCACTGCCATGCTGCACTGTAACTCCGTCCCCTGCCCCAATTATAGTCAATGGGGACAGAGTGGCAGCACGGCACTGCACAGGTACTTGCAGCATGGCAGATCCAGCGGGTGAACAGCCTGGATAGGCCGGATAGCCATGCCGCAGGTGTGAAATTACACCCATAAGAGTGTGTCATCCACAGATCCCCCATAAGAGTGACATCCACAGATGGATCCCCCATAACAGTGTCATCCACAGATAGATCCCCCATAACAGTATCATCCACAGATCCCCCATAACAGTGCCTCATTTGAACTTTTCAAATTTTTGAATTGTATAAGGAAGGCTGCCTTATGCTATTTGTGAGGCAGGATGGAATCAAGGCAGCGACAGTCACTTACTTAAGGATTGGTGAAGAATAAATAATTATTTTTCTAGTCTTCTTCACTGATCAGGGGCTGGAACCAGTAGACACAGGGCCTTAGCACACCACCTCACACCAGCTAGCACTGGCACTGCAGCGCACGGGACACATCACGTGACGTGACGTCCTGTGCAGCGCCGCACAGCCCCTAACCTCTCTGTGCCTCCGCCGGGTCCGACTCACTCCGGTCTGGGACTCCTTCCCCCCCCCATGTGAAGACATCTGCGGTCTGCTCTGCAGCGGCTGCTCCGCCCCCAGCACCTGCAGCCACCAGCCAGGTAATACTGCGCGGCCGCCACCGGGCACGGGCCGGGCAGCAGTAAGTAAGGGGCCAGCCACAGCCTGCAGCCGGAAATCACAGGGGGGAGCAGAGCAGTCCGGAGCGCACACTGCAGGCACAGCAGGCATCAGACAGCCTCCTCAAAGGTCGGCCGGCCGGCCGTGCGCTCGAGTCACGCCAGCAGCGCAGTATGCCTGCGGCTGGCCGTGCGGCAGTCAGTGCTACCGGCCTACCGGGAATTTTCCCAGTATCCTGGTAGGCCAGTCCGGCCCTGGTGCATACTAAATGGTAAAATACTGGGTAACACTGACATGGAAAAGGACTTAGGAATATTAGTGGACAGCAAACTAAGCTGCAGAAACCAGTGTCAAGCTTCCTGCTGCCAAGGCCAAGAAGATAATGGCTTGCATCAAATGCCAGTAATGACAACATAGCCCTGCCACTTTACAAATCACTAGTCAGACCACACATGGTGTATTGTGTACAGTTCTGGGCTCCTGTGAACAAGGCAGACATAGCAGAGCTGGAGAGGGTCAGAGGATGGCAACTAAAGTAATAAAAGAATGGGTGGACTACCGTACCCAGAAAATTAGGGTTATTCACTTTAGAAAAAAAACAACTGAGGAGAGATCTAATAACTATGTATAAATATATCAGGGGTCAGTACAGAGACCTCTCCCATCATCTATTGATCCCTAGGACTGTGACTCACAAGAGGACATCCTCTGTGTCTGGAGGAAACAGGATTTCTACACAAACATAGAAGAGGATTTTTTATGGTAACAGCAGTGAGACTATGGAACTCTCTGCCTGAGGAGGTGGTGATGGTGAAATCACTAAAAGAGTTCAAGAGGGGTCTGGATGTATTTCTGGAGTGTAATAATATTACAGGTTATAGTTACTAGATTTCTGGAGAGGTCGTTGATCCAGGAAGATTTTCTGGTTGCCTGATTGGAGTCGGGATGGATCAGCTTGCAGAATAACAGGATGGACAGATGTAACTATGTTACTATGTTATTACTGCTAAGGGTACTTTCACACTTGCATTGGTGCGGATCCGTCTGTTTATTTGAACAGACGGATCCGCAGCTATAATGCAAACGTTTGTATCCATTCAGAATGGATCCATTTTCATTAGCTAAAAGAAAAATGACAAAGTCCAAAACGGATCAGTTTTAAATTACATTGAAAGTCAATGGGGAACGGATCCGTTTTCAAATGCACAATATTATGTCATTGAAAACTGATCCGACCCCATTTACTTACATTGTAATTAAAAACGGATCCGTAAGGCTCCGCCTCTTCAGACGGACACCAAAATGCTGCATGCCCTGAAACGGATCTCCCAAACGGAATCCAAAACGCTAGTGTGAAAGTACCTTAATACTTATGTTACCCTGCCTCACAAGACAACTTTAGCAATAGCCCAAAAAAGGGTGCTTTTTAATAATCTCTATATTAGCTCCAAATAATATCTGAGCCCTAGGGAAGGAGACAAGAATAGAAATTAAGACAGAAGTGTGATCCAAGATCACCACATCCTCAGTCTCACTTTTTGTGACCCAATATTATCCCCTTCACTACCGGAGGTTTTTTCTTTTTTTTTCATTTTTATTTTTCTTCCCCATCTTCCTTGAGACATAACTTTTTTTTTATTTCCGCTCACACAGCTGTATGAGGGCTTATTTTTTGTGGGACAAGTTGTACTTTCTAATGCCACCATTAATTATTGCACACAAGTGGGAGGCGGTAACAACATTCCAAATGTGGTGGAATTGGAAAAAAAAAACGCAATTCCTCTACTGTTTTACGGGTTTTGTTCCCACGGCATTTTGTTTGCGACAAAACTGACCCATTTTCTGGGTCAGTACGATTACAACAATATCCCAAATGTATAGGTTTTTTATGTTTAAATAGTGTAAAAATAAATTTAAACTTTGAAACTTTTTTTTCACATCACCATATTCTGACCCCCATAACTTTTTTTTATATAGTTATATCTGTAGTTTTTATTGATACCATTTTGGAGTGTGTGTGACTTTTTGATCACATTTCAGTAAATTTTTTGGGGTAAGAGAAGCAATGAAAAAAGGCAAATTGGCCATTTTTTTTTCCGTTATGACATTCGCCGTATTGGAAAAATATTTTTATATTTCAATAGTACGGGAGTTTTCTTTCACGGTGATACCTATGATGTTTATATTTTTTGTTATTTAGGTACTTATTTTTTTATTATACGAAAAGGGGGGTGATTTAAACTTTTAGATTTTTTTTAATGTTATATATATTTTTTTATCATTTTTTTTTTATTTTTTTGAAATGATTTTGAAGCTCATATATGAGCCCAAAAAAAAAATTTTTCAAATTTTAAATTTTAAACAATGATGAATTTTTAAACTATTACTGTCTATTGATAATTTCTTATGTTGACCTGCAATCTGGTAGCCAAAATAAGAATTGCAGTTTGAATACTTTGGGTCTCTTCAGCGAGACTCAGGGCATTCACACCAATTACCGGCATCCCCATTGGCTGCAGGGGATGTCGGTAGGATTCCCAGAAGCACAGGCTTCAGGGTTTTTGACACTTTAGATGCCATGATCTCACCTGATCACAGCATCTAAAGGCTTTAATTACCGCAATCAGCCTTATTGTCAGTCACGGTAATTAGCGGCAGGTCTCTGCTGTTTCAAACAGCAGAGACCTGCTGGCCATGATGCCCGCTGCACGCCATGTTTGCCTATCATACATGTAAGGCGCTGGTAGCGAAAGGGTTAAAGTGAGCTACTTGTAAGAAAATTGCATATGCAGATCCAATAATCATGCATGGGAGTAGTTGGTGAACTCTGTGTCATCTGGATGCCCAATTATCAAAATGTCAATTATCTAAATGTCCTTGTCAATTTGAGAACCTGTAGAATTTTATTCCTGGGACTGAGGCATGATATGTTGTGAACTTTTCTGTCTTCTTTAGGGGATAAAAGCTTGGTGAAATCCTCTGTTTAATGTTAAAATCATCTGCCAGTGACAAATTTAATGTCTGAAAAGACAGTATTTTATCTATTATGCCTACATATCCAGTGTCAGACTGGGGTGCCAAGGGCCCATCAGTAGAAGTGACTCTAGGGGCCCACCCTATAGTTTCATGCAAATATTGACACTTAAGTGAGTTTTCTGATTTCCATCAACATCCTTTAAGACAATCCTTTATATACAGTAGGAAGCTGGAGTGTAATAGCACATATGACTGCTGCAGCTAATCACTGAGATCACTGATTAGCTACAGCAGTCAAGTACGGTACTCAGGCACTTTAACGCAGCAGTCAAGAAAAAATATTATGTCCCAGCTGCAGCTTAGTGAAGAGAACAGAATAGTGCCCTGTAGTTTGGGCTCAAAAAATTGAACTTAGGCACCATTTTCAATCTCAGTACTTAGATAAAATCACAGAAAATAATGCACTATAAAAATAGATGCAAGCATAACATATGGACTAAGGCCTCACTCTTGATAAAAACTGAAACACTTGGTCAATACATTTTGATCAAAATACATCTAAGCCCACCTACCGGCGACAAGGTGGTCTCAGTTCAGGCGGGTTCCTATGCTAACCTATTCATGCTGTGGCGCATTTTTCAGAAAATCACAGAAAATAATGTATTTTGATCAAAATGTATTGACCAATAGAGATGGCCCGAACTATCCGCCGGCGAACAGTTCCCGGCGAACATAGCTTGTTCGCGTTCGCCTCTGTCGGGCGAACATATGCGATGTTCGGTCCGCCCCCTATACATCATCATTGAGCAAACTTTGACCCTGTACCTCACAGTCAGCAGACACATTCCAGCCAATCAGCAGCATACCCTCCCTCCCAGACCCTCCCACCTCCTGCACAGCATCCATTTTAGATTCATTCGGAAGCTGCAGTCTTAGTGAGAGGAGGGAGAGTGTAGTAGCTGCTGATTTAATTGGGAAATTGATAGCTAGGCTAGTGAATTCAGTGTCCACTCCAGACCTGAAAGACTCATCTGATCTCTGCTGTAAGGACAGCGTCCTGACAGCACGCCAAAAAGCCCTTTTTAGGGCTGCAACATTAGTCTGCTTTTTTTTTTTCCTTTATATACATATTGCAGTTGCCTGGCCTGCCTGTGTGTGAGGAGCTGCAGGCCCACAGACTGTAGTGTGCCCACTGCCAGTGCCCACCCCTGTCATTCTGTGTGGCACAGGACTTTGCATCAAAAAAAGGCATTTAATTTTTACACTTTAATCTAAGGTTAGTTGCCTGCCAGTGTGTGTCAGGCTGACTTCCACTGACTGTAGTGTGCCCACTGCCAGTGCCCACCACTCATACCGGCTGGCACAGGACTTTGCATAAAAAGGCATTTAATTTTTACACTTTAGTGTAATTTCAGCTGCTTGCCTGCTGCTAGTGTGTGTCAGGCCGACTTCAACTGACTGTAGTGTGCCCACTGCCAGTGCCCACCCCTGTCATCCCGTGTGGCACAGGACTTTGCTTAAAAAAAGGCACTTAATTTTTACACTTTAATCTAAGGTTAGTTGCCTGCCAGTGTGTGTCAGGCTGACTTCCACTGACTGTAGTGTGCCCACTGCCAGTGTCCACCACTCATACCGGCTGGCACAGGACTTTGCATAAAAAGGCATTTAATTTTTACACTTTAGTGTAATTTCAGCTGCTTGCCTGCTGCTAGTGTGTGTCAGGCCGACTTCAACTGACTGTAGTGTGCCCACTGCCAGTGCCCACCCCTGTCATCCCGTGTGGCACAGGACTTTGCTTAAAAAAGGCACTTAATTTTTACACTTTAAGGTTAGTTGCCTGCCAGTGTGTGTCAGGCTGACTTCAACTGACTGTAGTGTGCCCACTGCCAGTGCCCACCCCTGTCATCCCGTGTGGCACAGGACTTTGCTTAAAAAAGGCACTTAATTTTTACACTTTAATCTAAGGTTAGTTGCCTGCCAGTGTGTGTCAGGCTGACTTCCACTGACTGTAGTGTGCCCACTGCCAGTGTCCACCACTCATACCGGCTGGCACAGGACTTTGCATAAAAAGGCATTTAATTTTTACACTTTAGTGTAATTTCAGCTGCTTGCCTGCTGCTAGTGTGTGTCAGGCCGACTTCAACTGACTGTAGTGTGCCCACTGCCAGTGCCCACCCCTGTCATCCCGTGTGGCACAGGACTTTGCTTAAAAAAGGCACTTAATTTTTACACTTTAATCTAAGGTTAGTTGCCTGCCAGTGTGTGTCAGGCTGACTTCAACTGACTGTAGTGTGCCCACTGCCAGTGCCCACCCCTGTCATCCCGGCTGGCACAGGACTTTGCTTAAAAAAAGGCACTTAATTTTTACACTTTAATCTAAGGTTAGTTGCCTGCCAGTGTGTGTCAGGCTGACTTCAACTGACTGTAGTGTGCCCACTGCCAGTGCCCACCCCTGTCATCCCGTGTGGCACAGGACTTTGCTTAAAAAAAGGCACTTAATTTTTACACTTTAATCTAAGGTTAGTTGCCTGCCAGTGTGTGTCAGGCTGACTTCCACTGACTGTAGTGTGCCCACTGCCAGTGTCCACCACTCATACCGGCTGGCACAGGACTTTGCATAAAAAGGCATTTAATTTTACACTTTAGTGTAATTTCAGCTGCTTGCCTGCTGCTAGTGTGTGTCAGGCCGACTTCAACTGACTGTAGTGTGCCCACTGCCAGTGCCCACCCCTGTCATCCCGTGTGGCACAGGACTGTGCTTAAAAAAAGGCACTTAATTTTTACACTTTAATCTAAGGTTAGTTGCCTGCCAGTGTGTGTCAGGCTGACTTCCACTGACTGTAGTGTGCCCACTGCCAGTGTCCACCACTCATACCGGCTGGCACAGGACTTTGCATAAAAAGGCATTTAATTTTTACACTTTAGTGTAATTTCAGCTGCTTGCCTGCTGCTAGTGTGTGTCAGGCCGACTTCAACTGACTGTAGTGTGCCCACTGCCAGTGCCCACCACTCATACCGGCTGGCACAGGACTTTGCATAAAAAGGCATTTAATTTTTACACTTTAGTGTAATTTCAGCTGCTTGCCTGCTGCTAGTGTGTGTCAGGCCGACTTCAACTGACTGTAGTGTGCCCACTGCCAGTGCCCACCCCTGTCATCCCGTGTGGCACAGGACTTTGCTTAAAAAAAGGCACTTAATTTTTACACTTTAATCTAAGGTTAGTTGCCTGCCAGTGTGTGTCAGGCTGACTTCCACTGACTGTAGTGTGCCCACTGCCAGTGTCCACCACTCATACCGGCTGGCACAGGACTTTGCATAAAAAAGGCATTTAATTTTTACACTTTAGTGTAATTTCAGCTGCTTGCCTGCTGCTAGTGTGTGTCAGGCCGACTTCAACTGACTGTAGTGTGCCCACTGCCAGTGCCCACCCCTGTCATCCCGTGTGGCACAGGACTTTGCTTAAAAAAAGGCACTTAATTTTTACACTTTAATCTAAGGTTAGTTGCCTGCCAGTGTGTGTCAGGCTGACTTCCACTGACTGTAGTGTGCCCACTGCCAGTGTCCACCACTCATACCGGCTGGCACAGGACTTTGCATAAAAAGGCATTTAATTTTTACACTTTAGTGTAATTTCAGCTGCTTGCCTGCTGCTAGTGTGTGTCAGGCCGACTTCAACTGACTGTAGTGTGCCCACTGCCAGTGCCCACCCCTGTCATCCCGTGTGGCACAGGACTTTGCTTAAAAAAAGGCACTTAATTTTTACACTTTAATCTAAGGTTAGTTGCCTGCCAGTGTGTGTCAGGCCCACTTCCACTGACTGTAGTGTGCCCACTGCCAGTGCCAACCACTGATACCGGGTGGCACAGTAGCTTGCCGATAAATAAGGCATTTAATTTTTAGACAGTAGTCTAAATTCAGTTGCTTGCCTGCTGCCAGTGTGTGTCAGGCCCACCTCCACAGACTGTAGTGTGCCCACTGCCAGTGCCAACCACTGATACCGGGTGGCACAGTAGCTTGCCGATAAATAAGGCATTTAATTTTTAGACAGTAGTCTAAATTCAGTTGCTTGCCTGCTGCCAGTGTGTGTCAGGCCCGCTTCCACTGACTGTAGTGTGCCCACTGCCAGTGCCAACCACTGATACCGGGTGGCACAGTAGCTTGCCGATAAATAAGGCATTTAATTTTTAGACAGTAGTCTAAATTCAGTTGCTTGCCTGCTGCCAGTGTGTGTCAGGCCCTCTTCCACTGACTGTAGTGTGCCCACTGCCAGTGCCAACCACTGATACCGGGTGGCACAGTAGCTTGCCGATAAATAAGGCATTTAATTTTTAGACAGTAGTCTAAATTCAGTTGCTTGCCTGCTGCCAGTGTGTGTCAGGCCCTCTTCCACTGACTGTAGTGTGCCCACTGCCAGTGCCAACCACTGATACCGGGTGGCACAGTAGCTTGCCGATAAATAAGGCATTTAATTTTTAGACAGTAGTCTAAATTCAGTTGCTTGCCTGCTGCCAGTGTGTGTCAGGCCCACTTCCACTGACTGTAGTGTGCCCACTGCCAGTGCCAACCACTGATACCGGGTGGCACAGTAGCTTGCCGATAAATAAGGCATTTAATTTTTAGACAGTAGTCTAAATTCAGTTGCTTGCCTGCTGCCAGTGTGTGTCAGGCCCTCTTCCACTGACTGTAGTGTGCCCACTGCCAGTGCCAACCACTGATACCGGGTGGCACAGTAGCTTGCCGATAAATAAGGCATTTAATTTTTAGACAGTAGTCTAAATTCAGTTGCTTGCCTGCTGCCAGTGTGTGTCAGGCCCTCTTCCACTGACTGTAGTGTGCCCACTGCCAGTGCCAACCACTGATACCGGGTGGCACAGTAGCTTGCCGATAAATAAGGCATTTAATTTTTAGACAGTAGTCTAAATTCAGTTGCTTGCCTGCTGCCAGTGTGTGTCAGGCCCACTTCCACTGACTGTAGTGTGCCCACTGCCAGTGCCAACCACTGATACCGGGTGGCACAGTAGCTTGCCGATAAATAAGGCATTTAATTTTTAGACAGTAGTCTAAATTCAGTTGCTTGCCTGCTGCCAGTGTGTGTCAGGCCCTCTTCCACTGACTGTAGTGTGCCCACTGCCAGTGCCAACCACTGATACCGGGTGGCACAGTAGCTTGCCGATAAATAAGGCATTTAATTTTTAGACAGTAGTCTAAATTCAGTTGCTTGCCTGCTGCCAGTGTGTGTCAGGCCTGCTTCCACTGACTGTAGTGTGCCCACTGCCAGTGCCAACCACTCATACCGGGTGGCACAGTACCTAGCACGCGTAGTACCACTTATCTAAAAAAAATGACAGGCAGAGGCAGGCCACACTCGCAGGGGCCGTCGTGGTCGTGGTGCTGTGATTTCCACTGTCCCTGGAATAATGCCCAGTTTTCAGAGGCCACGCACCCTGAACCCGAAAAATTCAGAGGACGTAGTTGACTGGCTTAGACAGGACACCCAATCTTCAACAGCTTCCGCTTAAGAACCTTGACGCACCATCCTCCTCCAGCTCAGCTTCGGTCACCTGCTCTCAAGTTACCACGCACCCGCCCGTCGCCACCACCACCACTACCACCACAGCCACCACAGCCGCTTCACTTGATCCGTCAGAGGAGTTATTTACACATCAGTTGGATGCAATTAGTGATGCGCAACCATTATTGCCAGATGATGTAGATTACGGGATATGTCTCAGTCAGGCAGGATTACACACATGGACGTACAGTGTGATGATGATGATGATGATGTTGTACCCGCTGCTGCTTCCTTTGCTGAGGTGTCAGATACAAGTGAAGCAGTTGATGATGACGATGTGTCCACGGATGCCACGTGGGTGCCTGCTCGAAGAGAAGAAGAGGGGGAAAGTTCTGAAGGGGAGACAGAGAGAATGAGGAGACGAGTTGGAAGCAGGGGAGGTCGTCGCAAGGAGTTAGTGGCACAGTCAGACAGCATGTATCGGCACCTGGGGTCAGCCAGACAGCACGCCAGTCAACGCATGCTGTTGCCACCACTAGAATGCCGTCATTGCAAAGCTCAGCAGTGTGGCATTTTTTTGTGTGTCTGCCTCTGATAAAAGCAATGCCATTTGCAACCTGTGCCAAAAGAAACTGAGTCGTGGGAAGTCCAACACCCACCTTGGTACAACTGCTTTGCGAAGGCACATGATCTCACATCACAAACGCCTATGGGATCAACACATGAGTACAAGCAGCACACAAACTCAAAGCCACCATGCTCCTCCTGGTCCAGCATCTTCAGCCACGTCAACCACTGCTGTCCTCCCTGCCCCCTCTCAACCACCCGCCACTCCATCTCTCACCTTCAGCAGTTCCTGCTCATCTGCCCACAGTCAGGTGTCTGTCAAGGACATGTTTGAGCATAAGAAGCCAATGTCACAAAGTCACCCCTTGCCCGGCGACTGACAGCTGGCTTGACGGAACTCTTAGCCCGCCAGCTTTTACCATACCAGCTGGTAGAGTCTGAGGCCTTCAAAAAATTTGTCGCTATTGGGACACC
Source organism: Bufotes viridis (assembly GCA_033119425.1). Taxonomy (NCBI): domain Eukaryota; kingdom Metazoa; phylum Chordata; class Amphibia; order Anura; family Bufonidae; genus Bufotes; species Bufotes viridis. The sequence continues at coordinate 73,956,913 of CM065596.1, forward strand.
ACAGTGGAAGGTACCCGGACGAAATTTTTTTTCAAAAAGGCAATCCCAAACCTCTACCATGTCATTGAAAAGGAAGTCATGGCATCTCTGGCATACAGTGTTGGGGCAAGGGTCCATCTGACCACTGATACCTGGTCTGCAAAGCACGGTCAGGGCAGGTATATCACGTATACTGCGCATTGGGTCAACCTGCTGACGGCTGACAAGCATGGAATGCGTGGCTCCGCAGCGGAGTTGGTGACACCACCACGACTTGCAGGCAGACCTACTGCCACCTCCTCTACTCCTACTCCATCCTCTTCAATATCCTCCTCGGCTGAGTCCTCTTCTGCTGCGGCGTCTGGCTGCACATCAACTGATTCCCCCAGCTCCCCAGGGGCTATTCCACATCCCGGATACGACAGTGTCACGCTATCTTGGGGTTGACTTGCCTGAAAGCAGAGAGCCACACAGGACCAGCACTCCTGTCCGCCCTGAACGCACAGGTGGATCAGTGGCTGACCCCGCACCAACTGGAGATCGGCAAAGTGGTGTGTGACAATGGAAGCAATCTGTTGTCGGCATTAAATTTGGGCAAGTTGTCACATGTGCCGTGCATGGCACATGTGTTGAATCTCATCGTACAACGTTTTGTGTCTAAGTACCCAGGCTTACAGGACGTCCTCAAGCAGGCCAGGAAGGTGTGTGGCCATTTCAGGCGTTCCTACACGGCCATGGCGCACTTTTCCGATATTCAGCAGCGAAACAACATGCCAGAGAGGCGCTTGATATGCGACAGCCCGACACGTTTGAATTCAACACTCCTAATGTTCGACCGCCTGCTCCAACAAGAAAAAGCCGTCAACGAGTATTTGTATGACCGAGGTGCTAGGACAGCCTCTGCGGAGCTGGGAATCTTTTTGCCACGTTACTGGACACTCATGCGCAATGCCTGTAGGCTTATGCGTCCTTTTGAGGAGGTGACAAACCTAGTCAGTCGCACCGAAGGCACCATCAGCGACCTCATCCCATTTGTTTTCTTCCTGGATCATGCCCTGCGAAGAGTTCTGGATCAGGCTGTAGATGAGCGTGAAGAGGAAGAGGAAGAGTTGTGGTCACCATCACCACCAGAAACAGCCTTGTCATCATCGCTTGCCGGACCTGCAGCAACGCTGGAAGAGGAGTATGAGGAAGAGGAGTCAGAGGAGGAATGTGGTGGCTTTGAGGAGGAGGAAGACCAACCACAGCAGGCACCCCAGGGTGCTCGTTGTTGTCACCTATCTGGGACCCATGGTGTTGTACGTGGCTGGGGGAAGAACAGACCGTCAATGACATCAGTGAGGACGAGGAACGGGAAATGAGTAGCTCTGCATCCAACCTTGTTCAAATGGGGTCTTTCATGCTGTCATGTCTGTTGAGGGACCCACGTATAAAAAGGATAAAGGAGAACGA